>CM049371.1:20923038-21523038 GCA_026937815.1 Etheostoma perlongum | reverse complement strand
TAAGCCAGAGCTCATAGTGCAATGGCAAATGGAAATGTCCCTAGTGCAGTGGGTCATTCCATAGTGCAGAGATGACAGTCCACAAAAAAGTACATAATACCACAGGGAAAAATGTTAAAACGTTAACCCGTGTTTAAGTGTTTAGTGCATAGCTTGGAGGAAGGTGCTATCTCTGAAGCGTGATGTTCTGCTGGTGATACTTCTATACCACTTCCCTGATGGCAAAAGGGTGAACATGTGATGTGCTGGGTCAGTGGTGATGTTTCTAGCCTTTCTGATGATTCTAGTGTGAGGCTATGGTAGGCAGACTATAGCCATCTTGGTGGGTTACCCCAAACGGAGGAAGTAGAGCCTTTGATGGGCGGTATATGGTGGTGACTAAGAAGTGGAAGGTGGGGACCCTCTCAACAACCTGGCCATTGATGGAGAGGGGAAGGTGCTGGGCTGCCTTCTTTCTAAATTCAACTATCAGCTCTTTGATTTTAGATGTATTGAGGATTAGGTTATTGTTCTCACACCACCTCACCATGTACTACTTCACCAACAGATTCATCACCATCAAAGATAGTAAGACCTACTACAGTGGTATCATCTGTAAATTTTAACAGTTTAACTGATGTTGAGTGGGATATACAGTTGTAGTTGTACACTTATAAAGAACATTGATATAATTATCAAAGTATGAACATGGCAGCTGTTTTCAGCAATGTCAACAACAACAATAACATACAACAACAAAAGAGTAGTGACTAGCCTGTGAACATAGTAGAGTATTTAGCAGCTAAAGAGCCAGATATATTTTCCCCATGAGTTCTCCATAAGCTAAAAGCAAAATTAATATTGGATTTACATTCATCAGGTGGACAGACTCCAAACTAATGCTAATGATGTTCCATCTCTACTGGATGTGTGAATAGGCAACTGTCTGCTAACAAATTTGTCAAATCAACTTCATAAGGTGATAATATGACTTGTTTTTGTAGCTTGTTCTTCTGCCCCCAAGTGGCCAAAACAATCTATTTATACTGCTTTGAAGAATCAGCGCATGACAAGCTACCTCAGCAGGATCATTATTTTACAGTTTTGTTTTGTCCCATATTCTTTTAAAAAGGTAATGTTGGAGTGAAGATTTGTGACCTTTAGGACTATCCCCAAACAACCTCTCTTTTTCTTTTCTTTGCCCTCAGGACAGGAGAGCTTTAACTCTCGCTCCCTGGCCCTGCAGGCCCAGAAGAAGATCCTGAGCAAGATGGCGACTATGGTAGTGGCCAACATGCTGACAGACGACACTAGCAGCGAGATCTTGGACGAGCTGTACAAGACGAGCCGGGAGTTCACCAAGAGTAAGAAGGAGGCCCACAAGATCATCAAGGACGTCATCAAGATTGCCCTGAAGATCGGCATCTTGTACCGCAACCACCAGTTCAGCCCTGACGAGCTGGACACAGTGGAGCGCTTTAAGAAAAAGATGAACCAGGCAGCCATGACGGCGGTGTCGTTCTATGAGGTGGAGTACACCTTTGACAGGAATATTCTGTCAGAGCTTCTGCTGGAGTGCAGGGACCTGCTTCACGCCCTGGTTGAGCAGCACCTGACGGCGCGCTCACATGCACGCATCGATCACGTTTTCAACCATTTTGCCCACGGAGAGTTCCTGGCGGAGCTGTACGGGGACAGAGAGGAGTATAGACTCTCCCTGAGGAAGATCTGCAATGGCATCAACAAACTGCTGGATGAAGGAACACTTTAACCACACAGACATGAACTCTTTCTCCTCTTGCTGGCATCTCCGGCCTCCTTCTTTTTCCTTTTGACTTGCTCAACCCTGACTGCTTACATCCTCTTCCCTCTTTCTGCTCTTGTCTTCCTGTTTCTTCTTCATCCATTACCATGAAGCTCGCTGTAACGTCCTGCTGCTGCGGTTCAATGAGGGAATATTTTACTCAGTGGATCATGGCTGCACACTGGGACAGCCTGTAATGTTGTGCGCATTATAGCATTCCAAGTCATCCCCTTTGTGTGCAAACGTGTACTCTACCAATGGCCAAAAAACATACATTAGGTATAGTTGGATATGGAAGATAATCAGTAGCAGTAATCAGTCTCTCTCTTGTGTGTGTGCGTGTGTGTGAGTGTTTGTGTGTGTTGGTATGTGATTTGCTTGAAAGCTGTGTTTGAACATAAGACCAACTATGACATGGTGTGTGTATTACAATATGTATCTGTGTCATTCTTCTCTACAATGGTGTAAACACACTTGTCTTTTATTAAACATTTCTTGTAAACATTATTTTGCCGTTCTTGACAACAATGTCCATGTGAACTGTGAAAACACACAGTTCACATGGCTATTTTTTAACAGCCTCCATGAAAGAAAATGCATGAGTGGATCAGATCTGGAAAATAAGCCACAAATGGTGCATGAACTTTCTGTCCATCTGAACCACATGCCTGTCAGGCATAAATTTGCTAACACTGATTTTGAAATGAGCAGGAAAATCAGTGATTTGTCATTTCTGGTTCATTAGATGCCCTCTGGTCTACTAGGTTCTCTTGTCCAGGAAAATGCATTACTTGTGGCTGGGTGTGACTCCAGCTGAATTATTTTGGCAGCCAGTAGAGAAGAACTCCCCGTTTTATGTCTCTGTCTCCTTGTAGAAACACAAAACAGACAGACCACCCAGCCTTTGAGCCTCCATGTGCATTCACGTACTTGCTGTCAGGCACGCACACATGTAGACTTAGTCTATTTAAACGTAATTGGACATTACGAGAAAGGTGACATTTGTGTAATTAACCATGTACTCAATTTACTTATATTGCCTATTTGTTGTTATTCTCCTGCAGTTGTACAAAATATCCAGTGTGAAGTGTATCAAAAACATAATTCATAATGTAGAAAATTGTAGGAGTATGCAGCACATGCACATGCACGCGCACACACACACACACACAGACACACAAATATTAATTAATTGTCGTTAGAGTTCATTAAGATTTGAGAAGCTTATATGTTTTTTGTGTGGCTTCACTGTCATAGTTTGGTACATTTACAAACAAGAGAATTAAGCAGAAGTAATCAGCACATCACGTCTTGGTCAGGGAGTAATTTCTGTCATTATGTAAGATCCGACTTTTCCCTTAACCATTTCCATCACTCCATAAACATGATAATTCTATAATGGCCCAAGATATATGCAAACTTTTGTCCCTAGTGTGAATCAAGCTATTAAAATGTTGGGTAATATAATTCCCATAATGCAACCAACAGTATATTTTCTTTAAAACCCAAATTGCCTTGCATGAAGCTACATATTTCAATCTCCATGCCCAACATTTGTAACATAGTCTCCAAGCTCAAGTAAAAATAACCCTTAAGACATCAAGTCTGAGAAAATATATGACATCATACATTTGATTTCACAGGCTGAGTAGTACTCACGACCAGTAAAATGACCCCTCAGTATCACTTTAATTGTTCTTTAAACATGAACAAAAACCAAAACATAATATATACAGTATTTCTTTGCTATAAAGCAGTTTATCTTAAACTGATTTTCAGAAGTGAAGTTAAACAAGACACGCAAACAAAACAAATAATGAACAGATCTTTTCAACGCTAAATATTGTCAGTTGACTACAACAGCCTGTAGCTTAAAGACCTTCCAAACCTGCCATCCAAAGGCTCAGAGGAGAGGAAGAATGAGCAGCATCATCACTTAATGTCAGCTAATGAAAGAGAAGCCCATCTGTTGATAACACAACTGGGAGGTTGGATGTTGAGAATTTCCTTGAGAAACATAGAGAACTACTGGTTCTGTAACCTGCCTGAAGTTTCTAAAAATACAACAGCTACTAAAACTGAAAAAAATAGGTAACTGCAGACCTGGATTTGGCAGTGTGACAGACAGATGAGGCAGATGTTTTACCTACAATTTAGTTTTATACAACCAATGTACATGAAAACAAATATGAGGATAGTTAAGTATTTTGTTTTTATTGAGCCTCGTTCCTTTGATTCTGTGTAACTTCTCCATCTACTCTGCGTTCTCCACTGTGTTTCAAAGGAAAGCATAGACCTCTAGTGGTGAAGTGACACGTTACACATGAGTGTGACACTTAAACTGACAGCTGTCAGTCACTAATCCAGTGTAACTTTTTAGAAATGATATCAAGGTTTATCAAAGTGATTACATTGTTATAGCTGATTATTTTTCTTTGTCAAAACTGCTGTTCAAATGGAACAAAGAACACACATCAAATGAGACCTTTTTATAGAAACAGACCTGGTGACCACAGACAAAAAAAAAATGAATTGACATGTCCACACAAAGGGTTGTTTGTACCATATAGCCACAGGATATCTTGGAAAACACTGAACAAATATCCTCTGCCTGGTCTTTGAAAAAGGCTGTAAAAGGATGACATGTCAAATACCTCCCCGCTCCAGAAAGTCACCACTCCAGTCTTTGAAGTCCTAAAAACAGTTTGCCCTTGGGTCTGATATAAAGAGAGAATTCATTTCCTTCCATACCTTCCTTGTTCTTTGGAGAATGCTTGTTTAGACCTTCCTTAAGGTCAAAGGGCATATACAAACAACAGAAAAAGACAAATAAATACCATGTCAACAGTGCACAACGTACATTAAAAAGAGTTCCCCAGGTTTCTCTCTGAAGTGGGCCCTAAGCAGGAGGATCACACAAATTAAGACCACACATGCCCCCCCAACTCTAGCAAGACTCTCATGAGTTCATTCCGATAGTCTATTCAAAATTTGCAGAGGTGGATAGTAACGAGTTACATTTACTCCGTTACATTTACTTGAGTAAGTTTTTGAAATAATTTTACTTCTAGGTGTAGTTTTAAATCACTATACTTTTACTTGTACTTGAGTAGATTAGTGAAGAAGAAACTGTACTCTTACTCCACTACATCAGGCTACATCACATGCACATGCGCGCACACACACACACATCAGCTCGTTACTTTTCTTTTTACCTCTTTGGTATTCTACGCGTCATCGTTTTAACCCAGCGTACGTCTCATTTTAATGTTTTATTTTGACAGAGAGAGAGATTCTTCCGCTGAAGGCTCTACCACGTGACTGTGTATTACCAATCAAACGTCGTTTCGCAGTCACGTAACCATACTCGATCTCAGCGGCGGGACAGGTTAGCTTTACAGTCGTAGGAAAACAAAGATGTCAGAATCAACCGTCGCCAAGGCAACGCAGACCAGGAGGAACCCCCCCCCCGGCCTCATAGTGAAAGCATGGTTACCTTAGGAAAAGTGCGAAACAGCAGCTACATTGTGCGGTGTCTTCTGTGTCGACCAAAACAAACGGACATGTGAGCATTCAAAAACTCAACATCTAACTTGAGGAAACACAGCGGTAGTTTTAGTTTTTGCTGTGGATAGGTGGGTGTTTGTCTTTGCACATGCAGTATCCATCCAAATGTGATGTGACAAGTCTCTCACTTAAGCTATTTTGTAATTAATTAATTAATTTTAATTTATTTTATTGATTGGATGAACTATAATTTGCCTAAAGATGATTATTTTGCATTTTTGTCTGTCTGATTGATGCTTGTGTTAAGAAATAAATCAGACGTTACTCAACAGTTACTCACTACTTTTTACTCTTACTCAAGTAATTATTTGGATGACTACTTTTACTTTTACTTGAGTCAAATTATTCTTAAGTAACAGTACTTTTACTTGAGTACAATTTTTGGCTACTCTACCCACCTCTGGAAATTTGTCTGCAACAGTGGAATCGCCTAAAAAATCGTTTGGTGTAAGGCTAGCATAAGCAGCTAAATAAACATAGAGCTCATGCTAAATCCCAAATCTGTCAAATTTTCAAATGCCATAGAAAATGATTACACAGTCAAACGAAATCACATAAATGACAAATGTTTTTATCTGACAATCGTCTTCACAGTTGTGGCAAAAATGGCAAAACACATCATGTTGAATTAGTCTTACATTCGGTTGCCGATAAGATTGTGCAAATTTAAACTGTTTAGCCAACGTGAAATGATGTCAGTCTAGTTTACCATACGCTAATATCTAATAATATCAGTGATAACTTATATCTGTTATGGCTATATCTGCCAAAATCAATTCGAAAAACTTCACACTGGACCGAAATTATCTCGGTAGACTGTATAAAAAAAAGGTTATCCCAAAAAAGTTAGTTCACAGAAGAGCTGTCAAAGTTACATATCACCCAAAATGAAGTCTTTCTTTCGTCATATAAAGTCAAGTTTAGTGATTTACATTATGATTTACGTTATGATTACGTCATGATTTATTCCCCCCATGTTAAATTGAAAATGGGTCAAATTTGACTCCGAGGACAACAGGGGGGGGGTAATTATTTTCTTTGGATGAACAAAAGGATGACAAAAACCTATATTAAGTATGTTATAATTAACATATAAAATAATTTGAGCCAATTTTTATTTTGGGGGTTTAGGATGCAAATGAGCGTTTGCGTTTCCCTGATTTATACATCAAACTATATTACACATGACTGTAATGCAACTTAACATTTAAACAATAGACTAGCTCAACTAAACCAAATTACCTGTAGTATATTGTTGTTTGTGTTAAACTTTCGTCCCATTGTAGAAGATTTTAGTGTTAGATGTGTGATCTTAACAAGTTGTACATATGGGGTACCCTGGGCTGGAAACGCGTGATCCCGAGGCTCTCAATCAGCTACAACAACAAGTTTCTTGGATTTATGAGAAGAAGCAATATTTCTATTGACGTGCCTCAAATGCATACATACATACATGCATACATATTAGCATACATATTAGCCTACAACGTTATATTTACGACAGAAGATTTGAAACTGTAATATTTATTTATAAAATAAAATAATATTAAAAGTATTTAACTTTGTTATCTTTTGTATTACACGTTGCATGACTGTAGCATATAATGTTGCATATACGAATAGAGGAATGGGATCTATTTAAATGTCAATTCTGTTCCTTCTGCTTTCACTATTGTATTGTCATGTATGAAGACAATTTAGAACAAAAATACAACTTATATAAAATATGTAATGATGTTTTGTCTATTAGGTAAGTTGTAAGGGAAATGCTTCACAACAACAGTCTTCTCTGGGCCACACGGATTTCCTCATGAAACAGTTGAGCATTAAAATGAACAGTAATATATTAATGTTACTTATCTTTAGAGCAAAAATATAAGCATATACATAAAAGAGTGGACTGCAAAGAATAGGTATAATTAATTAGTTGAAAAGAGTGCAGTAACAAGAAGGAATATTACAATACAGCGTGTACTGTTTTCAGCTAATGGGGGCATGACGGCGGCGTCGCAGTCGTCATCCTGTCGTGACACAGAGAAAATAAAAACAAAATCACATTTATTTTTGTTAAAATATCAAAAACAAAGCAGGAATTATTTTTCACGAAAAACAATAGCACACTGGAATGCTCTCCCCCCTTTGATGAAATTCCCAATTGTACAGAAGAAGAAGGGATGAAATATGATCGCCTACTTGCGACCGTGTATTTTGCGGCACAGACCAAGTTTGAAGTTGATTGGATGAAATCTCTATCAGGAGTTTGTTAAAGGTCGTTAAAGTACAACATGTGGAAATGGCCAAAATCGCACTAATTTTGAACTTTCAATTCAAAATGGTGGACTTCCTGTTGAGTTTAGGGTATGGCTCCAATGGAGTTTTATGTCCGTCTAGGAATGCAACATATGTGTTTGAAGTTTTGTGAGTCTACATTAAACATACTGCAGGGTCTTAATTTTCTTAATGTTGTAGTGGGCACTAGCGAGCCATTTGTGTGCCCCTATTCCCAAAACTCTTGAAATACGTACATTTTTACCAGACTTGATGCGACCGCCAAATTTGGTGAGTTTTTAAATATGTTGAGCCCCTCAAAAAGGGTGTGCATGTTGAGGAAGGCCTTATATAATATTTAAACTGCTCTATTAAATACATGTACAGTGGCTTGAATAAGTTTACACACCCATGCTAAAGTTGATTAAAAAGAGGAATAAAAAAACATATTTTGGGAAATTGATCTTAATGCCTTAATTCAAAAGATTTAGGAAAATCCAACCTTTTAAGGACACCAGTTTTCTTTGTGAATGAAAAATGTATTGTAAATAAATAAATGTTCTTACTTAAAATACAGGGGGCATAAGTATACACCCCCATATGTTAAATTCCTATAGAAGCAAGCAGATTTTTATTTTTAAAGGCCAGTTATTTCATGGATCACTTGAAATGCACATAATATGAAAAGATCACATTTTCTGGGATTTGGGATGTTAATTTGTATCTCTGGTGCTTCAACACGCATACAAACTTGAAAAACGATTATTTTTTGGGGCTTTTCCCTTTATTTGATAGTGACAGGAAAGACAAGAAAGGGGAAGAGAGAGCGGGGATAACACGCAGGTCGGATTTGAACCCCGGCAATTGCAGAGGACTGAGTGAGTTACAGGCCAAAGTCCCAAAAAAAAGAAAAATCCTGTTTTGAGTGAGATACGGGCTTCTGAATGTATCCTGCCTTCAGTCTCCGGGTGAGCTGGTCAAAATTAGCAGGGCCTTCTACGTCATTGGCCAAAACATTTGGTGTGTGCTAACCACTTTAGCTAATACCCACAGGGGTAAGCCTCTCGTCTCTAAGCGAAGGTCCTTATGGTGCCATTTTAATTCTACGTCGTCATCATTGAGAAACTTCAATTGTCAACCTTTCAGAAATGTTAAGCAATGTTTTAAATGGTATGCTGAGGCTGTTTTTACACATCAGAGTCTGTTGGTAGAACGACTGCTTATGCGGAAAAAAAGTGATGTATTAAGCTTCTGAGGCTCTGAAAAATTGCTTTGAGTGATGTCCCTTGAGTCAGCGTCTGTTGGGGCTGAAGACTACAAATTTGAAGAAGAAAAAAAATCTGTTGGTGTGAAGTTAAAAAAAGAGGTGATTTTACCAGACCTCTGAAGCCCACTCCAAGCACTTAGTGGATAGTGAAGAAAATGCACACCAATCAATCAAATTAAGGATCACATCCTTATGGGATATGGTATTATTGTAGCATATGTTGTATTATAACATTGTTGTACCTCGGCATAGTTAAAGGGGCTGTAGTTGATATTGAAAAAGTGATTTGGTGTGCTTCCACATGGCACTCACATATAATAATACATCTATAATGTATATAATATAAAATATAAAAAAGGAGCACAAAACAACAGTTGGCGACATTAAAGAACGGCTTATTGCTTATGACATATGGTCAAAATGAAATGACTGATTAATAATGTAATAACAATAACTT
Organism: Etheostoma perlongum; assembly: GCA_026937815.1. Lineage (NCBI taxonomy): Eukaryota > Metazoa > Chordata > Actinopteri > Perciformes > Percidae > Etheostoma > Etheostoma perlongum. The sequence goes on along the minus strand of CM049371.1, from coordinate 21,513,696 downwards.
ATAACAATGATTTATTTCACCAGTAAATTGATGGTAAATGACAAAAACAAGTTTACCTGTCGAGTTTCAAGTAAATGGAATTTACTGGTGGTGTAGACATAAGTGGTCATGATGGTTCATGTTGTTCCACTAGTGTGTGCTAGTAAATGTAATGCAGTAATAAATAATCTACGTATATTTTTATACAAGTACTTTTACTCAAGTAAAATGTATTTTAAGCAACAGCACTTTTAATTAAGTACAACATTCTATTAGTCTTTCCATCCCTGATGATATATGGATGTGCACCAAAAGCCTAATTTCAGCCCACATTGTGGTATATTCAGTGAACACATGGTGGCAGTATATTCACCATGTACCACAGACTTGATCTGGGAATAATCATCAGCCTATACAGGCATCATTTTGTTGATGAAAATTAGATCTGTGCCTAAACATATGCTCCAACAGCAACAGTTTATATAAAATACCGTGAAGTTACGAAACCATGAATTTAAATAATGAGCATAAAACTAAAATGGCATGTAACAATGTCACTTATACACAGAGTAAAACTAAACTGAGTGAGACACACAAAAAAGCATCTGTTTACATTTTGCTTCTGGAGGAAACGTTTAACATAAGAGGGAGTGCAATTACAGCTACTACACACAAGATGTCAGTAGTGTAGTATATTATGTAGTATAGTATAGCACATCGTAATAGACTGAGCAAAGATGGGTTGGTAGTAATTAGGCTATAGTGAAATAAGTATATTATGTAATGCTGAGGACAATGAGCCCATCCGTTTTGGTGATAATCACTGTTTTGGATGATGACATGATATTCCTTGGAGGTGGTTTTGGTGTTCTTACTTACTGGATTGAGTATCTGAGTATCTTTCTCTTGGCAGTGCTTCTGTTCTCAGACTGCTGAGGCAGGCAGAGGAAGACGTACAGGAAGTGCATCCCACAGGAGGTGGCATCCATCCAACATCCCATCCTGCACTACACAGGACAAAGTGATAGGGAAGAATTAATTCTACAATCTAAAAGCATCTGCACTAAGTTGGCAAAATAGCCCTTTTGATATATATATATATATATATATATATATATATATATATATATATATATATATATATATTTAATATATTTAATGAAGATAAAGTTAAAAAAAGAAAAGAAAATGAAGACCTGTGTACTCTTTCCTGTCAGGCAGACGTGCCCACACAGCAGGTGCTTTCACTCATGTTGCTTGATTAGACCTCGGGACTGTGTGGGTGTGTACAAACTGAGCTAAATCAATTTCAGCCTTACTGTCCTTTTAGTTTTGCACAGCTTCAACCTGACTGGAGGTCTAATGAGCCTGATCAATTTAAAATACCTGCGAGGGGCCTTTTGTATGGCATAGGCCTTTTTCATGGTAGGACAAGCTGGTGTGTGAATAATAAGATCTCAGAGTCCTGGTATTGTGCATGCTGCTTCAATACAATGGAGCCATCTGTACAGTTGTTGGTAAAACCTGTGATTTCCTACTATGACAATGTGTCTGCTGTAAAAAGGACTATTGTATTATATTACATGGTATAGCTTGGCATCATCATGATGTGTTGTATTCTATTGGATGTACCAGGCTCTCATTGGCTAGCTGTTAGCCAATCAGAGTCAAGCAGCTTAACTTGTTGAATATTAAAGTGCCCATATTATGAAACAATCACTTTTTGGGGGATTTGGGGTGTTATTTTGTGTCTCTGGTGCTTCCACATACAAACTTGGGAAAAAGCTACCCATGCTTTGTTGAGTATTCTGAATGTCCTCTGCCTTCAGTCTCCTGGTGAGCTGTTCAAAATCTGCACGGCTTTCTACGTAACTAGCCGAGATGAGGCACATGCTAGCGCTAGCATTCTAGCTTGTTCTCAATGGCAAAACACTGCTACAATACACACTAGTTCACAATAATCTACAAAAGAACTACTTCCATGTCCCTGTTCTACAGGTATTCCACGAGTGTCTCTTGTTTAGAAGAAGTCTCCCAGCTAATCCTGCCTTGTACTGACAGAGACCTAAACACACAGATTGAAAACAGGATCTGCAGCAATGTGCAGTACAAAAAGATGGTGTTTTTTGAAAATAAGGCCATGTAAACCTATTCTGATACAACCTTAAATACAATAACGAGCCTGAGAATGCGTATCATCCTAATTATATGCCCTGATGCTAATTGATGACTTGCGTGTTGCATTCAGCCTTTTCATAATGACTTCTGATTTTACCTTTGTTTTATACAACATGATCCCCTATTTGAAGACATTTTGCTATCATAAGTACAGTTTCTTCAGTTTTGAAAAGAAGGACTAACATGTTATTCTCCCCCTCCCTTTTCTAAAGTCTAATAAAAGTATTGTGAAATAAACCACTTAGTTTTGTTGCGAGCCTCACTTCAGGAACTGAATAGGCCACTGGAAACTGAACCTTACAACACCTGAATCACCCATAAAACACGTAAGCCCGCATCTAATTAGCATTATCCTGATCTCCTGAGCAAAGCGGACATAACACTGGCCGACTATATCTTCCCCTTTGTGTATGTGTCTAATTGTTTGCCGTTTTAATAACGGTTGCTATTGACTGGGCAGCGGAAGATCTACAACCATGACGCAGGTTGTGTGTGACGCACGAAATGGGCGGATTTTCTGCTCAAACGCTGCGAGAAATGTTCAACACCGCATTTTGTTCACTGTCCTGCACACTTGGCAATGTCATGGGTTAACGATTAAGCAAATATTTCACTATACACGTTGCGCATTTCCAAAGCAGAGCAGTCTCATATGTTTCTTAGAATTTTCTGAATATTTTGAATAATGGATGAAAATGTTCCCTCCACTAGTATCGAGACAATGCTGCCTATTTCAACATATGAATCGTTATAATAAGAATTATAATAGGAATAATAAGTTTACAATACTTTGCCCCTAGAAATAAATGAAATCATCGAATTGCTTTGTTGTTCCCCCTGATCAACAATGGCAACAATACTATTTTTCATTTCCCAACAGCTGAAGTGTCTTGGATAATGAATACTTTTTACAGTGTTCACCTCCTCCTCTTCTGTAGAGGGGGGCAGGTCTTGTTTTAGTGGGCTCTAACTGGCTTGGCAGGTGATGTTGTAGCTCACACGGGGCTTGAAGAGCCTCCCTGCTTATCTGGTTATAATTATATAGAGGTGACCTGGTTTCAGCACCGCGACTCGTCAACAGCTCCAGTGCGCAGCGGAGATTTGGCCCCTTCACGACCGGTGCGTCTCACTTCAGAGCCGGTACTCCAGGGCACAGCCTCCGCGCCAGTTTGAGAACCAGTGGCCGGCCGGAGCACAGCGGAGCTGTCCACACGTTCAGCACTTAGCTTCTGGAGGAGGGAACCAGACCACAGGCAGCAAGTAGCCACGGATATATCCTCCTTCCTGGACACTCTGAGGCAGCTTATTTCAGAATGGCGTCAAAATACGTTGGCCTTTTCGTCCTTTTCCAGCTTCTAGCCCTGAATGTAATGATCCAGATATCTGCCTTCCCCACACCGACAGCCTCCACGGATGGTGAGTGGACGACCGCCGCTAACAGGGTGATAGTACTGTAGGCTATTAGTATTATTGTACTATAAAGCATTGTTCAGTAGGATGTTTAATAATGTTGAAATGCTATTGAAAACTGTAACTGCAGTCAGTGATAACAAAGGAGGTTTTACAAACACAAAGTGTAATAGGGTCATAAATCTCTATTCAGCACGCATGGTGCCTGAAATTAAAACAGAGAAAATATTTGGCTACAAGGCTACCACAAACTCTTTAATGATCATCTATAATCAGCTTTAAGGAAACAGAGGCATATCTGCAGAGAAAAATTTGACTTTTACACGTTGTACACGTTTGTACAGTAACCTACACGTATTATATTATTTCAGATATATTATTGTAATTTCTTTTGATTTCTGTTTATCTTTGTATATGTTTTATAATTTTTGTTTCAGGAACTCCATTGTTTCATTCAGTTATACAACTGTTGACTAATAAGATATAGAAAAAAGTTTAAAGTTCAGCTCCAGCTCAGCGGGGACAGTGTTTTGAACGACGCCTGGTCGCAGGATATCTTATGGCCGCTTGTGGTCTATTTTCGCTGTAGTTTAATCTTTTGTTTGGTAATCCGATTAAGCTCTCCCTCGGCGGTGAGTCGGGAAAGCAGAAACGGTCACATAAATTTGACTGATGCAAAGGTATTCAAATTACAAGAAAAAACAAGTAAAGACATTTACCATAATTTGTTAAATGTCTTTTTATAGCCAAAGGTTTTATTGTTATTATTATTATTATTACTATTATTATTATTATTATTATTGTTATCTTTATACTGTCTTCTTTCTTTCTGTGCTGTATTTTGCTGAAAAACTGCTGCTGGAAATTTCTATTTCCTTGCGGGAGTCATCCCAAGAATGAATAAAGAGAAGTCTTAGTCTCTAAGTCTCAGTCTAAATACATTGTCTTATTATATATTTGTTCATAAAAATATTTATTAATGTGCCATTTACAATTGTAACCTAGATAATCAGAGTTTTATTATTAATAATAAAGTCTGCTTTGACTCACCGGTTTAGTTATTACATGCATTTTTTTTCAGTTGCAGATAAAACTGTGTACAATAGACAATTGACAGAAGAAAGACCACTACAAGAGCAGGTAAGCTCTCTTTCTCCCTGTCTCATAGCTAATTTTCTCATCCAATATTCAGCCAAATGGACTTTATGGTCCCTTGTCAAACAATCTAGGTATTAGCCCAGTAAACAATATTAATCAGAACTTACATCCTGAGTGGAAATGACTTGTTTAATGTTCATCATTTCTGCAGATTGCTGAGGCAGACAGCGTGAAGGCTGCAGTACAGTCAGCTGGTAAGAGGAAACCTTTCTGCCAATCAATCAATGATTTTATTTCCGCCTGCTGAGATCTTGTTGCAGCACTTCCAGTAAAACAGTCTTCATCTGTCCTGAGAAATAACAACTATAAGAATTGTGATTTTTTTATTGTGAGAGGAGTTTATCTTTACCACTCAGTACAAGTGGTATTCTCATACAACTCCAGTTGGATCATTTTGTGTCTCTGCTGTCTTTCAGAGGGCAAGCGTTCCACTGCCTCCAAGGGCGTGGAATCAGAGCAGGACCTTGATGACTTCACTGTGCTGAAGTCACTGGCTGATGGCCAGAAGTCGAAGGAGACTACTGAGCTGCCACTCAAAAAGGAGGGCCAGTATGTTCCAGATGAATCAGACTCGACCAAGAGCCGACGTCTAACTGAGGACTACGACTCCACCAAGAACGGGATGGACTATGGCAAGTACCAGGGTACGCACACCTGTCACCATGCACCTTGTCCCGGTATTGTTTGTCAAGGTTCAGTGAGTTAGCTGCCAAACCTTTGCACTCATTGCCAAGGGCAGGTGTCATGCCGCGTGCTTCTGTCTCTCACTGGCAGGCCACCTGGCAGACATTTTAAGAAAGAGTAGGCAGAGAAAAGAAGTGCATGTGATGGGGATAAGCAGAGTCAGATAGAAAGAGTCAAAGACAGAACACATACAAGACAGAAATATTATCCTCTCCCTTTTAGACACTGTTGTTGTCAAAGCTCATACTGGACTACTGTACCAGCTTTTTCTCTTCACAGGACACCTTTTCCCAGATACACCAGTGATATCTACATAGATTCTGAGTCTCAATAGAGTTCATCGGCTCAGCACACATTTCGCTGTATGTGCATGTAATTTGATATCCAGTCCAATTGTCAGCATAAAGCAAAGTCTCGGAGGTGAGGTGACTCAGACACAAAGCGCTGAGTGCTACACTTTCATTCAATTCATGTGGTCGGCCCAGCAATGACAAGCAGCTCGTCGGGTTACGCTACATCTAAATTTGGCAAGCGCTGTCTGGATTTAATTTTCTTATTTGCTGGAGTGAGACAGAAATAGGCCCTGTGTTTGAAGTTAAAATACATCACTGATGATTCAATCCGCCAATACGGACAAAAGTATTCCGCCACTGTGTATTTTTATTGTGCGTGGTTGTTGGTAAGCAGCAGGGACTGTTATGTAAGAGTCAAGCTCTAACAATTGCACGTTTCTTACTCTGTAATGGGGATTGGTGTTGAATAAAAGGACAGGAGAGGGAAAATAATTTATTACTGTTTTTTTCACCTAATGAGAAAGAGAGACTTAACATCTAGGTCAAGGTTTAACATTTTAGAGAAATAGATGAAGAATTAAAGCAGAAACACCTGCTTCATACCTGCACACAGCTGATAGGCTCGTTTAGTAAGTTACAAAAGGTAACATATGTATTGTCTCCTCTCAGATGACACAGAAAGTTTCCGTCAGGTCGACGGCACTTCACTGACAGCAGAAGACATTGTCCAGAAGATCGCAAACAAGATCTACGAGGAGGATGACAGAGGGGTGTTCGACAGGATTGTCTCCAAATTGCTCAAACTGGGGCTGGTAGGTTGTGAGATAGTATGCCATTCGATGTGACACAGCGTGCACATGACATTTACTCAACAGGAAATTTCTCTCTCTGTGCTCCCTGTTCCCCCGAGGGAAGAAGAGATGTGTAAATTGTCCTTGGTTTTGCTTGGCTGTAGATTACTTTTTTGACACTTAATGAGTAGTTTGGAGGTCTCCAAATTTCTCCCTGAGATGGTTCTCTCAGTGACAGTGATTAATATGTAATACAAATAGGTTTATAATTCATACAGTACATGCTGTTCTATTCTCTTCCACATCTTATGACACATTTGTTATTGGACACAATTGTTCTCAGTCTTTCTCTTTATCCATCTGTAGATCACAGACAGTCAGGCAGACACTCTGGAGTACCAGGTGGCCGAGGCTCTCCAGGATCTCATCACCAAAAACGCCAAGAACAATGAGATTGATGACGTTGAGAGCAACGACGAAGAAACCAGGGGAGACCAGGAAGACCAGGGCTCAGACACCAACAAGGTAAAAACTTGTAAAAAAGTGGTATTGATGATAATGATACAATAAGGGTGACAACACTGACAACAAAAAACCTCTGGGTTTTCCAGGACACATGGGAGCCACCCAGTCGTCGCTACAACAAAGATGAGGACGATGATGAAGAAAATGATGATGAGATTGAGGATGAGGTGGACAGGGATGCAGAAGAAGAAGGAGATGACAAAGCCACCAAAACCTGGGACAAAGATGCTGAGGAGGGCAATGAGGTGAGACCCGAAGACGGGCTCCAGGACCTGCAGTACTTCCCCAACTTCTACCGTCTGCTCAGCAGCCTCGACTCGGGTAAAAACACAAACACACCACGGGGTCGTTGTGCCACTTTAGATCAGAATCACAAAAATCATTTCTTCACAGCATCCTTCATCCAAAGATAGAAGTTCCCCGGATCAGAGCTGTTGTTGTCATGGTGATAATGTTCTCAAGGAGTCAATTTTTGTTTTGTCCGCCTTTGTTTCCCCGCACATCTTCTTAGGAAATGCGGATGAAACACACACACATCAATTATTTACAGACCCATCCTCATCACCCCCACTGCCAAACACCATGTGGTAACATTAACACCACAGTAACCAATTGCCATTAACAGAACATTGATGTTAGATTTGTTCTCTGGTTTGCTGTTGCAGATCAAGACACTCAGGAGAGAGAGACATTGATCACCATCATGAAGACGCTGATTGACTTTGTGAAGATGATGGTGAAGTACGGCACCATCACGCCTGAGGAGGGAGTGTCCTATCTGGGTAAGAAAAAACACAATGGGTGCTCAGATAGCTCAGATGGTAGAGCTGGTGCCCATATATAGAGGTTTATGCCTTGACGCAGCGGGCCGGGGTTTGACTCCGACCTGTGGCCCTTTGCTGCATGTCATTCCCCCTCTCTTTCCCCTTTCATGTTTTCTCCTGTCTTGTCAAATAAAGGCCTAAAATGCCCTAAAAATAATCTAAACAAAAGAAATAACACAATACCAGCATTGTTTATCTATCTAGTCTGGTACCGACAGTGCCAGAATTTGAGGCATAGAATCATATAATAAGGGCCCCAGACATTGAAGACCTCGCTCATTTATGGTAAATAATATTGTATTCACGTAAAGCTGGGCGATTATTTGATGATATTGTATCATTCATTGCCCTTGGATATAGCAGTTTAAGATCCAAGGAAAATGTCCCATTAAGGCTACTACTGATATTTCTTTAATCAAATGATTGTACATCCAACCATGTCGTGATTATATGATCACATAATGTTATTGTTTTGTAAAATTATGTTATGTAATGATTCCTAGCAAATGTTAAAGCAAAGTGCGTAGTTTCTGTCTCCTCCAAGAAGAATTCTAAGTAATGACAACAAAACTGATGATGATACAAGCTTTCCGTGATTGCGCTTCACCCCCACCCCTCCTTCACACAGGTGCTAGTAGCCCAGGAGGACTAAAAAAATATGATGGACTCTTCAGAAGAGGATATTATCTTTGCTCAATTTTCTGCGTGCAAATGTTGCCGGATGACACCAGACGAGTTTTGTGGAGCTGATGGTCTTAATTAGATTTGTATCAACTAATTTCTCATTTCGTAATGGCTTGAATATAATGGGCATTCATTAATATAAAAAAGTTACGCACTAAAACTTTGACTAAACTAACAAAAAGCGGTTTTACAAAGTGTTTTTTCTGATGTAATGCATAACAGCAGATCACAGTTGATTGCTTTCAACAGTTTTATTTTGTTTGATTTTGCATTCATTTGCTGTATTGCGTGTATTGTATGTGATATTGATTCAAACCATGTTGAACAGCTGTATGTAGGCCTATGTGTGGCTTACATGTGGATGTAAGTTTTAACATCTAAGTATCCATATATTGCTCATCTGACTAATGCACATGCATTTCTCTGTCTCTGTGTGTTATATACTGGATGTGTTTTTTTCCTTGTGGTCTATGTGTGTTCAGCTGAGCTAATGTTCCCTATCAGCCAGTGTAGTGGAGTGTGAAACCTACAGATTAATGTCAGGGGGTGCCCTATGTAACCAGGCTAGTGTTTCTGGCTGGCCATCACATCAGTAGGCAGTGGAAAGGTCAGCCACCTGTAAGGGACAGCTGTCATCTCTCTGTGTGAGCCTCAGGAAACCCAAAACCCAACATCTCTCTCTCTCTCTCTCTCTCTCTCTCTCTCTCTCTCTCTCTCTGATCAAATGACATAAAACAGAAAAGATGATGGGCTCTTTCATACATTGGAGAGGGTTTAGTTGTGCTTTAAAATCAGCTCGGCAGATTATTGTCATTATGGCTTAATGTGTCAATAATTTTCCAAACCGATGTTGAAATTGTGAAATATGCCCATCATATGTTTCCAGAGCCCTATGATAACTTCAAATTGCTGTTTTTTTAATCCAACAAACCAAAACGGAAAGAAATTCAATTTACAGTGATGTAACACATTGAAAAGTAGCCAATCCTCACATTTGAGAAGCTTAGAACAAATAATGTTTGGTATTTTTGGTTCATAAATGACTTTAACAATTAATCAAAAACTATTGAACAATCAATTTCTTAACTAGTGTTTTATCACTAGTCTTAACACAGTTTGGACATGTAATTTGTAGCTAAACAAAAAAGGTTTACAATGTGTTTATCTTACTATAAGACCCACCATCAAGTATTATAACTGAAGCTGACCTTATGTGGGGTGTAGAAGGATGAATCAGTACTCTTTCAGATGACCCTTATACAGCTTGGTGTCTCTTACAGCGGGAGAACAAATGACCACTGTTGACGTCAAACACCAGTACAAACAAGCATATACCATTGCAAAAGATGTGGGTTTCCTAGGCAACCCCCCTGGCTTCATGTGGTTGTGAAGAGATAATAGGATGGAATTCCGCCATTACCTAGCAACGAGTTAATTTCCCCCTTCCCAACTTCCACCCCCAACTGGCTGTGATACTCCGATGAGTCACCCAGGTACAACTGAATACACACAGGGCTGTCAATCAACGCTAATCGGCTGAAACAGGCCCCATGATAGATAGAGAAAGAGAGGGGGAGGAAGGGAGGTGGTGTGTGTGTGTGTGTGTGTGTGTGTGTGTGTGTGTGTGTGTGTGTGTGTGTGTGTGTGTGTGTGTGTCTGTGTGTGTTTGTGTGCGGGCAGAGGAAGAAGATGAAATAATGGGCTTCCACTGTGCTACAGGTGGGAGGAAGCAGCTTGAATACATAGAAAGTGCAAGTGAGATGCTTAGATAATAAGAAATAAAAGGAGGCTGCAGTGAACACAGTTGAGAAAGGAAATTGTGTAGCTCCTTGATGCTCAGTTACGGTGCTGAAATCAAGCCTTTCCGTTTCTCTTATCTCTTTATTGTCCTTTTGTCCTAACATCCAGATATCTAATATCCTGTCACAATGCAAAAGTCCCTTAATATCTAGACCCAACGCAGAAAAAAAGAGTTCCTCTTCTCTAATTTGCAATCAAGTGTTCTCCTCTTTTTTGACTTTGCACAGAAGTCAGATCTAAATTTCCAATTTTCAAAAGATATGTTATAATGCAGAATATTAACTCACCCAGTTGAAGACGTGCTTCTTAGATACTTGGGTCACACTTTACTTTAAGTCCCCATATTTAGCATTTATAAGCCCTGGTGTTCAAATTTAATAAATGGCTTCAAACAAACAATAATGTAGTTGTAAGCAAATGTAAGTGTCCTGTATAAAGTGTATGAACAGATAATCATTGATAAAAGTTGCATTTATATAAAATATATATGTATTATAGGAGAATTTACAGAAAAAAAATCAACATTAATAAACACTTATCCTTATAGCTGCCTATAACTACATTATAGTGTGCGCTAATTCATGTGTTAAATGTTGAAATACTGCTCACAAAATATACAGTATATAATATATATATAAATAGGGGCAATTAAAGTAAAGTGTTTCAGGAATATGATATAGTAGATGGAATTTCAGCTGAACTTTGGGACGTTTGTATCTACAGAACATCTGCTTTCTCTATTTTTTTAACATAATGTTAACCCAATGGATCAGTTAACGCTTAACTTCAGTATCTTTGAACCATACAATCTGTTTGGGTCATTCCCTGGCTGATTTGGGGTCTTTTATATTTTCTAATTATGTTGTGAAAGTGTAACCCCCTGTTATATTAGGGGTAACACACAGATTACCATTTCACTAACTCCCAAATTAAATGTAGTTTTTGGATTCATTCTGGATAAATTATCCCAGTGACGTCTGTTCTTAAACTGTATTTTCCTTTCCAATATTTAGTCTACTGCATAACTAAATTATTGAATATCACAGTGAAAAAGAACAAGGACATCACTGTCGTCATACTCCTGAACTTACTTTTCATTAATTAGATGAAACCCTTTTCTAATCATAATCACTCACTGAGTCACACAGGAACAGCGTGGGAGTTTCAAACAGTTAAGAGGTATTCAATTGTTGTCCTTAGAGTGAACTGACATCACAATGCTGATCAAATCTAAAATAAATGTTTGGCCTGTGTCATCCACCTGCAGAGAACCTGGATGCGATGATAGCCATGCAGACCAAGAACAAGCTGGGCAAGGCTCTCGGTCCTCCTGACTTCACTGGACCCAACGGTAAACAGCCTCACAAGTTATTCTCCAAACACATCACATCAGGGAAATCATATCATTTTATTTGACATTTTCAGAGTTAATTAGTAGCTTATGTTGTCTGTGGAGCTACATAGACCTAGAACAATGTGGGACAAAACCAGGATGAAACTTAGATATATTTTTTGGGGGTTTACATTTACCTTTAATGGAATAGTTTGGCATTTGGGGAAATATGCGTATGTGCTTTCTTGCGGAAAGTTAAATGAGAAGGTCAATAGCACTTTTGAATCTGTCTGTTTAATATACAACCAATTACCTTTGCTTAATGATGGAAAAGAGGGAGAAACAGCAAGCGTTATTCAGTCCGAAGATAACAAAATCTCAACAAAAAACCTTATTTTATCTTGTTTGTTTAATCTTTTCAATAAAGTAAATGTACGGGGGGGGTGGGGGATCTCCAGGAAGTCACTCCCCACATCCCTCCATAAAACAGCAGTTTGTCGTTATTACATTTCAGTTTTCAGTAACAAACAATAATCAACATGTTAATTAGCCTCTGCCAGATCAATATTCCCTGAACAATATTATAATATAATAATAATAACATGTTTGCGTTAAGAGCCTTTATCAGCAACTGAGCCACACTGAGCTTCATTTACTGTTTCTTTGCTGTAGGAAAAAACTTGGATGAGGATGACAACACGAAGGCTGAGGCCGCCAAGATGCAGAAGGAGTATGAGAACCTGAAAGACTCCACCAAGGAAGAGCAGCCATCAACTGAAACCAGTCAGTCCACTACCCAATCCTGATGACCAGAGGAAACATGAATAGCTTTTTGTTTAGTGATTTGATGATTTGCCAAAATAATTTGATAACCTTTTGCCATTTTGCCCCTCAACAATTATGAACTAACATGTTTTATTTGCATTAGGCTTTATATTGTTTTGTGTTAAATGTCCCAAATAAATGCAGAATTCTCAAATATAGCAGATTCCCATCACATACGTTCAATGAAGTAAAACATCGTCTTCACTCTACCTTAGTGAAAGGTCTGCAAAATGAGTTTGAATGTAATGGCCCAGACCATTTCTGACTATTTGTTTTCAGTCAGCGGGGCTGACAGGAAGATAACAGCACTGTATAGTCCAGGCCAATCATTAAGTCCCTGCTTGTCCCTGAACTAGGCCAGTCCAATAACACTAACAGGACAGCTGGTCACAGCTGCCATTATTATCTGTTCCTGTACACTTTAGCCCACTGTACCCGCTCATCAGTCTAATCTACATGAACACACATGCAGACATGCATACAAAAAAAAGAAAAACAAACAAAACATGGAGCAGGATTACCACCAGCAAATTTGTTTCAGAACAAAATGACATAAATTCTGAGCAATGTCAAACTAAATGCTGTGTTATCTTTATATAAACAGTACCGAGTGGCATTATAAGATATTCATGGTAAACTAGAGGCATGGGTTATAATCCAAATTTTATTTGTGGTTAGGTAATAGTCTGATCTTGATTGGTGGTAAATATCAACTTAAATCTCAAACTGTAGATATTATACACTTGCTCTAGCTAACACAATAAAAAACGGAAAAAGAGTCTGTTTTACTGCTAATTTAATATGAAAGAAAAATCCTGGCTGTCATCGTGCTCCCATTGCTACAGAAATTTCAAAGTTAAAGCATAAAGTCTTGCTTCAGGAACATTTTATGGTTTAAATAATTGATAGGTTAGCACTATCTTACACTTTGGTGTCCCAAGGGAAATTCACAAATTTTTTTGATTTTTTAATACATTAAAGAGGAAGATTTTCATGTCCCATTTTCTTTATTTTCTCCTTACCAGATCATCCCGGCAAGTCAGAGACCTATCTGGAGGCCATCAGGAAGAACATTGAGTGGTTGAAGAAACACAACAAAGAAGAAGGCAAAGAGGGTGAGACACACTCCCTTACTAGAAGATTTCTATTTTTTAACCAGTTGGTCTAAACTGCTCTATCTTGTCCAATCTATGCTGAGTTTTTTAGAGCAACAAGAAAACATCCTAATTTGCCAGCCCTCATCTTCACACTAAACTATGGTGGGTCACTAAAACAGGTCTGAGGCGACGCACTGAAGAACAGACACTTTGAGGCATCTTTTGTTAGCCTCAATTTGCAATTAAAATGAGTGTGGGATACCAGGATAGATGCTTCACTCCAGTCCAGATCTCATGAATATGGATCATTCTTGATGAGTCTGTCCTAATTACTCGTAATGCAGCCTTCTTGTTGAGAGACAAAGGTCTATTCATTTATTCTCTCCTACCTGATCCTCTGAACTTTTATGGTGTGTGTGTGTGTGTGTGTGTGTGTGTGTGTGTGTGTGTGTGTGTGTGTGAGTGTGTGTGTGTGAAAAGATGTAGTTGTAGATATTAAACCAGCACTTTAATCACAACACAAAAAAGCCATGAAAAGGCCGTCACGTCTTAGTCATCAATGCTCATGTCTCTGGATTTATAGTGTTGGTGAGTGTGCCTTTATATTTACTGCCTTACTCTAACTGTCAGTGTTCATAAAGTGCCAGCGTGTGACCAAGAAACTGAACGAATCTCAAGGAGAAGCCTACTGTTTAGCTCTCCACAGTGTAAAATCAATGCCCAGTGATGCTTAATTAAGCAGCAGAGAATGAAATGTTAATGAGTTTTCACTATTCAGGCCATCCGTCCACTGTTGATCATATCAGCGGGACATCTCAGACATAAAAAAAAAATCTTGTTCAGTGGCCTGGTCTAATCTGTGCCAATCAGTTTTTAAGTCACTAGTGAGTTAATGAAAAAAATAAAAGTATGGCCTAGATTCTTGTGAGCGTCTAAAAAAAAAAAAAAAAAAAAGGGCTGACACTGAGCTTATAGTGCTCCGGAGCAGAGAGGCCGAAGCAGCAGGGAAGTTTTGTTTGCTGCTCATCTCCGACGTGGCTTTATATAGGACACTTCATTAGTATTCTGGTGAGTGGAGTGGTTGTCTGGGGCAACTAGGGGCCTCCCCGCCTTCCTGTCAGTGATCTGGGCAGAGGACATAGACAGACAGATAATGGTGTCAGAACACACACAGAGTCAAAATGTACCCCCCATAATCACCCAGTATTCTGGTAGTTGGACTGGAATTCACAACTGCTTTATATTTAAATATTTGAATATCACCTCATCCTTGTTCGCTCTGTATTTTTCCACCTTCTCTTTTCAGAGAAAGTACAGCTGGAGAACAAAAGCCCTTTCAACCTAAAAGCAGTGTCATAGTAATAGAGTAGGCGACAGGCCACTTAATATGTTTACTCTACCAGAAGCACCCATTTGGACAATCTCAGAGGACTCTCTGTGTGCGTTCAATTGTACACATGTGTGTGTGTGTGTGTGTGTGTGTGTGTGTGTGTGTGTGTGTGTGTGTGTGTGTGTGTGTGTGTGTGTGTGTGTGTGTGTGTGTGTGTGTGTCCTAACTACGACAGTGAAGCCACACAAAAAAATAAATTAGCTTCTAAAATCATAGTCAACTCTAGGACAATTAATTAATATTTGTGTGTGCGTGCGTGCATGCGTGCGTGCGTTGTGTGCGTGTGGACACCTACACACTACACAGATTAGCCATAGGAGCAGATGGACATGGTTTTGGCAGTGCGAGAAGCGGCTCGGTCCTTCGGCTAATCCTTCACACACGGCCATGTTTGTCATCTGCAAAGCAACTGTATCTCGAGGCAATGCAATCAAGTGCTGCTGTTAGAAATGCCATTAGGACGTTGTTGTGTGACTTCTTGGCTGTCCTCTGTCCTTCTGCCCACCCTCCCCCTTTATTCACAGTCAGTTAAAGCAGGAAGAAGCGGTACAGCAACAGCTGTTTGCTTGCTCTCTGAAGCTCATTTGTTACTGTGATGGATAATGCAGAGTTAGGCTGTGTTCATCTCTAAATATAGCCACATCCAGCTGGGGCCTTATGGTGCTTTGTTAAACATCAATGTCCCATCAACAGCAAGGTGAATACAAATGGTGCTTCAAAAAAGTAAATGTATTCTTTTTAAAGGTGTATCAAGTTGTTTTAGTATTTGAGGGAACCTGCTTTGTTGGACTTACTACCTGAAACTGATTACATTGAAATTTATTGAAAGAAGTATAACTTGGCAGTTATGTTTTTCTCAATTCAATCTTTTGGCCGTCTTATTATGTATGTGGTATCTTCTTAAACACCCAGACAAACATGCTAACTCTGACCTTAATCCTCATTAATAAGGAACCACAGTACCAGATTATGGCATGTTTGGGTGTGCCGTTTTAAGAGGTTCAATGTCTGATCTATCTTGTGATCTTTCTCTTGGAATCTCAGGTTATAACCCAATCCTGTGTTTTGCCTTTCTTTCCAGATTATGACCTGTCCAAGCTGAAGGACTTCATGGACCAGCAGGTTGACTCCTACATTGAGAAGGGCATCATTGCCAAGGATGAGGGAGACACCATCAAGAGGATCTACAGCAGCCTGTAACACCATCACCCATCCTCCCACCAACCTCTGGCCTAAAACGCAGGACTGAATCCAACAACATCGTATGCAGCCCCCCTGGGGTCGGCGGAGAAAAAAACTAAATTGTGCGCACAGATTCATAATCCGTGCTCGAGTTTTATTAACATGAACAAAGTTAGAAAGATATTCACAGATACAAAGTTCTTGGATCAATTATCAAAATTATATTAAATCACAAATTACTTTAATCTTTCCTAACGTAGTAAGGTTAACAATGAGCTACAAACTAATTTTGGGAACGTCTATAAACTACAACACCAACACAAAAATATATATTAATTTAAAGATTAAATAAGGTAGTTTTAATTGAGGTACGTTTGGAGACACTACCTTATTTAATCATTAAATTAGAGTCTGCGTTGTAGTTTATAGACTGTCCCTAAGCACCGCCGGCTGCTAATAGACCAATCCTATTTCTCTAGGTTGGAAGATGGCTCGTTTTAATAAAGATTTGATTCTAGCTCATTGTTAACCTTAGGAAAGATGCGTCATTTGTGATTTAATATCATTTCATTATAGAGTAATTGATCCCAGAAGTTTGAATCTGTGAATATCTTTCCTACTTTGCTCACGTTTATATAAACGGAGAGCACGGATTATGAATCTGTGTGGAGTTCATTAACCCTTGTGTTGTACTCCCGGACATTTTTGTCCCTTTTTCAGACTTTTGTTTTTGGTTTTCCCTAACACCACCTTGCTACCACTAGTTTAACTCTAGTTTTTGGAATTCATGGTCAATAAGCCTCATTTATATAGAATTATACCTAATATTTTGAATTATTTTGACTAATAGTGAAGATCAGAGGAACACACAGATGAGTTTGGTCAGGAATAAAAGTGAACAATTGTATTTGCAGAGAGCATTGTAAGGAATATAATCCATTTTTTGTGGTTAAAAAGAAAACCATATTTCAGATATTTTTTAAAGGGATCAAATTTGACCCGAGGAACACAGGAGGGTTTTGTTTTTTTTTCTCAGGGGGGCTCTGTAACATCTCAAACAAACCCTGACTACATAGTTATTTCCCATGGCATGGTAAAGTATATACTGTGTATTCAAAATTACCTGCTTAGGGGAACTTGTTTACCCTCTCAGACATTCCTAAAATGTACCAAGAGAGAAGGATTTAATAATACTATTAACAAAACAGTTTAACAATTCCTTACAGCTTTACCTAACTGATTATATGTGCACGCCAAGATCACCGAGTAATAATTACTAGAATAATATTGAAAGAGAAATCAAAGTATTTTATGTAACCAACTCACACATTCAACAAAATGCTACCATTTACTCCAACCTGACTCCTGTGGGAAATGAATGAATGAGTATGATGCTGTAGCTTTGGCAGCAACTACTGTTTCCAATACATTTTTTGCAACAAAATGCACATTTATCAAATCATACTCATTCTATGTAACCTGTCTTAGCCTATTCTATTTTTTCCAGTGTATGTGTAAGATCTTTAAGTATTCTTGCTTTTAGTTTTACCAAAAATATATTGTATTGTGTATCGTGTCAGTACCCTCCGTACTCATGTTATGTTCTGCTGTAATTCTTCTGGGGCCCACTAGGGGGACACGTTTGCATAGTCAATTTTCTCTGCATGTCTGTGAGTTCAACATTTCCATCTACATATGTAGAGACTCAAGATAAGTATTTTTAAATGTAAATATTTGTGATTTTTTCCTAAAGTTCAAACGCAATTAAAACATTGCCTTTTCTTTATATTTGTACTTAAATGTGACAATGAAGCAGCACTGGGAGAAAAAACACCAATAACTGACATCCACATGCTCACAAGAACCTGTATTGTCATGTAAACACCTGAGATCTTCATGTCTGGTTAAATGACATATTTATTCTCCTCAAATAAAACAAATAGAATTTAAAAGCACATAACACAGCTGTTACAGACAGTTCTCCACACATATAAATAATACATTCACACTTCAAAAATAGAACAGTCCCTTCTTTTTCCCGAAGAAAAGCTTCTATTAGGCAAATGGAACTTGTTCAAAGGCTTGAGTCCATCCACCACTTCTGTTTGGGGTGTGCTGAAACAAGGTAAACACTGATGAGGAAGGCCTGAATATACTTCCCAATGATACTATTCTAGGTGGCAAGTCTAACAAGCTTATCCTTCTGGAACTGCTTAGCGCTGTTTGTGTGTGTGTTTGTGTGTGTGTTTGTGTGTGTGTGTTTGTGGTGCAGCAGGTGGGTTCTGTACAGCAGCTTCAGAAGCATATGATGAGTTGAGCCGTGTGCTCAGATGCTATGTATATCAGACGCGCCTCCAAGTAGAACAAAACAAAAACAACCATACATCTTAATAATTGCATATCAATAAATAAAAAGGCAAACATGACACTTTTGTTCAACATGGTTTGGTAAAAGGTAAAGAGGAAATAAAAGCATTGTGTGTCTCTGTGTGTGTGTGTGTGTGTGTGTGTGTGTGTGTGTGTTTGCGCGTGCAGTAAACAAACTGGTCCTTTATATCTCCTGATATGACGTTGTTGGGGTTGTGTAGTCCTCATTGTTCCTGCAAATGAGAAAAAGATAGATAACTTTTAATGACTGGAAGTTTTCCACAGTGGAAAAACACTTTTGAATACAATTGCACACACACGTCTTCCTTAACTCCCTTCCTCTCTTTCTTCCTCTGCTTAACTGGTCACCACAGTGTCTAGGTGAGCGCAAGGTGTGTGAATAATGGATGAGGGGAACCAAACAGCCGTATTGTTCTCCGTCAACGCTGAAGGGTCATTTGGCCTCTCAGTACTATCCGCCAATATCTTGAACCCAGTGGTGAAGTTTAACTTTAGCTGGTAACTGGCCACTCTTAGAAAAGCTACTTCAGAAATGCAAGCTGTCCCAAATTCCTTCATTTAAAAATATTTCTTTTTCTTTAGAGCTACTGTATATGTATAAACTACTTACAAGGTTGAGAAAAACCGTTGCAAGGGATCACAGTGTATCAGGGAAAGAAATCCAGAACAATCAAAATCAATAGAAGATGGAGAGAAAGGTTTGACTATGCAGGAGAATCCTGAAGAGAGGAGATAGCACAGTAAGAGTAGGAGGCTAAAAGAATCGTGCTTCATCCTGATGGATGACAGGATTAAGGCCCTGATTACATGTACATGGTTACTTTGACAAACGGAGACATTTCCCTTTGTTTACAGGCAAACGGAGAATTTGCCTCTGAAAACGAGTCTTTCTAAAAACTCTGGCCAGAGTGGAGATTTTTGAAAAGTTTGCACGTAAACTGAGACGAGCGGAGATTTAGGCAGCCGAGGAAGTGAGGAAAAGAGAGGATGTGATTCGTTTCAGGTTGTTGCTATTTTCAGGATTCTGATTGGCTAACGTGGGCTTGAGCTTCTCGTTACACTGCCACCTACAGGTTTGGCATGCTTGTGATGGCATTGGCGGCATATATATATACTGTATATATATACAGTATATATGAGTATGTGTAAATCAACACTTTTCTGAAAACTGACAGCTGTGCACGTGTTCTTTTTAAAACCGGAGAGGTTGAAATGTCTGTTTATGAAAATAGCCGCCCACGTGTGAACGTAGTCTAAGTGCCCATTGATGTTTATTCTTGAAAACAGATTATAATAGATTCATTTCTTGCAGGGATCTAGTGGAGAGAAAACCTGTCTAATTCCATATAAGTCTCTTATTTATACAAAAATGATGCACTTGACCTTGTCTTTTAGTTAGTGTGACTCTCAACAGGATATCTCTCAAGTTGAATTCTGGTGGCAGTTTGGATCTGTGAAGTCTGGCGTCTCGAAATGACCCGCTTGAGATGAAGCTGGCAAACTCAAAGTCTTGTTTTAATTACTTTTAATTAATTTCATTGCACGGATCTGTCTAATACATTGGGGCTTTTTTGGTGACATACTGTATGTTATATTATATATTACATACATTACATTTACACAACTTACCGGTAACTTTTTTAAAAAACATATTCCACTTTATTATTCTACTATAAACTTGTTCTGACTCCTAACGTGTTTTCTAACTTGCATATTAAAAGTTACTAGGTTTAAGGGAGTGTTTGTTTCTTTTTTTAACCCTATTTTACACATCTTCCTTTCTTTTTTATCCTTTATAATCATGTTGTAACTCCTGTTTAGTTTTTTTAAAGTGATAGGCCTATACTTTTAAGAAATAAAGTTATAAAAGTTTACCATAAATATAAGTGACAAGAAGGATGTCTGATTATACATGCATGCCAATATATATAATTACTCAAATATTTTTGAAAGACAAATCTAAGTATTTTAAAGCAAGTTGCAGGACGCCCGGTATTGACCGAGTTTATGGAGTAATGTTTCAGGGTAAAAAGATCTTCATATTGTAAATCCATATAGTGATATAGTTACTGTTTAAACTATGTATGAAGATATACGTTTTTTTAATAAGCATTAGGCTTTGGGCATTTATTTATATAGGACAGCTGAAGACATGAAAGTAGAGAGAGGGGGAATGACATGCAGCAAAGGGCCGCAGGTCGGAGTCAAACCCGCGGCCACTGCATCAAGGAGTAAACCTCTATATGTGGACGCACACTCTAACAAGTGAGCTACCCAGACGCCCAGATATAAGGTCTTCTAAAGGAAATGTCGCAACCAGACAACTACTCCCTTGACGTACTCCCTTTAGCCTGAGAGGTTTGTGGTTTGAAGCCCGACAGGCATGCGGCCTGTGTTTGGTCCTGGACAGTGTGTGTCTCTGTTTGTCCAAACACACAACAGCCCCGCGGCCAACCTTTGATGTTGCTGGAGTCAGAGACAGGCCTTTAACACAAAGCTTGGCTTCGCCTCAGCTGGTAGGTAAACATTTAAAGAGAAATTAAATATGTGCAGATTTACTCAAGGCTCGTGCCTTCAAAAGCACAAACCACATGTGTAGAGCTACTGGTACATCATGACAAAATAGGTTAGGAAAGTTGTTGGATCACATAATAAGAAAATACTTGCTACAATATTATCTTGCACGAACACATACGTAGAAATAAGACCGTAAAATATATTGCCTTGATGTATCTTTTGCCTCTTTCACATCATAATCATAATGGATACCCCAATTAAAAAACAGGATGTAGGAAAACATTGAACACCCTAAATGATTCTGTGGTTAAATGATATGGGTGTGATAGGGTATGAACCGTTTAGTAGAAGAATGGGTTTGGACCCTCCTTATTCTTTCAGGATAAATTAGAGATCTATAAGAGTTCTAAAACATGGTTTCAGACTAGCAGTGATAATAGAAATCAGAGATAAGAGGCAGTTAATGCCAGTGCAACTGCCAAACCGGTCAGATAAGGTTACCCTGAAGCCAACAGGAAGGAAATTAACATAATGGCTGCTACCGGAGCACCTGCATCCACTGTAGTATGAACAACGCACTTTTACAGAGCCTGAAGTGGAAAAACTATTTGTCTGTAGAACGCACTAGCTACAGCAGTGTGACTCAGTCCAGACTAAAGCGACAGTCCCGACAACTGTCTATGAATGGGGGTATGACAGGCATCCCCACTTACTACTGAACAGACGTGTGAGCGCTCTCTAGACACGCTCAGGCCTGATTCAGCAAGCTGAAACTTCTGCTGATTATTTCACTGTTGCATAACGTAGCATCTGACTAGTACAGCAGGTCGGCAATACCCTGATTCATATCTTCGATCCTCATTCTGTGAGAAGACTGGCACTTCCCAGTCTCTGTTCCTGCTGACTAGGACTTCTGACAATCACCTCCAGAAGTATTTCTGTACACTGGGACTAAAGATGATCTTTAGACCCAGTGTAAGTCCAGGGGGTGTGAAACAACAGTCAGCCCTCACACCCACAATAAACATCCTCTGATTGGACACCTGACTGGACCATTAGGGAAGAACGGGTCCAGGTCACATTTGGACATATTCATATTTTAATTTGGTCAAATTCTGAAAGTTAATTAGTGGCAATGGAGCGTTCACAGCCTGGTCTGAATCTGAAAGAGTGTACTTGTCAAAAGGCAGAAAGAAGCTGGGGTTTGGTTGGGGGGGGGGGGGTTACCATCTCACCTTACTTCCTCTTCTTTCAGCCTGCGTGCTGCCTGTTTTGATTGTTTAATTTGCAAGTCCAGTCTGTGTAAGAAGTCTTTGGCTGACAGCTCCTCTGGCTGGGGGCGTTTGGAGTTCTCCGGGGGCGGGGATGGGGCTGGCGAGGGTCCCTCGATATCCTGCAACATAACACAAGGTGTATCTGCCTCCTGGCATGCTGCTTCACTGTCCCCATCAGGAGACTCCAGAGACAGTCTGTTAAATATGTAGCGTTTCTCCGACACCACAGGGATGTTGAGGCTATTCTTCAGAAATATGCAGTCATTGCTGAACAGCTTGTTGGCTCTCTTGATTTGCTCCATCTGGCATATCAGGGTCACAGCAAAAATGACAGTGTTAAGATAGTATAATTTCTATGACTAAGCTACCAACTTCCTTGTTTTGACGAGAAACAAATCATCTTATAACACCCAATATGTAAATATGTGGTGTCACTGATGTAAATATATGGGTTAATTTGTCCTCAATACTGAATAGGTCCAATAGACGAATAGGTGTAGTCAATAAAACGTATTATAGACATTAACAGAAAGAGCAACGCTGTCTTACTGTGTTCCTTAACAGACTAGACTCCAAAAAGAGAGGTAACGTACACGTCGTTATGTTTTTACATTTTAGTTACAACTTAACAAAAAGGCATGCACGCGGACAGCTACGTATTCTCTTCCCATTTTCAACAGCTGTCGTCACTACGACAACAACAGACGCAATTAATGGTCGCTAGTTAACATGGTCTCTCGTTAATTTGAGTCCCACAACTCCTCCGGTAGCCCATTTAAAAAACGAGCAGTCCCTTAAGTTAGTAAGGACACTGATTTTATATTCCATCAGATGTTCTTGTCAAGGTGAACATGAGAGCACGTAAACTAACATCGCAGTGGTTGTGCGGCAACCTTACCGTAACACCATATTTGAGAGCAATCCCTTGTAGGGTATCACTGTCTGTAACCCGATGCTCTATGTATTTCTCCCCCAGAGAAGCCGTGACGCTAGCTGTGCTCCCGTACGAGCGGATCTTGGTCCGGGCCAAGCTCTGGGACAGTTCGCTCTCTGACTCGGACCCGGACCTGGACCGAGGGAAAATGGGTTGGCCAAACCGTCCTCCTCCATCCCGCATCGGCAGGACGGGCGAAAACTCCGCCATCTTCTCTTGAATAAATAAAAGCTCGCCTGTCACCTCTGTTTGTCTTAACGCTCTAGCTAGTTGACTCGTTGCAGTACAGTAAGCCGCTGGTTCAGGCGGCTGGGAGATTCCCATCCCCGGTCATATTCCGCATGTTAACCCAGGGGATACGAGACATGTTTCGGGGACAACTTCCTCACGGGTAGCTTTTGTCATAGACCCGTTTACGTTGTCGTAAAAACGTCCAGGAGGAAGAACAAGAAAAGAGGTTTCCGGTTACACTTTCAAAATAATACATATGAACCTTTGTTGAAATGTTTTCGAGTATGTAAATAGCTCTAAAGTTCAAGTATTTTGAGTAAAATTGAGTAAATTACAATGTAAGTCTTCCTTTACCTGAATAAATAAAAACGTTAATGCTGGTTAATCGTCGAGTTTTCCAATAGAGTTTTTGATAAAATAATAAAAGACCAGTTGCTGACTTCCGGCAACTTCCTATTAACGTTAGTGAACTTTCTTCAACAAAATTGTCACTTAGTAACATTAGCTCAACAAAAAGGAGACGTAAAAATGGATGACGATTAATGACAATATAGAGGCCACATGTAACATATCCTGGCATAACGTTAGCATGCTCCAGATCCAAGTTATATTAGCCACGATAGCTAATGCTTAGCTCCCTTCATCCACCTACCCATGTCCTGAAGTTGGCAACTAACGTAAGGTACACCTTTTAAGAATTTACTGGCATAGTAATATTCTAAAAAAGAAACTGAAATTACACAAACTATAATCTAATAATCTGCCATTCCTGAGAAACCAAACATTCATCACACTGCAATGCCTTGTCAAAATGCAGTTCATGTGCAGAAAAGGGACACAAATAAGTTGCTTTTGTAGTCACCTTTAAATGCATTTAGTGACACCTATTTAATTAATTGCAAATTTAATCTAAGTCACAATGTACACTGAAATGTGACATTAGGGCAACATCTGTATTACCTAATATTGATGCTGCATGTTGTAGATGGGCCCTAAGTTTAAATCTAATAATAGTTTTATTGCTTCAGTTTATATTGTGCTTGTATTGTGTATTTAACTAAATTAAGTAGTGAGTGATGAAGTTAACACACATCAATTATTGCTCACTAAGACAAAGCTGGCCCAGGAGTAAGGACTTAGAGTTATGGCTTATATCAGATAGCTAGGCCTTGCTGTTAATTGCATTGACCTTGTAAAACAGCAATAAAATAGTCCGTCATTGGATGGCTTCAATAAAAGGTCCTTAGATCCAAGACTGAGCTGGTTATTATTTTACCTCACCTTTCCTTGTGTGCCACATAATGAAGTAAGACTGGAGAGTTGTTTCACGTTGTGTGGAAACATTCAGCAAGTCTTTGTGACCACTGCATGTGACATCTGAAGCCAATGCTGTTAAGTGCAGGATCACTTTGCATGGCCTCTGTGAGAGGAACCTGGTTAACAGTCCCATGAACAGCATTGCAAAGAACATCATGTGTTTATGATTATAACCACATGTAGAAGTTTTACGAAAATATAAAGGATTTTCCCAAGATGGGGTATCAGTTTCATGAAGTTAAATAAGGAACTCACTGTGTATACACTAAATAGAATTGTTTTGATTCCAGGCAATCATATAACATCAGTTGCACAACCAAAACATTCACCTTTGTTATTAGAATGAACAGGAAAATTTAAGATATGTAGTTACATTAAAATCTACATAAATTATGTACAAAATATATTGTAATATTCCAATCTACAGTGTACTGAATGAGGGTTTTGATGTAATTTCTTGGAACAATGTTTCTTTCGGTTTCATTTAAAGTCCATACATCCTTTAAAATCATGTTTTGACCCATATGATGCTTAAAGTACATACAGGCATGTTTATTTTTTATTTTTTTTATTAATTTTGTTTATTTCACACGTCATTCATCATTCATCATTGTATCATTAAACACATTTTCAGAAGGTACAATGATCACATGTAGGCTGTGTGAAATGGGGAACCCTATAAGCTACCAAAAGCTTGGCCCGATAACAATAAACATACAACAGATAATATAGAAACCAAATACTCAATTTGCCATAGACACAAAACAAATGCAGAAAGAATCCAGTCACAATCGACTCAACATAGACAAAATTCGATCCCAGCGCAAATATAGCACTAACGAAATTATCAACAATCATATGTTAAGAGCATTTTTTCCTTGAGACTTTTTCTTGAAGATGGAGACAGAATGCGACAATTTCAAGTTTTCCTCAAGCTCGTTCCAGATCTGTGGTCCCCTACAAACTACACTCAGGCTTGTACACTTTAACCGTCATTTTTTTGTTGACAGTGATTCAGTGTTTTTCCCTTGTGTCATAAGTGTACAGGGGATGACTGATTGGAACATTCTCCTCAATAAACCAAGGCAACAAAATAGTAGTTTTTTCAAGTGGCTGTGAAAAGTGTTACAACATATGGCATTACAATAGTTTAAATGGGGCTCAAACAAAGTTTTATATAAGGTAAGAAGTGCTAAGTATTTAAAAAATAGTCCAACATATTTAGATTATTTATTTTTGTTTTTTGGTGATCAAATGGCATTTGAAATTTAAACATTCATCGATATAGACTCCAACAAATTTAGTGGTGTCTACTCTTTCAATAATGTGTTCATTTATTATAAGTCAAACATGCTTGTTTTCCATTTGATTTTTGCTGGAATTACACACAATGTAATTTGTCTTATTGATGTTAAAAGATCAAAATTTCTACATTTCTGTATATATATTTATTGTTTCTTGCAGTCCAATTGGACTCTTATTTGACACAAATAAATTAGTGTTGTCAGTAAATAAAACTTTGTGTAAAACCATGGTGGAATTTTCAAAGTCATTCATATATAATATAAAGAGGAGAAGGCCCAAAATGGATCCCTGGGGGACTAAATTTGAAGGGGTTTACTTATGGAAATGTGTTCATTAATATTTACATATCTGCCAAATAAATAACTTGTGAACCATGAGTGCTAGTACTCTGATTCCATAATGATGTAATTTATTCATTAAGATGTTGAAATCAATAGTATCAATGCCTTGGAATATGTTGTGTTGTGTTCAAGAATACAAAGTTGAATTACGTTTTTCCATTACGTCTTCTACAACTGGCTGTACTGTTTTAATGTCAAATTTTGATTTTATTTGTTTGGTTACACCAATAACCACATTGTGCATATCGGGTTTTCAGTACATTGTTTGTACAATTGTACTACACTGACGATAGCAGCATAAATTTGTTTGTCATGCAATAAAATCTCCATTATTATGTCATCCTTTATTTCTACATGGTGTGATAAAAGCCTGAGTATGTTTTATCATTATGAGATCTCAACCTGCACCCTGCAACAGGTCAGTTAATCAACGTAGAATGGCAAATGAAAGATATGAACAACAAGATTATTCCCAGTTAAATAACCAAGTTACATGATGGCAAATATGTAAACTTTGTTATTCCTCTCATTATGTATTCATTAATAGCCAGTTGATGGTGAACATTTGCATTTCCCCCTGTCCCTGTTGCCTGTGCAGTCAGTATGGTTCATGAGTATTCAAAACCCAGAATGGTGTTGAATTTCCTGAGGTTGTTTTCTCTTTTGAATCACAGTGTTAGCAAGTTCAAGCCATGTGATGACTCATTCATGTAAACAGTGCTGGCAGCAAAAAGTAATTATGGTACAAACATTAACATAGTAAATGTTATGTTGGTGAAAAGGAGTAATATGTAATTTAATAGGAAAAAACAAAGACTGCAGGTGCTTCTTTGGGATGCACAGGATGTACCCCTATGAAATCTAACCCACTGAGGAACAAATACTGGGACACAACAATTGGATTCATAATGTCTGAATGATTAATTTATTCAATTAGTCCCTCTTGGTTATAGATGAGCTTACTGTCTGGCATTTTCTAATGGAAATCAGGTCATTAAACTTGTGAAAGTACAAAGAGAGACCTAGAGGAGGGAGCTCAATGCATTAATTATACATGATGTTCTCTGTGAGATGTCACTTTTTAGATTGAACTGTAAATCAGTTCATTGTTCATGTTGTATGTGTTGGAGGAGAAGCAAAATCACTGTTTTTTGTGAGGATAAAAAAAACATTGAAATATCTCAAATAATATTTTATTCCCCCAGAAAAGTTAATTGTTTTAAAAAATGTATAATCTACAGTGGACACACATCTACTCAGGGGTACAAACAACAACAACAACAACAACAGGAGATTGCATTGGCAGAGTGACCTACAGTAGGAAACGGATTATGTCACTTGAATTACCGCAGTCTCTCTTTCTCTTAAAGAAAACAAAGGCAAGATGATAAAACTGAAGCTAGAAATCTAATCCACATAACTGTAAAAATTACATTGAATAAAAAAAGAGGAAGGAGAAGCAACAACGCTGTGAGTTATATTTCGCAACATTACCATAACAACAATCTCTCAAGCCGCCTCCTGATCCAACTTAGGTCTTGGGAGAGGAGAGAGTGGAATTAGTGCACTCACGCCATCAGTTCTTAAGAGGGAAGTAAGCCACATCTGGTTACACCTGTAGGTCATTTCAGGTGTTGTGCTGTTGTGAGGACTAAAGTTAATGTCAGTCCTCACAACTGCATCAATTGTTGGAGGAGAACAAACTAGATTGAACGAGTAAATCAGATGGGAGCATTTTTGTCCTAATTAAACACAGATAGATGAAAAGCTCACCATTGTTAAATGCTGTTATGCACTGCTGTCTGTGGACTACAATATAATGAAATATATGCATCTACATGAGGTTAATGTTAAGGCCTGTTCACACCGGGACGAATTTCGCGCGCGATATTCGCCGACGTTTAACGCGTCGTGACTAAACAAAGGGCGTCAATGAGAGTGTGCACACCGACGCGAAAAACGCGACGCGTAAAAGCGTCATTTTTTTAAAAAACGCCTCGGGTTCGTTTTTTTGGTTTGACGCGCCGCGTCAAAAACTATCCGACCAATGAAATCGGCCCTTTTGCTCACGTGTCTTGTGCTTCTGAAGTTACAGTAAAACACAACTTGGCGGCGCTCAAGCACAAAACGGTCTTACCGAGCACACCAACGAAGAAGACATATATACGCCACCGTCATCACTGCCACAAGACGAGGAAGAGGCAAAGCACGATGTCCAAAATAAATGTTGAGCTGCTGGTCTCCTTGGTTTCGGAACATAAAGAGCTATATCTGATTTAGAAGAAATGTTCTAAATACTTGCTCTCTTCTTCTCTGCTCTTCTTCTGAGTTGCAAGCGAGTATCAGAAGCGCAAAGTTGCGCAGCGCCACCCTATGTACGGGGGTATTTCTGTTTTACATTAAGCGCCATCTAGTGACAGATAATGAATTTGCATGTTCATTCGGCTCATCGTCAGCGAAAATCGCTTGGGTGTGAACACAAAAAACGCGTCGAAAAACGCTGACGAATAACGCCCGGCGATATTCGTCCCGGTGTGTACGGGCCTTTAGGGTGATAAGGTTGCATGGAGGTTATCCATAAGCACACGGTCCTAGAAAACATGGTCAACATGCGACACCTGCAGGATCTCTTTCAATACTGTTAACAACAACGTCAGTTATTGTCTGACCCCTACTGGACATGTTTTGATATTGCACCTGTGTCAAGTCCCTTATATTTCCAACCACCAGGTGAAGCCATTTTATCACCAGTCAATCCTGCAACTTTTTGAAACACATAAATGAAGGGAAACATGTTTGTTTTTGATAATTCATTGCTTTAGAAATGAGTCCATATATATCTACATTATCATATTTCTGCATTTAATGGTGTCCACGCACACTTTAAAAGAATAGGAGCGTCTTTGTTGAAGGGGACTGTTTGGTTTAGTTTTATTTGATTACATACAAACTCTGTTTTGGAGGATAGTTTATATAAAAATATTCAATAACCTGAGCCATTATGAAAGACTGATGAAATTTTTTTACAATGATCCATCCATGGAAAGTAATGGTTTGGTCATAGTTCCTTAAATTGTGAACTTTTTAGTACAATGAACCCCACAGAGAAGATTTCACTGCCAATAATTATTGCCAATAATTATTTTTCCACTCCGAACAGGGATTTCACCGGAAGGGTCCCCTTGGCAGAATGTGTTTGACATTTTGAGGCTGACATAAGTTACTATTTTTAACAATAACTGAGGGAAATGTAACACTACAGTGTTGCTTTGGCTACCTTGTAAAAGAGATGGCTGTTATACATCTTTACATTCTTCACCATCACTTCTAATATAAACAGTGATCTGTCTGCTTTTCCTAATACTTAGACCAACTATACACATACAGCTGCATAGGTTCAGGATAAGAATGCTGCTCATTTTTTCTCAAAGGTCTTTTCAGTTAGGGCGATGACATATCCCAGTTAGGTATGAGGCAGTGTTTGGTGGACACCATCATTGCTCTCTTGGCTCTGATAACATGTCAGAAATCTGATAGCACACTCAGGTCAGCTGAATTATTGTAGTTGATTCTTACTTCTTTTGTAATTAAAATAAGGGTTATTTTCTCTGAAATAAACATGCCACCAGCTGTATTAACTCACACCTTTTTGCTTGGCTGTTTCTATATACGGTACAATACGAGTGCCCTTCCCATTCTCTCCTCTCTCTGTAATCTGTGAGCCTTTGTTTACCAAGCGCATGACGTCATGATAGAGAGGGACTGCTGAGAACTTTGTTCATGACTGACTCATTGCAGCACTCATTCTGATGGAAAATCAACTGTAGGATTGCAGGTAAACCTACCTGTTTGAGAACAAAGCCCCTGTGTGAACGCTGGCAGAGGTAGGGAATGGGAAGGACAGCATTTGGGGGTAAAAACAAATAACATACATAAATATGTCAGCAAATTACTTTTGGAGAGTATGAGATGACACAAGTTCATATGAAGCAAATGCACAACATCTACTGTCTTTTTGCATCACTCCAGTTCACATGGGGACAGGTCTGGTGTTGGAATCGGCCCAGTCCATTGATGTTTAAGCCCTGTCAGCACCACTGCCTGGGCTACACCTAATCCAACCTCCTGACCAGCAGCTGCATTAATATCACATCTAATCAGTCCCCCCATGCAAGTGCTAAAGAGAATATCATCAATTCTGCAATTAGCTAGGCTGTACAGTCAGCATGCAAGATTGTTTTTGGATGACCAATGAATATTTCCTTTAAGGCGTCATCTTCATGGATTGCCAAAGCCTCTCCCCTTTACTTAAAACTAAACATAGCATCCAATTTATGACTGATGTGCTCTCTGGACATCAACCTGCAATGAAGACATGGGCTAGAAACTGTTAAGTTATTTTTTCCACATGCAGAAGAGCAGTGCTTATTAATTGTAATGGCCTGAGGAAAAAGTTGTACTGTACTTACATAGGCACACAAGTGTATATTTCACTGGCTTTTTCCTTTGAAATTATGACTTGTGGTGTGATTAACAGCACGACATAAACCTTCTGTTCTCGTCCTATTCTCACAGAGTGGAAATACTTGAGTCATTGACTTCCCCCCCTCCAGCCACAGTTAACTACCAGCAGTGCAGTTTTCTCTGAAAGCAGCTCAACGCAGCACTTTGGCACAGGAAACCCAGAGAGGCATGGTGTCATATACATTACATCATCTCTCAGGCATGTGTAAACAATCTGAAAAACTGGATCTGATTAAAGGATGCATACGTACACCACCTAGAGTATACCTCCCAAACCAAAAGGCCTGCGTATCAGCCAATATACTGTTGGAACTTTGGCCACAGCCAGCTTTAAATCTGCACTTCAGTAGTTACACAGTATATAGGCAGTTTATTACTTTTTCTAGCGTCTGACTTTGGTCCAGACGGAAATATCTCAGTGTTTTGGTACAGTCATAATTCGCCAGGTGAGGTAGCGGATCTGTAGTTCGCATGACAAATTACGACAGCGGGAATGGGCAATTCTGCTTCTAACCTGTAGGGGGACCAAGCGGGAAAGGTGTTTTAGTGTTGCTTTAAAGAATAATTTAAAACAAATGGCACAGAGTATGTAAAAACATTTATTGTTGACAATGTCTTATATTCAGCAGTGCATTTTACCAGTACATATTCCTTATATTGAGTCTAAACCTGGGTTATAAGGTACAAAAAAAACTGTGAAGATTTATGTGGTATACACATAAAAGTGTGTTTGTGTGCACTTTGAATCTGAGATGGCATTTTACAATTAATGTATATATTGTATCACGTAATATTCTTAACAAGCCCAGGCAAAGAAACAGTTTTCCACTTAAGCTGACAGTCCACCAGCAAAGCACAGTAATGTAAAAACAAAAGGTCCAAATAAAAAGAAAAATAGTAGCAGATATGAAGAAGAAGCACACAGAATACTGAACTCAGCCATACAACTCTTGTCCAAGGAACATGAGGCTGTGAGGATTAAAGAACATTTTTGGTGGATAGAAACATGATGTTCATGAGTTATGTTCACGCCAGCATATTGTTCCTATTACACATAAACAGTATATACAATGTTTCAAGTAATCCTGAATTAGTCCTGTTATACCCATCTCAAGCAGGTTAGTGTACCTCAGGAAGTTCAGTTTGAGGCACGCATAGCATGTAGTTTTCAGTTACTTAATGAATGACATGCTATTGCTGAGAGACAAGTGAAAGTGTGAAAGTGAGGGAGTAGGAAAAGTAACATTCAAGATCTTTACAAGACTTTCTATCTGGGAGACAAAGTTCACAGAAAACATGTCATAACCGTCACAGTCCCAACTTGAGAAGTAAAAACACACCAAGTGTTTGCCAACTCCTCCTCGTATCTTAGTGAACTAAACATTTAGCTACAAATGGCCCACAAAATAGAAATAAAACAAAAAGGTAATGGCATGATGACATCTAAAGAAATGAATAGATCATTTTTGTTAACCCACAGACTCCTCTCCCGGATGTGTACTGCAAGGAAGGGACTGTAGCTGACAAAGCCAAACCTAATCCAATAACCCTCACATTACATATTGAAACTTTAAGCACTGCATGTGTTAGTCTTTGGCATGGATAAGCATCAGAGGAACCCAGTGTGTTGAACAGATATTTACGGCATCATTTGTAAGAGCAGGTCAAAGCCTGAGTTAATATCTTTTTATAGTACAATCCCCCTTTTACTTGATACAAAATATCCAAAGATAGATATATTTTATTGTTAAAGGACAATTCCAGCTAAAAATGAACCTGGGGGTTAATAACACGTGCACCGAGTTGACCGTTCTTTGGGATATGTTTTCATGCCAATCAAATGTGTCTCTAGCTTTAAACAAGCTAGGCCAAACCGCTGATTAGCTTATAATGCTAGTTTTTGGGGCACTGTAAAACGAGTAAAAATAAATCGCTATTTTATACCACTTACAAGGCTCAAAATAGCACCACCACAAACGCCGTGCTTGAGCAAGGTTACTGGTTGCACGGTGTACTAGGTTCTGGATCTGTTCTGAGGCTAGCACAAATTTAACCGTTACATAACCAGCCAGTCAAGCTGGCTTTACAAGGCAACTCCAATAAACACCTGCAAACCACAATGCATATGGAATGGACAACAGTGATCTGACCACACGGTGACTTATGTTACCTTAGGATAACTTATAGTATCTAAATCTGTACAGTCAGACAAGGTTTGCAGTAGTCATGGCTATGCTATATTATAACCATTCTGCTAGTAAGGTTCTAACAGACTGGTCTAACTTTGCTTCACATCACTTTCTGATGCTTAAGCCTAGATCGACTTGAGCTGTCCCTATTGTTCTAATGACAAATTCTGCTGATTCAATACAGGTATTCCACTGAGAGCTTAGGCCTCAAACTATCATGGTTGGATACAGGGCTCTGTCAATGTGAGTTTTTGTTTATCCATGCGATTGTTGTTTCTGTTACTTGGTAAGGTTCATGTTTATATAACATATGATGTTACCGCAGTATAAAAAGGGGGAAAAAGCAAGTAAAAAGTCTGGATAGATTACATAAAGGCTAAAAAAAAAAAAAAAAAAAAAAGAGCAGCTGAAATCAAAAGACTAAAAACAAATCAGATTTACACCTTCAATAACAACATAATAATAACCATAAGTATGAACATGTAAATGGGAGAGGGCAATTCCAGTTATTTCCCTTCTTCTCAGATGTATGTTCTGGTTGAGCGCGCCTTGCCCCGCAGTTTGGCACAAGACTAAAGTTTCCACACAGTGAGATGAGACCAGGGCATTGGCTGAAATTATTCCACATGGTGAGATGAAATAGGATTGGCTGGGAGACAGGTTGGGCTTCGTCCCTACAGGTCCCCTTCCACTCGCTTCTTGCGTACTAGAGAGTAAAATGAAAAAGAGCAAAAATCAGGAAATATTCCACAAAATTAATGACTTGACAGAGTGAAGAATATAAGAATTAACTGCAAACATGCTACACAACCTTGAACCTCCACAGGCCTGTTAGTCTGTCTGTCTATCTGAATTTATATCTATCTGAATCTATCCATCCATATCTACATCTATCTGAATCTATCTATATCTATCTGAATCTATCTATCCATCCATATATATATATATATATCTGAATCTATCTACTGTATATCTATCTGAATCTATCTACTGTAGCTATATCTATCTGAATCTATCTACTGTATCTATATCTGAATCCATCTATCCATATCTATCTGAATCCATATCTATCTGTCCGTATCTATCCAGCTGTCTGTTCATATCTATCTATCTATCTATCTATCTATGCATATGTCCGTATCTATCCATCTGTCTGTCCGTATCTATCTATCTCTCCATCTATCTGTCTGTGTCTGTCTGTCTATCTATCCATATCTATATATTTATTTATCTATATCTGTATCCATCTAGATCTGTATTTATCTATACCTGTATCTATCTTTATCTATCTATATCTGTATCTGTCTGTATCTATATATGTCTGTATCTGTATCTATATCTATCTATCATCATGAGCTAAGTTGTCAAAGTTAAGACCCATTTCAACAGCATGTGTCAGTGTGTGCAGAAAACAGGAAGTGAGATGTCAGCACTCAAAGCTGTTGGATCACGCTGTGTCAATCTCCATTCTGTTAATTCATTCAAACACTGACACACTTCGGAGTCACATCCATGCATCAGACCTGTGCTACCGCGACTCTGACAGGATGAGGAGCTAAAAAGAGAGCAGAGGTCGTCACTGCGGACTGACGTCTTACGGAAAAAAAACACATTGTAGATACAGATGCATACAAACTGCAGACATGTTGGAATTGTTACGACTCGTTCTCCCACAGAAAGAGATACCAGGTGGAAGAAAACGTAATGGGAAACTAGCTTTAGCAAGTTTAAACAAATCTCAGTAAACTTGTGTGCGTGTGTCATACCCAGATCATTGTTCTTGGTGATAGCTGCAGCAGCTCTGGAGCGAGGTCCTTGCTGGGTGAAGTGGTAGCCAAACTTCACAATGTTGTTGTTCTCTTCCAACATCTTAGCTATCTCCATCTCTACAGTAGTACCCAGCTGCTGCCTCTGAAACCCACACCAATATAGAGAGGTCACGACCTGAACATCAGAGTCTGAATTTCACTTTGGTTTAAAGGCAGACTAAAGACTTGGTTCAACTTCTTTGGCACTACTGGACACTCCCAACCGATGTTTTACGTTTAAATCAGGCAGTGGTTTGTGTTGGTTGGTATTTTTATCAACTGCACACCACATAACAGACATTTTCTTCTAATTAAGGTTTTGTGAAACCACTTTATTTAAAAGAGTGCAAAAACATCCTCTGTCATACGTTTCCTGTAATCACTTACAGTGACCCTGAATGATGACAGCAAAAAAAAAAAAAAAGAAAAAGAAAAAAAGGAGAAATGCAAAAAACTCTGGTCGTTTCAGATGCTGGTGTGCTAATGCATTTTATGTATGTTTGTGTGTGTCACAAAGGATCTGGTACCTGGTTGTCTATCTTGATTTCTGTGAGGGTGTCGTTGTCTCGCAACGCATCAACCAAAGCCTGCACCCCTGCCCCGGTGATGAAGTTGGACTCCAAGTTCAAAGCTCGCAACGTCTTGTTCTCTCGCAGCATGTCACTGAACGCCTGGGAGAAGGAGGAAATAGAGCAAAGATGTAAATATGGTCACGTCCGGTGTCAACAAAGCCATTAAAGGCCCAAAAGCCACTCGCTCTCACCACAGCAATAGGGTCATTACTCCGTGTTGCTGCCAGGCTGAACTTCTTGACGGTCGTGTTCTTCTCCATGGCTTTGGCAAAGTCTTTCAGTGTGGGAATTGGAATGTTCTTAATAAACAAAACAAAAAAATCACACTGCTGTCAGTCTAGTAGCATATACACACTGTGACACTCTGAAAGCTTATATTTCTGTGTACCTTAATGTTGTTAAGGTTGACCTCTGTTAAGGAGCGGTCATTGCTTTTTATCCTCTGCAGAGTTTCTTCTACATTAGTGGGATTGGGAGGCTCATCAAACACTGGGTTCATCTTCTCCCCTTTGATCACATCTAGAAAAGACACGCAGGCAGAGGTCAAGATATTGATCCTTTTGGGACCTTTGAATTAACAGTTCAATTCTATGATTGTACTCACTGTTGTAACCCTCTTTGGATGCAGTCCCATCATATGTCTGACTACTGGTGACCAGCGTGTGAACACCCAGGATCGCTGCAAAACAAAGGCAAACCATAGACTCAGCAGCTTTAGTAAGGAATCAGTGTAAGTCTGTATTCTCCTGGGTAACCAAATCTAGAGGCCATGGAAGAGAAGTAGTGTTATTTTGCTCATTAAGCCCTTTTATTCCCCCATCAACACACACGGGACGGAACCCTGGGAAGTTTTTTTTAAACTGCATACTATACTAGCAGTGTGTACTGACTTGGCCAAAATGTAGCATGTAGTATGCAGTGTGTTAAGAAAACCAAATTCTGCAGTATGCCAAAAAATACCTGGCTGTCGTACTGATTCAGAGAAAATCTACAGTATGCCTCAGACCAGTCTATCTCGCCTACTGTATCCCAAAATGCAAAGCGCTGCAACCGCAGTCATCTGCATTACGCAAAAGGCAATTTCAAAGACGGCCACAGTGCAACTCCCAATTTCCACTAGTTGCGGAATGGCGTCGGAGTCATTAGGTTTCCATTAAAGTCAATGTGTGTATTTCCACTGACTGCAGAACGGAAAGCTCCGCATCAATTCAGCACACGGCAGATAGTGCAGGACAGGAAGTCAATCACAGAAACAACATTAAAAATCTGGTTAATTTTCAAAATAAAATCAAATAGGACTCATGGTGGATCATATTTCCCTCCACTACACCATGAAAACACAGCACAGAGTTGTTTCCTCTCTACTCCTCTGGATGGAAACACTGTTGTTGTTTTTGTGGTTCTATTCTACATAAATTTGCTCGTGATCTCGTGGGTCCTCATGACTTCAGCTGTCAGTCATGGCCGCAGCCATTCCCGCAACAAATCCAGACCTGGTGGGTAGAGCTGCACGATTATGGCCAAAATTATAATCACGATTATTTTTGATCAATATTTTAATCACGATTATTTGTTGATTTTAACCAAAACAAATTTTATTGTCACATAGGCTATTTATAACTGCTTTCACATCCATATTATGCTACATTCTTCTTATGTTGAAGTTGTATAGACATACAGCTGCAACACATGTAAATGAAAATTGGCTATCTGAAATAAATAGCGTAGGATTTTTTTTTTTTTTTAAATGCATCTCTGAGAAAGCTGTTGAATTTTCCACCTGTTACTCTGTCCTCTGTGACTGTCTCTGGGCGGTGCAGGGAACAACTGACTGGCTCATGAGCAGACAGGGGTTTACGGAGCGGTGGATGCGCTTTGCAAAAAAATGCGTTCTATGAAATGACGCTAAAAACCTCATACAGAGTTAAGTTTTCAAAACCTTTTAACAATGACTTTATTAGCTTTCTCAAAAGGTATTTATTCATTCTTACCTGCTAGATCACACAGTTCTGTATCTGTGGCACTTGACAGAGCTTCCTCTAATTCTGGATCGAGGGTTGTGACTTCCTCCTGGCGGGTTTCCATGGGCTTCTGCTTAGGAACAAATGCTTTACCTATGGAGGAAGAAGAAAAGGACAGTGAGTAAAGAAGACCTTCTAAACTCAAAGGTGATTCAGCCCTCATAAAAATGAGGCAAGCAATAAATGACTTAAACGTCAAAACAGACAGAAGAAACAGGTACATGCAGGCAAGGTGTAGGTTTTATGAGATGTTACATCTCCGATATCTATAAAAAAGGGAAAAAGTCCAACTGTT
The DNA here is from genome assembly GCA_026937815.1 of Etheostoma perlongum. NCBI lineage: Eukaryota > Metazoa > Chordata > Actinopteri > Perciformes > Percidae > Etheostoma > Etheostoma perlongum. Next base: position 21,475,827 of record CM049371.1, on the reverse strand, counting down.
ACCTGTCTGTTAATGTGCCTTGTTATTCTCCTACAGCCATTCCTATTCTTGTGCCATAGTCTAAGACTGCATGACTACCAAGTGCTGTGTGAGTCTACGAGCAGATGGACACATTATATGTACACCATATTAAGCAAATAATAAAGACAGAGAGATTTGGCATTAACACCAACACTAATCAGGGCTTGAATTTCAAGCCTTGCTTTTTTTCTTTCAGACGGCACACTTCACAGCACAGCCTTGAAATAGTCATCGCTCTCCTTTGCTGTTGGGCTTCTCCCATTTCTAGTTATTTTTACACTGTAAGTTTCTTGGCTTGTTTACTTAAATCTATTAAATGTTTTATGCTTCTTTGCAATCAGACGCAGAGAATTAGCACAGATCTTCATACATATTTCACTTTGGCAGCTTCTGTAGTTGTTTTTGTTGGTAAGTTTTGCTAAATCTGATTAGATTCGCTTTGATTGACTGAAAGAATTCCTTGTTTAGGCCAGCTTATAATAATGGTAATGTTTCTGACAAGGAAGTGAAGTCTGAACAACAGAACTGGGTTGTTTAAATTAAGTTTGGGCCTCTTGCGGTTTTACACAACATTCCCCAACCATCAGTGGTTCATGACTGTCTGACAACTATGATATTGCCATAGTAACCTATCTGAGGAAAGCAACGGAAAAAGCACAGGAAGTCATGGAACAATGACTGGACTGGAGTCTAATCTAAACTGCACTGCTGGGGCAACAAACACTTGTATTGGATGAAGTGGGTGCCATTCACTTCTATATGCCTGTCTCCTTAAACAAAAACACCCCAAGAACAGGCCCTCCCTCTTTCCCTCCTAAGTCAAGCCAGTCAAATTGTTGAAACTGGTCCCAAGTGGGGGCTCTGGCACTTCCTGAAAGCCAGTAAACAGTAAAATACAGTCATCAGGCAGCATCCTGTGCCAGTCCCTCTGGAGCGACATTTAGCCATTGAGCAAAAAGAAGACTGAGCCAAGAGGCCGACAGCCCCAAAGTCTTTTGATCTGTATGATCCCACAGGAGATCATATCATGGACTAAAAGAGAAAAACACATCATGGTACAACATTGTACAAATGGGAAAATAGGCATGACATCAATTACACAGTGTCTGCCTGTAACTACAGTATTGGGGCTATTGAGGTTCTTTCCAGTCAAAGAAATGCACCAATGCCTTATTTTAATTCCATGTGACAAGTCATTTATCAATGCCATTAAGTCTGATGCAAAAAACTAAGACACGTAATACATGACCCTGGTGCGGTGCATGCAGCGGTACTGTACAGTTGGTTGTTGTTGTTTTTTGAACAGAAGATAACAGTTTACACTGTCACACTTAAGGTGTAGTGTGTAGGATTTTGTGGCATCTAGCCATGAGGTTTAGGATTTTAATCAACTGAATACCGCTCCCACCAGCCCTCCCTTCTCAAGCTTGAGGCTGAATATACGATGACCTTGGAGGTACCGTAAAAACAAGAAAGGCCCTCTCTAGAGCCCGTCTTTGGCTCGTCCGTTCTGGGCTTTCGAAGCAGGACAACATATAGTCCCGCTCTCTCTATGTTCATGTAGATGGCTCATTCTAAGCTATTGAATACACATTGACTCTAAGTTGTTGGTGATTACACAGGAATGAAAACATTGTTACAAAAGAGAGTATTCCATATCCCTAAATTCTTCACACTGGCCCTTTAAAAAAGGATAATTCCTGTTTATTCAAATATTTTTTTGTAGTTTTGGAAATCAATTTTGTAGGTTATAACATTTTACACAAGTAACTGCTGTGATCTGGGAACACAGGGATTGCTATAAAAAAAGTCAGATGAGGCAGGAAAGATCAACTTCCAGATATTACCTGAATATTTGAAGGTAAAACAGAAATCGAGTGCACCCAAAATGACTCATTGCACAGAAAAATGGTTTAAGTACAGTACAACTACAGCAAGTCACAAGGGCCAGTTAAACCTAGAAATTGGTCTGTAAACTGTAACTGGTGTTTACAATAAAAGGTTGGCTTGTTTTCTCTTCCAAATAAGTTTCGCTATAGGGTTTGTGGTTGGCCACATAGAAATGAGGAAAATATGATGTCATCAACCAGTAAACTGAACTATTATTACATCTTGCACAGCAAATTTGCAGCACCTGATTTATTGCCTTTGCAGTACCAGTTCCCTGTTACACATGGCTGCTTAATGGCAAATGCTTCAACTGTGAAAGCAATTTATAACAACTGAACACTTGAGGCGTTTTGGTACAGAGCTGCTGTGTGTTTCTGGTCCAACAGCCGCACCCTCCACTGTAACCTCATGTATGTTTATCAGACTTGAACAGAAGCATGTCTTGAATGCTCCAATTAGTGTAACAAGTAATAAATATTCCATTGTGGCAACACATATTAAACCTCAACTGAACCCCACTGTTATGTCAATAATGTTCCCAAACTCCCAAAGGCAATCAAGGATGACAGAAGGAATGGACAATGGATTACAGAATATATTAAGAACTGATCCAATATAAAGGCTGTAGTGGTTGCCATGGCATTTAAGTAGGCTGTTTTCCTCTGAATTATGTGTGTTATTGTGACACACACACACACACACACACACACACACACACACACACACACACACACACACACACACCCACCCACCCACCAGGGGGTGAGTTTAACAAGGGGACGAGAATCAGCTACATTCCACAGAACCACCACAGTGATTTGAGTTTTCCATGTTGTCAGAGGGCGTGCACACGCAAGCACGCACGCACACAGAGAATAATGTCTAACAGGCTAGGGTTGGGTCAGATCCATGTTTCTTCCCCAGTGAGGGAGTAGTGCTTAGGTCTCTGGAGGTCCCAACAAAAGGAATTCTCTAGACAACATTGTTACCCAGATATGTTTCTATTCCCGTCTTTTCTGTCATGATATCACATAAAGCATCTCCTTTTTCACTCTTTCAGAAGGTGACTTAGATTATTCTTAAAACCTGTTTGAACCGTACTGGTTTCCCTTGAGAAGATCAGGTTATTTCAGTTACAGCAACATTAATCCCACTGGGTGCTCATTTTGCCTTTCTGTATTGTAATTCCTGCCCCAAACATCTACTGTGTTGTGACAAAACTCAGGGGTCTTCTGACAATTGTGTTCTCCTTTAGGTAGACATCACAGACTGTTGCCATGATGATGCATCCCACATTTAAAGCTACCAAGGCCTGTGAAAAGCCCTAATTATATAAATGTGTGCGCATCACATACAACTGATCAGAAGTAACGGGAAGTGGGAAGTAACAAAGTACAAATACTTTGTAATTGTACTCAGGTAGATTTTTCTGATGTTTTTACTTTGACATTTTTTTGTTGCGACTTTTTACTTTTACTCATACATTTTAACACAAATATTGGTACTTTCTACTCCTTACATTTTACAAAACTGGCTCATTACTATAGTTTTGTACAAGAGGTTGTCATGTCTGAGAATAGAGCGGACACACGGGTGCGTGCACCAACCGGAGAAAAAGTGAGAGAAAAGAGAAAAAGACTAGCTGTCCGGAGGATAAGATGTGTGTGCATCTTTGAGAACTGTAAGTCAAATAGCTTATGTTGTCAGTTCAATTAAGCCTGTTGTTGTGTTGGTCTATAGTTCTTGCACATTTAAAGTAAGTTAGCTAGTGATTTTGTTGTGGGTGTTCTTCACCTGTTAGCTAAGTTGCACGTTGCTTGATTTTAATGAAGCATCAACCGTTTCACCAGCTTTATTCGCATTTTTACCTAACTTCAGGTAATTCGATTGACAAGTGCATGGAAGCTAGTGAGAAGTTGTCTCCGTGTTTTGGGCTGAAGTTGGAAACCAGAATCAGCTTTAAATACAGTCTTAATGTTGTCCTCAACAACAAGTTTCAAATCATTTCACTGGAGTTACCATTATTATTGTTTGCGTCATCAATACCATATTAACTATAATAAAAACAACTGGAGACTTGTGTACAAGCTGATATATGGGTCTGATTTATTTTATTAAATCGGAATCGGTCCAAAGTGTTTGTCACTTCCTGGAAATGGCTGTAATCTGTCCGACTTGTGAGCGGATTTTTGTCACCACCCCTGGCTGCTGCCGCCTGCTCTCATCCACTTTACAGGCGAGGCACAGTTCATCTCAAACTGTTTGTGTATGCTTTGTGGTGCAGGTGGGGAAAGTTTGTTTTTGTTGCCGTTTGTAGACCCTAGGCTGTCTAGAGAGACCGTATTTTTTTAGCTTCAGCTCGCGGATAGCGAGGAGATGTTTCCTGTATGTGACAATAAATGTAGCCTAAAACATGCGTGACATTGCTTAGAGCACGTTAAACTGCTTTGAGGTCTTTCTGTAAGTAATTCTGAGGTACAATGGTTCTGGAGAAAGCTACAAGCAGCAATATCACATGCCGAGTAATCAAACACACACATTTTCAACAGGCACTGTACTAGTTCTTATCAATAAGCAAAATTAAACAAAGACATTTGTCTCATTTAAATAAGCTTCTAGGCACAGATCTGCATAGTTTTGTTAAGGAAAAACCTCAGCCTGAGCAACGCGAGTCAAGGTTTACTAATCTCTAAAAACTAAACTTAACACAAATAAACAGATGGATTCAAGACATTTAATCATAACCCTGCCTCCCCTTTGGGACTGCCTACCTCCTATCTACCTCTTATCCACTGGTACAAACACACCTCTCCCACAGGGCTGTATGTTGCATAAGAGCTGACACTCATTAATAATACCTGCTAAGACAGCAGAACAGTAATGCACTGCTGATACAGACACACACAGACACACAGCTTGATTTTAAATCCCCTGAGAAAACATTACTGACATGTGATAGCAACACAATAATAATGTTCTTAATGAGAGTTAGGAATTGTACAATACACAACACTGAATAGCTCCCCTATTGGAATTTGTTTTGTGGTGTTTTTTTCTGTTTAAAAATTAACCTTAATTCTTTATAGTTAAGATAATATTACAAAGTACAACAAATAAAAAAGAAAAACATATAACAACTGTTATCACACAACCAAGGACGGTTATTCTGCGACTTTCTCCGTTTTGACTTTTAGTCATGGAGGGTTTGAAACAGTAAATATTCATGCTGGAAAGATTCTCTGTAAACAAACACACACCTTTTCTTTCCCCAGTGAAGGGCACTACATCCTCTCTATCCTTGTACTCCATGGCTTCCTTCTCCAGGTATTTGAGAAGGCTTTCCCTGTTGAATGTTCCTGTTGCGGTCTTAGTTGTATGGTCCTTCTGACGTAAGCCCGCTGGGAGAAGAGCATTCTGAGGAGAAGAGACAAGGAGACATATTGGACCTGTCGACCGATGAAGACTTTAATACACTCACTCTAGATGTGAGTAAAAGGTAAATGCTAAAATGTATCTTGTTATTTTTTTTTTTTATATATATATATATATATATATATATATATAGTTGGCATCAATGCCAGATGTAGGAGTTTGAGAGTCACCTGACATTAAACAGACATTAATTATCAGTTCCTCAAAACAGGAACTATACATAATATGAACTTGTTGAATTTGATGCGTGTAAACCAAACCTCATGGCTAAAAATGCAACCATCACGGACCGTTTGTTGGAGGTGAGTCAAAACCTGGGGGAGGTGAACAAGGATGTGTGGAAATTTAGAAAAGTCTGTCTAGCCAGCCTGGGTTTATTGAAACTAAATGCAGTGCTGCTTTTTGTGAACACACCAAATTCTACTTTGCCTATTTAATGACAAGGGATCCAGAAATTATTATTTTTCCACTGTCGCTGACTGTTTCCTGGTGGCCTCGTGGGGTCAAGTAGGGTGATTTACCTTGCTCGGTTTAGATGGAATTTAAAGAAAACGCCCAGACGCCTGGGGCAGGGTGGGGGAAGATATCATTTTGTTCTCTCTAGCTCTACCCACAAATAAACAAACAAAACACTTGGCAGTCTGCTGACAGAGCTGCTGCAGCTGAGACTACCCCTTTAATTGATTTTAGCCAACAATGGAGACTGGGAGATAAAAATCCACCATTGGATTATGTTCAATGCATCCCAGGAAGTTGAACTGTTATGACGTGGTAGAATATATATTTTAGTGGATTCCATTTCCCTAATCTGCTTCAATGTCCACTTTCTACTTCAATTCACTACACGTACTACAACACCAACAAAAGGTAAATACCTTTTGGTAACAGGTAAATCTAGGTGTATTTTTCGTGAAAACTGTGATAAAACTGTAGTTATGTAATTATGACTGCAAAGATTTTTTTGTGCAAAAGAAATGTCTAAAGTTAGGTTTTTTTTGGGCCATTCCCAAATAAATTCCTTTGCCACCGAACTTCCTCCCACTGAAGAGCCCTGGAGCTCCTCCAATCCTCACTGAGTCCTGACCTCAGGGTCTATCTCCTCGAGGGCTGTCTCCAGCTGTTTGAGCTCCTCCGCAGTCAGCTTGTTGAGGATTTCATCTTCGTCGAGATCCTTGTACTTTTCCAGGTCCTTCTTGAATGACAGCGCCATGGTGCCGGCTATAACTTGCTAAGCAACACGGAACAGCAGACCACAGCCACAATGTTCCCTCTCAGGCTAACTGCTCCAGAACAGGAAGAGGCTACCTGGAGACACACAGAGTCACACACACACACACACACACAAATTATACATTCATGATGGTGCCAAACATATATTTGAATTTATCAGACTAAAACATGTCTAAATTAAAATAAACATTGTTTATCTCATCCCCGTGAAACAATAGTCGATCACAGCTGGGCAATGAGGCCTGCAATGACACGCACACACACACAGCTGAACAAAGGAAGTACTTTCTCAGGCTCAAACAAAACATCTCCCACCACTCCCATTAGGATCATCAACAACTCTTTGAGAAACCCAAATCTGTGCTACTTTGGAATACATTAACGACTTAAAAAATGACTCAAAATGAGTTTATTCCACTGGATATGAAATGCATGTTTATATTTTACCTTCTAGGGACTAACGGCTTGAAAATAAAGCAAACCGTCACAGTGGCAGGAAATGCAGGACTAAACTCTGTAAGTACTGTAGATGTTTAAGAACATAACACCACAGTTAAGATTAAATAAAGCTCAGATAAGTGAATGAGTGTGGGAGTGAGTGTGCACCCTGTCAAACAAAATGAAGAGCCTTCACTTCCTTCTCCCACGCCACAGTCCGAACAGTAAATGACCTCATGATTTCCCAGATTCCCTGCAGGACTCCACAGATGGTCTTAGTTGTAATCAGACACACACACACACTTATTTGCTCATGCCACTGTTGAACAGCAAGCAAGCACAAAAAGTAGTTACTGGCAGAAAATATTGCAACAGCCTCACCGATGCATGTCAATTGGGAAATACCATCATCGCAAAGCACTAAACCTGTTTACAGCAGCAACAATAATCTGGTTTAGTCAAGAATTCTTTAAACGTTTAGTGCCATTTCCCTGGAGCTGCCTGAGTCTGAGTCTCTTGTACCGTTCCCCTCGCATCCTCCATTAGACCACTACAACGACACACATTTATTATTTATTATGGAAGGGTCATACAGAGGCAGGGGCATTTGCAAGCCTGAGAGCCTGCAGATGTAGCTGGGCTCAAATGTCAGCAATTATGACATTAATGACAGCGTATGAATATAATGGGCTACAATACTAATCTCACCCTAATTAGATTAGATTAGATTCAACTTTATTGTCTTTACACAGGTACAAGGCAACGAAATGCAGTTGAGGTCTAACCAGAAGTGCAATAGCAGTAAGTACAGGATATACAATGGTTTCATAAGTGCAGGACATGGATATGTACTAAATACATATAGAAATGAATACTGTACGGTACTTTTATCTAATTTTGGGAAACAGAGTCAGTACAGTGCATGACTAGTGCACAGCTACTGCAGGATATTATCACAGCTACCTGGGAGGAAGGAGATTAGCCTTTTAAGCTGTAATGAAGCTAAGCTAATGCTAGTGCTGGACAAGCAAGGTGGGGAAACAAAACAAACTACAATGTGAGTCGAGTGCAGATGTGAGTTGTGCACGCATCACTTTGCGACAAGTAGCCTACAATAACCAGCAAACTGCTAACGAGAGACTTCTGTAATGCCAATACAATAAAAATGGACCTACATGACGAAGTTTGTTTACTGCTGGCTACAAGTTAGCAATCAAACAATCATAGATAGCTACAACGTTTTTGAATTGATTTCCAATCTTCTGTTGTTTGTAATGGCATAAGTTTATTATTTTATGGATTTCACAAATTTCAGTATGACACGTTATGCCGTAAACAGTCTAAATCTGAGCATGCGCGACTCACATCTGCACTCGACTCACATCGGGGAGTGGCACCATGAACACAGTGGTAAATAAGCATTATATAGGACAGACTCTAAATATCCCATGAATCCAAATCGTATGAAAATTGTGTGTGTGAGTGCTGCGTCCACAACAGCAGTCTTCTGTGCTATGATCGTGGAACAGAGCCAGTATTTGTTTCTCATGACGTCATAACAAGCCTTTGTTTGCTTGTTTTGAAAAGGGGAGTTTTGTTCATCTTTCATAATCAACACCAAGATGTCCAGGGACACGAAAAACACATGGAGGCTTTACTGCCATTATGTGAAAATTAAGACTATGATGTATATATACATACCTAACTTTCCTAAATTTCCTTCCACACCATTCAAATCTTTTCTAGCCAGTGAGAACATGTGAAAACATTTGTCTTTCATTATATGGAGTTTAATTTATCGCTTTCTCGGTTCTAATTTTGGTTAAATTACCCAGACTAATTCTAATAATGTGCAGAAGACAATGATGAGATGACATTTCTGGCCAAGGTCTGGAAAAAGCAAAGACATCAGCCTGGGATAAGCATTAAGTCATGCACACAGACACACACAGACACACACACACTGCTCTTATGACAAGGTCAGCTCAAAATAACACCATTTACCATATTATCCTACTTTTCACTTTGCTTACATAGAACTCAACACATCTAAAACAACCACCACTTTTTACAGTGAGTTCCAGAAAGGGATGATGATGTCAATGGGTGGGCTCAGGCTGAGGTGGAGACACAGAGGATCTATTAGTCCAATCTTATTGATTCCTTTCTCCTACTCCCTGCTAATCCTTCAAGATAACAACAGAAAGCTCAGAGCCAGTAATAACACTGCAAATCTGTCTGTACTGTAAGGTCACCCTAGACACACCTGTACAACTTAGGCTATTTTTGGGCTCATATTATTGAGGATTGCACAAGAACAAAGTCAAAAATATTTAAACCACTTAAGCTCATCCGACAGGCTAAATGTTTAGTGATAATGCCTGGCTGAATTAACAAATGCTGTAAAATGTACGATCACAAGGGCCAGACAGATGTGGGCTTTTTGAAACTGATCCCAATACTGATTTTAGAGGGGAAATATTCAGTGATTACCAATATGGCAGCCAATATAGTGATGTTATGAGCTGGAATGAAAATAGGCCTTTTTTATGTGGATTATGTAGTGATTTTGCACTGATACGACAATGCAAAGGTATGCAGTAGGCTGCTTTTTCTAAGCAAATAACTTTGATAAAGAATATTTGCAATAATATACAATGTAGGGGAGGGAATCTCTTGGCACCTCACGATTCAATTCCAACAATTTGATTCTAAACCAATTGTCGATGCAACATTTTTTTTATATTGTGCTGTACATTTCCATTCCTGGTTCTAAAAAATAAACATATAAATCTGAGTTTGTTAGATTTGACATATGCAGTATGTGTCACACACAAGTTTTAATGAAATGTTTTGTCTCCTGAGGTTTTTATTTTGTAGTCATTCCATGCTTAAGCCTTAAACGTGCTTGTGAAAGTTACCTTCTCTCTCCGTGATCTTCCATGTCAGAGGCTCAGTCATGTTTAAAGGTGGACAGTTGGCTTCTTAGAACATGAAACATGGAGTGATCAGATGTAATGTGATTAAAGTAGATGGACAGCCTATATGTGTTTTGCCTATGTTATTTTATGTACTCTATGTCTTATTAGATCATGTGTACATACACATGGTCATGTGTGTGTTTTTTTCTTTTTGATTATCCCATCCTCTTTCAGTCATTCTGTTTTCTGATTTGTCTGGAGTCAAGACTAGTTTTTCAAATAAAATTGTAAAAAATTTGAACACACACACACACACACACACACACACACACACGATTATTAACTTATCAGAATCGTGCATTGATCTAGAGAGAATGGCGATGCATCTAAGGATCCAAATAAACATCATGCAAGCATCAAGCGTTTTCTGCATTATACGTTCTGTAAAAAAAAAGGTTTTCATATCGGCGCATATCGGACATAGGAACGACGTATACACTCTCAATGATGTCTGTGATTAGAGATGTTCCACTTCCAATATAATTCTTAACCTCCCGATACCAATTCCTGAACCAACGTATTGGCAGATACTGGGTACAAATCCGATACCGGTGCTTTTATTTTTTTAATAATAATAATAATAAGCGCCTACCATCCTTCTTTCAACTCACTTGACATCAATGGTTACTCCCGGATGTCAATCGGGACGTAAGTAGGGCTGGGTACCGAACTTGGGTTTTTTTTAATGGTACCGACCGAAATGTTTCGGTTTTACACAGTATCAAATTATGCCTCGTCTTTCGGTGCCAAGTTTCGGTGATTGGCTGTAACGTTAAACGTGATTGCGTCACCCAGGAAAAATACATACGTGGTTACGCCGACAGATGGGGTTCACGTGTATCTGTTGTGAACTGGTTGCGAGCATCGTTGTACCGCTTACAAATGCCACCTAGATCAAAAGTGTGGCTTCACTTTATTAAGATTGATGCCAACAGTGCGAAATGCAATATATGCAAAAAAGACATTGTTGCTAACACGACTAATTTGATGAAGCACCTGATAGTGCACGGGATCAATTTAAGAGCGGAAAGTTGCACAGTGTTTGACTGCAAGAAGAGCGGACCGCAGCCAGCGCAGCCAGCGCAGCCAGCGCAGCCCTCCTCCTCTCAGCCGCCCGTGGGCAATGCAAAACCAGAGCCGACTCCGAGTGATTCAAAATATCCACCACCGGACTCCGCCTCAAAGAGTACCGAGGACGGCAAAAAATATTTTTTTTATATGAGAGAAGTACTTTGAATGGAAAAATCTGAGCTAAAAATAAATCTCAAGATTTGAACTTTATTATGTTGTGTAATTTTCTTTTTCTCAGAATTGATATTATAAAACAGGTATCGTTCAGGAACCGATATCGAAGTAAAGGTATCGGTATTGGTACCAGTATCAAAATTTTTTGATTGATACCCAGCCCTAGACGTAAGACAGCTGTATATTACTAACCCTGTCTCAGGTTAAATCCTTTGAAAACATAGTTTTGATTATGAATGCCATAGAACAGTCTTCATTATCTAGTTTGACAGTCAGTCATAAAAGAAAAAGAACATAAATACATTTTATGAAGTTTATTTCTGGACAAAGTTATGTTGTATCGAATCGGTGCATAGACTTGTGTGCTACCGATACCAATACCATCAATTAAGGCAGTATCGAAGGTAGAGCTGGGCACTATGGAGAAAATCAAATATCACAAGATGTTTGACCAAATACCTCAATATCGATACCTCAACCATGTTGTAGTGTTGACTATTGGTGCTTTCGTAAAATATTTACACAATGAGATTTTTGATAAACAATCATCAGTAATGTAGATATAATGACTATGTGGGTAAAGGCTAATAATAGAACAGTTACAACAGTCTGGTTAGTTCAGAAAAGTACATCACTTTACTGTAATGCAGCCTTTAAAACCAGGTAAAGACAAGATTATGCCATATTACCATAGCCAACATCTAGTCTCATATCACGATATCAATATAATATTGATATCTTGCCCAGCTCTAATCGGAGGCATATTCAGATTGAAGTTACACTGAGGATAGGGATACAAAATATGTTTCTTTCGATTACTTTCATGGGCAAAATACCGACCAAGTTCTTTTAAAAATGAATAGAAGATAGGGGTGGCATGAGACACCCAGCTCACGAGGCGAGACACAAAATTGGGTTCACAAGATTGAGACGAGATTTGAACACTATTTTACAGAAAAATTCAATGAAGAAATAAGACTGGAAAAATAGTCTTTTATTCAATCAAAAGAAATAAAATAAAATCTAGCACTGAATCTTTTTGCCACCAACTCTCATGTATAATTAACAGTTACACCGTTACTTATTGCAAACTTGTACAGAGCCCGTTGAAAATGTGCATGTTTGGAACGGGACAATTGCTTGGCCTGTGGTATTGCTGCTTGTAGAATTCTTCAAAACCAAATTGTACCCCAAAATTACTCCCAAAAGTAACGTTAGCTACCTAACTAGCTACATTATTTGGCTTGACCTACATTCTGATTTTTTTTGCAATAAACCACTAAACATCCATGGGTTTCACAGAGAGATTTTTTCCTTCTGCTATCGCTCTACAAAAGTAAACTCAAAGTCAACTTTGGAGAATAGGTGGGGGATTTTCTATGCTAATTTAGAGGCTGCTGCTCTGCACCTGTATACGGATATCGCGTGAGACTTTTTACCTAGACGCAAAATCCCGTCACGTTTTCATCTCTAATAATAGAAGAGGAGAAAGTGAAATGTCCGTTTCACCACCTCAAACAATGCTTAACCATGTTTTTACATGCAATGTCTGAAAATGTTTGAGGTCAAATGGTGAGGGTGCATCTTTAAAAAAAAAAGTGATGTTGACAGACTACAAGATTATTTGGGCCGTTAAGTATGTGATATGATATCAGACGCCATCCCAGATATCTCTAGATTATATTACCCTTAGCAACTAAAAAGTTCATGTGTGAACTATTGTGAAGTATTACATAAGCAATAAATATCCAGGTTGCCAGCAGTGTTTTAGATCTCAGAGGTAGGAGGAGGAATAGTAACTTGCAGCTCAGAGATGAACAGGAAGTACTGACTAGTTATTACATTATTATAGAGCACCGCCCCATCAACGCACAAAAAGACTATAGTTAGTATGACCCAGCTCTGCTACCCATGGGACAAGAGTCTACACTTCCTCCCACCTACAATTTTATTCTCTACCTTTATTTCTCTCCACCCTGTTACTCAGTTCTCCTTCATCCTTTTTATCTTCCACCTCCAAAAGGTGCCTTAACGTGTCAGAAATGATAGGAAACAGATGGAAAGAGACCAAGATAGCAACAGAGGGTCTGATTATGCAGTCACTAAAGTACTGTATGTTCACTGCAATACATGAACAAGTAGAACCAATAAGGTAATATAGGTGTCGGGAGAAAAAATGTGATTAAATAGTTATTGTGCAGATATATATACATATTTTTAAATTAGACACAGTCCGTGTTATGTCATCAGTCAATGTGTCTGGAAAATAAAACAAGCAACATTTATGTTGTTCATCCACTCAAGCCTGTTCTGTCCCTCCAGATCTTGTACAGACCTGGCAAGGGCCCGACAGGAAGTGGTGTGATCTCAAAAAAACACACATGATTTGTATATTCCCCTGTTAAGGCCACAGACTCCATTAGTACATAATGCCAACAGATTTCAAGTTGTACCTTGACTTTCAGCTCAACAAGGACTGACAAGAGCTGTAGTAATGATACAGGTTCAAGAAAGGTTGCCACTTTCACGACTTTGAAAAAACTAATGGCAATTGCTATTGCCTAGTCGGGTTGCATTACAACAAGGGTGTAACTAAACACTGACAGCCAGGTTTCACTCTCCAGTGAAAGGTATGGTTAAACCAATACTATCTGAGGAGCGTGTTTATCTGCAATGCAGAGCATGGTATGGTAGGCATTATCACCAAAAATGCCATGTCAGCGATCACCACAACATTCCACTCATTTACCCTGCTTGCTTTAGGCTTTAATGAAAAGGGGGAAAACCCCACTTCACTAAGCAGACTTCCTACTTAAGACTTGGACTACACCCTTCATTCACCATTGAGCCTTACTGCTGGTCGAGCTAACTTTGTGAACACACATGTAAACCCTTACATTACCTCTTGAACAAGGAGTGTCAGTAGTGACACAATGACCTATCGAACAAGTAGAACTGCAGCTAAAGTCACAGCCTTCCCCTTAGCGTGTGAGTCATCCCACTAAGACTACGTCGTTGAAAACACTGAAACTTCTGAGAAACAGACAATCACGGTATTGATGGCCGGTCAGTAAAATGCCTTGTCAGGCTGACAGGGATGGGCAGCTAAGATTAAATTCAGCCTATATACAAATAGCAAGTCAAAGGCTACACAATGAAAGAACTATGAACCGAACAGATACCACAACCATTAGATGAAATCAGTACTGCCATACAATGGTAGCATATCGCACTACCAATGAGTATGTTATGTTCATTTAGTCTTAAGTTAGCTGCCCTATCTGAAATAGTTGCATCCATCTCTGGTGGACATAGCGGGTTATGAAACGGCGTTAGCTAACTCGCTCCTGACATGTTTATGATTATCACGCTGACAGTAAACACTTTGATAGTGATTATCATCGCCTTGCAAAAGATACCATACATTAGCTGAGAAATAAGTCAAGCCTGACCAAGCAGTTTATGGGACATTTACTTTGGCAACGTAGCTAGCTAGCGTTACATTACTTGGATACAGCTTAGCAGCTAACACACTAACGTTAACAGTTGACTCAAGTTGCTAGCCTAGTAGCTAAACCAGCACATATGCAAGTGACAGTGTGTAAAACAGTACAGCTAGCAAGTTCACTGAATTGAAAACTGAGCTATTTATGTCCTTACCTGAGGCTATTGGGACCTAGCTAACTAAGGAATCTCCAAGTTACGCCCGTCTTCCCACTGAATGCGATGTCTTCACTGCTTGATTTCTCACTCAGCCCAAGGGCGGTAACCATAGGTAGGGAGACCCAGAGTATTCTCTGAGTGATGTCTACCTCAACCAATAAACAGAGAGTATGTCAGGCGTGAACCAATGGTGTAAATTTATCCGCCTTTTTCAGTTAGAAGAACCAATCAGATGATATATATGGAAGGAAAATAAGATACAATAAAATAAAATAAATGAACGGTATACTGTTAACTTGTTAAGCTTTCCTTACTAAAAACATGTATCTATATCATGTTAACCAGGACTAAAAATTGAAAAAACAAGAACAATTGTATCACTGTAGGGCAATTGTTTAGATTTGGATGATTGCATCGACTTGTTATGACATCTCCGTGATAACTGTGCAAACTCCATCTGCTATTTGAAACCAGAAAAGCACTGGACAACTGTGGCAGATGTGGTATTACAACATAAGAAATACAAATATCTAAGATGCAGAATTAAAAATAAGGTAGTTAAGTACAAAATAGCATTGGGTTTAATACAGAGAATGTTAAAGTGTTTCAGTCAAAATGTAAAAGTGTTTGGAGGAAATTAGATCAAAGAAGATGTCAATCAACTCTCTAGATGCTGCCAAGAAACTGGAAAGACAAAATAAATACACATACACGTGTGAAACTAAAATCTCTCTCTCTCTTTCTCTTTCCCTATCTCACATATACACATTCCGACACATAGAAAACACACATTGTGTGTGGGGAGCTCCTCTTTTTACACTGTGTTACACAACAGCGAAGATAGAATTTCAAGTACCCTCTCGGTTCACACAATGCACTGTATGTAACAGGATGCCTTTCGGGAGATGTGGGCGCTGAAATCTGCGCTTGACTGCCATTTTAAACCAGTTACTCCAGAGTGAACATATATTAGGTCTCATTGCATATTGCAAGTCTATCTTTGATTACCCATTTAGTGTTTTCTTTAATACAATCCCCTATATTATCACAATAACTTCCTATTATTGTGAACCATTAGTCTGGCATCACTACATATGAAGATCATTCACGTGCAAACAACCTTATATAATTAATTGCAAGTATATATATATATATATATATATATATATATATATATATATATATATATATATATATATATATGTATATACTATAATTTCAGTGGTTGTAAAAAGAGATACAAGTGTGAAGAAAGTGATGGATACCGATGGGAAGGGTTTTTTGTTTCTTTGTTTTGTTTTTTACCAAAATCTGATTTTTAGCCAATATGCTCTTCAAAAATATAAGATGGAAAAAAGGCATTTAAACTAGAACATTTTTTGTCAAATATGAAATTTTTCCATTTATTTTATGTTGAGACAGTCTACAGTATAGTAGACAGTATAAAGTATACATGAGACAAGCACAGACCCTGAGTTTACCGCGGTGTGCTCTGTCCATTTATATTAACGGTCTATGGTGTGTACCGCCACCTTGAGGCCGTGATTGCTCAGTACACCCAACATTTCCGTCTCAGTTTGAACTCGGAAGCAAAACCTTTCCTCAAAGCCCGGTGATCATTTCCTGTAGGTCACATTTTTTTACAACAGTTTGGAAGAAATGGCGGACATGGATGAATTGTTCGGGAGTGATGGAGATAGCGACAATGAGCAGCGAGGTAACGGTGAAAGTCGTTAGTTGTTGAAGTTGCTAAGCTTATTAGCTTGGGATATCAAGTATTTCCTGATGCTAAACAGAAATTAGCTTTGCCCGAAGGAATGATCCTGAAAAGTGGAACCTGAATGTTACGCTATCTAGCAATGGCTATTTGTGTTAGCTAGGAGATCTGGACGCAGTTCGAACTTACGTTAGACACATTAACGTTACATAGTTTGTAAAGCACATGTTCTCATCTGCCAATTGTGCTGCACAACTTAGTTTTGTTAATTTCATCAGTAAACTCCCAGTTTCACATGAAAACAACGCTCAAAATGCTTGAATCTCGAAGCTCGTATACATATTTGAGTTATTTACACTATAGTGTCATGAACATTTTTTGCACAGTTAAATTAGACAGTTTCATAAGAGAATATGGCTACACGATATATCGTTTTTTTTATATTCATCGCGATATTAACTGTAAAAAACACATCGCGAAAGGCTGCTTGTACAATACACGCAGAGTTTTTTGGTGGTGTTTTTTCATATTCAACTTAGTGTTCAATTTGTTCAATTAAACTGTTGGAAATGATTTAATTGTATGTGTTTTGGATTCAACAAGCAATTGTTGCATTTTGGCAGCAGAAATGCAGAACTGAGGACATTATATGCAACTAGTATCGTTATCGCAATATTCAACAACTATCGGATGTCGCATTTTTTCCTCATATCGTGCAGCCCTAGTTGAGCACTCATTGTCCCGGTAAATAGTTGTCTACTTCCATGTTTTGGTGCAGTTGATCCTTTTACATTTGGAATGTATTGTTTTCCTTCACATATATAAAGACATTTTCACCATAAATTGGTGCAGAAAACTTTATCAGTATGCAAGAAACGAAATCTTTGACGCTTAACATTTTATGCGAAGAGACCCCCCCAGACCCACCGATTAATATGTGTCCCCCCCCAATGGCCTGTTCTTAGCCAGGAAAAACCCTGAGATTTCAAATAGAACTGTGCGAGAGTAATTAAGACTTTTTTTTGTTAAAATGTGTAACCAAGCCACCACAACATTAACCAGCTGTAAACTGATGAACTCTGCATTATTGTGTTTCAGAGTCTGGCTCTGGTTCCGGTTCAGACTCGGAGCCCGAGAGACCCCGATCCGCCAGCAACGCCTCAGGCAGTGGCAGCAACAGTGAGAGGGAACGAGATGATGATGATGATGATGATGAAGACGAAGGCCATGAGGCCGGGAAACCCAGTATTAATAAGGTGTTTGACTGATGACACCAAGCACCAAAAGTGTGGATTTAGTCTTACACCAATCCAATAGTCACTCAAACATTTAATTTAATGATGTGTTTTTAAGCATACAGTGGGTACGGAAAGTATTCAGACCCCTTTAAATTTTTCACTCTTTGTTTCATTGCAGCCTTTTTCCAAAAATCAAAAAAGTTCATTTTATTTCTCAGTAATGTACACTCAGCAACCCATCTTGACAGAAAAAAACAGAAATTTAGAAATTTTTGCATATTTATTAAAAAACAAAAACTGAAATATCACATGGTCATATGTATTCAGACCCTTTGCCGTGACCCTCATATGTAACTCAGGTGCTGTCTATTTCTTCTGATCATCCTTGAGATGGTTCTACACCTTCATTGGAGTCCAGCTGTGTTTGATTATACTGATTGGACTTGATTAGGAAAGCCACACACCTGTCTATATAAGACCTTACAGCTCACAGTGCATGTCAGAGCAAATGACAATCATGAGGTCAAAGGAACTGCCTGAAGAGCTCAGAGACAGAATTGTGGCAAGGCACAGATCTGGTCAAGGTTACAAAAAATTTCTGCTGCCCTTAAGGTTCCTAAGAGCACAGTGGCCTCCATAATCCTCAAATGGAAGACGTTTGGGACGACCAGAACCCTTCCTAGAGCTGGCCGTCCGGCCAAACTGAGCTATCGGGGGAGAAGAGCCTTGGTGAGAGAGGCAAAGAAGAACCCAATGGTCACTGTGGCTAAGCTCCAGAGATGCAGTCGGGAGATGGGAGAAAGTTGTAGTAAGTCAACCATCACTGCAGCAATCCACCAGTCGGGGCTTTATGGCAGAGTGGCCCGAAGGAAGCCTCTCCTCAGTGCAAGACACATGAAAGCCCGCATGGAGTTTGCTAAAAAACACCTGAAGGACTCCAAGATGGTGATAAATAAAATCCTCTGGTCTGATGAGACCAAGATAGAACTTTTTGGCCTTAATTCTAAGCGGTATGTGTGGAGAAAACCAGGCACTGCTCATCACCTGTCCAATACAGTCTCAACAGTGAAGCATGGTGGTGGCAGCATCATGCTGTGGGGGTGTTTTTCAGCTGCAGGGACAGGACGACTGGTTGCAATCGAGGGAAAGATGAATGCGGCCAAGTACAGGGATATCCTGGACGAAAACCTTTTCCAGAGTGCTCTGGACCTCAGACTGGGCCGAAGGTTTACCTTCCAACAAGACAATGACCCTAAGCACACCGCTAAAATAACGAAGGAGTGGCTTCACAACAACTCTGTGGCTGTTCTTGAATGGCCCAGCCAGAGCCCTGACTTAAACCCAATTGAGCATCTCTGGAGAGACCTGAAAATGACTGTCCACCAACGTTTACCATCCAACCTGACAGAACTGGAGAGGATCTGCAAGGAGGAATGGCAGAGGATACCCAAATCCAGATGTGAGAAACTTGTTGCATCTTTCCCAAAACGACTCATGGCTGTATTAGATCAAAAGGGTGCTTCTACTAAATACTGAACAAAGGGTCTGAATACTTATGACCATGTGATATTTCAGTTTTTGTTTTTTAATAAATATGCAAAAATTTCTAAATTTCTGTTTTTTTCTGTCAAGATGGGTTGCTGAGTGTACATTACTGAGAAATAAAATGAACTTTTTTGATTTTTGGAAAAAGGCTGCAATGAAACAAAGTGAAAAATTTAAAGGGGTCTGAATACTTTCCGTACCCACTGTAGCTGCTATTTATCCTACAGTCCAACAACATGTACAATAAGTCAGGTGTTGGCGTCGCAAATCCTACAATGAGCTCTGAGGAGAAATAGGGGTATATAGGCAAGAACATTCTTATTTTATTATTCTCAGGTTTTATAAATCTGTAACATTAAACTCTATGCTTTTTATTACACCAAGGGGAAAGAAAGAAGTCTCCACCAAGAAATATTTTTGTCAAAACACATTGGCTGACCTACTCCGATCCATGTCTTCTCATTGAAGACATCATTGATCAGATGATGGATCACTTACAGCTTAGGTTTGATACTGTAAAGTGTTTATACAATGAAATGTGAGTTTAGAAATCAAATAACATGTAGCATTTATTGCAAAATAATAAAGGGAAATGTAAAAAAAAAAAAAAAAAAAAAACCTCAGGGCTCCAGACTGCGACCAAATGGTTGCATTTTGCCACCAGGATTTGAGAGTGTGCAACTGAATTTTACATCCAGTCACACGTGCAACCAGTAAATTTCCCCCTTTTTGGAGTGTGTGAAAAGGATAGGGAATGGCCACTGTAAGTGGCTAGTGTGTGGAGGGGAAGAGTCCTAGATGTAATTGAGTGTCTGTGGGAAGGAGACAGATATCACAACAATGAGCAAGCAAACTATTGACACATTCTTCCGACCTACTACTTCCACCATTCTACTACCAATTTTTTTGTTTTTTTGTTTTATAAACGGTTCCATTTTCTTTATTGTGACTCTTTTTGCCAATGTTCATCACACCCCCAACCGGCACCGTCAGACACCGCCTACCAAGAGCCTGGGTCTGGCCGAGGTTTCTTCCTTAAAGAGAGTTTTTCCTCGCCACTGTCGCACTATGCTTGCTCTTGGGGGAATTACTAGAAGTGTTGGGACTTTATAAATTATAGAATGTGGTCTAGACCTACTCTATCAGTAAAGTGTCTCGAGATAACTCTTGTTATGATTTGATACTATGCTGCAGTGCATTCACTGATTTATTTGCATTTCTAAACGTCAACTCCAAAATTTGCCACATGCTGTTGTACTGCTCCCTCACTTGGGTGAGAGAGGTATAAATGTGACCGCAGAGAGTGAAGACCGCTGCTATAAAAAAAATACACATAGGCTGCTAAATATATAATTATTTACCTCGTAAAAAAATATAGTGCTTGTGTAAGTGTTGTGAGCTCCTCTCTCTTGCTCCCTCATCACTCAATATTTCTAACACTGGGTGTTAGATACTTAGTTAGCCTAGCCCTAGACACTCCCTGTTCCATGGAAGTTTAAACACCTTAGATATGATTATTTCAGTGTAAAAAAAAAAAAAAAAAAGAGCGCAGGAGAGTTTGTATGAGGCAGTAATACAGTTCATTGACAATAATACTTTGTTTACATTTCTGAATGCATGTGTTAATCACCATTCAATTCAAATGTGTCTATCCATCCATCTTCATCCGCTTATCCGGTAACGGGTTGCGGGGGCAGCAGCTCCAGCAAGGAACCCCAAACTTCCCTTTTCCGAGCCACATTAACCAGCTCCGACTGGGGGATCCCGTGGTGTTCCCAGGCCAGGTTGGAGATATAATCTCTCCACCTAGTCCTGGGTCTTCCCCGAGGCCTCCTCCCAGCTGGGGATCAAATGTGTCTATGAACTA
The DNA here is from genome assembly GCA_026937815.1 of Etheostoma perlongum. Lineage (NCBI taxonomy): Eukaryota > Metazoa > Chordata > Actinopteri > Perciformes > Percidae > Etheostoma > Etheostoma perlongum. Next base: position 21,454,560 of record CM049371.1, on the reverse strand, counting down.
AAATAAAACCGCACATTGTAGTTTTTGTATTTATTATCAAAGCATTTATCAGTAAAACAGTCAACATGGGGGAAATGTGAAAAATTGCATTGCAAGTAGATCAATATTGTGCGCCCCCACATTTTCTGCTTGTGCCCCTAATTTTTTTTTTATATGGGCTTCAGCGCTCCTATTAAAAAAAGTTAGTTTGGAGCCCTATAACCTTATTGAATGTTAGCTTTTGAATGTTTTGCAGCCAGTATATGCTATAGCCTATTTTTTTCCCCAGCAGCATGTTAACCCTACCTATTTAAACTAGAGGTCTGCCACCATGAATACATTGTCAACCTGCTAGAAACACTGAGTAATTGACAAACATTGTGTGCGCCTCTCTTACAAACGTACTCCCCTTTCCTTCTACCGCATAGGAGCTGTTTGGAGACGACAGTGAGGATGAGCAACACAGTCAGCACAGCGGCAGCGACAACCAGTCGGACCGTTCAGGGAACCAATCGGACGCCAGCATGCACTCAGACCAGCAGGACAATGATCACTCTGATGCAGAGCAGCACAGCGGCTCAGAGCAAGGACATCAAGACGAGGATGAAGACGAGGAGGACGGGGGCCACCGGTCAGATGGTGGAAGCCCAGCTGGCAGCGGGATGTCAAGAGCAGGGAGCCCTCGGTCTGAGAGGGGCAGTGTCCGTTCAGACAGAAGGTATGCCAGCACACACTGGATGTGCATTAATGTTTAACTGAGATAACATTGGTGATGCCTGAGAAGACCCCCAACAAATACACTTTACTTTATTTTGTTATTATGTTTACTTCATTTGTTAGACTTTATAAAAAAAAGTGTACTTCTTCATTTTGGAAGACATAAAATGAAACAAAAAAACTACCAGTAAGATTATGAGACACTTTTCTTTGTAGTAGGAAGACCAGATTTTAATTTTGTGATATATTTCTTCCACAGCATGCACAGTGATCCTGCGACTCCGCAGTCAGGGCCGGGCACGCCTCACTCTGAGGCTTCTGGGAGGGAGAACCAGTCCGATGATGAGAAGTGGGAAGGAAGGGCTAAGAGCGACCAGTCAGAGGATGAGGAGGAGAAACGGCATTACTCTGACGAAGAAAGGGAGAACTCTGATGACGAGGGGCCGAGGAACAGGAAGTCAGGTACTCACTGGGTCCAGGTGGAGGAAATATTGTACGTGGACTGGATCCCGAGCCATCCATCTGTGTTAATCTTGGCACGTTGGATTTTGTGGAAGAGGATTAGGGCCCAATCTGAAATTTTAATCCTGATCACTGAGGTATTCAGAGATGCTGTCCTATTAATCTCAGGACTCTGAGAATAAATTCACAGGACTCTGAGATTAATAGGAGATTCATTTTCTCTTAGACTTGTTGTATGTGGTAATGAGCCTTTTTTTTCAATAACTGTAAGATCCGTTCATATGTCCTGAACCTTCAGTTTATACCGTCATGTGGAAATTATACTGCTTCATCACCTGTTGTGATTTTATTTTTTCAGAGTCTGCAAAGGGCAGTGATAGTGAAGACGATTTCCTCAGACAGAAAACCAAAGCAATTGCCGCGTCTGACTCCGATTCAGACAGCGATATCGGAACAAAGAAAGGTAAGAAACCGCTTGAGCAAAGAAAGATTTGTGCACCAAGCCTAACCTCGTTGGTTCACAGTAGTATCTACGATTCACATCTGAGTTTTAATTTTATTAGTTGCTGCTGAAGTTGGCATTGGTAGTGCTCTTGTGTACTTTAAAGCGGTCCCTCTTCCATTCTGTTCACAGTAAAGAAGACAGCAGCAGACGATCTGTTTGGGGAGGCCGACGACATCTCTTCAGACAGCGATGCAGAGAAGCCTCCGACCCCGGGACAGCCCCTGGTATGTGTCTGTCCTCTCCATCTCTCTCTTTCCTCCTCTGATCACCAAGTGTCTTTAATTGTGCCCAGTTCTTATTTTATAAGAGTTCCCAAATCTCTTTTTCTCAGAGCCTCTCACTAAGCCTTTCTGAGCTGATCCCTTTTATCATGGCTCATTGAATCATACAGTAGTTTTTTTAAATGTTGCCTCTCTCTCGCTTTTCTCCCTCTCTCTGTGTGTGTGTGTGTGTGTGTGTGTGTGTGTGTGTGTGTGTGTGTGTGTGTGTGTGTGTGTGTGTGTGTGTGTGTGTGTGTGTGTGTGTGTGTGTGTGTGTGTGTGTGTGTGTGTGTGTGTGTGTGTGTGTGTGTGTGTGTGTGTGTGTGTGTGTGTGTGTGTGTGTAGGACATGGAGGATGGGATGGAGGGGGAGCAGGCAGAAGAGGAGCCTGCGCCCGAAACTCGTATTGAAGTAGAGATCCCAAAAGTCAGCACAGACCTGGGATCTGACCTTTATTTTGTCAAGCTGCCCAACTTTCTGTCTGTAGAGCCCAGGTCAGAACCTTGACACTGTCAATAAATGCAATATAAACCCATAAAAAAGAAGAAGGAAAGGAGATGATGAAAGGCGTATTTTCAGACACTTACGGCCTATGATCATTTTACTCTGCTGCTAGTGAGGAGGAGAATTGCGGGTGCTTTGCTTACTGTGTTCAGCTAGCTTTGTTGAGTCTTGATGAGCATAAAAGCCTCTTCATAACTTAAAGGTATACTCATTTCGATTTTCATTCAATCGCCCTTTATAGACCCTTTGATCCTCAGTACTATGAGGATGAATTTGAGGATGAAGAAATGCTGGATGAAGAGGGACGGACCAGGCTCAAATTGAAGGTATTTAGTCCACATTGTGTGTGTGTTTATAGTTGTTTGTTGTGGTAATAAATGAAAAGCAAAATAAGCTTCTCAAAAAATCTTGTATATAAGGCTGGTAATCTTATCAAGAAAGTGACCAGAGTTTCTTCTTTCTCTCCCACAGGTGGAGAATACAATTCGGTGGAGAGCCAAGAGAGACGAGGACGGAAATGAAGCACGAGAGAGCAACGCGCGCATTGTCAAATGGTCTGACGGCAGGTGTGTGTTATGTCGAGCTGGTTGTGGGAGCTTACTACATTGTGAGCAAGACAGGCTCTGTACTCTCTGGGGTTTTTAATTTCTTTTTCCCCTGCCACAGCATGTCCCTCCACCTTGGGAATGAAGTGTTTGATGTTTACAAAGCTCCACTCCAGGGAGACCACAACCACCTGTTCATCCGACAGGGCACCGGACTGCAGGGACAGGCCGTGTTCAAAACCAAGCTCACATTCAGGTAACACCGTAACGTGCACTCTTGTATAACGTACTTGGAAAAGTTCAAGTCTCTTACCAGAAAATGGCCTTGGTAGAAGTTAAAGTCACCTTTTTAAGAATATTACTTAATATTACTTACAAAAACAACAACTTTGATTATGAAGTTTATTGTGGCTTCTATATAGTGAAGCATAATATTCACGGTGTCTGTTTGTTAAACGTCAAGTCTGACATCAAGAAAAACAGAACCAGAATTTAATTATTTTGGTGAGAAAGAATCTTTCACTCCAATGTACAAAAAATATTTCTGACGAGTAACGAAGATGCTTAGGGGAAATGTAGTGGAGGATAAGTATACATATTTTTTTGAATATGTAGTGGAGTAGAAGTTTCCAGGAATATAAATAACAATAAAGCACAAATACGTGAAAATTCTAATTAAGTTCAATTAGGGCTTGGTGCTATGGAGAAAATCAAATATCACAATATTTTTGACCAAATACCTTCATATCAATACCGCAACGATATTGTAGTGTGACTATTGTTGCTTTCACAAAATATTTACACAATGAGATTTTTGATAAATAATCATCAGTAATGTGGATATAATGACTAAGTAGGTAAAGGCAAATAATAGAACAGTTACAACAGTCTGGTAAGTTCAGAAATCACTTTACTGTAATGCAGCCTTTAAAACCAGGAAAAGACAACACTTATGCCATATTAGGATATTGCAATATCCAAAATCTAAGACTATATCTATTCTCATATAATATCAATATATTGCCCAGCTCTAAGTTTAGTAACAAACTATTTGTACTTTGTTACATTACAACACTGGTAACATGCCATTGTTGTCAGTGGTGACATGCTGCTATTAAGATACAAGTCTCATACACAGACATGTTTTCACTTGAGGGAAAAACTATGAGTTGTTGGAGATACTCCTCCTCTGTCTGGCTCACTGACATCTGTATGTGCACTAAATAAGCCCCAGGCTGTCTCTTATTCCAAACAACAACAACAATATCAGTCTACATCCAAGCTCCATTCAGAACTGTGCTCTATGCTGTAAATCCTGGATCACCTTATGGAAGCTTCCCAGGTTTCTCCCAAGAAGAAGTATGTAAGCCTCTTACCACCCTAAAGTCCACCTGGATGTTCTGTCTTATAAGACCACATGGGGCTAGTGGGACACTGGCCAAAGCTGCTTTAATGCACAAAACAGTCCTCCACACTGCCAGACAGAACATTGCCATTTGTTCTGGTTGTGTATTATCATCAGAGCAGAGTTTTGGTTAGGATTAGAGCTGAAGCAAATCAGGGTAAAAACGGTTAGGTAACAGTGTATTTTATTTTTTAATTTTAAGGAGCGACTTCTCAACATAATGGAGAAAAGCATTTCAGCAAGATGGATACAGAGTTTAGGCTCAGATTTTCTGTTACAGCTGGTTGAGAGGCTCTATTTGCCAACAGAATAGATTTTTAAAATGAAAGACAAGTTGATCTGAAAGCAAAAGGTATGCCTTCATTCACTGCATCATTCCCATGCTTCCAATAGCTTTCTAGTGGTCTCAGAGCAAAATCATGATAGCAGTAGGTTCAACCATAATTCTTTTTAAAAATATCTCTAATGTGACATGAGAGCTGATTATTTAGGAAATCATTTAAGTTCTTTCATGTTGAGTAAAATTGAAGTAGTCTATGCAGGCAGAAAAATAATGCAGATAACACTGAAACCACTGAAGTGCCAAAATAATAAACAGGCAATTTCATTAAAAACCATTGTTTGGGGACAGTGCAACAGTTGTTTTCTGTGATGTGTGCTGCCGGTTTCAAGCCAAAGGCAAGAAGTCTGAGTTGTATGACGCTTAGGTGCCCTGTGGCGTTTCCCTGCAAAGAAACACATTTATATTTGCATTGCAGTATTTCTTATTGTACCAAAATAATGAGGAATATTAGGATAATTGAATGAATGAATTGACTTCCTCATAAAACCTTTGCAAATCTGACGTTTTCAATTTTAAACCTCCATTGATTTTATTCCATGTTTGCTTGCTAGCAATCGTCTTTTTCTTTCTTTTTTCTGGCTTGTTCCTATGTTTCTTGGGCCGTTCAAACGCCACCAACTGTCAATCAGTTTAAGAGCATGAAACCATTAGCAGAAATATGCATCACATGGCCCGTGTGCATACGTTCAAGACAAACCTTTACCTTTTATTGATTGGGAAATTCGGTTGATACATCATCAGCTTAAAGACAGCAATAGTACAGATAAATAAAGACAGTAAAAATATAAATAATCTTATTTCTAGATAGAAACGTAAGTGGGGGCCCACACATAAAATCATTGTTCCATGGCACTACTAGTGGTCACCAATGGTAACTCCACGCAACCTTTATCAAGTGTGTACTTAAACTGGTTTGGCAGTATTGATTGATGTTTTTTTGATGTTAAGCTTTTCATGCAAATTATCAAAGAAATGAAGGTGAAAATGAAAGAAAGTGGTGAAAACTGAATGTTTTTTTTTCCTGTTTTTTTGAAGGAATACTATATCAATTTTCTTTTTTTAAGTCTCCTTAAATTGATTGGGGGTGTGTTTCTTCTGTATCTCCAGACCCCACTCCACAGACAGCGCCACCCACAGGAAGATGACTCTGTCTCTGGCTGACCGCTGCTCCAAGACACAGAAGATCAGAATCCTTCCCATGGCTGGACGAGATCCCGAGTCGCATCGCAACGAAATGATCAAGGTTTGTGCTGTTCTGCTTCTCTTTTCCCCAGCCCTGTTTGAGAATGATTTTGTTACCAACGGGACCAAAAAATGTGGCACAAGGCCAGTTGTTGACAAGCATCACGGCCAGTTACATAAAGACATAAGCGGATGTGCTTACATAATGGGGTCAAGGTAGTCAGTAAAATGAAAATAGCATCAGCAAATCTAGAAGGGGGCTGGTTATTTTTGTATTTGTATTGTTATGGTTCTATTGTCAGTGTTAACCTAACAAGTAGTGCTGATTAGTAGTCTCACTGTGCTTAGCACTCACCGGGGGTGTGTTTGGCTACTGTGGTTGTTGAATGTAGAAACACAACTTTGACACCAAGTGTTCGCACATCTGGCATAATGCCTACATACTTAGTAGTCAGTAAGTATCAATGAAGTCTGACCTCAACCAGATCCGTAGGAGCTGTTAATGTGAACATTTGCACGTCACGTTTTTAATTGTACTGGCAAGTTGCATTTGCACGTTAAACTACATTAGACGGTTTCCACAATTTGTTTGTTTTTATTTCATCTTAATTACCATTTGAAAGAGCCAAGAAAGCAGCTTTTTCTTTAAAAGTAAAGCTTATGCAGCTGGTGGGGTGACTTGGAGGAAGGCAAAAACCTTCATGCAGTGAGAACACGTGTCAAAAGATTGTAGACGTTTTTGTTACAGACATTTGTGAAGTCGTAGACAAGGGAATATGTTCTTAGTGCTTCTGTATACTGTTATGTGATTCATCTGTCAGACCAGCATGGCAGTCATGCTTGTAGTCCATATTTTGACACAGAACTCTGTGGTTTAGCGCTCCCATTGTAGTGTGTTAAACCGATTAACATGGCAGCTGTTCAGCTGCACTTTTAGCTGGTTTGTGTTACATTGTATTTTCTGAGTAGGATGCAGCTCATTTGCTTGTAACATCTTGAGTTTGACTGTAGCCTCAGCTCAGACTTTAAACTGTTACCCCACTCTCCTTTTCTTTCCTGTCTCTGCCTTGACCTGACCATTCATGATAGAGTAATGTATTAATCCCAGTAGTAATGGCTTTGTTACAGCAGCTGTGTTACATCAATTACAAAGCAATAAGCAGGATCGGGGTACTCAAGGAGGTAGATAAGAAGCAAAGTACAGTAAAAAACATAAATAACAGACTCGACTGAGATGAGAAACTGAACAGCTTGGCCCATATTAAAATTTTAAATATATTCTTAAAATACACTGTACAATGATGGCGCAAATAGCATATGGTTAATGTTTTAGTAAAAAAATACCTGCAACTAATATGTAAACTATAGCTGAGACCCGCATGTATAATGTAATGTTTAGGCTAGTTGATCATTAATTATTTGATTGGAGAAAAAACTGACAAAGCCAAATCTGTTGAATAGATGACTGCATCCTACCTCTCCAAAACAATGGTCGTTATTGTAATATATCTAAAAATGTCCACAAACCACCTTACAGCTTATATGAAAAGAATGAAATCCCCGGCCCCCTTACTCACACCCACATAGTTGTACCATAGAGTGAATGTCCTCTTACATACAGTAAATTATGCACTGAGATTAACCAGCTCTAAACGAAATGTCAAACTTGAAGCCAGTAAAAGCAATTCCCACCGTTGTCTCTCCGGGCAGAAAGAGGAGGAGCGGCTGCGAGCTTCCATCCGCAGAGAGTCCCAGCAGAGGAGGATGAGGGAGAAGCAGCACCAGAGAGGCCTGAGCAGCAGTTACCTGGAGCCCGACCGCTACGACGACGAGGAAGAGGGCGAGGAAGCCATCAGCCTAGCGGCCATCAAGAGCACATACAAGGGAGGAGGAGGCCTGAGAGGTGAGGACTATTACACGGTCACACTCTCCTTTTTATTATTTCTCACAGGGTTTTTATGAAGTCACTGAGATCTAATTAATATTCCTCCTTTTATTTTATTGCCCCGTCTTGACCCAATCCAGAGGAACGAGCAAGGATCTACTCGTCAGATAGTGATGAATGCTCTGATGATGACAAGGCCCAGAGGCTGATGAAGGCCAAGAAGCTGGACAGTGATGAGGTAGGTGTAGTATCCTGCTGGACAGAAAGGGGGCAGTGTAACGCAGTTCACTGTGGAGCTTAAAAAAGCCTACTTGTGGCCTGTCATGTGAGCTGAACAAGACAAGAAATACTAGTCCTTCTATAGAACTTGCACGTAATTTTGTGAGTGTTTCTGCCAAACCAAAGTTGTGGTACTGCCAAAAACAAAGTGCAACTGTAACATGACAGACTGAATGTACTGAGAAGCTGTACAGAATGTCTGCTGCTGTCAGCATCAGAGCGTCATCTCTCCTGTCCTGTTTTGTGCAGGAGGGCGAAGGTTCGGGCAAGAGAAAGGCAGAGGACGATGAGGAAATTGCCACCAAGAAGCCCAAGAAATATGTCATCAGTGATGAAGAAGAGGAAGACGAGGAGGAAGTGGAGGAGGAAGAGGATGACGAATGATTCAAGTTTTTTTTTTTGTATCATTCCACTGTATTATCAGTGCTCAGCCCACATGGCATATAAACAGCCATGTTTTGTTTTGTATATTTTCTTAAGACCTGTGTGTGGGTGAGTGTGTCTGTAGGTGTGATTGTGTGTTTGCTTGTTTATGTTGTGTACAGCAGAGGTGAGAAATAAAGAAATGGTTGTCTTATGAAACCAATGTTTCCCAAGGTCCCTTGTATCTCTTTTACCAATTTAACGATTCATATGTATGAATCATACTGTTGTGAGTTAACTAAAAACTGCTTATTCCAGTTTCCAAACAAAAAGGTCAATCAGATAAGTGCTGTAGATTGATTTGGGATTAAATTGGGTAAATAGCGTAAACGCATCGCCTGCCACTCACTCGTACAACAAAACACATCATTGACCAGTGTTTTACCAATGTGCCAGTTTAGCTTTGAAGTTCAGGTGAATGAAAATGTGCCCTTAAGGAAAGAACTGCAATCTGAACTTCTCAAGGAACCAACCAAGGCCACCTGACAGGAAGGACTAGACTAATTTAAAAATGTAAATGTCATAGTCTATAATATTAAATCCAAATGTAAAATGCAAAATGTACTCAAACAGGACGTCTAAAGCCACACTATCAGCTCTGAGGCTGTGGGTCATGTTACAAGCACACTGGATCAACTAGTTGCTAATGTTAGCATGCTAACATGTTGAAGTTAAGCAGGTAACCTATAACGTTCACCTTATTTGCCTTCTTGCTTTAGCGTGTTAGAATGCTAACATGAGCTAATTTGCACTGCATGATCTTCTGGGAACAATACATATCAAAACAAAATTCCATGGCAATATATCCAATGAGATATTTCAGTCTGTACCATGTTGGTGGACTGACAACAGACCGACATTGCCAATTATAAAGCCATGTATCGTGAGCATATTGATAACTTGGACAGAAAAAAATGACATTTGTATTTCGTATGCCAAATGCCAAATCCCTTAGCCAAAAGTATAATGCACAACATAGCTACTGTGGAATATTTTAAAAATAGAAATTGGAAGACGTTTAAAAAGCATTTCAGTCTGTTTAGGTGCGTCAAGGCTCCAGCTGTTATGAAGCAAGTGAGGTTGGGTGAGGTATTGTGATTAGATCCCTTTTGAGCCACAGAGTGACAGGGGAATGTAGAGAACAACAGTCCTTGTTACTAATTCAAGTTCATCAGTCAGAGTGACGCACAGTGTGTGTCACACACACACACACACACACAAACAAAAACACACACAAGCATTTACGGGTTGTCAGAGATAGATGACAACCCTAGAGTCTGACCTCTCCCTCAGCCCTGTCCAGACAGAACTACCTGTAGCGACCCAGAATGTGAGTACGTAAGAGTACTCACAGTGAGTAAGTAAGAGTTACATAAATTGGCTGCATTTTCTCACTTTGCAACAGCCTATCTGGTGCCACACACACACACACACACTGCATTGACGTGGCCACAGACTACTGTCAGTACGGGGTAAAGTCTCAAAGACCCCTTGAGTAGTGTTCACACGGCTTGTATATGAGAGAGGTTCTGTCAGGACAGCCGTGTTTAAAAGAGCTTTTTCTGAGTGTTTGGAATCTGTAACCAGTTCCCGGAAAAGTAATAATGGACTAAATGGAGTAAGGTTATTGTGCCACTAAACCACTCATCACTTAGGTCGAGTTGTACCATGCAGCCTTAGCTGTTCTAACATTTACTCAGCACAGGCCTGTGTGTGTGCATATACATGTACAGTACATGCATGTTTATGCTATGAGTAGCGAATGCTAAGTGCATACTGTGAATGTTTAATGCCGCTTCAAGCCAATGTTGTGTTTGTTGCCATGAAAGAGAAGGTGTAGTACTGTGTGCTGCATTATCTCAGACTGCAGTGGGTTATGTAAACCCAATTCCACACAGCAAGGAGTGGGGAAGGGAGGGGACGGGAGGAAAAGAGAGGAGAGGAGAGGGGGAGGCACTGCTATGCACTGACAGATGGGGGATATGGTAGAGGGGAGGGCTGCAGCATTTTACCCTCTTTTTTTTCTTTTTCTCCCCCTTCATCTCATTTTTATCTCTGTATCACTTCTTTCTACCAGCTACCCGGTTTTCCTACAGTCCAGCCTGAACCTGGACTCCGTAACATCACATTCTCTGTCAAAGAAAGGACAGACAGTGGCAAAGCAGAGCTCTATTCCTAGAGCCTTGTAGGCACACACACCAAAACACGGCTGAGGGGTAAGTGGGCCACTGTTCTGGCAATTAGGCCCGAGGGGAGATGGGCGCCTGGGTCAGGTGCTTGTTGAAATAAACAGAGATGTGTTTTCATTAGTCTCAGCCTCCTCTTTGTATGCCTGCACTAATGCCCTGGTTGACCTGAGTGAGGGTGTGTGTGTGTGTTGGAACTTATTGTTAAGCTCTATAAGATGGTCAGATGAACACATTAGTAACCATGCAATTAATATAAAGAGATACAAACAGTGTGGCCATTAGGTTATTTTCCTCTGCTGCAAACAGGTACAAATAACAATCTTTTTGCACTAAACCTACGAAATAGAAGTGTTTTTTTTGTGTAGTTCTCATTTCATTTTACTGACTTAGTCAAAATATTTCAATTTATTCTGTCTGTTATATCTCTTTTGTTTACTTAATTTAATTCTAACAGTCCAACTCTGTGTACCCTGACTGTATTTCATAGCTTGGTGGCCTTTACCCCTGCCACAGTATGTCTCTTCCCCCTGCTGCTGCTTATATAAGAGGCTAATAAATAAAATAGAAACACAATACCCTCTCCACAGGATCCCCCAACACTCACACATGACACTGGCCCACAGACTGCAGTGAGGGTCTTAGCAGGAACATTTTTTTCCTTAAGTACAAGCTGGTGTGCATTATTCACATGCAGTTACACACAAACATTACTGTAAAAATTCAGTATGATGTGGGGTCTTTTCCCGATTTGGGTCAGCCTGTTCTGCCGAAGAAATGGGGCTTAGTCTGTAAACAACGGGTTACCTTCAGCTGTGAGCTGCTCCGCACACAGATTAAACTTGAGCTTTTCCAAAAACAGACAAAACAAACAAATAAAGCATGGTGACCCTTTGTGGCACAGCTCCTCCAGAGCAGGGGCCACTCGCTACTTTTTGTGTTTTATTAAACACAAAAAGTAGCCCCTTAAATGCACTAATAATAACTCCATCAGTATCTATCTATATGCTATCTATCTGCCCTTCTAATAAAATTAATCACAATGCATTAATAAATAAAACACTGTTTTGGTTTGTCACACTTTAAGCTCACATGAAAAGGATGGTACTTACTTTTGAAAGTTTTGACCTTTTTCTGTGCGGTCCATATGGACAACAATATTTGTGGCCTTAACCAACTTTGCCACGTTGTTTGTTTGCAATCCATGATGTCTCTCATCGGTGGGTAAAATTCTCTTGGCTGGTAAAGCAGAAAAAAGGGGAGGTAACCTTGCCCCTTATGACCTCATAAGGAGCTAGATTTCATATCGGCCCATGAGAGCTTTCATTTTCTCAAAGGCAGGCAGTCTTGTATTCATCATTTTATACTATTTCCTTTTTCCAAATCTCATATATTTGATGTCTCTGGATAATTGGTTTGGAATCTCTACAATAAAGATGAATGAGTTTTGAACAGTGTTTAGTTGCAACCAAAAATTACATTATTACATTACCATAATTATCCTGCATATCTTACAACTGTTTCATGCATTTCATTGTTTGTTTAATACAAGTACAGTGCCTTGCGAAAGTATTCGGCCAACTTGAACATTTCAACCTTTTGACACATTTCAGGCTTCAAACATAAAGATACAAATTTTATTTTTTGTGAAGAATCACCAACAAGTGGGACACAATTGTGAAGTGGAACGAAATCTATTGGATATTTAAAACTTACTTTTTTAGTGAATAAAAAACTGAAAAGTGGTGCGTGCAAAATTATTCGGCCCCCTTGCATTAATACTTTGTAGAGCCACCTTTTGCTGCGATTACAGCTGCAAGTCGCTTGGGGTATGTCTCTATCAGTTTTGCACATCGAGAGACTGACATTCTTGCCCATTCTTCCTTGCAAAACAGCTCAAGCTCAGTGAGGTTGGATGGAGAGCGTTTGTGAACAGCAGTTTTCAGCTCTTTCCACAGATTCTCGATTGGATTCAGGTCTGGACTTTGACTTGGCCATTCTAACACCTGGATATGTTTATTTGTGAACCATTCCTTTGTAGATTTTGCTGTATGTTTGGGATCATTGTCTTGTTGGAAGATAAATCTCCATCCCAGTTTCAGGTCTTTTGCAGACTCCAACAGGTTTTCATCCAGAATGGTCCTGTATTTGGCTGCATCCATCTTCCCCTCAATTTTAACCATCTTCCCTGTCCCTGCTGAAGAAAAGCAGGCCCAAACCATGATGCTGCCACCACCATGTTTGACAGTGGGGATGGTGTGTTGAGGGTGATGAGCTGTGTTGCTTTTACGCCAAACATATCGTTTTGCATTGTGGCCAAAAAGTTCGATTTGGGTTTCATCTGACCAGAGCACTTTCTTCCACATGTTTGGTGTGTCTCCCAGGTGGCTTGTGGCAAACTTTAGACGAGACTTTTTATGGATATCTTTGAGAAATGGCTTTCTTCTTGCCACTCTTCCATAAAGGCCAGATTTGTGCAGTGTACGACTGATTGTTGTCCTATGGACAGACTCTCCTACCTCAGCTGTAGTTCTCTGCAGTTCATCCAGAGTGATCATGGGCCTCTTGGCTGCATCTCTGATCAGTCTTCTCCTTGTCTGAGCTGAAAGTTTAGAGGGACGGCCAGGTCTTGGTAGATTTGCAGTGGTCTGATACTCCTTCCATTTCAAAATGATCGCTTGCACAGTGCTCCTTGGGATGTTTAAAGCTTGGGAAATCTTTTTGTATCCAAATCCGGCTTTAAACTTCTCCACAACAGTATTACGGACCTGCCTGGTGTGTTCCTTGGTCTTCATGATGCTCTCTGCGCTTTCAACAGAACCCTGAGACTATCACAGAGCAGGTGCATTTATACAGAGACTTGATTACACACAGGTGGATTCTATTTATCACCATCAGTCATTTAGGACAACATTGGATCATTCAGAGATCCTCGCTGAACTTCTGGAGTGAGTTTGCTGCACTAAAAGTAAAGGGGCCGAATAATTTTGCACGCACCACTTTTCAGTTTTTTATTTGCTAAAAAAGTTTAAAATATCCAATAGATTTCGTTCCAGTTCACAATTGTGTCCCACTTGTTGGTGATTCTTCACAAAAAATAAAAATGTTATATCTTTATGTTTGAAGCCTGAAATGTGTCAAAAGGTTGAAAAGTTCAAGGGGGCCGAATACTTTCGCAAGGCACTGTATCCCTGAAAAACAGTATTGCCTTTGAGTGCATTATCCTGGTTGAATAAAATTGAATTTGGTTGCACATTATGAGTTTGATGTGTTTGTTCTCAGTTTACTAAGTGTGTCATCAGCCTGTCAGTGAGGTTTCAGGAGTTAAAATAAGAAAGCAGAGGATATGCATCAACTATAGGATGTAGGTTTTATACACAGGGAGAAGGGGGAAATGGTTAACCCTGGAATGGGGGGCAGGAGAGAGGAGAAGAGTGTTGTGGAAGAGAGCGGAGGATGGGAAAAAAGGTGCTGAGGTCAGGCGTAGGCCGAGAGCTGGTCTAGTCCCCCTGGGCCTGTGGTATTTCAGAGCCCAGTGTGACTTGCAGTACATTACACCCTAATTCTGACCTTCAGTTATCTAACTGGTCTGACAGCACCGAGCCAAGGAAACGCTCTCTGTCTTTCTCTCTTTTCCATCTTATTTGTCCATTGTCTACCCCCTGTCTCACCTCCCGCTTTTGATAAGCCAAAGCATTTAGAGCAGGATTATAGATGACTAATGCACCACAGACTTTGGTTGAGTAATCATTTTAGTTTAATTGATTCCTGACTGGTTGCCTGGATAACAGCTTCACTTTACCGTCTAATTTGGGATAATTCTTTTAGTTTTTAAAAATTATTTTCTGAAGTTTCCTTTACTGTTAGAGACCTTGATGTCAGAGCCAGACTGAAACAAACCTAAAGAAATCTGAAATAGTTACTCTTTTTCACAGTGTGTAAATTGAAACAAGGCAAGACATGTTATTATTTGATGTGATAGCTTTGATTTGATGCAACATTTGATGCTACATTGGCATAATGTCCTCAATCTTGTGGATCAAATGTGCAACCGTCTAGTATCAGAACAAACAGTGACGTTTTATTTCATCCCTGGTTACGTGATAGCACAGTGTAACAATTCTATGCCCTTTGGGACACTTTAATCTAGACGTCCTTGCTTTGATTAGTTGATGATTGATGGTCAGGTCTGGTCTCTGTTGTCTTTATCTTCTCTGGACTGCAGTTATGAAATCACTCTGCAGTAGACTGCTGAGAGTGCTGCTGCAGAGAGTGAGAGGAGCTGGTTTCTGCTGAAGCTAACGCCTTTTTATTGCTCACGGGGAGTGAATTCTGTGTGTGTGTGTGTGTGTGTGTGTGTGTGTGTGTGTGTGTGTGTGTGTGTGTGTATATGTGTCCCTGTTTCATTCTGTTCTGTCTCTGTCTAGACTATGCATAATGGACGATTAAAGCTGTCTTGCTTACTTGGACTTTATTGCATGTGCATAATCTCTCAACTCTCTGCCTAGGCAACGTTATCTGAACTGGTCCAGGTGCGCGGTGTAACCTCTAAATCAGTCCCCCCATACAACTGTTGTCACTCCCCAATGTACCGTAAGTCGAGTGCAGATTTGAGTCGCACATGCGTCACTTTGTGACGAGTGAAGCTGTGAGTTGCGCGTGCATCACTTTGCAACAAGTAGCATACAACATGCTAACAAGAGACTTCTGTTATGTCAACACAGTAAAAATGGACCTACTTAACCAAGTTTGTTCAGTGCCCATTCAATGGTACAGTACAGTTTCCTAAAACTATGATGTGCACCATTCTCTTTTGTTCTCTTTTCTCATACTTTTCTGTTTATATAATGGCCTATACTGTAGAATAGCAAGAAAAACAGGATGCAGCCGCTTTAGTCGTGTTAGGAATGTACAGCGACTTGTCTCAATGCAAACATGAATTACCCCTGGGGCTTGACTGGGGTTCTGTGTCCCGCCTTTGGTCTTTTCTTTCTGTGGTTTTGTGGAACCTTTTCCCCCTCCTTACCTTCGTAAGATTTATCCCAGTTTAACCCACTCCCACCACTCTTGTTTGAATAGGTAAATAAATTGGCAGGGAGAGCAGAGATCTCACCCATGTGTGCCTCATAGACACATCTACTTGTCCACTGGCCCCTTTTTCATGACTGCAAATCATTGTCACCATGGATACTTCCACAAATAGAGCAACAGCTGAATGAGAACACCCAGTGCATTTGAGAAAAGACACACGCACGCGCACACACACGCACACACACACACACACACACACCTGGAGTGATGATGTAGCTTCTTTTCAGGGTCCCTCACATGCTTGGTCTGACCCACTTTTAGACTCCCTGTGACATAGCAGATAAGAGCAAACACTGCAGCAAATAGTTGGATGATTAAAACTGTCCAAACTGGGTCACAAGACTGAGGTACAATTTGGAGAAAACAAAAAGTTCACATTTCCTGTTAAAAGTGAATGGACCTCGGAAATGACATCAAATCGTTGTTTCTCACTGTCATTCTAATGTGTACAAATGTAAAATAATAATTTTGTTTAATTTCTTTGAGCATTGCACTTAAAATGTACTCAAAAGAATCTACTGATTATACAATGCTTAATGCTTAATGTTACATTTTCTCTTAGCATCATACATCATTATTTTTTTAAAGACAACAACAGCTGTAATTACTCTAATCAGTGTTGACCCACAGTTTGTTCCGTAACGGCCGACAGCTGACCTGTGGTTGGTTGCAGGGAGTGCAACCTCTGGTAAAGCTTTAATCAGTTAAGAGGATTGATCTGTGAGATTACATACCTTTATGAGGATTTTCTCTTTCAACATCATATTAACAATCACAGCTCAGCACAATCAGACAGACACACACACACTGCAGACATTTTACTGGGAACAAAATGTATATTGCACATAAGGAAAGGAGGGAGGGAGCCAGAAAAATCCACTTGTAGATAGCCAGAGAGAGACAAAGTAATGTTAACACACTAACTTTAGAGAAAAGACTACCTTTAAAGTACTTAAATCACCTTTACAAGTACTGCTACAAATGTAGTTTACATTAGATTGAATGCCAGTTTGCAGCCATAAAAGAGACATCTAATATCTTTGCAACATCAAAATGTATTTACATAATTCTTTAGGTGTGTTTTATTGTGTATAAGTTTCACTTTTATTTGTATAGTTAAAAGTTATTTGTGTACTGTTATTTATTTATGCCTAAGTTCTTAAATGAACTTGCTTTATATTTTTGTACTTCAGAAGACTTTCTACTTTTACTAATTTCCAGAAATCTACTCCATTACCTTCTTTCAAAAATTTGTAACTCCTCGTCTGTGTATTCTGACTCAAAAATATATTTTCTAGATCTTGATTTGATAACAAGTAAAAATCCTCTGAAATTCCTCAGTCAGCCATGATCACCAGTGTTGCTACTAGTTAGCTATTCACATTGGTTTTGTTGACGTAAGTAACTGTGCTTTTCGGTGTTGCGCTAATCACTCTTTCTTTAAAGGAACACGCTAACTTATTGGGAATTTAGCTTATTCACCGTATCCCCCAGAGTTAGACAAATCGATACATACCCTTCTCATCTCTGTGCGTGTTGTAACTCTGACGCCCCCCAGAATTAGCTTAGCCTAGCAAAGATCATGCAGGTAACTGGTTCCAACTAGCTACTGCTCCCAATAAGTGACAAAATAACACAGACATGTTCCTATTTACATTAGGGTGACCAGACGTTTCCGGGGACAGTCCCCGGTTTTGGTGACCTGTCCCCGGCTGGATCTGTCCCCGGAAATGTCCCCGGTTTTTACTGTGACTGACAGACCCAAAATTGGAATGAAAGAAAGAAAACATTGACATTGACCAAACGGAGCCGATAGTCGCACACCCTACACACGCAGTCTCAAGACAGCCAGAGCCAGCGCTGCTCGGAGCTCAGAGAGGTTTTAGAAAGCTGTATTTTATGATGTTAAAATCACTGATTATTTACATGGAGTCTGGTGGGTTTAGCGAACGCAATCCCGCGGACTTTTGTTTTTAAAAAAGGATCTTAATCTTTAACAGAAAGGGCGACCTCCTTAGAAATCCTTTCCATAATGTTGTCAGACACTTACAGAATATTAATCTGAGTCTGTCAGTACCAAAACGAGCACTTTTATGAACGCAAATACAAGCTGGACAATTATCCTATTAAATTCCATTGCAGCTTGTTTCTCTGCTGCCGACTGCAGCGATCTCGTTTAATACTGCATCAATGTCAAAGGAAAATATTTCCTCAATAGTTTATATTGTATCCGATACTCAATGAGCTGTTGCAGAAACAAGCCTGAAGAAATAAAGCAAATACTTTCAAATAAATGTAGTTCAGTAAACATGACAACATTATGAAATATTGGGACTTTTTATCTTGAAATATTGGGACTTTTTATCTTGAAATATCAGGACTGTCTATCTTGAAATATTAGGACTTTTTATCTTGAAATATTAAGACTTTTTATCTTGAAATATTAGGTCTTTTTATCTTGAAACATTCCCCTCTGAGGTGTAGTGGAGTGGAGTATGAAGTAGCAGCAAGGGTGAGTCTAGGATAAGACCTTAGGGGGGCTCAGCCCCTAATGAGAACAGCTCTAGGTCTAGTGTCCCCGTTTTAAGTTTTACAGATAAAAACATGACGTGTTTTGGAGGTATATACGCTTCTGAGCTGAAGATTTCCCCGGATTTTGTCTGAGAAATCTGGTCACCTTAATTTACATGTTGTGATTTATCACAGGGTGTACAAATACCAAGGTCACATGAGACACAGCCATATTCTAACTGTATACAAACTGGGAACTATATTCTCAGAAAGGCGAAGCAGTGCTACTTGGGCGGAGTGATTACATAGACAGTTAAAGAAAGAAAATGCCGAACAGACTGAGGTCGAGGGGAGAATCCGAACTAACATGGACTGGTGGTGTATATGTGGAATCCAATTCTTTGGAATTAGCAAGGTAAAGGCTACAGTCATGAGTGTTAGCTCTAGCACGGCTCATTTTATTCTGGGGTGAAAAAGCGCATTTGTGACAACACAGTAACATTACAATGGATAAATGTACCCCAAGAACAACTGCAATAGTAGTGACCACCCGATTCATGTTACTAACGTTACCCCTCGTTAGCCCTCTGAAAACATAACGGAACACTTTCCGTCGCCGCAGGGGATCCACTTTGTCCGTCTGTACTATCGATGGGATGGCCATATCATTCAGCACACGTTTCATGGTCCGTGTGGCTAATTCAATTTTTTCATAATAATAATGCTCTTTGAAATGTTCAGAGCAAACACAATGGTTCTTGAAGGTGGCTACAGCTGTATTTGGATCCATATCCAGAGCAAGTAGCCATACCTTGTTATTTGTACACGCTGTGACTATAGAAATCACACCATGTAAATAGGAACATGTTGGCCTTATTTTGTCACTTATTGGGAGCAGTAGGTAGTTGGAACCAGTTACCTGCATGATCTTTGCTAGGCTAAGTTAATGCTGGGGGCATCAGACAGTTACAACACACACGGAGATGAGAAGGGTATGTATAACTATGGGGGATATGGTGAATAAGCCTAAATTCCTAATAAGTTGGCGTGTTCCTTTAGGAAAGAAAGCATGGAAAGCATGAAATCCCAGAAATTATACCTATATATATATATATATATATATATATATATATATATATATATATATATATATCTGCAAGACCAGGCAGACCAATCTGTGCACCGCCTGGATTGACTACAAGAAAGCCTACGACTCAATGCCACATACATGGATACTGGAATGCTTGGAGATGTACAAGGTCAACAGGACACTAATAGCCTTCATCAAGAACTCAATGGGGCTGTGGAAAACAAGTCTGGAAGCCAACTCAAAGCCAATTGCACAAGTCACCATCAAGTGCGGCATATACCAAGGCGATGCACTATCCCCGCTGCTGTTCTGCATAGGCCTGAACCCCTCAGCCAGATCATCACAAAGACTGGCTATGGATACCAATTCCGAAGCGGAACAATCATCAGTCACCTCCTCTACATGGATGACATCAAGCTGTATGCCAGAAATGAGCGAGACATCGACTCACTGATCCACACTAACAGGATCTACAGCAATGACATTGGAATGTCGTTCGGACTGGACAAGTGTGGTCGCATGGTATCAAAAAGAGGGAAGATGATCAGAACTGAGGGGATTGAACTACCAGAAGGCCACATTGCAGATGTTCAGGATAGTTACAAATACCTTGGGGTGCCACAGGCTAACGGAAACCATGAGGAGGCAGCAAGGAAGACCACCACAGACAAATACCTACAAAGAGTGAGGCAGGTCCTGAAAAGTCAGCTGAATGGGGAAAAAACAAGATCCGAGCTATCAACACATACGCCCTGCCAGTCATCAGATACCCTGCTGGTATAATAAACTGGCCAAAGGATGAGATAGAGGCTACTGACATCAAGATGAGAAAGCTCCTCACAATGCATGGAGGGTTTCACCCCAAGTCCAGCACCCTGAAACTGTACACCAAGCGTAGCGAGGGAGGCCGAGGGCTATCCTACCAGTGGCTGGAAAAGGCTGGACTGAAGGACAGCACAGCGGCACTATTCATGGCAGCACAAGAACAGGCACTCAGTACAAGATCAATAGAGGCCGGGGTCTACCACACCAGGCAGGACCCCAGGCAGACTGTGCAAGGATGCCCTTGAGACAGTACAGCACATAACAGCAGGGTGTAAGATGCAGGCAGGAAGTGCGTACATGGAACGCCATAACCAGGTAGCTGTCATAGTCTACAGGAACATCTGCCACAAGTATGGGCTGGAAGTCCCAAGGTCAAAATGGAAGACACCTCCTAAGGTAGTCAAGAATGACCGAGCTAAGATCCTGTGGGACTTCAAGATCCAGACTGACAAACTGGTGATGGCTAACCAACCAGACATCGTGTTGATCGACAAACAGCAGAAGAAGGCAATAGTTATAGATGTGGCAATCCCAAGCGACAGCAACATCAAAAAGAAGGAACACGAGAAGCTTGAGAAATACCAAGGGCTGAAAGAGGAGCTAGAAAAGATGTGGAAAGTAAGAGCAACAGTGGTGCCAGTGGTAATCGGAGCACTGGGGGCTGTGACCCCCAAACTGGGAGAGTGGCTCCAGGTAAAACATCAGAGGTCTCTGTCCAGAAGAGTGCAGTCCTAGGAACAGCTAAGATACTGTGCAGAACCCTCAAACTCCCAGGCCTCTGGTAGAGGACCCGAGCTTGAGGATGACACATTTCACTCCACAAGGGGTGAGAGGGGGATTTTTTTATATATATATATTTATATATATATATATATATATATATATATATATTATACTAGTTTTTTTATCCAACAGCAACAACAAACAATATGATGCATTGTTGTAGATTAATATAATAATGATGTAGTTCATTATTTAAATGGACTGTTCTTATATATCTTTTCTAGTCTCAACAACTACTCAAAGCTGAGGCTGCTGTACAAGTTGCCACCTGCTCATCAGATGAACACACACACATTTACACTCCTATGGCACAGCAACTGCAGAGTCTTGCCCATATACTTCGACATGGGACAGGGATCGAGCCACCAGCCTTCCGATTGGCAGGCAACCACTCTACCACTGAGCCACAGCCACCCCTGTCATGTAGTGTTACAGTGAGTACAGGACCTTTACTTGTAATTGAGTATTTCCTGGCACTGTTTCTACATATGCCACCACAGAAAAAGGCGAATGACTGAGTGACTGACTGACTAAATTAAAAAATGTCAGCAGGCTCGGCTGCATGCTGGGAGAGGTTTTGTCTCTGTCTTAGTGAGGAATTCCCACAGCATGAAGGGATGGAGCAGCACATTCTGTTGAGGACTCTGATCCCTCCCCAGAGCTAAGGACTTCCTCACTTGCTGTCTAAACTAAACCCACTGAACCTATTGCCTCCACCTCCCTCACTGCACAGTCACAGACTCTGTATGAAGAAAATAGATCACTCACACATTCATTCTTCCATTTACAGCTGGTTGAGCATTGGCAATGTGGATCAGTAACGCTGCAGTACTGCTGACATCATCTATGTTCCAATCTCTCTTACATTTACAGCTTTAAGTTCCTCTATGATTATTGATCCTTCATAATGATGCAGACAACATGACATGCTGCAGGGCACGCATGCAACCCCACCCCTCTCATCTATGATGATGTATGTATGACACGGATGTCAAGCTGTTAAAAATAGATGGCTCCATATAGGTGGTTTTGCCTCTCAGAAAAGATGTTAGAAAATAGACAGCCAGGCACCATAATACTTTTCTTTTTCTTTTTTTCCCCCATCAATCTTAGCCTCTCCTCTTCCCATCCTCTTTGTGACAAACTTTTCCTCACTCACCTCAAAACCTGAAATACAAAACAATTGTTTTGTGTTCGTTGTACAGCACAGACAGAGCCATATCACTCGGAGTAGCAAAACACCTTGCACCTCCTTTCCTGGTCCCTTTACCAGATTAATCAGATAGGCCGCATTCTTGTTGGCCATTACATGTCTCCTTGGCTAAAAAAACAACAACCTCAACCCCATGAAAACCCCTCATTAGTTTCCTCAAGCATTTCTTTCTTTTCAGTTTCACAACCTTGCTGTCTGCATTTCCTTTGTTCCAACCTGTCTGACAGGCGGTTGGTAATTCTGCTTCACTTTTTTTCCCAGAATAACTGCAGTTCTTTTGGTATGTAGGCTAAAGGTTCTCCAGCACTATGTCTGCCCGGAGAGTAAGCAGTGCTGTAGTAGACTATATAGGGGCTGGGGCTGAAGAGATGAAAGTGTCTGCTTTATCAGCATATGTGGGAATATATGTGTGCATGTGAGAGAGAGTGAGTGAGAGCAAGAGAGAGAGAGAGAGAAAGAGAGAGAGAGGGGGGATGAGTCTCAAGGATTTACTCTATATTTAGCTGTCAAACTTACTGTACGTCTTGTTGCTTTATTGTTGGTCTGATAAAGTTGAGAGGATTAAAGCGAGTCTCCACCGAAAATATATAATCTACCACATCATCAACAGTGACTGTTAATAAATTAATAACTAGCATACTATGTGTTAGGTGTGTTGTAGAGTGAATTTTCATATTTTTGCCTCTGTTCTAACATTTCATTGCTGTCCTATGCAAACTACCTACAGTATCTCTAAATGGTTAAATTTTCATTAGATAAGAAAAACAAAATATGAGGATTACTGTATGAGGATCATATTTCCACAGCGCTGTGGAGTAAGGTCTGGCTACACCACAAATACACTGGGAAATAAGAAAAAAATGCTCTAGGTTGTTTGCATTTTTTTAAACCAATCAAATTTGTCTTGGGGAGCGATAAGACATTACTTTACACACTTTCACTGGCAATTACATTATAGCCACACCCTAAAACACCCCCTGCTTTATTGCTGATCTTAAAATCAATGAGACCATAATTCAAAAAATTATCATCATTCTGCGATGCCGCAGACTTAAAACTAGCGATTGAGACCATAAACTCATAATGAAAATGTTTACTGCTGAAGTAATAAATCGGGTGAGAAGTGGGTCCCTTTCTCATGGACTTCTACAGAAACCAACCTCATTTTGCAACCGTGTGTGTCGCCCCCTGCTGGAATTCAGATAGATGGCAGGTTTTAGGCACTTCCGCATTTGCGGAACTTCACCGCACCGGATGCGTTGTCCATTGATATCTACAGTGAATGCTCTGTATGCAGTAATGTGTATTTAAATTTGCTAAATACATGTAATTTGCTCTCACAGGTGTATCGCTATGTTTACTTCATTCACAGCAATCATTCCAGTTAGAGAGTAAAACCTGTGAACATATTATTTGTAAGTCTTTATAATTATTTACTGAGAGAACCAAGAAGGCCTGTCTTGTTGAACAATGTAAAGAAAACTTGAAAAACAATTTTCAGTGTGTAGTGTAGCTCACTAGCTCGAAGGTTGTGGATGTTTACCGTAGCTAAGGGATTTTGAGAACGGCAACACAGAGAGCAGAAGTGGAGGAGCAAAGCCTGACAAGTTGAAAACGTACATGATTGTAAGAATTGCAAGATTTTTTAGAATGTGACACAGAATTTTTTTAACTAGCCGGTCAAGCCAGACCAACATCAAGATGTTGGGTCTGGGATCTCACCATGGGCAGGGCTCGGTTGTCTTTCAAATTCCCTCTGCACGCAATAGGATAGCGCTACAGCCAACCAGAGCAATGCTATAGTTGATAGATTAAACTTTTGCCATATTCGGTCGGCAAAACTCCCAACACATCTTCCTTTTTTAAGAAAGACTTAATGCTTAACTCCAAGTCTTCCAAGTTTTTCCAGCTCGCAAGCCAACGGAGAGTAGCTGAACTCACCCTAGCTGAAAAATTGCATTTACATCTAGGATGCGTCTAGATTTCTAGGCTCATTTTTAATTTCTTTAAACTTAAACATGATCCAAACCACACTGGAAATTATTGACAGCTAAATCTGTGTATCACTGCACTGGCATGAAAAGTTAGTTGCGCCTGAGCAAAAGAAATGGAGAGAGTATGAGGTGACATAAGGCAATGAGTAAACACACGTTGGTGCAAAAACAGTGTGTTCTGTTTATTTATCTGAATAGTGAATCAGCTAAGTTTTATCAATACCAGTACACTTTTACAGCCACAGCTCCTCGGGGCAGATTACCTGCATGTTTGGCAATAAGTGCCTCGCTCAAAGGCACTATTATAGTAGCTGTTGGCACTTTGCTGTTTTGCAATTTGACAAAATTGCAAAACCATCAAATATAGTGTTGTTCCAATAAAACAAGAATTGTTCTAGGGAAAGTTGTTAACCTCTTGAGCAGAGGCGTAATATACCCCCTTGTTGAAGTGAAACAAATACTTTAATTACAGTGCAATATACTATAGATTAACCCAAGACACTCCTGCAGAGAGTTACTATAGTAACAACTGTTTATATCTAATCTTGCACTACTTACCTTGACTGGTATTTCAATTTGCACTGCTGACTGTTTATTTACAGTACCAATTGTTTACATATACATCTGCAATACCGTACTTTAACTGTAATATGCAATTACCTTCCACTGCACTTTAATTTGGATAGCTTCTGCCCAAACTTTATTTGTACTACCTTTAAATCCACTGTTATACCGCTCATTTTAGCCTAACTTATTACATATATCCATCTGTAAAAGTTTATAATAATAGCCGTCTGTATATATATTCATAGTACATATTCACCTGTAAACTCTGAAAACCATCAGTTTATTATGTACATTGTACATATCTGTAAAAATTCTATTTATAGTAATATCCACCTGTATATTATATTCAGTACATATCCAGCTGTAAATCTTGTTCACAACACTTGTTATCTATATATTATATTCATAGGACAAATCTAACTGTAAAATTCTGTTTATAATAGTATTCATTTCTATATTTATTCAGTACATATCCATGTCCTGCACTTATGAAACCATTGAATATCCTGCACTTACTGCTATTGCACTTCTGGTTAGACCTAAACAGCATTTCGTTGCCTTGTACCACTACCTGTGTAATGACAATAAAGTTGAATCTAATCTAATCTAATCTAATCTAATCAGAGATAGATACTGTATGTAGATTTGCAATGAGTTCTTGTGTCAGTGAGATTAGTCACCAACGCTGAAAGATGTCTTTGTTTATAAAGTTATTTAGTCTCATATAAACCACATTTTATTAGTATACAAGCCGTTCTATCGCTGAGGTGAGAGGAGCGTTATGTCATATCTTGAACAAGGTAAAACATTACACTAAAACACTACATTTTATGGCTTTATCAAGATATGTCTCCAGTGTGTTAAACATTTGGTACAGTAGGTCATGGAAAATGTGCAATACAGTGAAACATTAGGGGGCAACCTTTTTATGAAGGTTTATATTAGAGGACATGTCCCAACATATTCACCAGAGATCATCATATTCCCAAAACCCATGAAAGTATGTGATATTGAATGATACACTTAAGCCATCTACATTGCCATATTGGGTATGTAGATATATTGTACATATTGGGTTACACTACACTTTACTGTAATAGACCTAAACCAGCATGGCATAAATGCATACTTAGACATTTTTTGCATCAAGAAATGCAAGGCTGTGCTGTCTGTTTTGATACTGTTGTGTTATGTAAATGAACTCTGAGGCGTTTAGTACATCTTCAGCACGTCATCATAGGTTTCTCTGCATTGCGCAAAGGCTGTGTGTGTTTGTGTGTTTACTGTCTGATTGTGTTTAGAGCTTCTGTGTTGTGTTGGTGGAGGTCAGTGTGGAGGCATGTGTAGATAGTATATATACTGTTGTGTCATGCGTACAGCCCGTTTCAGTGTATGGCAGTAACATGTGGGAGATGTTCTACTTGGTTGCACAAACAATCTCGATGGGCAGAAAGGATGGCGAGGGCTTAGCAGCAGATGCCAGACTGCACACTTTGTGACTCTGCTTTCTTATTAGTAAGTAGGGTACATTCACAAACTCACTGTGTGTTAACCTGAAGAAGAAGAAGAAAAACAACAGCTCTCAGACCCTTGTGCACCTCAATCTATGTTGTCTGCTACTGATACCTCTGTTGGACCCTTAGGTCTTCATTATGTAACAAGCAAGACCCTGAATATCAACACATTGATGCATGCTAATACATTGCATGGTCTGCATTTGTATTATAGTTGAATATAGTTTGTTAAAACACTGCTGCCTGGTCCTTCTTCCATGTCAAGTGGCATGTATTTGAAGTGATGAGGAGTGTATATTTAGATGTGTTTCCATTTAAGAGAACTAGTACAGAGCCGGATTGTAAAGCAATGAAAGACAATGAAAATAAAGACTGTTTTAGTTTTTTCTACATTTTAGTGTTGTCTTTTGTCAATGTTAATATTGCCACAGTCAGTGTTTAATGACGGTGCTGTCTCGTCATTTATCGTTAATAAATTTAAAGTGCTCTTTTATGCTTTTTGGCCCTTTATTGTGTCATATATCTTTTTTGTGCACATTATAGGTTTACAAAGTGAAAAAGCACATAGTGCACCCCAAAGGGACTTACCATCTCCATCAAAAAACACTGTTCACAAACTGCTCCAAACAGCTCTATTGTAGTCCAGCCTTTACTTCAGTGACAAACGTGTGCTAGCATGGCACGCCCTCATACTCTGCTTCTGACTGGCTAGTAGT
The DNA here is from genome assembly GCA_026937815.1 of Etheostoma perlongum. Lineage (NCBI taxonomy): Eukaryota > Metazoa > Chordata > Actinopteri > Perciformes > Percidae > Etheostoma > Etheostoma perlongum. Next base: position 21,427,581 of record CM049371.1, on the reverse strand, counting down.
CCTTACTGCGCATGTGCAACTCCCAACAAAAAAGAACAGAAGTGAGATGCCTCACTTTGTAGCTAAAACAGAGAGCTCAACACACAGGGTGAAAAGAGGATCTGCAGCAACGTTCAGTACAACAAAAATATGGTCTTTTTGAAAATGAAACCATGTAAACATATTCTAATACAAAACCTGTAAATACAATTATGAACCCTGAAAATGAGCATTATGCACTAATTAGGAGCACTAATACTTCAGCTGAGGTGCTAATTTCCAAACAGGCTTAGTGGCTCAATGTATGGATTTGGTTCACTGGGATATTATGCCAACGGTAATGTTATTAGTATTATAAGTTAGCAGCACACTTCGACATCTGGACCCAGGGTGAGTCTGAGTGAGATGGAGGAAGACTACTCTCTTTGCCCAGTCAGATCCAAAATTCTTCTGCTGTGTGCTTAGAAGTAGGGCATTTACAGCTCACAGCAACTAATTTAAAAATGTGTCTGTGTCACCAAAAATGCCTTTTTATTGAGTTTACTCTTAGGGAAATGCTGAATGAATTTAAAATGGGCTTTTATCGTGAAGGGTAGACACGGAAGAGCCAGCGTTACTGCAGCGTTTTTTTTTCCAACTTTTTTATTGTTTGGTCGTTTAGTTTCATTCACAGTTTATTAATATCCAATATCCAATGCTGGCCAAGCTGTTTCAAATTCCAATCCCTAACACTTTGGGTCCCCAGGAAATCAAGTGTGAAGTATATTGATTAAACAGTTTGTGAGCTATTAAGAGATAAAGGCACACACACTCACAAATGTACAGATATATCCTGATTTATTAGAGAGAGAAATGTGAAAACTGTGAATTTGTGAGAGCCTGAGAGCGTGACAGTGAACGAAAACTGTAAAGATGCAGGCTGGAAACCCAAACAATGAGCTGAAAGACACTAGAAAAGCTTCCTAGAGCCATTTGATAATTATTTGTGGATTTGTCACTACGAGTGACATATATGCTCTTCTGATTATTATTAAAATAAAAATATTGCTCGTAGCCAATTTGATGCTCAGAAATATAAGATGTTTATTAAGGGTTGTGCACTGCTTCCTCTAGGAAATTAATAATTTTCTTAATTCATGATTGTAGTTTTGCAGGGATTCTCCTTTGCTGTTGTCTAAATGTTACAGCATATCTGTGGAAATAGGGACATAAGGTAATCAAAATTTGAGCATTTCTTACTGTAGAATAAATACATGATAACATGGTTACCAAAGTTTGATGGAACTGTTGCCAAGATGTAAATCCTCTGCTGTACTGTATCCTTCTAATTTCCTCCTATTTTCTGCATTTAAAATATATCCATTTAAGCCTTTCTTTGAGCCACACATGCTCTCTTGTCTCACACAAGGGATTATTACGAGGTAATATTTGCTCATGCATGCATGACTGTGAGAGCAGTACACGCACAGAAGTGCTTGCTTTCAAAGCCTCAGGCCCTCAACCGAGAAAAGCAAAACAGAGTGAGTTTGTGCTTGGTCACCCTTCAAATGTGATAGCATACTAATATAATAAGACCGTATCATTGTAATTTCCGTCTGCTGAGTTTGACAATACCATAAGCACCTAGATATTTGGGTGAGACATTAACCTATTATCCTGAGATGTCAACAATCTCAGAAACGAAGGGAGAAATCGAGTAGAGAGATAGAAGACACAAAGAGAGACAAAGGTTGTCACTGGCCTTATGATGAAACACTCAGTCTCAAAGCATCAGCTTATGCAATTTGCATGTGCACCTGAATGTGTAGCAAGTAATCGTCTTTCTAGACTTGAAACTTCCCATTGTCTGTTTGTGCTTTCTACATGAAACTCAGCTGCCACTCTACAAAAACACTTTACACTCTGCTCTACTCTGCAGTTTGAAAAGGAGAGCAGCCTACATAGTTCAGCTGCTCATGCATGACTAAGACCAGTTATGCAATTAAACAACAAAAGCCATTGATTTCAATCTTATCTGCCCTGAAATGTTAATACATTGGATTCGGATTACCTGATCAAGTCTTTTTTCTTTGTCATAGGAATCAGTGTTGTACCATATTCTTATTTCACCAAGAAATAGGTTATGAAGGACAACACAATTCCACCTGTATCTTGTTTTCCATCATAACAATGAAAAAACCTGGGTTGCCTGGTGAGCCCATAGTGTAGATAGGAACCCAGGAAGGCCCTAAGACTTCCTGTAAAACCACAAATTGCCATTAATAGACTTTGATTATGTTCACTGATTAAACAAACAAGATATAATGTGTTAAAGGAGAACTTTGCAGTTTATTGTAGCTTAATTTACATTAACTGAACAGCTTCAGAGTCATTGGAATGGTTATATGACTTTTTTGTTGTTGAATTGTGGTCGTCTCACTTCCCCCTAGCGCTTGTGAGCAGAAAAACCACCCTAGCAACTTGGGGCCGGCAAGCCGCCGGGCAAAGTTTCAAGAAGTGTCACGTGATATCAAGTCTCGCGATGTGACATGAATTGCTTTACGGCACTGCACACATACACCCATTCAGGAAACAAGGCTAACAAGGTAGCAATGGAGTTTTTCACACTATCGTCATGGCTGAGATGGCAAAAAAGAAGCAGAAAGCTAGAAACGCATTGTCGGAGGAACAGAAAAAGAGGAAACGGCAGACTGACCAAGCAAGGAGTCAGACACAAGTAGAGCTGCCAAATATCATTGGGTACGGGTATTCAGACCCCTTTAAAATTGCAGCCTTTTTCCAAAAAATCTAAAAAAAGTTCATTTTATTTCTCAGTAATGTCAATCAGCAACCCATCTTGACAGAAAAAGGCAGAAATTTAAAATGTTTTTGCATATTGATTAAAAAACAAAAACTGAAATATCACATGGTCATATGTATTCAGACCCTTTGAGTGGACCCTCATATGTAACTCAGGTGCTGTCATTTCTTCTGATCATCCTTGAGATGGTTCAAACACCTTCATTGGAGTCCAGCTGTGTTTTTATAGGATTGGACTTTTTAGGAAAGCCACACACCTGTCTATATAAGACCTAAAACAGCTCACAGTGCATGTGAGCAAAAAATGACAATCATGAGGTCAAAGGAACTGCCTGAAAGAAGAAGACAGAAAATAGGCACAATCTGGTCATTTAGAAAAAAAATTTCTGCTGCACTTAAGGTTCCTGAAGAGCACAGTGGGCATAATAATTCAAATGGAAGCGTTTGGTTCAGACCAGAACCCTTCCTAGTAGCCAAACTGAGCTATCGGGGGAGTTTAAATTCGAAGAGCCTTGGTGAGAGAGGCAAAGAAAACCCAATGGTCATCTTAAGCTCCAGAGATGCAGTGGGAGATGGGAGAAACTTGTGTAAGGCAGCAATCCACCAGTCGGGGCTGCAATGGCAAACAGATGCAAAGGAGAAAACCTCTGTTTCATTTGCAAGTTTTAAACATGCAATAAATCCCAGCAGTGGAGTTTGCAAAAAACTGACCTGAAGGACTCCAAGATGGTGATAAATAAAATCCTCTGGTCTGATGAGACCAAGATAGGGTTAATGCAAAGTGCAGTGTGGAGAAAACCAGGCACTGCTCATCACCTGTCCAATACAGTCTCAACAGTGAAGCATGGTGGTGGCAGCATCATGCTGTGGGGGTGTTTTCAGCTGCAAAACAAACTTGACTGGTTCCCTTCGAGGGAAAGATGAATGCAGGCCAAGTACAGGGATATCCTGCGAAAACCTTTTCCAAGTGCTCTGGACCTCAGACTGGGCCGAAGGTTTACCTTCCAACAAGACAATGACCCTAAGCACACCGCTAAAATAATGAAGATGGCTTCACAACAACTCTATGGCTGTTCTTGAATGGCCCAGAAAAATCCCTGACTTAAACCCAATTGAGCATCTCTGGAGAGACCAAAATGACTGTCCTGGCATTTCCATCCAACCTGACAGAATGGAGAGGATCTGCATTTTGTGGAGGAATGGCAGAGGATACCCAAATCCAACAGAGATGTGAGAATCTTTTTATCTTTCCCAAAACTTTGTATGCATGGCTGATTAGATCAAAAGGGTGCTTCTACTAAATACTGAACAAAGGGTCTGAATACTTATGACCATGTGATATTTCAGTTTTTGTTTTTTAATAAATATGCAAAAATTTCTAAATTTCTGTTTTTTTCTGTCAAGATGGGTTGCTGAATGTACATTACTGAGAAATAAAATGAACTATTTTTTGACTGCTTTTTGGAAAAAGGCTGCAATGAAACAAAGAGTGAAAAAATTTAAAGGGTCTGAATACTTTCCGTACCCACTGTATCTATTCCGAAGCTGTAGGGGAGCTCTATAGAGAAACCTGCGAGCAAAAAGCAAAGAAATGGCTAAAGCTGCAAAGTGCCCGCTTTAATTTTATCAGTTGACAAGTAATAGTCAGATGTTACCTGGCGGACAGAGCCAGGCTAGCTGTTTAACCAATGTTTCTAAGCTCTATGCTGAGCTAAGCTAACCGGCTGTTGTCTGTAGACTTATATTGAATGGACAGACACAGTGTATGAGTGGTATCGATCTTCTCATCTCACTCTCGGGATGAGCATTTTTTCTTTTTAAATGTCAAACTATGTCCATAATTACCATATTTTTCTAGGATACAGGATTATCTTTTTATGTCAACCACCTCAGCTCTGCTCTTCTGCAGGTGTCCATAAAATAGTTTATTGTAGATGTGATCAAAAATACTAATTATTGATCAAACAGCAGAGAAGAAGAAGAAGCAAAATATTCACAATTTCTCTCATTTAGATGAGATATTTCATGATATACCTAGTTCTGTGACATCACAGGAGGCATGCTAATTTAGAGAGTAAGAGAAATGGTTCAGCGGGATGTAGAGGGGCGAGCACAGGTAGGGGCTCCTCTCTCAGTTTATGTAACGATTGGAGTATAATACAATCCCTCTATCTTAAATTCTGATGTGTGAATTTTTGGGTGAACTCTGTGCTGCCAGTCTAACCCCTATAAGAGTTATGTAGGCTGCAAAGAAGAGTCAAACAGATGCAAAGGAGAAAACTGATCCTGTTTCATTTGCACTTGTTTTAAATTATGCAATATAATCCTCAGCAGTGCAGAGAAGCAGAGATGATCTGAACTGCAATGACCCATCTATCAAGAAACTCTGCTCCAATTTATCATCCCACACTAGGGTGTAATGCAAGTAGTGCAGCTCGGAAAACATATACACACATAAAACACACACACACACACACGTCTCCAGATTACCCAATGAACACACACCTCAGTTGGTCCAAGAGCTGTAGCATTCCGTGGTACAGGATTACATGTTATTGCAAAACAAACTTGAGTTGAGTGTCCCTTGATAGAAGACGGATGCAGTGCAGCCGGCCTGCAACAACAGTAATGTGTTTTTCCACTTCCCTTCCTATTACACCATGCAATAGTAGCACAAGTTAATGATTGATGCTTTACACAGGCCATTCAATAGACTGTCACAGACCTGCTTGTCATGCGACTGGAAAAATCCCATTTTCAAAGATGTGTTATTTGGTCACTGGAGAGGAAGCCATATTGACTGTCAGGTCCTGGCATGTCCATGAAGGATTCATTTCAGATAAGGATTTCTGCATTTTTGTGGCAGGTGGCCAGTGATGTGTAGCTAGCCAATCCAACAGAGCATTGAGAATCTTTTTATCCAATACTTTGTATGCAGAGGTGGGCAGAATGCAGTGACAGTTTGGCTAGGTCAAGCCAAGATTGGCCAGACAGGCTCCCCATTAGACCTGCCACTCTGCCGTTAGAACTGAACATTGGGTGCTTTTGCATTTTCTAGTGCTGCATTGATCTGCAGTGACAGACACACAGAGCCAAAGCTGGGAGGCCAAGGAGGCAGGGCAATGAGAGCAGCTGCAGCACTATTTACTGACTGCTGCCACATTTAAAAGACAGGCCTGCAACCCATGCTGGGAACATTAATACTGTTGGTGTGACTGTGTTCTACACAAGCCTATTACTGCTACACGTCAATGCACCATCCACTCTGTAATCCTTCGGAGTTGAAGTTGAAGGGAAACTGAAGAGGGATGGAGGCCAACTCACTGAGCAATCTCTGTGAGTTTCAGGTTCAGCTGCGATCAGTCTGTGATTAATGGAGAGTGCTTCTTTTCAGTGCCTGTGATTCAGACTATGTGTAAAGAGGCCGATCAATCCTATACATACCACTAGTGTGACCCAATGTGAGATAAGAGGCTTGATACTGCGGCTTTTGGAGATTGGAGGGAGTTGCTAAAAGTCAGCGAATGCAAATTTGTCTTTATTGAAGGAAAATCTAGGAGGAGAGATGAGAGGAATGTTGTGTAATTGTTAAAAAATTAAGTATCACGTCTTCTAGATGGGAACAGCATCATCACCTCATCTTGAAAAAGTACACATACACAATCACAGACAGATATTGCACTCTCTTTCACAGAAAACACCAGTGGTTGCATGCAAACGTATGTAATTTACTGACACATCACACATATGTACTTAGATCATTAACATACCACCAATAAAATGGACAAAACACAGACAAAAGCAAGAGTTATGAAACATATTCAGACAGCAGATTACTGATGACGATGACACAGGATGTCCTTGATCTTATTTGAAACCCAAATATTATGAGTAATAAGACCTTGTGGACAGTAAGAAGAGATTGAGAGAACAGAGGTGATGCGGTAATATAACCAGTCTAGATAGCAGATATTATACACAGCATTTTAGATTGCAGCTCTCATGTCTACCCCTGACCCTCCCCCCCCTCATTGTAATGCTCTGGACAGTGTGTTCTCTGTGTGATTATCAGAGTTTTATGGTCACTTTCTGACATGAGCTTCTCCAGGATTTGTTCCGTCACTACTGATAAAGAAATCAAAGGCAGCTTCTGACTTTGACCTTTTTTTTAATCTTTATGGTTTTATTGCCATAAAAAGAAAAGAACAGTTTCAATTGAAGTGTCATCAGACATTTGGAAGAGTATTTAAATCCTTTACAACATTCTTTGCAAAACATGAAAGTTGCTCTTTTTGTCTCGGTACTACCTGTTCTGAGGATGATAGTGTGTATGGATAGTGTATAAAGTTTAGCACAATGCATACTAGTGATAACACTTGGAGAGTGAGACTGTTGGGTAATTTTAAACACACAAGCACCTATTGGTGGATGCAGGTAAAAGTTCCGCATACACCTATTTTTGTTCAGCTTCTGATTCTCCAACATCATCACCAAACGTTCCGCTTTCAACTTTATTTGCCCTTGATAAAACAGAGGAGGTTTTATCTCTAACCCCATACAAACTAATGTAATCACATCAAACACACAGCCAAAACACACAATACAAGCAGTGTCCCTGCCAGATCACCTAATCATTTCTCTGCAGAATATCTTGAGATATGTTTTTTTTTATTGTTTGTCTGAGGGTGTGGAGCAGGCAAAAGAGGTCATTTCACATCGTGGAGAGAAAGGCTCATACACCCAACACAAACCCACATACAAAGATAAGTAGTTTTATACAGTCTATGACAGATACATAAAAAGAGGATGCTCCACTTACAGATGATAAAAGGACAACAAAACAAAGGCAAATGGTCCTCTCTCCTCTCCTCTCCTCTCCTCCTCTCCTCTCCTCTCCTCTCCTCTCCTCTCCTCTCCTCTCCTCTCCTCTCCTTACTGCAAAGCACCATTCCTTTATATTTACAGTAATAATGATTTAAAAAGGTGTATGCAGGACTTTTTGTTACTCTATCATCTATCCTTGCTTTAATATGTTCAATTGATAAGTTTGTTTACATTGTAGCTGCTGGCCTCAGCTGAAACAAAGTCATCAAGCTGTATCACTCTAAAGAGAAAAAAGGCTAATCCCAGGCCAGTGGTGGTGGCACTATTTTGTGTTCACGTAATATGTAACAGACTACTGTCATCTCCCACTAAGGCTTCCCTTACCGTAAATCATTTAAACATGTGAATGAGATCTCATCTGTCCTGCTCACAGGACAAACTGTCATGCAGGATTGTGTGTAGATTTGTTTCTTTATACGCTAACCTTTCCTTACCTTTGAGCAGTGGTAGGTAGGACATCCTCGGTGCTGACGCATGAGAGAAACATCTTAACACAGAAGGCATTGAAATGGGGCAGCCAGTTCATTCTAGTTAATGTTTAAGAAGAGGAGGCTTTCTCCAATGAAAGTTTAGAAATGAAGCAATCATACATGAGTAGGAGAATGCCGAGTGACCATCTATGCATTTCACCTTCACTTATTACCTATACATTAAACTAAAGGACGTCATTTTGTAAACATTGCCCCCTGCACTGGAGACACAATCACAGCAGGGAAAATGTACCAACACTTTCTCTGTGTAGGCCTCTTTCATGACGCTGTGAAATACCTGAGTTGCATGGTATCTGATGCAAACAGGGTGTGTGTGGATAACACAGCTCCTGTGAGGTTATGGCCACTGAAGATGACGTGGATGGTGCAGAACTCATGTTCTTGATCCGTTCTGCACCTTGGCTTCAGGTCCAATGCGACAGACTTGTTATATAACAACAGACACTGTGTGGAAAACAGCACAAGCAACAGAGATCAGTATTACATTAATCATTCTGACTGCTGGTGGTATAGAGAGGAGTGTTATAAATGTGTATGTGTTTTTCCTGCTTTTGTAGAACATATTTAGAGTTGGGGGTGCTGTGTTGTGCAAACGAGTGACATTTTCAGCCAAATTCAACCACCACACACCACACTGCATCCATCACAAAGCTCTACATGCGGAAAAACAAAATGCAAGACAGGGCAAAACTAGGCAAGTGTAACGCAGGATATAGGCACAAAGCTACAACAATGGTACACAATAGTACACAATAGTACAACAAGCTCAAACTCTCAGCCACAAACTACAAGGGTATAAAACACATCACTGAATTAAATGAAATCAAATCAAAAGTTAGCCGCCTGGTCATCTGTGGGAGTGACAGGTTGTTGCCGGGTTTGCTGACTCAGGTCTATTAGGCTTTTTAGCCTGTGATTGATTTATGAAGAAATCAAAAATGCTCTTTTGTGCCATACTATAGGCAAGCTAACTTCTGTACAATTTTACCAAGAGCCTTGCTCTTGGTAAAATTGTTAGATTCATTCTGATCAAATTATGTGTTCATCTCTTACCAACCAAATTTTTAAATCAAATTACATTTAATTGTTATGAAAGGGAGTAGGCTAATATCAATAATCAATAACCTCTAAATACAATTATGAACCTGAAAAAAGCATAATATGAGCACTTTAATGTGTCTCACTGTGCTCATTTAGGTAATCGGTGATAAAGTCAGTAATGGTGTTTATAAATGTTTATTATCAAAGATTATTATGAGTCCAGCATTGTCCATACACGCTATCCTTTGAGTGTTAGTTACAGTCAAATCACATGGCCGGCAAGCACGCACAAACACAGGTTTGTGATGCAGGCATCGCAGATCATGAATGAATCTCTTAGGTTGAAGTAATAATAGCACCATCAGAGGAAAAGCAAAGCCAACAGCTTTGCCCTCATTTCCTCATCCATTCAGATGAAGAAATGTTGAAATATCACATGTACACATTTCCTTCTACAGTCCAATCATGCCAGTCTGTCTGAATCTTTGCAATCTGCCACATGAAAAACAGATCAATACAGAAGAAGGGAGTCCTGCCAGCAGGACCCGTCTTGCAGGCAGAGTGGCAGACACCATGTGATGTTGTGAATATAATAAGAAAGCAGAAAAATTGGATTTGTGGGACAGGAGGAAAACATGCAGCCATCATTCTGCAGGAAAGATCAGCACTGGCATTCCCAACTTCATAAACCCCCCGCTGATACTGACCATTACAGTAAGCAATAAAACCCAACCCAAAGACTCCCCTTCAGAGTATGAACTGCAAACACATAAAAGTGTCTTCATGTCCAAGCGTTTTTTGCAGGCTCTGTTCTTTGCAAAACAATGATGTGATGACAGTCAAGAGCTTGTGAAAATATTTGACTAACAATACAGTATGGGGGCACCTGGGTAGCTCACCTGGTAGAGTGTGCACCCACATACAAAGGTTAACTCCTTAATGCAGTGGCCACACGTTCAACTTTAACCTGTGGCCACATTGCTGCATGTCATTTTCTCTCTTTCCCATTTCATTTATTCAACTGTCCTTTAAAAATAAAGGCATGGGGGCCCGGATAGATCAGTCGGTAGAGTGGGCGACCATATATAGAGGTTTACTCCCTGACATAGCAGGCCACGGTTCGAATCCAGCCTGCAGCCCTTTGCTGCATGTCATTCTCCCTCTCTCTCCCCTTTCATTTATTTAGCTGTCCTGTCAATAAAGGCCTAATAATACCCAAATAATCTTTAAAAAAAGTGTGTGCGTGTGCTTTTATGTGACAACAATCTGCTTGTCATATCATTCAAACGTGATTTGGAGCCTTTTTCCTAATCCAAAAAAATTGCAGAACATTCACAACGCATTAGCACTGTGTAATCCGGTGGTTTAAACTGCAAATCTCACCCAGAAATATATTTCAGTACAGGATTAGTTCTGTTTCGCTTGGGTTGGACCAAAACACAAAGAGCATATATATAAATTAGAATAAAGAGGAAAAAGAAAAGAGTAAAACAAGTAGCAGTGAAAGAGGGAGACAGAGAGAGGTAGTGGCCTCTAATGGTAGTGGGTTTGACACACTGACAGGCCAAGCCATACACAGACCAGTCTCCACCCCTCTCTGGCCTGGCCTATATTAACTCTCCATGGAGCTCCACCTCACATCCAGAGGCACATGGCGTAGGATAACACATTGGCAAAACACATATACAGGGAGGTACTGGACTGCAATCTCCACCCGTCTGCCTGTCGAACTAGCAGTGTTGGGTATACAGCGTAAACTCTGGACTATTAACTTCTATACCATGTTGCTCCGGTCTTCTCAGGAGAATGTCAGCCTTGGTGAGTGGCAAGAAGAATCCATTTTTCTATAAGGGAAAAGTAGACATAAATGTGATGTGTGCATTTTTTTCGTTTTCGCCCCCAAATTCTATAGGCAAAAAGGTTTAACTAAGAGAACATGTGAAACGTAAAGAACAGGTGATTTGTCTTGTGTCATAGTCAGCTATAGGATAGTAATGCATGAATGGGTCTCAGACACACTCAGATGCTGAATATAGGTGAAAGTATATATAAGAGAGTATGAGTCATGCCACCAGCAGATGAACATAGATAACAGCAACTTTATTGGACCATAGAGCAATGTAGCAGGACTAACAGTAATTGTAAGTGGCAGTAATAGATGCAACTGTCATCCAAACTGTATTACATAGTCACAGGCATGTCAACTATTTGTCTGAATCATTGTTTTAAATTGACCCGTTATTTAGCCAAGAAGGTCTTACTGAGATACAAGATCTCTTCTTCTGGGGAGATGTAACAAAGGGAGGCCAGACTCTGTACTGACCCTGGTGGAGACACATTGTTAGTAATTGTTTGTGATTGCAATACACACAACAGAAAAGGAAGATAATGTTTTCCAATCTGTCTTCTCCAAAACAATCCAAATGTGAGGGATTATTTTAGGACTCTAACAGATAGGATGCTATTACCTTTTGGACCGCCATTCATTCATCTACCGAAAAGGGCAAAGAGCACTTATATAGACAAGCTGGCATCAATCTCTTATCAACAGTCTACTGAAGTGTCTTGTAAAAAAGAGGGGGTGGGGAGTGGGGTGTTCTTAGAGCAAAGGCATCTGCACTTACTTGACCTTTAACCTTCCAGTAGAGGAGGGGAATCTAAACTTGGATCAACAAAGTATCATTTTAACATGATTTACTATGAAATGTACTGTTATCCAACAATGAATATCCTAAATGAAAAATATAAACTCAGACCGGAAAATGAAATAAAGGCTCTGTATAAGGCCACATTAATGACACCTCCAGTTTCTCCTCTTTTTAAAAAGAAAATCTTGCTAATTATGTAAGATAACCTATTATAATTAGCATATCTATGATTACATTGCACAACTGTATGTTTTTGGGATTGATGCACGACACAATAGTCATAAACTACGACCTCTCTGTCGGCTAAATAATAATGAAAGGTAGCCTATACCGTGTCTCAACTCTCCTTTCGACTAAAAAACGTGCCAATAAGTAGCTGTCCAAGTCTGTCGCACCCTGCTTAGTCCGCATGCACCTCCTGTACTCCATCGCAGAGCCCATCCCGGCATGTGAGAGGCATCTGCATTCTCGGGCACATGGGTTCCCACATGGTCTGCCTGCGGATGCTGATGCTGCGGCTGTGATGCTGCTGCTGCCTACCCTCCCATCCATATGCAACCTTCAGCCATTCACAGCCTCCACGAGAGAGGACGAGACGTTTGTACCATTTAGGACCCAAACCGCAGTCTGAGTAGAGAAAATGTGTGCCTTCCTTGGTCTCTTGACTTTGTTTTGCTCGGGATATGAGTAGGCTGATCCTCGTGGAGGGCGGACAGCTTAACGAGAAGCACCCTGCGCATCTCGGTGCCAGACAGACTTTCTAAATCTGCAAGCCGCAGTGAGTGAACTGTCCGTCCGAGCGACGTAATCGGAAAACAACCGTATTATGGGGTTTATTACAAAGTTGTTTTTCACATAGGCCATCAAAATAGCAAAAACAAATAGCCTAAAGAAAACACATCGTGGACCAATCCAGGAAAACGTCAGCCTATTTGCGAAGAATAAACAAACTTCTGTAAAATGCATGGATGAATATATAGGCTATAGGACTATGCCGATACTGTTTCACTGCACTAGCAGGCCTGGATTTTCGGTTGCGTTTGGATAATAATAAACAGGTAATAGAAAGAAGAAAACATAAATACTAAGATCTCTGTTTCAGGTAAGATACACTGTCATAGCGCCTGCATGTCTGCAGCATTTTGTGCAGCCTATAATCACCTGTTTTTTTTTTTTTTTAAATCTCTCTTTGGATCAATATAGAATGTCCTTTATTCCCTTCCCTCATAGATCATTTTGTTCAAATTTGAACAATTTTAACTTTCTTTACATATTTTACCAGCCTGTATTGACCTGGGCTATGATAGGCCGAATTATTTTTTGCATACTGTATGTAGCTAAAGTAATTTGCAAGGTGATATGGTTATGGCATTCTATATTTTACTGCAAGAATTATTGACATTTGTACTATTCTGTTATAGTTTCTGTATAAACCTGTAAATATTGAGTTGTATTTTGAATGTACCGCTGTCTCCAACTTCAGACACATATTTTGAATGACTCCTGCTGCTTTCATGAACTGCTCGAAGCTCCAAGGAGTAATGTAAAAAGGACCGGCCTATAGTAGTATGGTAATACAATATCTGACAGTGGTGCAATGTAACTAAGTACATTTACTCAAGTACTGTACTTAAGTACAAATTATAATTAATATTGTACTTTTTACTCCACTTCATTAATCTGGCAGCTTTAGTTACTACTAAGTTAATTTAGTAGTAACTAAAGCTGCCTACTCACATAAATCACATGTAGTTTATAAAATACAATGTTTTATTATACATTAAACTACAAAACAATATATATGTAGATATACTATGCATGTATGCATCAAAGTACAGCTGAAATAATAAGGTGATTAAACACTTAGATGATTGACAGAACTATTTTGATCGTTTCTACAATGAGGATTTTTCTGCAAAGAGGAGGCTTTATTTGTTCTAATCTGATACTTTATGTATTAATAAAAGTGGTGGTTCATAAATTTGCACGGCCAAAAATAGCTTCTTTGTGACTTTTATTTTACTTATTTAATAATACATTTCACAAATAATAATACTAATAATAATTTTAAAAAAACACTACAACCATAATTTGTTGACATATCACAAAGATCAAATCCATTGTTATAGCCACCTGTATTGATACTGTATTATATTTTCAAATAGGAATTTAAAAGATTAGACAGGGAACGGTGAGTGTGTTTCTGGGATCCTGAAGAACATGTTACAAGTACAGTGTAATGTACCGTACATTGATAATGTAAATAAATAGGTGACATTAATTTCCGACAGTCATTGAAGGCAGCTTCGTGACGTCACGCTGCCTTTCATAGCGCTGCCCAGCCTCAATGGCGATTGCAACAGATCCGCATTGCTGGAGTCCGGTGTGAAGTCAAACCTCGTGTGGGTTTGATTAAACACATTACGAAACTAATGCGACGAATACGGACTGTAAGTACTTTCTTATATGTCGAATGTTGTCACTATTATTTACATTAAATGTCATTTCATCGTATATTTGCGGTCGTTCTTTTATAACGACTTAACCGCGGTCGGCTTTGTGCTGCTCAGCGCGAGGAAGCGTTACCACGTAGCTTGCTAGTCACAAGCCAACAACGACTCCTTTGTTTGCGCTGTCGGCGGGTTGCACATAATCGGTATTTTGATATTTATGTAAAAGGCGGTGTGTTGAGATCTTTGTTTTCCTTATAATGTGATATACGTGTGCGTTAGCGTGTGGACGTGTATGTGATAATTCAAAACCAAGTAGCGTAAAGTCTGTCAGTGGCTGGTCAGCTCGCCTTTATGCTTCCATTCCTGGCTTTTTCCACCAGCCAGTATGACCCGATGACGGCCAAGATTGGGATATATATATATATATATATATATATATATATATATATATATATACACACACACACACACACACCGGTATCTATTTTACTGCCCATAGCTTGAAATAAATGCTGTCTTAATTTGAATGAGTGATATGTTGACTTTACCCAAGCCTGTGTCATCATAGTTTTTAGATGCCCATAAATTGGAGTAGCAAACGCCTAAACCGGGAGGGGAAGGGTTAGTGTCAAATTTATGTTTAAACTATAGCCGGTGAATGAGATGGCTTGTTGTCTTCAGATTTAGTGAAATCCCCAACATATTAGTATGTTTCGCTAAACTATTATTTTAGTGAAGTATACTGTTTAAACTCGTCCACTATGGCACTACTTTGAGTTTATTCTTAAATTTTTTTTTTATGTTTTTCTCTTGTCTTTCAGGTTATACCCAAGTAAAATGGAGGATAGCTTTGATTGCGACTGTGGCGAGCTTGAGCCACCTGATCATTGAGGGTGAACAATTACTTTGAAGACTTAAAGACCAGACTAATTTCAGTTTTATAGATCAGGTGACTTGACAGGAAAATTACAGATAAGTAAATAAATCTAAACAAAAAAGAGGGGAGAAAAATCCTGTCATACACTGAATACACTGTAAGGATGCAACTACATGCTTTTATAGTTTAATATAGTCGGTGCTTTTTAATTGGCCGCAAAGTCCGTTCCATTGCAGTCTGTAAACACTAGACTACTAAAAAGTTTTACATGTTCTCTCCTTATTCAAGATGGAACAGAAGTTTGATCACACATTAGTGCCCATCATTAGACAGTGACGTCTAGACGGGGGACTCAGTAGTCGTCCGTACAGGGGTCAGTTAGCTCAGCTGCTTTAGCAGTGTGGGAATTGTCATATCAAATCCTCCATAGGTGTTGAGGTTTGACTTGAAATAGGCCAGAGACCAAACGTTACAGGTGGCAGGAGGTGTAAAAGCCGAAAACAGTCGTCATGGCAGAGAAGTTTGACTCACTGATGAACATCCATGGCTTTGACCTGGGTTCTCGCTACATGGACTTGAAGCCTCTGGGCTACGGGGGGAACGGCCTGGTGTTCTCAGCAGTTGACACAGACTGTGACAAACATGTTGCCGTGAAGAAGATTATCTTGACTGACCCCCAGAGTGTGAAGCATGCCCTGCGGGAAATCAAAATTATCAGACGTCTCGACCACGACAACACTGTCAAGGTAAGCTCAAATTGATTAATTATCTCATTTTCTAGAGTTGAAACAGAAATAAAAGAATTCTTGTCCAATTTGATGCCTGACTTTCAGCACTGCCCTGCCTTCTTATGTTACCAGGTGTTTGAGACATTGGGCCCCAATGGTCGCAGGCTAACAGAGGATGTGGTGTCCCTGACAGAGGTCAACTCGGTCTACATTGTGCAGGAGTACATGGAGACAGACCTCTGTCAGCTGTTGGAGAGGGGCCTTCTGTCTGAGGGCCACGCCAGGCTCTTCATGTACCAGCTCCTACGGGGCCTTAAGTATATCCACTCTGCCAATGTGCTGCACCGTGACCTCAAGCCGGCCAACCTGTTTGTCAACACAGAGGACCTGGTACTGAAGATCGGGGACTTTGGGCTGGCCCGCATCATGGACCCACACTATTCTCACAAGGTAGGACCAGTCTGAGTAGCTGTTTCTGTCAGTCTTGTATTGCATGTCACAGTACTTTCCACCATGTGTTTTTTTTGTTTGTTTGTTTTTTTTGGTGGGGGGGAATTGTCGTGGTCGTGTGTGTCTGTCGAAATGCCGGATAAACTAGAGCTTTAAGAAGAGCGGACATGGCAATTGTTTTTCACAATTTCTTCCCAAAGATGAGTGCTTTTGTTACTCTTGACACGTGATGTTTCAGTTATGTGCCAGTAATGCATTGCCCCTCAGGGTGACGCAGTTTCACAGCAGGAAGTAAACAAGATGGGAGTGGTACGTTGCGGTAACGCCTCTGTTTCACTTGTCAGAAGTGAGGCTGTGGAAAACACAACCCTGGGAACTTTTTTTTCTTTCTTCCACGTACAAGTGTATGCGGTTACAAGTAAGAATGGGCTTAATTCTAAGTCTGTGTACAAATGAGTGGGTTCATGATGATGTGGCTTAACAAAGATGAAGATAATCCTCATTCCCAAGTTAAAAAAAACCCGCAAATATTTATCTGTAGCATGCGCTAAATAGGCAAAGTTCAGCCTTCGTTGGCATCTAATGATAATGTTGAAGGCTTGAGGCTGCGGCAAATCAGTTAGTGACATGCTGCAGTAAAATACATCAGGATTTTGTTGTATCTGAGAGCATGTTTTACCCCAGTTGCATCTGCAGAAGGTCATTACTCCCATTTGCATGCCTTTTTTGAGTCAAGAAAACAGAAGGCTGTTTTCTTTGTTGTAGGCATTTCCCTTGTCTGTCTTATCATCAGATGCCAGCATCATGTAAACCAGGGTATTAAAAGCCAGATGCTGACTTACCAAATGTTAAATGTACATATTTTAATGTTCTTATAGCCCTATATTTTGCTTTGTGAATCTGTGTAATGATAGCAATAAAGTAGTTTGCCTTGTCCTTAGTATGAGAGGAGTATGGATTACCCTGTCTAATTGTAGCCAGGTCGGAGGCCTGTTTAGCCATTGTGCGTTTCTGTCACCTTATAAAGAGATAAGGAAATTCTAGCCAAAGGCCATATGGTGGTGTGATGTGTGGAAATCTAGGTTGGGAGATCTCTCTCTCTCTCTCTCTCCCCCCCCCCCTCTCTCTGTCTCTCTCTCTCTCTGTGTAGCGTGTTTTTAGAGCACAGAGGCCGTCAGATGCTCACATGTGTCTCAGATTAGTCATTGGAGGGTCTAAAGTGGGCTCACGTGATGGTATCCCTCTTGGACACGTTTGTTTACCAGAAATGTTTATTTCCAGCAAATCCCCACTATGTTTTTGTAGTATAGTCACATCTTAAGCTCTGACTTGTATATTTTCATGAGTCATATCTTGCGTTGAGAATCTTTCTGCAATAGGAAGAGGAAGGCAAGGGTTTGTAGTTGCTGGGAAGAAGTGAGTTTCTCACACTGTTCAGTCACTGTAGCCACCCACCCAATGTCGCTGCACTCCTCCCTTCCAGCAGGTTTGCCATGTGGGCTTTTTTCCCTTCTATATAAGCAGTTTTTCCTGATGGGGAAACATGCAGGCAAGTGGGTATTGAAAAGCTGCTTGGCTGGGGTCAGCTCTCTTGTGTTTGACAATTGTCAGCAGACTACTGCTGCTGAGTTTTTGTCAAGGACAAATGCTGTAGTGATGTAGTCAGACTGACTTTAATAGGCTTTGACCCGGCTCTGGTTTCCAAACCGCGTCGCTGTGCTTTGTCTGTCTCTACTATGATAACAATTGTGGTGGGGGAGGAAGATCACTGATATCTCGACCAGCTACTTTTCATGGCACCTATAGTCATGAAAGGATGTGCGTCTGGTGTCGCAGACCAAATCAGGCTTGTTTGAGAGTGAGCCTGTCACCCACACAGGACACTAGGGTGCCCAGTGGAGTATGGATGAAGGCACTAAAAGATTTGGTTTTGGTGTTGACCGAACATTGGAGCAGAATCTCTGAACAATTTGCTTTCACAACCATCCTCTACTTGTAGTAGGTTGGGTGAGGCGGAGCAGCTGGGTGGCTGAGTGCATGTTATTTGAATAACGTTGTTTCTAAATTAAGAAGCGCTCTTTGCCAGTTTCTGGCATAGTTTCAGTAATGTGGTAAGTAGATTCATGCATCAGTGGTGTAGGCTCAAGTCATTTGTTCCACCTTTTCCTCCTATTTTTCCTATTTTCATGTATTGCTTGGGCTAATAAAATAAAAGAACTCAATTCCCTTCAGGCTTTTATTAATCCTGCATGGCTTTGTTTTAAGTATGCAGAATAAAGTTTGCCAAGAGTACCTGTGTTTCTGGATATTTTTCCATTGTTTTGAGAAAGCAGGTCATTGTAAGACCGGCCCTCGTAGTGGCCCAGTATCAAGAATGGCAAGAATTTGCGTGCACTCATCCAACTTCTCCAACCCTGAGTCCCGTTCTCTTCCAGCCAGCTCTTTGTCGGAGCCTTGCTCGGGGTGTTATTTGGAGCTAATCTAAAGTCTGTGTTCATTTCCACTTGTAGCCCACCCTTTAAACGTGTGTGTGTGAGAAAACACCACTGACCCATTTAGGTTTAGCATTTGTTGTGCTAGTAAACTGTTTTGGTTTTAAACAGCATCAACTACCCATACAGCTACTGTGGGGAATCTGCGATCCTGCTTTTATTTTGATAGTCAAAAGCTTATTTACGATCAATTTTGAAATCGGGACACCCCTAATGCTATCATATTCTGATCGTTTTTTTTGTGGTTTAAAGTTGAGTTCATATTGGACTGCCTCACTTTACGTTTCATGCTCACTAGGGTTCGTGTTACATTACTGCTGATGAAGACCCAACATTTCCTGATTTTGCTGCTTCATAATAAAAGCATTCAAATGCCAAAATAACGGCACTTTTATTGTAAAGAATTTACAGTAAATTAAACTGTTTCACAGCCGCTGTGACTGTTTCACTGTTAACTCCAGACAGTGCAGTGTAGTTTTGGTAATGCCAGACTAATAATTAACAGCAGGAGACAACATAATAGCAAGAAGTGATGTAGTTTTTGGGGACGTTTTAAAAAAACTACAAATAAGGTTATTTTCATGGCAACAGCACTGAAGAGAGCTCAAGACAGCAGGGAATTTAGGAGTGCAGGCAGTAGAGTTACAAAAACAGACGGATCACTAACGTTGTATGATAATAAGATCCAATACACACGATTCACTCTGTGGTTTCTGTGACTTGAGAAATACTTTGAATGAGTATGTAATTCCGTTTACAATTGAGTAGGCGGTCGTTTAATGTGGACACAATATATATTTCCGTTCTTGCTGCTGGTAGTGTGGACACATTGGGCTCGAACCACCTCCAAATGTGTTTTTTGCGATCCAAACTCAATGCGCCCTGAGAGTTTTCACCTGTACTTGGAGCTGCAGTTGGGCAATATCAATATTATATCAACATCAAAATATGAAGGTAGGTATTGTCCTACATTTTGGATATAATGATATGACATAAGCGTTGTCATCTCCTGGTTTTAAAGGCTACATTACAGTAAAGTGTTGTACTTTTCTGAACTTACCAGATTGTTGTAACTGTTCTATTGTTTGCCTTTTCCCACTTAGTCATTATATCCACATTGCTGATGATTATTGCTGATGTGTAAATATTTTGTGAAAGCACCAATAATCCACCCAACAATATCGCCGCAATATTGACATCGATGTATTTGGTCAAAAATATTGTGATATTTGATTTGACATATCGCCCAGCTCTACTTGGAGCTGCCCACTTGGGATCTGATCACTCGGATTGGATCTTATTACCAGATGAAAACTGGGTATAGACTCTTCACCATCAACCTTTACTGACATCTGGTCAGACCTGCAGAAGGATGCCATGACTACCTGCAGCCACAGACACTGAGGGAGCCTTTTATTAGTCACTATCATTGTTGTTAAGTTCACTAGCAGTTGCCAGAGGCATTGAGATGACTGATGCAGTAACTCGTGCGTCTGTCTTTGTGGTGAGTGGCTCACTTACAGATCACTAAAAGTAAGAGGCGAGCTGGAATGTTAAGTTAATGCCCTCAGCTGGTAGGGTAACTTTAATCTGCGCCTTTTTTGTTGAGTTTATTGTACACAGAAGTGTCCCCACGCAAATGACTCTTTCCAGGTAACTTGCTCTGCTAATCTGTTTGTCAGCCGTAATCACATTCACATAGGTCAGACTCACATTGTCATATTCTGTTTCTTAGACTGGGTGCTGGAAAGCCTTGCATGTTTCAGTCAGTGGGTGTGACCTGCCCTGTAATTTCCCTCTTCACAAGCTTTGTGGTGAAAGCCACTGCTAGACTTTCACAAACCGAATAGCTGGTTACCTGAAGGAAGGAGTCACATCTACAGTCATTTATAGGGCCAAAACAAGGGTGCGCTTCACACTGAGTCGCTACAGGATAGCGTGACGTCAAGTGTCTGCAGCTAACTTAGGGCAGAAACAGTAGCCGGGTCCATATTGCTTCCACCACAAACTACCACTGCCTGTTGGGAGTGAGAGGGCAGCAAGGGTGTTTTACCTCCTCCCATCTTTGTGTATATCTATGTGTGTGTACACAGGTCTGTTTCCTTTTGTGTTCAGTGTCCTTTTGTTCATGTGAGTAGTCAGGCTCTATGTGGGACTGGACTGGAATGCTGAATGATGACGCTGGTTTGTCACTGGTGAGTGCAGGGTGTAGCGGTGGGTGATTATCCTGCTCTCTCAGACTGCTGACAGGGCCTGCATGTGTCTGATCGCCCCCTTTTCATCTGTCTTTTCTCTCTGGGGTCTTTGTCTCCATGCTGTGTTGCATACGTGACCAGAACAGGTCTGTTAAGGAGACTGCACAGGGGTTATCAAGGTTGGCACGGATCAGCAGGCCTGCTTTGTTCTGGGCCTGGTGCTAGCGGCAGTATTGTGTGGCATACATGGTGGGGCACAGGAAGTCAAGTTAATTACATGCAGGGTGCCACAGTGGCTGGTGGATGCTCAATTTTACCACTCACTTATATTTTTATACCAGCCACTTTTTCCAGAATTCAAATTCATTAAAAGTGCACTAGCATATTTTGAATTGCTTCAATACATAATTTTGTATTATTAATATTATTAACATATTAACATTATTTTATTAATATAAGCAATTAAAAACTGATGTGAAAAAAAAATTTTTATTGCCACACTCTGCTCCTGGGGTCCCATCTTTAACTTTGTGGATACTACTGTGTGCGTGCATCAATAAGTAAGTCTGACGTCAATGTTATGTAGGATTTAAGAATGTATGTTAGCAACAGTAGGCTAATTCACAAGGGTCCCATTTTATGTGTGAGCTAATGTGCATCTGTTCATGTGCGCTGCAAGAGTTATGTTTCTGTTTTATGGAATGTGTTATACAGTGTAACCCAAAATGGAGTTTAATCTCAGTAATGATGGTATATTAGGTTATTACTGTCGCTCTGTTAAAGGCAAACCTTCTTCTGTACTCTTGATCACGGAGCTCTGAGTCTAGACGCCACCGTAGTTTAGTGAAAGTAGGTCAAGTTGTAATGTGCTGGCCCTGCCAGCGGCAGCATGTAATACTGTCTCTTTACAGAGGGCATTTGAATGTATGTCTGATTACTGTTGGGGGACATCGCCCAACCCTTGTTTCCCCATCGTCACAATGCGCCACTTATTTGAAAAGTACCTTGTCTTTTCTTTTACTTTGCCCTCGACAGTTGCTTCTGCTGGCTACCGCTACATTTTTTTAATCTGATGTCACGGACTAGCGCTAAAACCACTACACCCGCCACTGTGGCTGGTATACAAGGCAAAGTCACCCGCCACTTTGAAAAAGTACCCGCCATTGGCGGGTGCTAATTTCCCACCCCGATCACATGTAACCATTGCTGAGGGAAATGACAGATTTTAGAGCCTTTGACTGTTCTCCTCTAAATATGCCATGTTCCCTTTTAACACAGGGTCATCTCTCTGAAGGTCTGGTCACCAAGTGGTACAGGTCTCCTCGCCTGCTGCTCTCTCCTGACAATTACACCAAAGCCATCGACATGTGGGCCGCCGGCTGCATCTTTGCAGAGATGCTCACAGGGAAAACCCTGTTTGCAGGTAAATGTTGACTCAGTTTCTTATGGCTGACTCACTGCAATACCTCATATACAAACTAGCAAGCAGTCCTTAAAGCAGGTTGGGTGGCTCTGATGAGGCATATGTTCATCTGGCAACAGATGGGAGTTCCAAAGTCAGTCTTCTTTTACAATCCTTATTGCTGGCTTTTGTAAATCCAACTAGAGAGACTGACCAAAACTGCCTTGAGCTGAACACAAAGCAAATATCTGTTCTCGGGGTATGGCGCCCTCAGCCTAGACTCAAAATAAACTCACTCAGTCATGTAGATGCTGAATGTTGTGTGAATCTTAAAAAGAAAGTACCTAATGTTTGTCTGCCTGGTGTTTTTTAGGTGCTCACGAACTTGAGCAGATGCAACTGATCCTGGAGTCCATCCCCGTACTGCGAGAGGAAGACCGACAGGAGCTTCACAGCGTCATCCCTGTCTTTATCCGCAACGACATGTCCAAGCCTCACACACCACTGGCTAAGCTGCTGCCTGACGTCAGTCCCCAGGGTGAGTACCACTTTATTTTTTCACATTCAGAAGTACTCACAGGCTCAAAGTACTCTTATGAACACGGGCAAAATGTAGGGGGCCAAGGTCCTATCTCTCATAAATTACGTGTTTCCTAGGTAATCCTTGGTAATCTCACTGTCCTCCTCTCTGCAGCCCTCGACTTCCTGGAGAAGATCCTGACCTTTAACCCCATGGATCGCCTCACTGCCGAGGAGGCCCTGGCCCACCCCTATATGGCCGACTACTCCTTCCCCCTAGACGAGCCTGTCTCTCTGCACCCCTTCCACATCGAAGATGAAGTAGATGATATCCTGCTCATGGACCAGAGCCACAGCCACACCTGGGACAGGTATGCTCCTTCACTCTTTCCCTGTCAAACACCTGCTCTCTGTGACCAGGTTCGGTGATGCAAAGTTAAACATTTCCTCTGAGACATTTTGAGCTTAGTTTCAGTGGAGTATAGTTTGCTTTGCTTACTAAGCAGTAATAATGGGACTATAAAGGTCACCTGAGAAGTCTTTGAGTTAGTTAAATGGTTTGTTTGCATATTTAGTTTCTGTACTGGAGCCTTTTTTGTGTGTTTGTGTACTGAAGTCTTGCTCTTTCATACTTTGTCAGATATCATGAGAGCCAGCTGTCAGAGGCTGACTGGCACCTGCACAGCACCCATGACCCAGACGAAGTCCAGGTTGACCCAAGGGCCCTCTCTCTTGTTACAGACAAGGAGGAGGTTCAGGTGTGTTTTTTTTTTTTTAATTAAATAAACCTCAAACAATTAGTTTTTCTTCTGTTTTTATTATTATTATTTACTATTTATTTACTTATTTACTTTAAATATACATTTTGAATGCTTATAGATAAGAGCTCCCAAATGTTGCATAGATTAAGTATCATACATAACGCATTGAAAATAGTTTTGAGTGTTACAAACCAGTGCTTTACCAAGTTTGCAAGATTATAGGGGTAACATCGCTGATTTTTAGATTACCTTTTGATGAGGTAACAAAGGCTAAAAAGTGGCTCTGTTTTCAGGTGGATCCTCGTAAATATGCTGATGGAGATCGGGAGTTCCTGGATGAGCCATCCTTCGATTACTCCACTCTGTTCCAGCCAGAGCAATCCTGGCAGGACGACTACCACGAAAACAAATACTGTGACTTGCAGTGTAGCCACACCTGTAACTACAAGGCCGTGTCGCCCTCCTACCTGGACAACCTCATCTGGAGGGACAGTGAAGTTAACCACTACTACGAACCCAAGCTCATCATCGACATCTCCAACTGGAAGGAGCAGCAGAGCAAGGAGAAGGCAGACCGCAAGGCCAAGAGCAAGTGCGAGAAGAACGGGCTGGTGAAGGCCCAGATCGCGCTGCAGGAGGCCGAGAAGACCCAGAGTCCGGCGGAGAAGGACAGTGAGCAGGAGAAACATCAGACTGAGAAGCCTCAAAGCCAGCAGAACCAAGGCTTTGACTTTGACTCCTTCATCGCCAGCACCATTAAACTGAGCCTGCAGCCGGAGCCCTGTCAGGAGGTGGCCCTGCTAAACGAGGTGGGCCTCCTAAACGAGCTCAACTCCTCGGTTTCCCAGCTAGAGGCTCCTCGCTCAGGCTCCATGTCCAAGTCCATAAGTCAGGAGAAGGAGGAGAAGTGCCTGGTAAACCTCGCCCAGTTAGGCGGAGGAGGGCTGGGAGTTGTCGGCGGTGACGACACCTGGCCCGCTCACCCCTGGGAGAGCTTTGGTTCCGGGGAGAGAGTTGGGGAGAACGGCTGCTTAGTAGATGAAGCATGCTGGGACATTCACAAAGAGGACCAGCTCCAGAAGGAGAGCACTTACACCAGCTACCTGGACCGCCTGTTCAGCCGGAAGGAAGACTGGGCCGGAGAGACTGTGGCCAGCTCGGAGACGGAGCCCTCGGAGGGGAGAGAGCTGGACGAGAGCTTCCTCTGCAGGAGCACGGAGATTGTGCTTAACATGCAGCTGGACTCTCTGGCCCTGCCTGGCTTTGACAGCACCGATGACTTGCCTCTAAAATCCATCCAGGCGTCCCTCACCCCCTGTGCTGTCAAATGCTCCCCACAGATTCCCCACAAAACATACAGCAGCATCTTCAAGCATCTTAATTAAAATTTTATATATATTATATATATATATATATATATATATATATATATATATATATATATATATATATATATATATATATATATATATATATATATATATATATATATATATATATATATATATATATCTATATATCTCCTCACAGTGCAAAATCTAGGCAGTTATTTTATTTTAATGATATGGCATATTATTGAACTTGAATCATTTCATACCTTTTTTATTACGGTTACTTTTAATTATCGTTTGTTTTAAGAGTTGCGAGGGGTGATTTATTATATTAAAAAAAAAATGTTGGTCAAACTCTGAGCCTTGACCACCAGGCCTTCATGGGTTAATGTCTACGCTCTCATTGCTGAACTGGCATGTCACCCGCACACTTATGTACTGTATATGAACGGAAGGCAGGGGAGAAGTATTTTGACGAAAGATGGATGGTAGGAGAGGTGTTGTGGTTCACCAGCTGAGGTTAGGCTGTTAGGGTGTAACCTAAGGAAGGACGGTAGACGCTAACATTGCTGTAGGCATTTAAAATGCACTGACAGCTTTTCCTAGGACAGGATACAAAAAAAGAGGGAATGGGGATGTCCTTTTTTTATTTTTTGAACTTATGTTTGACTTTTTGACATTTTTCCCTGAAGAAAGCTTCCTGAACCCTTTCATACTGTAATGTAATCTGACACATGATGCCAGCAGCAACCATTATCGTAGGCGTTAATGTAAATGTGTTATCTACCTCAAGGTAACAGCCGCGAGAGACACTCGAAGCCGCACTAGTGCTTTACACACATGACATTCTCTTACCATGAAATGAAGTGTGGTCGCGTAGATGAAATCTGTCTCACTTTAGCATTTAACATAGTGAGGTGTTTCAGTAATCATTTATTTATTTCTAGCAGATGTGCGATATTTATTATCAAAATGTGTTATTTCAATGTGATTATTGATTGAGGAGTTGGACAGACTTCCATTTTCATTTCAGCACTAAATGGGCGTAAGTGTTCTTTGTTTTATGGTAGGTTGCAAATTCATCTATGTTCTAAAAGAAGTTGAGGCTTTACATTTTCCACCAATATTGTCAAAATGGATATCATTGTTTTTGTTTTTTATTTATAGGTGCGTTCTGTCTTTAATGGGAAATCTGCTTTTATGGTTTGACGAAGCGCCTAAAAGTCTTAATTTTTTTTTATCTAAATGTAATGTTTAAAGAAAAAAAAGCGTGCATGGAGGCAACAGAAAAGGTACATTAAAAGTAAAGTTAATGGTGAGTATAATGTACGTCAGTATAATTTTTTTTTGTTCAATTTCTATGTACTTTTCCAGGCAAGCATGATGAATTAGGTATGGTGTAGCATGTAGAACACTTATGGACTTTTTTTGTAATCATTGGTTCCCTTGTTCTACAAAATATCTCTAAAATAAAATTACTGGCAAAGATGTTTGCTTGTCTGCCCGTTCTTATCAGTCAGGGATGACTCTGACCTCATGGACTCAGTTAAGTGGTGTTTTTGGAACTTTAAATTTGTACGGCCGCACAGCCACGAGAGCCTTGTTGGTGGAGAGGAAGTGCTGACTACAGTGATGCCACCTCTGGACTCGGATGTTTAATGCCCAACTAGGCAGACTAAATTACACTGAGCACTGGGGACACGTGCTTTGAATCACCAGCTAAATGTAGCTCTGGCTCAGACCACCATATTTCAGAGCTGTCGACTTGGTATACAAACTGCCACCTGCTTCAATGTGTAAAACGCTGCAGAGAAACGAGCAGGATTACATGACCAATGTGTAGATTTGTTTGCAACATTTTTCCTGATGTGCAATAGTGACAATTCCTTGTCACCAAAACAAGTGTAGAAACGCAGTATGACGCCAACGTCGTCACAGCCATCATACCTGTATATACAGTTGTGTTCAAAATAATAACAGACCAACATCACTAACCTCATACCTATATTTTTGTAGAAGTGATATTTCTACATAGCAAATAATTTATTAGTAAGTGTTGTAGAGTCATAGAAAACCAACAGATCCAATAGACATGACATGCATGCTGCTCATTCTGTGTAATTGAATCTAATTTAAAGTGGCATGTTCAAAATAATAGCAGTGTTGTGTTCAATCAGTGAGGTGATTGATTCTGTGAAGAAACAGGTGTCAATTATGCACCATATTTAAGGAAGGAAGCAAATGTTGTGCATTTCACATTGAAATACTGGGTCGTTCCAGACATTGTTCTGAGGAACAGTGGACTTTGATTAAAAAGTTGATTGGAGAAAGGAAAACATATAAAGAAGTGCAGAAAAGTATAGGCTGTTCAGCCAGAATGATTTCAAATGCCTTGAAATGGCGTCCTAAGCCTGAACGACATGGGGAAAAAACAGTCAACTACCATTCAAATGGATCAAAGAATAGCCAAATGGCAGAGGCTCAACCAATGATCAGCTCCGGGAAAATCAAAGAAGACTAAAAGTTACCTGTGAGTACAGTTAGGATCAGAAGAAGGCTATTTGAACCAAAGCTATCAGCTAGAAGCCCCCCGCAAAGTCCCACTGCTGAAAAAAAAAAAGACGTACTGAATAGGTTAAAATTTGCCAAAGGACACATTGACTGGCCAACATTCTGTGGACTGATGAGAGTTAAATTGTTCTTTTTGGGTCTAGGGGACACACAGTTTGTCCGACGACCCCCATGCACTGAATTCAAGCCACAGTACACTGTAAAGACAGTAAAGCATGGTGGTGCAAACATGTCATGATGGGGATGTTTCTCATACTGTGGTGTTGGGCCTATTTATCGCATACCAGGGATCATGATCAGTTTCAATTCATCAAAAAACTTGAAGAGGTCATGTTGCCTTATGCTGAAGAGGAAATGCCTTTGAAATGGGTCTTTCAACAAGACAATGGCCCAAAATACACCAGTAAGAGAGTAAAGCCTTGGGTCAAGACCTACTTTATTTAATGAGGAAAATGATATTCTGTCTGTTAGTTATTACACACAGGCCTGAAAATACACAAACATCACCAGGACCTATACATGCACTAATGGAGAGATGTCAGAGTGAGGGGCTGTCCATGGCAGGCACCTCGAGCTGTTGGGGATGCCTTGCCCAGGGACACCATTGGCAGTTCACCTTGCCCAGGAGGTGACCTGACTGAGCTACTGCCACCCCCATTTTTTTGTATTACTATTTTGATACATCAATATGTAAGCAGCAGCAATGTTAACTATACTGGTGGTTAGTTTAATCCATTGCAATGCATCATATTTAGTAAGCTGATTGTATGTATAATCTTAGTAAGTAAAACAGAAACTGCTGAGTAAATCAACTTACTTTTCACTGCTGCTGGTTTGATGTTTGGATACTTGTTAAAATAGCATAATCCTTTGGTGTCAAGGTAAATTGTTTCTGTGCCAAAATGTGATTAAAAATGAACCGTTTGTCTATATGGGACAAATGTATTGAAAACTGGTTTATAATGTGAATATTTCTCTGACCAGACCAGAGACTCTGATGTCATTTAAACAACCCTAAACCTAACTGGAAGGGGAAAGCTGTGGTACAAAGGTTGGAGCTGGTTGGCTCACTATAATCAGCCCCAGCTGGTACTGGGTTTTTCACTGCTGTTACTTCCTCTAAAAATTCTAAAAATTAGGTCAGCTCATTTGTTTTTCTGCTCTCTTGGTAACACTACAATCCTCAATTGCAGTGAATAAGCCCTGCTGGAATACTCAGATGAAAGCTAAGGTACCTGATAAGAGGAGCATCTAAAAATGAAATGTAGGTCAAAATCTAAATGTTGTGTTTTCGCTCCCACCGTCTCACATGTCCCTTGTTAACACGTCTCATACATTTCCTGCAACTTCTTCTTTCCTGTTCTTTTTTATTTACAGAAATATGTTTGATGTTTCTGATTAAATTGTCAGCATCTCTGCTCAGATGTCAACACTTGCATCCCACCACTCTGCAGCTGCTTTGTTTGCAATTTTTTATGCAATTTACGACTAATTGTATTGTGTATCTCTCCTTAGTGTTGCACCTACATACCTCACTTTCTCATGCTCCCTCCTTCCTTCTGCTGACTGACACTTATCCTTCCCCCTTGGAGGTCCTGGGCCTGTCTGGTGTTGTCAGGTTAAAAATAAAATCCAGGAACTCCAGGATAAGCGGCTCAACTCACCCCCCATCAGCTGACAGAAGCTTAACGCATTGCCTACTAATTTAAGGTCATGATTGCCGTTCTCTTTCCATGGAAGGCCAATTAAAACTCATTGTGGGAGATTTCAGCAAAGACCAGGAACTGATTAAGCATCTACAGAATTTCCTCTAATGGGAGGTACTGAAATAACTTTAGGTAATGACCTTTTTGGCAAAGGTCTTGCAGTGAGGTTGAATTCATGTGCACACAAAGCCAAGCCAATAGTTATCTGCTACAACTTGAGGCTGCTCATTATGGCACCTCGATGTCAGAATGTCTGTCCATATTCAGACCAGAGTTGTGCAGAGCGCTGGATACTAAAGTTAGAACACAAAGTGCTTTTATAAATAGACATCATCTCTTGGGCACTTGGCACCTTGAAAGCTTCAACTAATGCCAAAGTTACAAAGTAACCCATGACATCAGATCAGCGTATCATTTTATATGACTTCTCAGCAACATGTGGCTTTGACATCAGACTTCAAAATTTGCCTTTTGGCCACAGCAGACAGCTGTTTTCAGCAGGAAAAGCTCTAAAAACAACCTGCTTAGCACCAAACAGACACAGTTAGCAACTGGCTGGTGAACACGGGAGCATTTAGCATCTAGAAAAAAAGATATTTCCTTCAGAAGTAGGAGGTGGCCATGCAAAGGTCTATTGTTGACCCTTAAATGGGATTAAGTACAATGTAATATACAATATAAGTTATATGTATTTGCATGATAAATGAAAGTATTGGTATCACTAACCCTCAGAGACCTAAGGTCATTTTTACAATTCATTGTCCATCTGTTTTTTGTTTTTTTAAAGAAAGTGGATTATTAGAATATTTGTGCTGCAGTGAGGTCACTTGAATGTTAAAAATGATTGTAGAACCTTAAAGACAAATAAATAATAAATAAAACAGAACATGACTCTCACAGATGGCTTAGGAGTCACACTGTGAAGAACTAAACAACTTATACAGTTGACAAAATACATACAACACAACTTTTATGCCTTTCTGTCACAACCACTGCAGTCAGATTTGCTTGTTTTCCCTCGGAAGGAATCACTGCACATGGGTATGCGCTTTTAATGAGATTTTGAACATGTTTAGAGGCTAAAAACACGTTTATAACTTGCCCTGTTGAAGCCTGTTGGGTGCTAACTCTAGCAGGAGGATAACATTGTGTAGACAGCACCGTTTGGTTTTGTTTCTCTCTACTGACACCACTGCAAATTTACAGACAACAAAGCTACGTGTTGGAATCGACCGGACTTCTCCTTTAAGTTAGTGTATAGGAGGGGCGGGGTCATTGGAACTGTTCTGTGCTGAAGCGATGCAAAGGCTCATGGGAAAAAAATATATGTTCTGAATGTTTTTTGTCCTAGTAAAATATTCTGTTACAGTTTTGGGATTGCATCTACATTTGTTGTTGCACCATGACTGAGACCCGGGGGGGGGGAGATGGAATCTGGGCAGTGAGGTAGAGCATGCTCACTCAGAGCCATGCAGAGCACGTTGAAAATTAGTCTACGCCCTTCTTTCTGTTTTTCTGGGATTAATGTATTGAATACATTGTTCTTGAAACTTTACTGTTATAAAGAAAATAACATATTTGTAAGAATGACTTCTTCCTAGTTTTGTAAGTATGCTTGATGTTTCACATTTAATATATTAAAACAAAGTAACTTATATAAAGGTGCTCTAAGCAATGTCACATGTTTTTTAGGCTACAACATTTGTTGTCACATACAGCAAACATCTCCTTACTATCTGCGAGCTGCCTGTCCCCAGAACACACTGTAAAAAAAAAACGTAGTCTGTAGACAGCCCAGGGTCTACAAACGGCAACAAAAACAAACTGTGTTCCAGCGTTCCAGACAATAACCGACGGGGGGGGAGGGGCAAGCTAGTCTCGTTTAGTTTGAAAATACTTCTAACGTCAATAAGTAACGTCACCCAACATCGCTTAGAGGAGTGTAACTGCCCAGTGTGAGGCGAGTGCAGATTTGAGTCGTGCATGCGTCACTTTGCGACAAGCAGCATATAAGATGCTAACGAGAGACTTCTGTAATGTCAATACAGTAAAAATGGACCTAATTAACGAAGTTCATGCACTGCTGGCTACAAGTTAGCGTCAAACACAACAAAGGCTGTCAGTTGAATGGCATTTTGAGCTAACGTTAGCAATCAAACAATCATAGATAGCTAAAACGTTTTTGAACTGATTTACCTCTTCTGTTATTGTTTGTAATGAGAACATTTAATATTTCATGGATTTCACAAATTTCAGTATGACAGTTGTGTCGTGAACATGCGCTACTCACATCTGTACTCGACCACCGGTCTGACTCGACTCTCATCGGGTATGACACGTTATGCCATAAACCGTTCACATCTGAGCATGCCTGACTCAAATCTGCACTTGACTCACATTGGGCAGTGACAGCCCCTTTAATGTCTTTTGGTAATGGCTACTAATGTCAACTTGATTTGTCTACTGCTTCAACTTACCACTCTGTGATGATACAACTTGACTTGTTAAGTTTTCACCTTGTGTAAAAACTTTAAGACAGTTCAAGGCAACAGGTTTCCAAGCAAATTTCTAGTAAAGACAACTCATTTGGGATAAGTGTTCTTTATTCAAATTAAAGCCGGCAACTCAGTTTAGCATCAGCTTTTATAAAACCTTTCATATAATATACTGTATACATATTATTAATATTTATTTAAGATTATTTTTGGGGCATTTTAGGCCTTTATTTGTATAGGGCAGCTAAAGACATGAAAGGGCAGAGAGATCTTATTAATTAGAACCCTTTTCATTTTTCCCACATTTTTGTACAATTTTACCTTCTTACACATTTTAACCAATGTAGTGCAGCTTTTCAAAAAAAAACTTTTAATATTCCAGTTCAATAGTTCAGTGAAATTCATACTAATAAAAATCCTTCCCACTCTTCCAACTATTCTTACTACTTTACCTTCTTCTTAAGCAATTATGCCAGCAATCCAGTTTAACTTTAGCAATTTAGCTTTTCAGCATTCACAATTCCTAGTTCCTAGTTAACTAATGACATACGTCATCTCGGAGGGTTTCTGTTCTAACATTACAGATGGATAAACATATCTGGGATCACTGTACTGTACTCACATAGTTGTAAGGAAATGGCCTAAGGTTTGCAGGTGTTTGGCAGAGCCAGCCTGAGAAAAAAAGAAAAAAAGTTTTCCAAGCACTGTTCACAAGAAAGCCTGCATTTGTTTTTCCATAACAAAGTTGACCTTTTTTTAGGATGTGGATTTTTCCACTGGAAATACAGCCATTTCAGTTTCAGATAAAGGTGGGCAAACATAATTCATGTAAATCTAGATATCAAACTATTCTACAACCGATAATGTGCGTTGTTTTCTGGTAGAAACGTAGTGTAATGTATATTCCCACAGACCTTCCGGGAAGCATCACAGCTATAATTAGAAATGCAGTTTCACATCTTATATTCACACGGGTGTAAGTTGCCTTTTTATTCATATAAGGTGAAGACAATTTGTTCCTCATATGTGTGTGTGTGTGAGTGATATTAAACCTATCACAGCACAGAGAAGTGAACAGCATCAGCACTTATGGTGTATAGCAAAGTTCAGTGACTAACTGAAAAAATAACTACTTGTGTTGTCTGATGCATGTAATAAGCGGTTGTAGAAAGAATTCACCCAATGCAAGGGAAGGTGATACTGAGCGAGACAAGATGTCATTATATGAAGTCCCTGCGGTGTTATTAGTCAGACTAACTCGTGTGATACAGTATTTCACAACTTATTAGCAGCATTAGAGGAAATAAGTGAACGGCAGCAGTGATGTTTCACTTCCACTTATATAATTTTCTCTGTTTTTCCCTCAAGGTATTTAAGGTACTTGTACTTTACTTTAGTATTCCCATTTGATACTACTTTATACCTCTAATTACATTTACATTTTATAAAATATATGTTCTCATAGACGAACAACCCAACCGTATATAAAAATTAACAAAAAAACAATAGTTTGACGGTGACAAGCTACAAGATAAATTGAGACAATGTGTTTT
The DNA here is from genome assembly GCA_026937815.1 of Etheostoma perlongum. NCBI lineage: Eukaryota > Metazoa > Chordata > Actinopteri > Perciformes > Percidae > Etheostoma > Etheostoma perlongum. The sequence goes on along the minus strand of CM049371.1, from coordinate 21,394,206 downwards.
ACATTAAAATGAAATCACCTTTTTGTTTTCTTCCATTGTGTGTGTGGGTGACATGAACTGGCCACTTCTCAGTAAAGCACATGCAGTCCCAGTGGATCTGTTTTCTGTGGGTAGATGATGAGGTCTTATATTAGAAGGTGAAGAAAGCTCAAAGGGTGTACTAAAGGAAAGACGATGGCGTTTGATATTAATGGATTAACATATTTTGGGCATGAAAGTGGATTTGATTTATGCAAGAGAGCTTCCAGAGCCCTTGAGGTAATTGTGTGATTCTTCCACCCCCGATGAAGGGAGGCAGGATATTGTCACGACGCCCCGACGATGCAGCAAATTCACTGTGGAAAAAGACTCTTACTGAGGAACTGTTTTTTCATATATCATATTGTTTAGTCCTACTTGTATGCGACAGAAATGTACACCGTTAGTGTCATAAAAATCTGCACTGAGTCTTCAAATGTTATTTCTCTTATGGGTAAAAAAAGACACTTGTTTTTTAACATAATCAGGCAAAACAATTCTGATCATCTTCATTTCCAAATATATCTGCATTTCACAGCCAAGCAGCTAAAATTGTGCTGAAGCCAAACTAAAGGCTTACAACGGGTATGTCTATTCTTATATGGTAAATTTTGGATCAAATCTGGAGAAGCAAAATATGTTTTGTCAATACAAAGAACATTGGCTAAATTGGCTGAAATTGTCCAGACTTTATTTGATGGACTGATTTAGCCTTAATGGAAAGAGCTCAGTGAAAAAAAGAACACCACTAATGACACTACTAATTACCTGGATATGAGTGCTAATGCACTCATATCCAGGTAATTCACACTGTCAAGTTAACATGTGCAGCTCTAGTCCAACCTGCCCCATCTACTGGTAAAGAAAAGCAGAAGCAGCAGTTTAGACCAGTGCATGTAGACTGATGTGTGTCATCTACAGTCAAGCAAAGTAATAGCTTATACAATTGTTACACTCGTGTTAAAGGTGCACTATGAGCTCCTGCTTGGTCACTTCTGTTGACGTTCAAAGTAAATTCAAAACAAAACAGAGCCTCGGAACACACCAAACCGATGAAACGTAACATGTCTCCATAACCGTAGGGGGCGCTAATCTGTATTGTAGCCCAAAAATTAAAACCGGCAGCTGATTGGATGAACGCGTCACGTGGGTCTGGTTTCTACGGAAATTCAAAGCCAGACTGTAATGATGGCTTGTTCAGAATACAATCTCATATTTTACTAAAATAGTTCACGGAATCGGGTTTCTGAAAACATTTTAAGCGAAAATTGGCCATGCAGTTGCTGAATCTGTCTTCATATTGAATCAACAAAGGTTAGTCTAAAAGATTTAGGTCAGATTTTGAGAGACTCTAGTCACGCTCATCCCGCTCGTTATTTCCGGGTTAGCACTCTACCAATCAGATTGGTCATTTGAGCCTGACTGCCGGCAGTGCCCGCCTACCGACTGAGCATGTCAGGTCGGCCAAAATGAAGTCCGACGGCCCCTCCAACAGACTATGGCACGGAACACACCAAACAGAATCGAGTCACCGACCTTGCTAACCCTAACCCTAACCCTGTCCGATGGTCAATTACCTAACCCTGGCTTTTAGCCTAACCTTAACCCTTTATAGCTAACTAACTTAAGTGTTGACGCTTGTGCAGTATGTCAGTTTCTTTTGATAACTTGGGTCCTGAAACTGCAGCTTCCTCTTTGGAAGGAACATAGTATAGGATGCAAGTTGGCTTCTTTAGCGTTGATCTGTCAATCCCTAAACAGCCGTGGAGGATCTGGCAAATATGATCTCAAAATATTTTTTGAAAGATTGTTGTGTTAATCCAAAAGGTGGACCTCCGATTCTTGCGGAGATAAATTGGGGCAAGAAAGTGGATGAATTGCATTGGCCTTTATTCCATCAGCCGTGTTGATGTGCTGTTGAACAAGGCGCTTCACCTTGGGACAGCTCTAGTAGTGCTGCTCACTGGCCTGTAGTTTTACTAGGAAGCATCCAGATCTGACTGTGTAGAGTGTAGAATACGTTTCTATGGGCTGTCAGGAAAGCAAGTAACAAAGATATTTGTGTATGATGTACAGCATTGCCTTAAACCAATCAGATTGGTGCAAGTATTGAAGTTGAATGAATGAGGAAAATCAATTGTGACCTATGCACAAATTCAGAAAGGTCCGCTTTCGGTCTCTTTAGTTTGTGCAGCAGAGAAACAATACTGACATTGAGCGTTGAAACATTTCATCTTTAATCTCCTGGGAAATTTTTGTCTTTTTTTTTTTAAATGTACACTTCTGTCTCTTCGAGCGAGAGACATGAGGGGGCAGTTTTTCTGTGATGCCACACACAGGATACACTTTTAATAGATGATGACTGTTAACACATTGAGAGCACTGCTACATATTAAAAAAAAATTAACTGAACTTTATTTTTCATATTCATTCATTAATATTGTGAGAGCCCACTAAGAAAGTTTAATTACAGGTATAATCACACATACATCTTGTATACATCCTGATATTTCATGCTGCAAAGTTGGTCGTCCAGGTGTCAGAAGATTCGGACGCAGTGTCTCCTTGCTGTTTTCTGTGTACATCATCATTTTCTCTTTAGCTTGGGAGACTGAAGAGTCTTCCTTTCTAAGACTTTAAGATTCCATGTGCTGTACAAGTTCTCTCCGCACGTCAAGCCCAACCCAATCCTGCTGCTGTGTAGTGAAAGCTGATACCAGTACAACAGTGTATCTATTTCTGTATTTGAAAAACTAATTTTAGATTTTATTGTTGTTGACCAATTAGGGGAATGCTATCACGTTCCAATGCTGTATCTGAATAGTGATTACCTTTTTATTTACATTTAGATCACAGACTGTGGTTTTAGGAACAAGTTTTAGAGTAGTAAGTCACTTCAACAGCAACATTGTGTCAGCACACCGAAGAAATGGGCAATTCAGTACAATCTGTAAAATAAGGACGCCAGAACAAAATCACTCACCACAGTGACCCGGGTACACAATCCCTGATACTGATACCTCTGACTTGCCAGTGCTCAGGGGTGGAAAGCCGGGCTTATGTCTTTGTTGCTGAACTAGCTGTCAGGATTTTTTGCCTGAAGTGGGTAGGGATCCGGGAGACATTACAAGCACCACATGCACCATAGACCAACAGTGGCATTATCAGTGAAAGCGATGCAGAGCAGACAGCGAATTAGCTATCCCAGAGGGGGCAGACAAAAGGGTAAAAAAAAGTTAAAAGAAAAGATACAGAAAGCTATTGGATGTTGCTATTTTATATTGCTGGCGTAAAGCTGCTGTACATGGATTGTATTTATAAAATTAAAAAATATTTGCATCTGAAACATTATTCTACAGAGTTCCTATCTGGTGGAGTGTATGAAAGATTTTAAACCTCAAATAATGAACTAGCAGATAACATACAAGGTTCCCCTTAGCTTCTTAGTGGTTTGCTATCAAGCCAAACCCTTATATCACACACAGGAGGACACAATAATGTCATGACAGGTGCATTGTGGTTTAAGTGTATCCATAGGTTGCCAAGAAACAGTTGTCTGACTACAATGGATCCCTGGTGATTTACAGATTCTCATGAGTGTTGCAAAGTGCTTCACCTGAGAGCAGACCAACAACACACACATATACACACAGAGTTCGTCAAACACCCAATAGGATAAGCAAAACACTGCATTCTGTGTCTTTGCTACCTTCCCCCTCTGTCATCGAACTAAACCGGCTACAGGGAGGGATTTCAGGCACACAGCCATAAAGCTTTTGTGGCGTATCTCTTGACATGTCATAATGGTTTTAGATCAGAGGTCTCTGTTGTGAGATAAGCCGTATTACTATTTTCAGATGGCTCTTTCTTAGCCCAAGCAGAGAGGCTAAGATGAAGGCCAAGGCTTTGTCAGTGCGGGAGTGCACCTGGATGTCAGTGGAGTGCCACCTGGTGGATGGAGACTCCCAGAGGGACAGCCGGTGTTTACCAAACATTTTCAAGTCCAAAAAAGTGAAGCCGCTTACAAGGATTCAGACTGGACCTTCTTACCAGGTCTACCATACAGCCAGAGAGCTCCTGCTGGAAGTGCTGGACAGAGGAGCCGTCCGGAAGTTGATCAGGAGACCTGCTGGTGTGAAAGCAGGAACTACCCGTCCATCATACAGCCAGAGCAGGGAGCCAGGTGCTGATCTCTCTGAGGAGGAGTATGCAGAGGCTTTAACATTATTCTCTATAGTCCTACAGAGCGGTCTGTTTGTAGGAGAGGACTGCAGATTAGGCTCTGAGCTGACCCTAAAATTGGATGGATGGCAGGGCATCCTGAAGAGAAACAGCTTCCAGACCAACCTCCTGTCTCTGACCAGACTGGAATATGAAGACAAGTTGGAAGTCCTTTCTGCTTTCTGTAGCCACTTAACCAGGCGCTACCAGGCCTTATACAAACCTGGTCACAACCTGAATGTGAAGAAATACAGACTTTCCTACCCGCAGGGGCCTTGCTCTCTCCATCTGGCCCTCCTCTGTGACATGAGCTCCGGGTTTATTTGTAACATGTATCTGTACTGTCCCAAGCATCTCCAGAGGCAGAGTAAGAAACCTGTGGTTGTGCAGGTGGTCGGATACCTGCTGAGACCTTTTTGCAGCCACATACACTTGATTAAGCTGGACAGCTCTGCTTGGATGGAGGGCAGACTCACAGACATCTTCTCTGGCTTGGGTGTTGATATTGATTTTGTTCCAACTGTTCAAAGATCATCTTCATCTCCACCACTCATTGAGGACTCACTGTCTCAACTTGTAGCCCACCTGCAGGGCTGGACCGGACCTGCTCTGTTTCCTGTGTCAGACCTGAAGGGAGCAGTGGAAGATGTGTTTCTCCCAGGCATCTGGGTGACACTACATATCATCTGCATCAACACATTTACGCTTCACACACTGCAGTGCCAGGAGTCAGGCAGGCAGGTCCACCTGACGGAGTTCACCAGGACTCTGGCCTCAAACCTGGCTGTGGACCGCAGCATCACTGTGCCTGTTCTGCAACAATTAAACAGCTCATACCAACACACAAGTTTAACAAATCATTCTAAGCTAAGGTTAGTCTTACCGTAGTATTCTAGGGTTTCAAGTCAAGCTAATAATAGCTTTCACAGATGTTTGAAAAAATAGAAAAGCCAGTGATGACTTTCTATTTCAGAAAGTATCTGTCTAAAAATATATTTGTTACTATAAAGGCTAACTGTGGAAGACTCCACTTATTTTGAATTCAATTAATTTCAGTGAAGCTTCATCTAAGACAAACAATGAAATGTGGAATTAATTTTGTTAGAATAGTGCACAACCAATTCATTAACAGACGGCTGTGCAAAAAGTAATGTATGCATGATCAATTTCTCTATTAATACAGATTATAATAGTATAGTTAACATATTGTGTACATTGTGCAATGAAGAGTAAGAAGATACAGTGTATATAAGACAACAGCACAGTAGTTTTTCAATGTAAACTGGGTAGACATTTAATATTAGGGCTGCAACCAATGATTATTACCATAGTATAGAACATTAGTAATGATTATGCCAGTTATCTTTTCAATGAATTGATCATTCGTTATTTCAGAAAATATTTCCCAGTCTCCCAAAATGACATCTTGAAATTGCTTCGGTACAAAATGCAACTATGTTGAATTTACAATTATTTATTTACAATTATTTAATTCAGAGAAGATCCTCACATTTAAAAAAGCTTGAGTCAACAAATGTTTGACGTTTTTTCTTGATAAATGACTTAAAGGATTAATGATCAAAATTGCTGTTGAATTGATAGGTTTTAAAATGTGACTATATTAAATGATGATACAATTTGCATCGTTGAGGAACAGGAATAAGGATATGGTTTTGTATTTCTTTTCCCTGGTCTTGCAGGATGAATACCATCAGTGTGGAAAATAAGAAACAAGGCTGCAGCTCTGCAGTGAAGCTGCAGTCGGGCTGGAACAGACCAGGAGTGTGCGGTTTGGATAACTCCGGCAACTCTTGCTACTTAAATGCTGTGTTACAGTGTCTGTGTTCCACTGTGCCCCTCGTGGAGCACCTCCTTAATCAGGATACTCGCAAAGAGCTGGGAATGTAAGGCCCCCCACCATCTCTCTTGCTGACTCACTTGAATGTTGACAGTCATGTTTTTCCCCCCAGCGGATTAACCTCTGTTAATGTAGGTCTGCGTGCAGGGTGGCTGGGATGTTTGTCCGCCTGCTGGAGGAGATGTGGCTGGGAAGGAGCTCCAGCTGTGCCCCTGTGGAGGCCAGGTCTGTGCTCTGCTCCATCTTCCCCCAGTTCAACAACTACTCCCAGCAAGATGCCCAGGAACTGTTGCTCTTTCTCCTCAATGCACTACACGACGACCTCAAAAAGGTCAGTGCAGCGACACCTATCCCTCACCCAGTACCTCTCTGTGGCAAATCACCACACCACCAGAAAGTAAATCTGTGTACATCTGTTTACAAGGTTGCAAAGTGCCAGATGCAATCCTCAAGTCGAAAACCAAGACAAGACCAGATTAGAAACTGTGCCAGCCCAACGGGGGAGTCCAGCACCATTGTCTCACATCTGTTTGAGGGTCAGCTGGGCTACATGACCCTCTGCATGCACTGCAACCACCAGACACACAGCACACAGACCTTCACTGTACTCTCACTGCCAATTCCAACAGACATCATTAAGTGCTCCATTCAGGTACTTCTTAACACCTGCTGCAAGTGCCTTTTCCCAACATCATCCAGACTATATGCAGGTCATGATTTAGATATTGGTTGTCTTTTTGTTCTGTACTTTCTCACTCTCCTGTCTCTATGTTGTACAGGATTGCCTGTCACTGTTCTTCGAGCAGACTATCTTGACTAGAGGAGAGCAGATGTTGTGTTCCGTGTGTGGGATGAGGAGAGAAACAGCAGTCCTCACTTATTTGGACAAACCTCCCGAAATCTTGATGTTGCACCTGAAACGGTGGGTAGACACAAAACAATGTGTTAAAGGCAAACTAATAATAAGGGTACATGTTTAATTTAAACTCTTTATTAATCTGAACAAATGCATGTGATTTAGAACTTAAATCATAATATATTAATACATATTAAACATTCTCACCTGAAAGGTTCACGTGATCTTCATAAGCAGAGGAACTTTGCCCAGTTGTCTTAGAAATGTAGAGCTATTGATTATGGGTAATTTAACTGTGAGTCAGCATTCAGAATGTTAAAGGTCCCATGGCATGAAAATGTCACTTGTTGTTTTTTTAACAGCCTGCCTATGATCCCCCAGTGAATAGAAATGGCTATAGGTGTAAACCAAGCCCTGGGTATCCTACTCTGCCTTTGAGAAAATTAAAGCTCAGATGGGTTAATCTGGAATCTTTCTCCTTATGAGGTCATAAGGGGCAAGGTTACCTCCCCTTTCTCTGCTTTGCCCGCCCAGAGAGTTTGGCCCATCCATGAGAGAGAGACATAATGGCTTTCAAACAATCAAAGTGGTAGTTTGTCAAGGCCACACCCCCAGCCTCCACCTTGCCCCCCCCCCTCTCCTCTACAAAAGCTACAGACTCAGAAATAGCACATACTAAGGAAAGCTCATTGTGGGACAGTCTGTAGTGGCTGTAATTCTGTACCAAGGCTGAATTTTGGGAAAGAGACTTCAGATACAATATTAGGGGACCACTAAGGACTATATAAAAGCATCCAAAAAGCACCATGTCATGGGACTTTTAACGTACTTAACAGTGTCTTGAGCATGTATTCATGTGGAGCAACAGACCTTCACAATCAATCATGTGCATTCATTTGAGAAGAGCCTTGCATTTTTTATACACTAAATTGAGATAATATGAAGGACTACTATGTCTAAATACCCTGGATAACTAATGTTGTGGGTATTATTAGCTGTAAACCATGCTATCTTCTGAAATATGATAAATTCTCCTCTGCAGGTTTGGTTGTAAGGGGAAGAACCAGGTGAAACTGAGGACAAATGTCGTGTTCTCCATGAGGCTCAATCTCTCACCGTTTCTATCCAGCTCAGTACAGAACACCTCATATTCTTCATACCGCCTATATGCTGTTGTGGTCAGTAAACATATATAAGGAACCCTACTGGCTAAATTACAATGCAATACAATTAATGTATTACAATACCAATTGATTCTTTGAATCTGGAAGGTTTAGTTAGATGTTTTCTTATTTGTTTTACACTGGGCAGATGTAAAAATAACTTGGGCAGAAACAGCCATTTTTTATAATAGTTTTGGTTCTGTGCTTTTTGGAGTTTAAGGAAGACATCATTCCCCTTTATTTCACATATTTTTTTATGATGTCACAGGATTGCAATGCATCTCTGCAGCGATATCTCCTTTATAATGCAATCCAGGTCTTTCTGAGTGTTCTTTAATACATTTGGGGAGGACAGTCTTGATTAGATTTTTTAACACAAAAGTGGCAACTACAGCACTTGCTTTAATAAAAACATGTTTGAACAAGAGTATAATATTTGCATGAAATTAGGCATTGTGGACAAAGAATTAAGTTTTGATCTTGATCACAATTTCCTTTATATAATGCTCATGTAAATTAACCCTCTCCTTCTCTAGAAGCACACAGGCCATCTTAACATGGGTCACTACACAGCTCTGTGCCACAACGCCCTGACTCGGACCTGGCACTGTTTTGACGACTCAGCAATCCGAGAGGTACCGGACAGCTTTGTGCAATCTCCAGATGCCTACGTGCTGCTCTACAGCCGTAAGCGCTTTCAAAAGCCAAAGATCCACGGACTCTGAGTTATCCAAACAGCCGGTCAGGGGGGCTGAATTTCAACTTCCTTTTGTTGTTCGATACTTCAAAAAAAAAAAGTTGTCAATCATGAGTCAACAATCTTTTAGAATTTCAATGTTATCTTTTAAAATGCATTTTAATCTGTTCCCCATCAGTGGCCTTGCATCAGCCAGACATCACTGGTGCTTGTTTTTGTGCTGACTTCACCATAACTTCTCTCCAAATAAATTTACCCAGTATTGACTTGTGTGCCCTTACTATAGTCTGTAACTATCTGTGTGTAATTCATGTATTCATCATATAGTTTTCTAGGGTGTGAAATGGCTAGAAGATCAATGTGCAGGGTTTCATTCAGCTGATCCTGAAACAGTCATTCAGACATAAACACTAATTTGAAGCAGTTTTAATAAATATGGGTTGTTTGTAGTTAATTGAATTATATCTGAAACAAATTGTGAAATAAAATCAACATGTACAAGTAGAAAACAGATTATGATCTCATGCTAGGCAATAAAACTTTACTTAAAATCTACTTTAAAGATTTAAATCAATCAAATCCAGTCACCTCAGATCCGTGGTCCATTCAGAAAATAAATCATCAGTATACTTTGTGCTTGCTCTTGTCGGTCGGTCAGGCAGGCAGCAAATGCTGACGCTCTGGCGTCAGTGAATAAGGTCAATTTCTTACATTTTCATATTCTCCCGGGTATTCTCAGTACTGAATATAGAAATAAAAGGAAAAGCAGTAGATGCCAAGTTATCACAGTAAGTTGTCCTCTAAATAGTTGTGTTTGAATATAATAATGTTAAGAGTTAAGTTTGTGTAACAGAGAAGAAATTCTACAACAAAGTGTTTAGGTGCAGGTTGGTTTTTCTGTCACTGCCTGGACCGAGCAGGACATACAAGCTCAGCATTGTTTTAAAGCATTCTGAGGCGAGTATTAATGTCTGCTATTAAACAATGCGTTCTACATAAACAACTTAAACCGATTGCATATTGTGTAAGTGCAACAATGTGGCTAATATGAACAAGCAACGATCTCAATTCCCTCCTCTCTTCACAAAGAATGCAAAAGTTGATATCCACTCTCACTCCTACATGTTAAACATCAGATGGGCTATAGAATTAAACCCCTAAACAGCTTGTCTCGATGAATATGTTGATATTATAATGGCTGCTACTAAAAGAAAATCATAATTTGGTCACTTAACACATTAACACCTTGCCCCCCAGTATTTACATTGTTGAATGTGCAACATCAGCATTGGTATGCGTGTACAACTGGGAACCCTGGTATATACACAGGACAAAACAGCTGATCAGTTCTGCAATACGGCCATCCCCACTGACTGCAACAGAAATGAGAGTGAAGAGCATCTGAACCAGCTCTCAGCCCTACAACACCACCATTAAGTCAGAGTAATAGGAGCATCTGTTTATGAACAGTAATATGAACAGACAGCGTGTTTAAACAGGTATAGAGTCCTCTAGTTGCTGAAGCATTGCACGGTGTTCCTGCCCCCATCTCCAACCTGTGACAGACAGGATTCTCGCCGCAACACGCTCGAGTGCATCCTAGCGTGCACGTACACGACTAGTTCACCCGCAACTACGTGCACCAGGTCCTCAGAGCTGTGATTTTGATAAGAAGATTTTAATAAAGAAAAAAACAAAACACCCTCTAGGCTTGAGCATGAGCTGCTCTGGTGTAGTGTTCCCTCTCCGTGTCCTATTGCTCCGTCACAGGTTGGAGTAAAACAGGATGTAGGCTGCCGAGGACTTGACGGAGGAGGTGGAGATCTCGGTCACCTCGTGGTCATCAAACTTGTACCAGCGCTGTTTGGGGGCGTTCTTACAGTAGGCTGTGTAATGGCCGCCGTCTAAACCCCCGTAGTGGTTCTGGTAGCGGAAAAGAAGGTTAACATAAACAATATTATATTAAATTCTATCTTGTGAAATATCTGGAGTGTTCTCATCTTAGCCTGCCAGTAGTAATGCGTTTTGCCAAAAAAAACATTATTGTGTATTATGTTAAGTTATTTTACGGTCAACCTGTCTTGCTGTCAAGTTGCCGGACACATTGGTGTGTTCATGGTAAAAAGGCTGCTTGAGTAGTAGAACTAATACGTTTTAGGCTTATTTTCCAACTATTTATGGAGTCTGCCAACCAAAGGACTGACCGCTTTATGTTAGATGTACAAGACACAACCTCATAGCAATAGTAATACACTGCTTTGTACTGTACTCTGTACTATTGAGTGCATCTCTTATCCTCTTAATGTTTGAATTCTTGAGTATATTTCTTGTTTTTATATTTTGTTTCACATCCTACAGTCTCTTAACCTCTCCTGTAACATATTTCCATTATTTTCTCTTACAATATACTTACACTACAGAATTAATATCACTTCTACTTACAGAAACTCCAAACAGGCTGTATCTCTTCAGGCTCTGTTTGGGTCCAATGACATACTGGGCTAGGTCCAGAGCGTCTAGAGAGAAGTCTACAGACGTCTGCAGCTTCTGCTTCCATCTACCCTCATAGGAGAATCTGTGGAAATGATGCCCATTGAAGAAGAAAAAAAAAGTGTGCATTTAGTTTTACTAAAGAATGACAGCTAGATGTTCTTTGCCCATCAGTTGGCAGTGTCAAAGCATTTGGTGTGCGTCTGCATCATTGTTAACTCTAGCATTACAACAGACCGTTTTAAGTGCACCAGGAGAATGGGGGGGACCTTCCAGATCTCCAGTTTCTTGGTGGAATCTCTGTGGGCTTTGCAGTGTCTGCAGAACACCTTGTTGTTGTCTGTCAGCTTCTCTTCCTTGGAGAACAGCCTCAGACAATCCTGCCAAGAAGCACCAAAGATATCCGTTAAGTACAAAAACAGTTACAGATCATAAAGGCTTGTATTTTTGTTGTTTATACATAGACACTCAAGATTTAGTGAGAAACTCAACAGTAGAGCTTCAACAGGTGAGAATAGTGTGTAAATGTTCACTTGAAATCCCCGTATTAAACTTCTTTTGTAAACTGTTTTTTAACTGCCCTCAACAATGAACTTGAGTACTGTAAAGGGAAAAATATTGTCTTTCTGACAAGCTTAAAGTGTATCTCAAACCTTAAAAAGCGGAAAAAACTCCAGATACACGCTTTGATGCGCATGTTTAATGTCTGACCGACCTGCAGGGAGCACTTGCTGGTGGAGGCCAGGGGCAGCGACAGGTACATGAAGGTCTCGAATGTCCGTGACTTGCGATGGCAGGTCAGACACTGCACCGTGGACTTGAACTGGCCCTGAAACAGTGCTACGATGATGGACTCGTTCAGCAGCTTGTGTTTGCTCCAGGCTAAGTCGGCTGCCGTCTGATCATCCAGATGGTCGTTTTCTTCCTCCTTGTACCGCTTCCTGTTGTCCGCCTGACACCATGGAGCGGAAAAACAACATGTTGGTACACACAACCGACTGCGGCTTGAGGTGTTAGCAAAACCTGCCTTCTTGATTCATAACAGATGATAAATATACTGGTCATAATTACAATACTACAGTTAGCGCTGAAAACAACTCACTGGCACCTGGCAACTGCAGACTGAATGTAAGCTATACTTGGTTTTCAACATGTATCTAACCTCTTTCAGCTTCATAAGCATGCAGTTCAGCCAGATCCCTCTCATTATGATAAGTTGGAAGACATGAGAGGCAGATTAACACTTGCTAATTAATATCTCATTAATTAGACTGGCTGATTGATCAATTAGCCAGGAGGCTTGGACAGGGCCAGCCTGATGGCAGACGGGTCTGAACATCACACAAAAGGGATGAGATGGACAGTGTTTCATGAGAAATGCACATCAGCTGTTACAACCTAATTGGCACCTTACCCCTAACATTTGAAATAGCTTGAAAAGGTAAAATGGGCCGAATGTATCACTTTAACTCAACACCAGGTGGACGCAGTTGTCCCAATATCTCAAAGCCGTCTGTTCTTTTAAGAACCATCTCTGACAGCTTGTGGCCTTCACTGCCAAACATAATCAGGTTTTGACGAGGCTAAAAAATACTAATTAACCTAGTCCTTTCCCCCCATTCAAATGCACATGAAGCCAGTCAAATCAGTGGATACAGGCAATGAGCATATCTTGGGTCTACATGCACAGAGGTTCTGACAGAGCATCAGACCAGACAGATGCAGACACGCCACAATCACACTGCTGCAGGAGGACCAAGGACACACAGCTCTTTACTTACTCTCTAATTTGCCATCAAAATGAAACCAGGTGAAAAAAAAAACAGAAAGAAGGAAAATGAAAAAAGACTATGTTTCAATTGTTAACAGGCAAATGTGAAACAACTTACATGGGTAGTAGAATACAAGCCAGAGAAAGCCATGGTTCAAATGAATAAAGTACTTATTTATTCACTCAGTATTTAATTCAGGGTGAGCCCATTTAGACGTGAGTGTTAATCCTAGCAGATATCAAAGCTTTTTAAGACTTTAATTATGACATACTTAATCTCTAAATCTTGCATGAAACAAGTGTGCGTGCTACCTTGTTGAGGTCCTCGTGGAGCCCATCCATGAGGAACAGCAGCAGCTCCTGGGAGTCTTGTTGGTCAGAGCCAGCAAACTGGTCATTGATCTTGCCTATGGTGATCTTGAAGTCCCGTGGGCTGATGCACTTGTACAATCCAGCCCACAGGGCCTTCATGATCACACCAAACTCCTCTGCCACCTCCCCTTTATGACCAAGGATGTTTTGCCTGAGGAAAAGAGCAGAGACAGTGATGTTAAATGTGTGCCTCATATATGATTGCTTCCTTATGGTAAGCAACTCCACGTATCTGGGCCCTGACCTGTTGATGTCCTCCAGGTAGAAATTATTGTTGAAGTACTCAGCCATGGCAGGAGTGTTACACAGACACTGCAAGATAGAGTTCATGTAGCATGTGTTGCCCATGTTACGAAGGCCAGTCAGGGATGGACCATTACCTCCAAATGTAGGATTCAGGTTGCGAATTTTGGCAGCTGACGGCCGCACAATCTCAACTTTGGAATAGACTTTAGTACTGGAAGGTCTGCAGGGCAGAGGAGCAAAATTAGAGAATACCAGAGTAGTTCCTGCAGAGATAAGACTAAAGGAAATGTGTAATATATCCAAAGCGATACAGTGCAGCTACATAATTTACTAGACACTAGATGCATCATCAAATTATCACAGTTGCTGGAACATCCCGAAATTGATGGACATAAAACATCTTTGTGCCTTACTTGTTCTCTCTGTTGAAGGTGGGTATAGCAGCTGCAGTGGTCAGAGCGCTGGCCTTTTTCTGGGCCTCCTCCCTCAGGTCCTGGCTGATATCAGGAGAGGAGTAGGAGCGTTTCAATTTAGACTGTTCCCGCTCTTGTTCACAGTTGGTGTCTGACTCAGCTGGTTGTGGTGTTTTCTGTTTAACTGTTGGTGGCGTGGAGGGTGGTGTCTGGGGAACAGTGACCTCAGGAGGGTATAAGTGGACACGATTGGTTGGGGAATGGTAGTACCGGTAGGTCCCCGTCACTGTGTCAAGGAACTAGCCAAAAATGGAGGGGTGAACATGGAAAGAAAATAGAACATTAGGTTGAAAGGCACAATCAGGGGCATAAGGAAATGATTATACTATTTTTCAATGAAATTGTGCCTTTTTAACTACATTTAAGATTTAAAACATCTCGTACCTTCATCCAACCGTCTGGAAGGCCAGGTACACTCCTACCCATTTCCTCACTCCTTGCTCTGGTCAGGGGCTCCCTCTGTGGGAAAAACATACACAGCATATACAGATTTCTTTACAGAAATCCTCGTGAGCATTTCTTGTTGAGGGTAAAAGATGATGATGGGTATATCTGAAGCCCAACATCCCAGACACATCTGGCATTGTTCAGGTATAAAACTGTTCGACTCATATACCAAACGTCCTTGTTTTTATGAAGCAGAAAAGACGCTGTTTAAATCTTTTTTTTAACAAAACAAATACTAACTTGTGTCTCCAGTTCTTTAAAACAGACTTTAATTACATATGTAGTTGATCTTCATTCATTCATTCATTCATTCATCCATTCAGTTCTTCATACACTCCATTCAGACTGACAGTAACATAGGTCAAACACACAAACAGTGATCAACCTGAATGAAAAGAGCTGGACAGTAGGAGCTAGAGGATGAGTGGGAAAGAGCAAACATACAGAGAAAATGAAAGTAAAATTTAACTTTATTGGGTACTTCTGTGAGGCAATTATTCAGGGTAACTACTAGGGCTGTAATCAACCAAAGAAAATCTCTGTCGACTGAAGTCCTGAAATTTCGACTAAAAATCGACTTGTGGGGGGTGCGGAGGGGCGGAAAAAAAAAACATTAATTAACTGTACTGTCCTGCAGTACTTGTCCTTGTAGGCTATTTGCAGTATATTAAATCGTTTTTGACCTAATTATTTTGCACTGAAATGACACTCGTCTGTCGGTTCTGACAGCGCTGCATCAGCGCTCTGTGCATGTCCTCGCACGGATCAGCGGCTGAACATAGGAGCTCGGCTTCGCGGCTGAGACACGAAAAGACTATTAGTTTAAAGCTTTCACTCTTAAACACAAAAGGCACGTCCACTTTAATATATACACTGTATATTTAAACATATCTGTGGTTAAGCTCAGTGCCTCGCTGTGTTGTATAGTCCATGCATGATGGTGTGGCGTGCTGGCGCTGGATATTAACAAGTTCTTCAAACCTCAGCCCTCCACAACAGCAATGGGCCTCATATCTTGTGCAATAAGGTCAACAATTCCTTCCGTGATATTATTTTTGCGTTTGGATGGTAGAGGCTTAACATCCAGCGGGGTCTGGGGGGGTCTGGGTGTGTCTTGGGAACGCTACCGTCGTTGCGTTTGGGTGCGCCGGTAGTTATAAAACGATTATTAGACTATGAAATATGCCAATTCTGATATGTTCATATACCCTACTCAAAACAGACAGGGCAACCTAACGCAGAAAAGTTAGCTTACCGTTTTGAGGTGATATGCCATACTTGTAGTCGAGCTGCGATATGCAAACTGTTGATTGCAAACTTTGCATTCGACGTTTTTCCGTTATCTATTTTTGTAAAATGCTGCCACACTGCCGATGTCTTTGACATGGTTGAGGAGGACTGACTGGAAACTAAACACTCACAATTAAATAAATATTCAGCAAACCACTAAACCAAGGCTTTCTAGTTCTATCTTCAATCTGTCCCCAGTGGGTTGGGCTAATCCAAAACAAAGGGGGTGTTCTGAAGACACCCCCATTAGCAATTAGTGCTTTCCACCCATAGACAGTAACGGTCTATGCTTCCACCTGATGAAATAACACGGCAAACAATCGACCAATCAGAATTTTGGTCGAGCCAGAACGTATCGACCAATAAATCGTAATAAATTACAGCCCTAGTAACTACAGTGGCTTGCATAAGTTTATACACCCATGCTAAAGTTGATTAAAAAGAGGAATAAAAAAAACAAAAAACTTTTGGAAATGGATCTTAATTCAAAAAAATTTGGAAAATCCAAACCTTTTAAAGACACCATGTGTGGAGTCACAGTTACAGATACTGAGCAGCCTCTGAGTAAATATGCATGAACTAGACAATCAGATTAATGGGTTCGGAGTTTATAAAGTGTACGGGCATGTGGATTTGTGGTCTCATTGTCTAAAGATCACGGCAAAGGATTTCTTTTTAGCCCCATATGTAACGCACAGGGCTTTAAGGGACTCTTCTGTTTGCCTCTGGTCCCTTTTGTTCCCTTTACTTGCATTCGATGCTTGTGTTGTACCTGGCAAAAAGCTAAAATGTTAAACCTGCCTTTACATTTACAAACATTACTGTTGTGCTTGCAGTTTCCCACAGACACAGGAGTGAAATGAGACATCCCACTATAGTGGTGATTGATACTGAAAGAAAATAGGACCTACCTTAATTTCACTAACAAGATGGTTGGGAACAGGTGAGTCCAGAGACATACTCTTTGAAGGAGTGTCAGAGCTCTGCTCCTTTCCCCTCCTCTCTTTCTCGTTCCACAGCTTGTTCTTTTTATCTCCCTCTTCTTCTGCCTTCTGTCTTTCCAGTTTCTTTTTCTCCTGAAGTCCATTCTCCTGCTCTTCCTTCTTCCTCTTCTCACTTTGTTCCCTTTCTAGCCTTTCCTTCTGTTC
Source organism: Etheostoma perlongum (assembly GCA_026937815.1). Taxonomy (NCBI): domain Eukaryota; kingdom Metazoa; phylum Chordata; class Actinopteri; order Perciformes; family Percidae; genus Etheostoma; species Etheostoma perlongum. The sequence goes on along the minus strand of CM049371.1, from coordinate 21,377,156 downwards.
CTTCTCCCATCTCTCCTCTTCTACACGACGCTCCTGGATGCGTTTTTCCTGCTCTTGCCTCGCCTTCTCCATCCCTGCCACCACCTCTGAGTGTATCTGGCTTTGTTCTTCTTTAGACAGAGAAATGCTGGGGATGAGGGGCGGTTTGACTGAGCGGTCAGGGACATATGGGCCGTTCTGCGGCGAGTACTTCGCTGACCCGTTGTGGCTGGACTTAGGCTCGTCCGACACATGGACAGAGGGTTTCTTGGTACGGTCAAACTATGACAAGTGAACAGGAAGATAAAACAAAACATGAGTGATATATACACACTTAAGTCCTTAATATTTTGTACTTTTCCCAGAATATTTAGTACACCTGTGGGAAGGCTTTGGCTGTTGCAGGTGCGTGGCTGGATATGCCTGCCACAGGACCCTTCTTACTAAGGTCTTGCTCAGAATTTGTAGAGCCTGTGACAGTGGAATTTACAGCATCTGGCAGCCTATCAATCACCATGGAAGTTTTAGATGTGGGGGGTTCCGCTGGTGCAACCCCATTCACCAGCACAGGAGCGGGTGGTTCATGGGGTTCGGGTGTAACCGCTGGCTCTGGTAGAGGTGGGGTTGGAGGCTTTGGTTCCTCCAGGGATGGGTAGCTAAAGTTCACTGTTCAAAACATCAGAAAGTTAATTAATTTATGAGAGAAACATATTCTTAGAATATTAGACTAAAGAGTCCAGCAAGACTTAATGAGCAATACAAATAATATAAAAAAACAAAACAAGCCTTTACACTGCTACTGGTTAAGAATTCAGGTTGGGAGTTGGAATAACTAAATATCTGAGAGAATTAGGCCCAACCAATTTAAAAATTTGCTTTTATTTTTTTTTTAAAACAAATATCAGCTGCACACAACCCCTGCCAACAAATTAAACTACATAGCCTGATTAATACAAAGAGCCCAAACTGTAACGTGCGGTGCTGGTATTACTCACGCTGAGGGAGGGAGCTGATGATATTCTGCCTAGGGGGGCGGACTTTAGCGTTGGTTGTGTACATGGGGTAAAACAACAGCCAGTTCTCGTAGCCTCCCTCCAGCACCAGTGGCTCACTACGCAGGATGGTGATGCTGTCCCACTGTGGAGTGTGCAAACACATCATTGTACCTTACAGGAAGTTCTGCTGTTATTCACATTAACAAGTGCATGCACAAATGCCAACGCCCACACACTCACACAGTTACCTTATAGAGGGCATCTTTGAGGCTCTGCAAGGTGGTGCCCAATTTAAGGTCAGTGACAGAACTAAACCAGTCCAGCAGGACTATATAATCCACAAACCCCCGCCGCCTCCAATGCTCTTTCGACACCTCTGGCAGCTTCGCCTCAATCTGATTCACAGTGATTCTAAACACATACAGAGGTTTAGGAATTAAGATTTTGTTTAACAGTAAATTACATTAACAGAAGGAACACAAAAAACAAGTTAACAAAAGGAAATAAGATAATAGATGCATTCATATTATCACTCCAAAATAAGATTACAAAAAACAAATTCCGTGTCAGATAACATCCAGGTTTGAAGCCTGAGCTCCAATCCCCTTTCTCACCCTGGGCTAATGGCCTCCTCAGGCACGCTGACGCAGGTCTGGCCTTGGACCTTAATGCGAGACTCCTCAAAGTCCCTATGGCTGCGTGCATCCATGACAATCATTGTAATCGTCTGGTCCTTCATCATGTGAAAAAGCTTCTCAGCTGAGATCCCACCAGCTAACACCACAGTCAACACAAGACAAAAAAATAAATACTTGATGGGTTTAAGACTAAACATAACAGCAGCAACAGTCTCGTTTATAGAATGATTTTCACCTCAGAAATGACTTTGCAAACTTCTTTTGGGTTATTCTGCTTACCTTTTGAGGTTGCTTTCTTCAATTCATTCTTCAGTTCATTCTGTTCTCCTTTTACCTGCCACACAGACACAACATTCATCTTGTCAAAAATGTGAATATTGAATTACTGATTCCATTTGGTTTTATTTCTTCTTACATTAAATAACTTTAAACAATAAAAAAACATACCATTACTTAAACAAAACATAGTCATTTATATATTTGTTAATGAAGCTAGCATTGTTGTTATTACTGCTATGATATGACCTGTAGATAAAACTGTGTACCTTTAGTGAGTGTAGACTCAAATACAACCAAACCATGGTTATTTATGTATATTATAATGTACATTACATTTCTCTTTGGAATTATGATCTGCCTTAAGTGAATATGTTTTAATATGCAGACATTGGACAGTGCCTCTCTACCTTTTTGCTGTCCTTCTTGTTTGCCGATGACAATTTAGGATGACCCTCTTTTTCTGTTATTTCCTCCCTCCTTTTCTTCTCCTCTTGTCTCTCCATCTCCTCAAGTTTTTTTCGAACCTCAACTTCCTCATACCTGTTTAAAATGAAAGATTAGCTAAGTTGAATAGAAAAATATACCATTGTTATATATTGCAGCCGATACATTAATAAGGCGTCTACAGTCTAAGACAAGCAAAGCCTCTAACCTGAGTTTAAGGCTTTCAGAGAGCTTCTCGGCTTCTTCAATGGCTTTCTTAAAGCTGTTTTGCCCAAGCATGGTCATGTGATACTCCTTTATACATTGAAATAGAGAAGAGTTACACACAGAAATAACTAACTTCAATTCTTGATACATTACAACAAGTATTTACATAAAAAGTAAAAGGCACAGAAAAAAAGTTGATTTTACAATCATTTACTATACCGGTTGCTGCTTGAAGTCTGGTCTTTTCTTGATGATGTCATATACTGTTAAATACTTCATGTACAGCACATAAGCTTTCTCCTCATCTCTTTCCAGACGACACTCCTCTGCTGCCTTGAAGATTTTACCGGCACTCTGAACATAGCTAAAACAGCAAAAAAAAAAACTTTCAGACTCTCTTCACTATGATTGTATGATTTGACTGATATCCCCATCTCTCTCCCCTCACTTAGAGACAGATCCTATGTGCTATGAGTGTGTTCTACTGTACTGGGTTGACACCAGTAAACATGATACCAAAAGTTACCTTCTGGTACTTGTCTTGTCCGGCTTAATGTCAGCCTTTTTATTGAGTTCACCCAGAGATGTGGACAGATATAGCTCTTTGGCCCCGGTGGAAACTGCAGGCATCTTCGCGGGTGTGTTCAGTCTGAGCTCACAAGTCAGTGCTGTACACAATTTCTGAACATATCTGGAAATATGTTTGTGAGAGTAAAATAAAGTAAACACAAAAACATTCAATTAGTCGTGTTGCAAATCTGTTTCTGAAAAGGGTTAGTTAAGTTAGTTAGTTAATATATAAGTTGCTGTTAGCTTCCAATACAAATTGAGTTCCTCACTCAACCATTAGCTGTCATGCAGCATTTAAACACGGCCGCAATTAGACAACGTTAAGGCAAAAATATAGGCTATGACGATGAAAAGTTGCATCTAGCTAACTTAGGATTTTGCTCTCAGTGTTAGCGCATTAGCAACATTAGCTATCTTGTGGTAGTTAGTTAGCAGAACATTAACAGCAACAGTTTTCAGGCTAACGTAACGTTAAGCCGCGACCATCTTTCTTGACTGGATGCCTGTTGGACAGCTAACGGAAAACTAAGCATACGATATTTAACATATAACACTGACCAACCACATATTTAATATAATCTTTATTTAGCTATATAACTAATTAAATGTTAACTACGCGTTGTTACCTTCGGAGTTAGCTAACGTTGGCTAGCTACGTTATTTAGCAAGGTACGTTCTGAGCTCACGCAGATAAGCGTCACGTTAGCTTAGCTACCCTGGGTTATATAACTAACTACAGAACAGGTAGCTAGTTATGGCAACAATCATATTCAGCAGTAAAGGGATACCCTTTAGTAATAATGCTAAAACATATTTAGTGGACGATAGTTTGGCAAGATACTGTTAATTAAAAAATTACCTCTTTCTGACACTTTTGCTAGCTACTCTTTTGACAGCTGACTTCTGGTTCCTTGTTCCGCATTGTCTTCTTCGTCTTCTCTGACGTTTTGCAGCAGCTGGTATCTTTGTGTTGTCTTACTGCCACCTTCTGGAGATCATGTTCTGTTTCACTGGCCATTTTCTCTTGTCCTGTCCATCCAGTCGTTGTCCTTAGTATTTCAAACTCTCAAATCTCCAAAATTCCTTTTATTCGTGTGTAATAGCCCTGCTTTACAATGTGCCATTTATGTTTTATATGCTATCACATGTTGAATGTTACAGATTCTTTACATTATTTACAAAAACAGTCAGAGGTGTTTCTGCAATGTGTAGGCCTAGTGTTCAAATTGCTGGGTCCTATTTATTATTATCCTATGGCACCTTCTACCGAAATGACAATGAAGCCTACCAAGATGCCTGGAATAAGCTAAATCGTCGTTTTGGCCAGCCCTTCGCCATACAGAGAGCCTTCAGAGAGAAGCTCATCAACTGGCCAAGAATTTCATCAAAGGATGCTGAAGGACTCAGACGCTTTTTAGATTTTCTGTCAAGATACCATGCCTCATGTTAAGGGTCTTGACATATTAAATGACTGTGAAGAGAATCAGAAGCTTGTTCACAAATTACCAGACTGGGCAGCTCTACGCTGGAACCGACAAGTCACACAAAGCCTAAATGAAAACCAAGAGTTCCCAAGTTTCAAGGACTTGGCTAGATTCACGTCAACAGAAGCCGAGATTGCCTGCAATCCAATTACATCCTTTCACGCTCTTCGTTCATTAGACACAAGCACTGAGAAGAGAAATCTCAAAGGCTTGAATAAACACAAGGCCAGTGTTCTTACCACTCAAACAGTCACTGACAATGGCAACCACAAGTCAGAACAGAGGAAGGTTAAGACTCCATGTATCCTTTGTCAAGATAATAGACACCAGCTTCACGCATGCTCCAAGTTCACTGAGATGTTGTTAGTTGAGCGACGTAACTACATAAAGGAGAAAAAACTCTGCTATATGGATGCTTGAAACCTGGCCACAGTGTGACAGACTGCTGTCATCGTCACTTCTGTGACCACTGTAAGGGAAAGCATCCTACAGCCCTTCATGATGAAAACTATAAAAGGGAAAGGTCTACATCAGAGCCAGAGATAAATCAAGGTGCTGCTGCAATGGCGCTCAGTGTAGCAGGAGAAGGCTCATCCCACACATCCATGCTGATACCAGTCTGGGTTTCATCTAAAAGGGATCCAACGGCTGAGAAGCTTGATGCACTTCTCGACACCCAAAGCGATACTACAATCATTGACAAAGAATTGAGTGACGGCCTTAATGCTGACACACACACACACACACACACACACACACACACACACACACACACACACACACACACACACACACACACACAGTTACATGCGAGAGAATAAGAGCAAAGAATATATATTTGAAATTTAAAAAAATATTTTGAGACAGAGTTTACGTTTTGAGATTTTTTTTTTTGAGAATTTCTTTTTCATACTGATAACAAAAAATATATATTTGAGAGTTTAAAAAAATATTTTGAGAGAGATTTTTTGCTATCAGTGTGAATTTTTTTTCTCTCAGATCTTTTTTTTTCTTCTCGCATGTAATAAAGAAACAATTCTAGCTCCATATCACAACACTATTTACTAAAGTTGGATAGTGGACCAGGACGTCTTCCCCTCCTTCTCTCTCCAAAACTGTAAATGTTGCCTTCAGATAGCTGTAAAGACAGTGAATAATAATAATAATAAAGACAGTACCCAGAGTGAAATAATCCCTCATCATAGTACTGTCATGACAGACAAAGCTTAGTCAGCCTAGTTGTCATTAAATTCCATATCTACTTGTTGAAAAATCATGTAGAATAAAGTTATTGTTGCTGTAACAAAGCATTAACTTTTTACATATTACTAACCTAATTCATGTTTCTGTTGGTGCCATGACAGCATGTGCCATCTCATAAATGCATTAAATCAGATAGAAATTATCAGATAGAAGTTATACTGGCAACTTTTGGGACAAAGGATTTTTACCTGATTATGAGATATGGCATACAAACTTTGCCAGAGGGAAATGGGCTGAAAAGTGGATCAAATGTCAACTTCAGAAGTTATCTGACCTCTACCTCAAAGTTATCTTCATCTGAAGAATCAGGGTTAAGCAGTTGTCATCCTGCTCTGATCACTGGCCTTTTTTCACACTAACATGCATTGTCATATTAGAAACTGAATATAGAATCATTTAAATAATGTTAAAATACTAATGTTGTGCTGTTACTGTGTCTAAGTGCATTTCAGTATCTATAAGTGAAGAAGGAAACCCCAGTAATCCGCATCATCAACCCAGAGGCCCCTGCCCACCGTCAACAGATCGTAATGATGGCGACTAAAGAGGCCCGTTGCTATCGTGAGAAAAAGATGGTCTTCCCTAAACTTCCACAGGAGCTGCTCTTCCAGGACAGTGCCCTGACACATACAGAGAAGCTCCTTCCAATAGAGGGCATCCTTGCACCTTGCACTGTGCCTGACAGCTGGCAGTCCCTTTTGGCCGTTATGCACAGCACCCTTCCACTGGCTTGTTGCAAATGATGTGGGACACATAAAGTAATAAGCTCATTATATTCATTACCATTGTTGGCTGCGCATTCTTTTTGATTGCATGTTTAAAATAAATATCTGTTTACACAAAACTACTTTATTCAGTGTTAATTATTTATTTATTTATGCAAATGTTTTTTTTTACTCATCATTTTAATTGCAGTTTGGCTCATGATGATGACGATGGTATTAAGTTATAGGTATGGTTTAAGTACCATATTAACCCACAAAAAACTTTGATATTGATTCTACTTTTCAACTACCATGAATTACGTACTATTTTGTCAATATTAAGTTATTGAAGCACATGTAGGACATGTGCCTGCTGAAAACTGAAGATATATCTCAAAATATTACTTAAGAACTACTTTTTCTTTTGAAATCAAACTGAGTTCCAGCATGGTAGCAAACAGACCACATCACCACTCTGTCATTACAGTGTGGTTCATACGTGTTTACAGGGAGGGAACCATGTGAAATCTCTCATTTCTGCAATGTTCACATACTACAAACGAGTGAGCACAACATCAATTAATTACACACATATGTGTGTGTGTATATGTATATGTATACATACATATAATTACACGTAATGTATATGTATATGTATACATACATATAATTACACTGTGTGTGTAATTAACTGATGTTGTGCTCACTCGTTAGTATGTGTGTGTGTGTGTGTGTCTGTGGTGTGATTTGAAATTGTATTGTCTGTTATCTATCGATCCATATAGATAGATAGATAGATAGATAGATAGAGAGATACTATATCCCAAATCCCAATTTAAACTCTGAAGGATAATGATGCTGAAAGAGCCAAAGAAATTGCTTTGTACGCGGCAAAATATGGGTCGGGCCAACCCTTTTGAATGATGTACGGACCCTTTCTGCTACCGTCAAACTATGTTGATCTGGACACCAAATAGGGCCCTTAGAGTTAAATACCCCATTGTCACGAATGGTTGCTAATAGGATTGAATGATACGTTTTTGCTGCTTGATAGAAAAGTAAACTTTCACCATTCTCCTTTTACATGATTAATACCATCCGACCCTTCCCCTTTAAGACAGGTATCCATGTGGGCTACCTGTCTTAAAGGGGAAGTCACATACACACATGTGTGTGTGTATGTGACGTTAGTCCGACTGGGGTTATTGTTATGGGAAGTGAGGCTCTCCGTGTGTAGAAAATAATCGTAGGCGGCAGCTGACACAGTGATGCACATAGTTTTCAATGGGTAGTCTGTGAAGCTACAGTAGTCAGTAGGCTCGTTCGAGATGAGCCAGGTCTGCACAGAATCAATCACTGGCGATCGGTGCCCGTTGCATGCCGGTTAGATTTGTGTCCGACTTGATCCCGACTTGCTCTGATGTCATGCTCACGTGGGCAACGGAAATCTCACGAGAGCAAGGCGGACGCAGTTCTGAGACGCAGGTGGCGCAGTTGCTTTTCACCGACTGCAAGAGCCAGGCGGACCCAGGCGGACCCAGAGCATGATGGGAAACGCCAGCTTCTCAGCTGATTTAACACCTGATTGGTTTACAACATGATGACATTTTATATAAACTTTTTATTGTTTTTGAATCGGAGGGATTTTAATTGCTATTTGTCTGATTTAAAGACTTATTCTGTACAGAACACATGTTAGAATGCCTAGAATTAGAATGCCTTTATTTGTCTCCGGAAGCAGTTGCAAGGTACCAACGGGCCCGAAGGGCTGCAGCCTCTGCCGTGACAGAGGCAAAGCAGCGGGTGTGGGAGAAGTTCGGAGAAGACATGGAGAAGGACTTTCGGTCGGCACCAAGGTGCTTCTGGAAAACCGTTCGCCACCTCAGGAGGGAGAAGCGAGGAATCATCCAAGCTGTTTACAGTAAGGATGGGACGTTGTTGACCTCAACTGGGGAGGTAATAGAGCGGTGGAAGGAGCACTTTGAGGAACTCCTAAATCCAGCTGGCACGCCCTCTGTGGTAGGGGCAGAGCTGGAGGATTATGGGGGATTGTCGTCAATTTCCCTGGTGGAAGTCACTGAGGTAGTAAAACAACTCCACAGCGGCAAAGCCCCAGGGATTGATGAGATCCGTCCAGAAATGCTGAAAGCTCTGGGTGTGGGAGGGGATGTTTTGGTTGACACGCCTCTTCAACATTGCGTGGAAGTCTGGGACGGTGCCTAAGGAGTGGCAGACCGGGGTGGTGGTTCCCCTCTTTAAAAAGGGGGACCAGAGGGTGTGTGCCAATTACAGGGGTATCACACTTCTCAGCCTCCCTGGTAAAGTCTACTCCAAGGTACTGGAAAGGAGGGTTCGGCCGATAGTCAAACCTCGGATTGAAGAGGAACAATGCGGATTCCGTCCTGGCCGTGGAACAACGGATCAGATCTTCACTCTCGCAAGGATCTTGGAGGGGGCCTGGGAGTATGCCCAACCAGTCTGCATGTGTTTTGTGGATCTGGAGAAGGCATATGACCGGGTCCCCCGGAGAAATTGTGGGAGGTGCTGCGGGAGTATGGGGTGAGGGGGTCCCTTCTCAGGGCCATCCAATCTCTGTATGACCAAAGCGAGAGCTGTGTCCGGGTTCTCGGCAGTAAGTCGGACTCGTTCCACGTGAGGGTTGGCCTCCACCAGGGCTGCGCTTTGTCACCAATCCTGTTTGTAATATTTATGGACAGGATGCTCGGTCCGTCTGACCTGAAGGCAGCATCGCGGGCCCTGAGGAGTGCACGGACATGGCTGGTCATCCAGGGTTTCTGGTTAGGGAAGACCCGAATGGTTTTGTCCACAGTCACATTCCCAATGCAGAACTTGATGTAGTCCAGTACTGTTCCTGTGAATGATTCCAGCTCCTGGTGTTCAAATAAGTCCCAGTCTGTCTGGCTGAAGCAGTCCTGCATGTTGTGTGGCTGATAGTTTAGAAGTCAGAAAGACTAAATCCGTTCACGGATCATCTACAGTGTGTTGTTAATTAAAATAATTAAAATCAGCAACAGATCGCATGTAGAGCACTTTGACAGCTACTCTGTCATACTTAAAACAACTGGAGACTGTGTACAAGCTGATACTGTATGTGGGTCTGATTATATTTTATTAAATCGGAATCGCAATCTGGACTCTGCATGTGTTTTGTGGATCTCGTATGACCGGGTCCCCGGGAGAAATTGTGGGAGGTGCTGCCTGTCCAGCCTAAAGGCTGCTGGAATCGGCTGGAAACTGTCCGAGTTTACCGCAGCTTTTTGTCCCCGCCCTCTGCTGCTGCCGCCTGCTCTCGTCTACTTTACAGGCGAGGCGCAGTTCATCTCAAACGAGCCTAGTGCCTTATGTTTGCTGCAAATACAAACTAAGTCACCTGATTAATGCAACATAATCACAGCGTCTCCTGGCCATTTTCCCCACAGAAACCTGATACCAGCCAGGCTAAAGCTAACATAGTTAGCCTAGAGATCCAAGGGTTCTGTCAGTCCCAACTAACCAGTACTGTTCCTGGAATGGACACTGGTGAAACGTAACACTAATCTACTACAGAAGTCTGTGTCTGATCTAATGTCATTTCAACTGATTGAATTGTTCTTGGATACACAGTTTGTTGCTAGTGCGCGTGACATGCAGGTCTGATCAATTTATCAAACTGACAAGCTGGTCCCTCTAGTCGACCACCACCTGACATTTAGAGGAAGCAACATGCAATTACTGTCATACACTTTAGCCTGGATTGATAGTATTATATGAATACAATGGTGTCATGCTAGTCAACCAGGGTATTTCTACCTGATGTCCCTCTCCAAAACCACTTCAGAAGACTTCTGTGTAGATGCACACCCCTACAAAATCATTGCAGTAGTCGGGAATGATTTATTATTTCCAAATAGAGCTATTCATGTCATCTTTTAAAAATTACTTCTTTTTTTTCATATCGCAATGTATATCGCAGGGAAAAAATATTGCAATGTCAGATTTTTTCAATATCGTGCAGGCCTAGTTGCTGATTAAAAGGAAATGACCATATTTGGATCCGACAACATTGCACAGGAGAAAGAGAGAGCTTTCTAACAGTATATGTGATGACAGGGTGCAAACAGCGAACGCGGAGCAGCATGTTGATTTTATGAGAAATCTACAGATGCAAACAGACAAAGTATAGTAAAATAAATACCTAAATGTGTATTTTGGACCAAAAGAAGACTGTTGTGGAAGGCAAATAGCCCAAAATCTCATGTCTCCCCTTCAGCCTTAATTTAATTTAAACCACCAAGGTATAAAAATAAACTGCACCCTCATACATTTGTCACGAAAGGAGTAATCAACTTAAGTGGGCAGTCACCCCAAGAAAAGTAAACCAGCAATTTCCCGCAAATTGTTGCGCTAAGGGGAGTGTCGATGGAACGGGCCATTTGTGTGACATCCTGTTGTGTACTTAAACTCCCCAAAAACGCACAAGTATACTTTATTTTTCACAATAACAGATTTCCGTCTTTGTTATTGGAGGAAACATTCCGGTATAACACTCTGTTTCCTGTTGACAGTACAGGATTCTTAGACCACCTCAAACCATAGCTCAAGCAAACTGACAAGTCTGATCGCCGGGTAACATGATTAGCCAACACAGACATGGGGTTGTGTTTCTTCAAAAGTTGAGTGGGTTTCTCTCCTGCAAGCTGACAAACGTGGGACAGATGACAAACGTTACTAACTGAGTTAGTTATGTCTCACGTTGTATTGGTTTGCCCTACTATGGACAAAATATATTGATATATCCATCCGTCCGTCTTTGTCCGCTTATCCGGTACCGGGTCGCGTGGGCAGCAGCTCCAGCAGGGGACCCAAACTTCCCTTTCCCGAGGCACATTAACCAGTTTCAACTGAGGGATCCTGAGGTGTTCTCTGCTCTTCACGGATGACTGTGCATCTCTACTTTCCTGTTTGTTTGACAACAAAATTTGTTAGTTTTGTGTTGCCAGACTGGCTAATCATACTTTAATCAATCCCAATCATCCTCCCAAACATGTAATAAAATGTGGTTAAGAGCTATTTTATTTGTAACCTGCTTAAATTTAATACGCGCTGTTGAACTATGAACTGACTCATTAGGTTGTCACACTAACAACCTAATGGCATCAGATTGGCCTTTTATTGTACATTTTATCTTGGTTAATTGTTAAAATGATTTCAGATATGATGATATTTAATTGCTTCAAGACCAAGTGTGGGATTAACATGATGAGTAAGCAGTGTGATGTCGAAGGAAGGAGGACTTAAAAGTAGAGGAGTAGCAGGCAGGAGGGAGCTTCAAAAAGGGCTTTATTTTAACAGTCCAAAAACAAAGGTAACAAAAGGTGAAATCCAAAAATCCAAAATCAGGCACAGGGAAGGCAACACTAAAACAGGGAAAACTACACAGGGGAAAACTCACGAGGGATAAATCCGGAACAACTCAGAGGGAATATCAGGAACAAGACAGGAACCTAGACACAACCATGTTGACGAGACATAAGGAAAAAAGGGAACACAGGGGTTAAAAGAGGTAACGGGGAACAGGTGAGACGTCAGATGAATCACATTAGGATTAGGAAAGGAGACAAGACAGGACCGAAAAGGGGGAAATACCCCAAAACAAAACCCCAAACCACAACAAGCAGATTTTCAAATATATTCTTAATTCAACTACTAGGTACCAAAGAGTAGCCTACCAGAAAATCTGACAACTCTGAAAATCTTCTTGACAAATAGGATTAATAGTTTATGTAAAGTACATTCAACAATACAACAGTTTGACTTATTTATTTACAAAAAAGAGATTGTTTGGTACAATTTTAGAATTAGTTATATCTCAATAAAAACTAAATATGAAAAAAGCACCGGAAAAATAATAAGGCTGATTCTCATGAACAAGAAAGGCAGAGAGCTAAATAATGCTGTAGGCAAGATGCATTTTGGAGAAAGATAAAAATGATGAATGACCACTTCTCACTGCTCTGTGCCTGGAGTAAGATAAGACTCGTGCCTGGTCGTATCTGTCTTCTCAGGCCTGGGAATGGGAGATTTTAGGTATTTGCGCAACTTTGGCTTAACAATGGTTTGAGGAACCATGGAGACCTGGAACACATCCAACTGATTACATCAAACTTTCAGCAGCACTAGGGTTCAAGTAGTCCTTTATGCATAGTTTTGGTATATTTAGGACCACACAACATTAAAGTACTTTGCTGTCACCATTTTTGTGTCTGGTCAAACCTAGCCTCAGCCACAACAACTAAAAGAGACAGGTAACGCTACACACAAGAGAATACACCACCAAAATAACACAGTCGATATTTGATGACTTACATGTCCTGTTATCACTTTATTTATATTATTTGTTTTTCTTCAAGTGCCATATCCTGGTGTCATTCACCTATCCTGCAACAGCGTATTGATGGGCATCTGTACTCTTGAACAAGTTAATGTTAAATGTGTCCGGCAAAGTAACTATGGGAAGACGTAGGGCTGGGCGATATTAAATTTGACCTTATATCAATACATTTTTAAACAAGATATGTGATTATAAAATACGCTATTTATCGATATAGTTTAGTGTTGCGTTACATTAACAATTTCTTCTGTCAGGTTCAGGACACTTTATCTTACTAAATAAACATGGTCAAGCAAAGAAACGAGACGCAGACGGCAAAATGTAGAGTTAAAGCTTTTGCAAAAGGGCTAGATCCGTGACTGCAATCTGCCTGCCAGAGTTGCTTCCGCGGATCAGACACCTAGTTACAAAAACATAGGCTATTTATTGAAGCACACACACACAAAGATTTACAGTTGTTGAGTCTATCTACACAGAAAAAGGAGGGCAGAGTGCCTGACCTCGAAACTAAGACTATCTAAAGGATTTACAACAGAGTAGACTTCATGGCGGTGTTTCAAGGAAAACATAGTTGGTTAAATGTGCATATAAAATATAAAGCATACATGAATATACGTCAAGCAAGATATGAATATATGATAAGCATGAAAGTTATGATTATGATATGAATATGAATTTAAGCATGCAAGGTATAATATTCTAAGACACTGCTACAGAGAATTGTCTAATAAGGAACATATAAAAAACGAATTTCTCTGTCATTTCCCTCCTGTTGTACATTTAACAAACATCAGCAATTATGACTCCGGGTTGCGGTTTTCAATAATTACGTCAAAGCATGCACACACAGGATAGGATACTTGTTTACTCTTCATCAGGGAGAAGGCAAAAAACCCTTTCCGTCTGTTAGAAAGGAAAAATTCCTTCTCGACCCCCCCCCCTTAGGGAGCGATCACCCTGTTGGCCAAGATGAGTTCAAAGGTTTATGTGTGCTTTAATACATCATTGTGTGGGCTTGGGACACATTTATCGTTACTTATCAGATTTAGCAGAGAGCTGATGAAACTGGACATGTGCATAGTTGGTCAGTTGTAAAGTGTATGAACACAAGGCATTACACATCCTAGCACTATGAAAATTATTACAAGTACTGCTACAAGGAAAGTAACAATTCTAAGCAATAATCCATACCAAGGTCCTGAAGTTAACCAGGAGAGGAAATCTCCGCTAACTACATTATCTGCCTCAGCAGCATCTCTCAAGTGCAGTCAAATTAAGAATGGCTTTCTGAATGACACCTGCATCTTTGTCATTATCTGGGATAAAAGTGCAACACGTAGTACCAATAAGCGCACACACACCACCTTGTGATGCCGTCAACTGGTCTAACACCAGCCTATTTTGTAGGGCGATCAATCTTATAGCGGTCAATTCTTCGCATATTTTTGACAGGGCTGTTACGGTTGAATTCATGAACAGCCCTACTCGGTAACTGATTGTTTCCATTCTCAGCTCAACTTTACCCACCCCTACCCACGGGAAAAGTGCATGCAAAACTTTCTGGCCATCTGACCACAGCTCGTGACCTTTGGGGACATCCGATCCCCCCTACGCTGTCATGGCGTTCAAAAGCACTACGTCTCGCACGTGGGTGGTGGCGGAGCGTTACCATGTGTGAATGATCTGCCGGTTCTAGAGCGCAACGACCCTCCCAACCCACCGGTAAATCTAGGAACATGTAGGAGCCACACAGCCAATTGACTCCTAGCTGGCCATATGTTCTCAATGCATCAGGGGCCTGGAAATAGGGCACACAAGTCTTATTACCTACAGACTTGGTGATGTCCAATTTGCATACAGTCAATGGCGGGACCATTTGCCAATTCAGGGTCTCGTTCAACAGAGTGGGTGTTAAGGCGGAGGGTAGCGCGTGTAGGAAGATGGTGCTGGCGTCGACGGGTTTCGGGACCACCTACGGGTTGTGGGCGGAAATTGGCATACGTGTGCATACATAACAGTTTTTGTGGTTCTCAGATTTAGTTACATATTTAGCATAGCAATACCAAATGTTCAAATCAAAGGACGAATTGTAAACCACATCATAGTCTTTCATGGCTTCGTCGATGAGCATACGGTTTCCGTGCGAAACCTTTCATTGTGGTCCCTTACTCGCTGTCAGCGACACGCAGAGGACCAGTAGGACAGAACAAACCCATCCCTTTAGTTCACCCATAGCTGGAGTATAAAGTCTCAGTTGGTTTCTTCTTTTTCTTCAGCAGGCAAAGGTTTTGATACCGCCCGCCCTCCAGCCTATTCGGGGTGTGGGAATGGATTGATCTTTTTACAGTGACTTTGGTGAACCCACGTGGATCGTTCAGCAATCTTTACAGCTGTGGGCGTGGTGATGAGCACAGTGTACGGCCCCTCCCACTTTGGTGATGACCAGCACTTCCTCTTTATCACTTTTATCAGCACTTGGTCATCTGGCTGGGGTCTCCCCACCTGGGGAGACAGAGAGGGAGAGATAGGCAGATTACATGCACTTTGAACAGTCCTATCTCTAAACACTTTGCACATCCACTCTGCTAAGAGGGCCCCTGGATCATCACTTTTCTCTGCCCAGGGGACCCCTTCCCACAAAGCAATGTTACTGTTACTGTCTCATTTACAAAATGTGGGCCATAATCACTCCAAATTATTCTTAGGATGCCATACTGGGGTATTACCGTTTTAGCGAGTATTTTGGCTACAGTAATGGCATCTGCTTTAGCTCTATGAAATCCATGTATAGGATCTCGGATGTGACCCTTGTGGGCATTTCCCTCTCTTTGGTCTTACATTTCCCTGCGGATTAATTTGTTAAGTAAGAATTTAATCCCTTGAAGGTGTGAAACACCTTCTGTACTGTACTCTTCCCCGCTGTTGGGACATGGCCCTTCGCCATGGCCCACCCTACCATAAAATACAAATTTTTAGACGCTAGGCTGCTATCTCTGTGTATGTCTGTGACCTTCACTGTGTTTCTCTCTGACTTTATTCTACTGAGGCCAAAAATCTTTCCCTAAAATCCACAGTCTGTTCAATTGTTGTGGATGACATTAGCTCTTCTTTTAGGTGAGGAAAAGCTTTTCTTTCCCCACATTGTTCCATCTCATTTTGTTGATCAAGGCCCTAGGCGTGTCAGATAAGGTCTTGTAGCTCCTGAGTTTTTTAGTGTGTCTAATGTCTAGTGTGGGGGCTCTGGACTGTACTGCTTGTTTCTGTTAAGCCAAACTCAGGAATTCGTTGCGAAGTAGAGACCTCGTTGAAACAACAACAAACCAAAATGACAAGAACTGAACTTCTACACTTCTTCAACTTCTAACTTCTAACTTCACAACGAACAGAGTCACAGAGTGACCCCACAGCTCTGTGCATAACACATGACTGCTCCTTATCTCCCGTTTGCCCCAACAGAAACCAGGCCATGTTTGGAAAACACTCAAATCTTAAACAACACACTTCGTCCTTCTGTTTTCTGTTTTTCAGGCTTCTAGGGGCCAGAGCTGTCCCTGAACACCCGCCTAGTGCGTCAAAAAAAAAAAAAAAATCAAAACACATACATATCAAAAAAAAACTAAAACAAAAAATGACTGTAGCTGTCATTTAATCTTAGAAGCTAGAAATTTATCTCGTCTGTAGATTGGTTCAGGCATTAACCTACAGTTTGGGCAAGCTGACCGTTGCATATCTCTCAAGGCGCCAGCTTTTTGTTGCCTATTTGCTCACAGTGATAAATCGCAAAGCCATAACAACACTAGCTGTCTCTAGACGCTGGAGGCCCTATTCAAGGATCTATGGCACATGTTTCAGAGGCACCTTCAATGTAGATCCACTTAATAAACGAAAAATTAACTAAAAGAAAATCTTGTCTATATGAATTTCCCATTACAGGCCTCAGTTACTTGTCTTATATCTCGAATCAAGCGCCAATGAACCTTATCACCTTTTTTTACTGGAAAAATTGGTGTATCACATGGCTAGTCAGGATACTCCCTCATACTCCCTCTATGACTAAGCACCTCAATGCTTTTGACTTAACAAAAAAAATACATACTGGAAATAAAATGTTTGAAAGTACAAATTCTAATTCCCATTAAAAAATTAAAAAACAAAAAATAAACTTAGTCTTCCCATAACAGTGGCAATCCATGTACTCTGGCTCATTCTTCTTGAGCAATTTCAAATATGTATATATATGCATACATATATCTCCATATATATATATATATACATACACATACACACGTACATGCACGTACCCTTTTTTACTTATTTTCCTTAAATCTAACAATTTTGGAATTGATATCGACCAACTGTTCTATATTCTTCCATTACTTTTTCCTTTTAAATCTAACAATTTTGGAATTGGTATCAATCAACTGTTTTATATTCTTCCATTACTTTTTCCTAATTTCTTTCACTAGCTCTCTGACTCATTGTTTTTTTTCTTTTCTTTTACCAATAAGTCCATCTGTAATCTAGAGGGATCTGGTCCCAACTCAGTAATCAATGTATGTGATTCGTCAGACACCCTCATATAATTGTGATTGTAATCATGTATACATGCATTACTCCTCATAGAATTTGCTAAGAAATTTCAACACTACTCATGTTTTAAGAGGATCTGCGTTCAGAAATTTTAACACATTGCCTCTTCCATGTGTGTAGTCTGTCTCTCAGACACAATACACACTTCTCACCAAACCTGCTGTTTGGCTACTCTTTACTCTTCAACAACACGTAGCATTAATAACCCCACTGGATCACTCCAATTTTTATCAGTCAGACCATGGAAACATCATTGCCTTAATTTAGATTTCACCAATGTGCAGATTCGATTCCCAACAGGTTCTGCTCACCTTTATTTAGGGGCCCCAGGCTCCGTTGTTTCCTGTTCTGACTGTTCCCATCCAATTTTTTAATCAATCCAATCCAATGTTCAATTTTGAGTGAATCCCCCATTTTCAGATTTGATTTATGCTTGGTTTTCGTTATACTCCAAATAAAAAGGCGCAAACAGAGAACAAGGGAAAAGTTGTCTCTGTAGTTTCCCTTATCTGTCTCTGTCTCTCTCTTGCCTGCCTGCTCTCTCCACATTCCTGCAGCACACAGCTCTCCTGTATCCTCCGTCTCTATTTCTCCTAAAGAGCAACTCTCTCCTCCACCTGCTATTGCTGTAATAAACTAGTAACAGACGTCATTCTAAATTTACAATCAAAGCCGTATTTCTTTGTCCAATCTTTCACAAATTCCACACTTCCTGGGAAGGTTTTTTCCATGAATTTTACATTTTTAGCTAGGTACAGCGGTACTTTGGTTTTTACCCATCTGTCCTGCTCTATTCCTCAAATCACACAATTTCCACAATAAAACACTGCGACAATAAAACTTCACAAATCACCTCTACACCAACCTGTGTCCCTGTCCTAAGCAAAGTCTCACAAAGAACCACAAGTTATCACAATAAACCTGGTGTGAAGCAACACTCCTATTGTCTCACAACCAAACCAGCAAACAAACAAACAAATTGTTACAAACAATACACTAACCCGCTACGGGAAAAACACCCAGCGCTTCTGACCAGCGTCAGGAAACAAACACAAACTCGCTACGGGAAAAACACCCAGCGCTTCTGACCAGCGTCAGGAAACAAACACTAACTCGCTACGGGAAAAACACCCAGCGCTTCCGACGGACACCCGCTGTGTAAACACACACGGTGTGTCGGGAAACAACACAAATCCGCTACCCACTATGAGTCAACACCCATAGCGTAATAGTGAAACACAACATAGAACACAAAACACATAGCAAACAGTGCACTGCTACAATACACAGACAAACAAACACTGCCTCGCTGTGAACACACAGCGCTTCCGACTATACCACCGCAGTGACAACACACACACGGTGTCTCGGGAAACAAAAAGCCGGTGATCACCCCTGCCGAACTCCTGAACCCAATCAGGATGGCTTCTAGACACCGGTCTCCCCGCACGGGGAAACGTGTCGCTTTGGACGTCCCGGAACTAGTCAGAACCAACTGATAGCTCCCGTTTTACGCTTAGCCATGTCCCTAGACGGCAAGCATTAATCAAAAACAACCAGGCTTTGAGCGGTATTATCTGCCCCCAGCACCCACAACAAAAACACCCAATAAAGTCCTAGACCGTAAGACACACAGCCGTTACGTTAAGCGTTTTGTACAAAATCACTCAATAAAGTCCTAGACCGTAAGACACACAGCCGTTACGTTAAGCGTTTTGCACAAAATCACCCAATAAAGTCCTAGACCGTAAGACACACAGCCGTTACGTTGAGCGTTTTGCATGCGCATACAGGTGAACAGAATAATAGCCCCAATAAAGTCTCCAGACAGCGGGTCGTAATCAACAACACTCTCAATTTGTCACTCCAAAGTACAAATTCTAGCTAGCAAAAACTGCGCACCACTTTTTTACATGAGAAACTCAGAACTGCCACACTCACCGTCTCTGTCCGCCGCTTGACCATGGGAGTCGTCACCGGGGAAATGCAGGGCGGCACCGGACCAACCGGCCCCGTCCTACGAAGAGGTGGACGGCTGTTAACAGATCATCTGGCCTTGATCGGGCGCGGTCCTGGACTCCTCAGCTGTTGACTCCCGGGTTTCGGCACCAGAAAATGTCAGGTTCAGGACACTTTATCTTACTAAATAAACATGGTCAAGCAAAGAAACGAGACGCAGACGGCAAAATGTAGAGTTAAAGCTTTTGCAAAAGGGCTAGATCCGTGACTGCAATCTGCCTGCCAGAGTTGCTTCCGCGGATCAGACACCTAGTTACAAAAACATAGGCTATTTATTGAAGCACACACACACAAAGATTTACAGTTGTTGAGTCTATCTACACAGAAAAAGGAGGGCAGAGTGCCTGACCTCGAAACTAAGACTATCTAAAGGATTTACAACAGAGTAGACTTCATGGCGGTGTTTCAAGGAAAACATAGTTGGTTAAATGTGCATATAAAATATAAAGCATACATGAATATACGTCAAGCAAGATATGAATATATGATAAGCATGAAAGTTATGATTATGATATGAATATGAATTTAAGCATGCAAGGTATAATATTCTAAGACACTGCTACAGAGAATTGTCTAATAAGGAACATATAAAAAACGAATTTCTCTGTCAGCCATGCCTATGTTTACTTCTCTTCTCTCACTCTCTGCGCAGCCCCAACTCACTCACATGCAGGTTCATCTGCAACAGCGGCCTGTCCATACTGCTGACATTTGTCTACAGTTATGATTAACACAGCCGTGTATTTTGTTGAGCATAAAAAAACACAGCAAAAATCATGGAACATGATAATTTAATTTAATTTAATCATAATTTGGAATTTTGATTTTTAATTTACATGTGTTGTATATTTTCAAAAACAGGGAAAGAAACCCTGTCTTTGCTCTGTTTTAGTAAAAGTGCTCATGATACCTCACATGTGGCTTTAACATACAACTGAACATTTAGCCCACTAAGTAAAACATGGAGGGCTGACAATCAAGTGCCACCTTTCAAAACAATGGATGACACCGCAGCCTCCTAGGGAAAAGTGGAACTGGATTAGCACTGTTTCAGAGAATGTGATCTCCTTTACAGGTAGTTCAATTCAATTCAAATAAATTTTATTTATAGTATCAATTCATAACAAGAGTTATCTCGAGACACTTTACAGATAGAGTAGGTCTAGAACACACTCCATAATTTACAAGGACCCAACAGTTCTAGTAGTTCCCTCCAGTTATTTAATTACACAGAGTGATCTTGCAATTAGATTGATCGTGCAGCCTTAAAATATACAGTACAGTATACTATTTAGTGTCAACCTGCATGATGATGGTACAGTGGCTTTAACACATGCCTTTGGTGTGGGAGACCAGGGTTTGAATCCCACTGTGATACATCAACCAATGTGTCCATGAGCAAGGCACATTACTCATAGTTGCTCCAGAGGCATGCGACATCAGACATCCACAGCAGGACGATCATCAGAAAAGAAAACAACAGCAACAGTCTAGATCACACCAGCAGGATGGAAAACCGCTCACTGTGTGGTCCCAAGGAGCTTCCCCAATCCTCTCTCATTTACGGTCAAAAATGTCCGTCTCCTGAATCAAATACATTTACAGTTGAAGCAGGTCCATACACTATTTCACGGCAAATTATCAGTAACTTGTCTCAACCAATTATTTCACATGCAAAGCTAACAGTACGAAAGCAATGCTAATGGATAATGGCAATTTTGCTAACGCAAATGGCTATTCACAGTTAGTAACACAATAGGTGATTTCATACTACAGCGCTGTCTGCGAGCTTACCCAGTACTATACAGTAATTCCTCTACTGTGTCGCGTGGTTATGACACAATTGTTTTTACAAAAACATCTGCTATGGAGCCATAACGTGAGCTACAAGGTAATGGAGCCTTTTATACATTGTTGTGTTTCTTTAGAAATAAACACAGGACAAATAGAGTCTTTAAACGCTTCAGATGTAAAGTTCTTCGCTGTCAAAGTGGCGGCAAAATGAATGTCAGTCAATGGAATGCTAACGGCGGGTGATAGCTTGTTAGCATCAAAATGGTGCCATATGAGCTCCGATTAGAGAAGAGAGGCTTACCCCCTTGGCTAAACCTCACAAAGTTCATTTGCTTAGCGTCTATCTCTCTCTCCGACTATCTCTCAAAACGGGAATCTCTGCATGTCACAACTAAGCCTCACCCCTTTACATGGGATTATAATTACATTGGCTAATAGGTCATGACCCTCCAACAAAAGTAAAGTAAGACAATGATTGACATATTAGGCTGCTATCAAGTTAAGCTGTGTGGCTGACAGTGATGGGAATAACGGCATTATAAAATAACCGTGTTACTAACGGCATTACTTTTTTCAGTAACAAGTAATCTAATTGATTCTTCCCATCTTAATAACGCCGTTACCGTTACTGCTGAAAAATACAGCACGTTACTAAAATTGAAGCTGTTATTTTCATCAGACCGATGAGCCGAGAGGCAAATTCATTTTTTCTTCCTAGGTTATTGGGCAGTGCACGAGACAAGCGCATAAATGCTGAGGATTGGCTGAGGTTGAGTAACATTTCATGGTAAGCCAATCAGAGGTAGAGTTGGGCTCTAGCCAGCACTATAGTGCTACTCGCTCTGAAACTAATGTCAATTTCTCACGTCTCCCTCGCTCTATCACCCACACACACACACACACACACACACACACTAGATCACACTTTCCCATGTATTTTAATTTTATTTTTGTTCTGTTAAAGAGGGGTGGAGGTGGGGTCACATTTGAGCATTTAAAAATGTATTTGAAAGTAATGCATTAGTTACTTTCTGAAGTAACTAGTTACATTTATAATTTGTAACTGAGTATCTAATTTAGTTACTTTTTGGAAGAAGTAACTTGTAACTGTCACTAATTACTTTTTAAAAGTAACTTTCCCAACACTGGGGGTTGATTACCATGGATCAGAGTGATAGAGAAAGACAGAGTGGCTCGGCAGGGTGAGGAATAAAACCAACGTTTTGAACAACTAAACATGACTAAGGGCTGAAAAGAAGAAACCTTATGGGAAAAAAACTTATCAAGATGACAACTCACAAGAAGACCCTCTTATTCAAGTGATTTTTTTTTCTTTAGTTTATTCTTGAACAAAAGTTGACAGCCAAGTAAGCTAGCTAGTTGTCCATAAGGTTCAAGCAACCTGCTAAGTCTGTGCGGTCAAACTAACCTAACTTCTTTTTAGGAGACTAATTCAGTAAGTGCCCTTTTTTTCTTTTCTTTTTACTCTTTTTTTTTTCTTTCGAAAATCTTTTGAGCGATGGAAGAAGCGGAAGATATTCATTCCATAATGAATTCTTGTGCAAAGAAATCCCAGAGTGACCAATTTGAATCAAATACTTTACAACATTATCAGAGCAAACCGAGTTGTGTGTGGAACCTTCAACGTTATCAGAAACTCCTAAACCGCGAGCATCAAAGAAATTGAAGTTACGAACAAGTGACGACAATGACTCTGAGCCTTTGTCCAACTCAGGTCTGTGCACGATAATAGAAAGAATTGAAAAAGTCACTCAGAAGACTTCGGTCACTAGAAGTAATGGTGAAAGACAACACCAACTCCATTAAAAGAGTCACTGATGTCCTTGACTCCATTGAAAACAAGTTGAAGACGTGACACGTGAAGTTTCATCTCTGCAGTACAAAGTTGCCGTCTTAGAAAAGGAGAATGCCGTTCTCCGGGACAGATGCAGTAATCTTGATGCGTACAAAAGAAGATGGAACCTGCGAGTTGCTGGCATTCCTGGGAAAATGGGAGAGAACATTAAGAATACCATTGTCAATATTTTGAGCCAGGTCTCTCCTGACATTGGCCTACTCCGTGGACATTGTGCACAGACTGGGTCCCCGCTCTGCTCAGCTGAACCCCAGGCGTTGCATCATTGTGCAGTTTCTATCAAGATTACATAGAGACAAGATCTGGAGGGATGCTGGATCAGCAGCCATACTCAAGGAAAAGAGAATAAAGCTATATGAATATCTGACTCAGGAGACCTAGGACATCAGAAATAAAATGTGGCATCTTGTTGAAGAGGCGAGGAAGGAGGGGAAGAAAGCAGGCTTCAAAGGCTCCTACATTGACGGTAAAAAAGTCACTGCTAAGCATTTGTGAATGAAGGTTGCTTTACTGCTACTCGGCTGTCATTTATGGCAGTGCTGTCTGAAATTTAATTTGGCTCACTCTTAAATGGGTAACAAAGTTATTAATAGATTCTTATAGATAACGCTCTAATTTTGTTCTTTCTACCGCTATTCGATAGAAGATAATGCATCCGTTATGTGACACAAAATAACCAACTTTATGGGCCTCTGTCTGTCAGACGGTCTGAATGAGATACTACCATATCAACGGAGCAATAACATGCACAGCAAACTATATTACAACTTTCCAAATCTCGGACAACAGAGATGGGAGGAGTTATATTTTGAATGTGCACAAAGTTGTAAACACTTGAGCCACTATTGTGCTTTTCTAACCTCGGTGCATCTCTTAATGTAAATGATTCATTCAATGTTTCATAAAATGAACAAATAGTCTTTATTTTCCCAAAAAAAGTAAATACAGTAAGTGGGGCACAGAGGATGAGGGCCAAACATTACTGAGCCTTGGCACAAAGGTTAAAGGATTAGAATTTATGTAAATCAGTAGTTCTCATTCTTTAGAACTTCAGTGGTCTTAAGTTGATCCCTCAACATTAATTTAACTTTGGGTCCCTGGTCCCTA
This sequence comes from Etheostoma perlongum, assembly GCA_026937815.1. Lineage (NCBI taxonomy): Eukaryota > Metazoa > Chordata > Actinopteri > Perciformes > Percidae > Etheostoma > Etheostoma perlongum. The sequence continues at coordinate 21,352,816 of CM049371.1, read as the reverse complement.
CACCAGGGACCCCTGGACCTGTTTACCACAGACCCAAATCTTGTCAGCTGTTGCTGACATATGCTACTGTCTCTTCATGTGGTTCATTATGTTTGGCACATTGTCTGGGTCAGTTCTTATATCATAAGAAGTTAATAATGTAAATGATGTAAATGCTAAATGCCCTAATACCTGTTGATACTACAACAATGCAAAGGCTCTTAACCCTACAGTTTTGCACATATCATGTAAGACTTGATTTCTCCATTTTTTTGCCCAAAACTCTCCAGAAAGTGCCATTTAATGGTTTATTTTCAAAAACAATCCTGGAGGGGGCATACCCCCAGACCCCCACACATAATAAATCCCAATTTATTTACTTATTATTTTACCCTGAAGGATAGTGATGCTGAAAGAGCCAAAGAAATTGCTTTGTACGCGGCAAAATATGGGTTGCCCCCCCCCAAATCTCACTCCAAGGTTTTGGGAAAAGTTGGCAGCTCTGAAATAGTACTTTTAGCTTCACATGTAAATCGGTAAAGTATATGTTTATTTCAACCAACACTAGAGTTGTCATGGCTGGAAAAGTGTACAGAAAACCAAAAGCGTCTTTTCATAGTTGTATTTGGTGTCTGTTGAGTCTGAATGAAGTGCTAAAATGAATACAATTTATTTACATGGATTCTTGTTGGTTTAACGAGCCTTAGCAAAATATACTATAAATACAATACCTCAGTTTTGCTAACATTTTAAATACATACAGTATTGTTTTGATGGTGAAGTGTTAAGTATTATATATGTATATTTAAGACCTTTCTGTTTCCCAAGAACGGCTACGACGTAGCTATCGCTAAACCAACCAGAGTCCATTTACAAAACAGTACTTTTAGCGTGTATAGACCCAACATATTTTCACATTTAAATCGGTAAAGTATGTGTTTATTTCAACCAACACTAGAGTTGTCATGGTTGGAAAAGTCTACAGAAGACCAAAAATGTCTTTTCATAGTTTTATTTGGTGTCTGTTGAATCTGAATGAAGTGTGTTTTTCGATGCTAAAATTACTATTTATTTACATGGAGTCTGGTGGGTTTAGCGATGCGAGCCGTAGGAAAATATATTTAAATAAAATACCCCAGTTTTTTTATTTACACATTTTAACACAAATTTACATGCCTGACATGTTGAGTCTGACATTTGTCTTCTACATCATTAGAATCAACCATGGAGGGCGGTATAATACTGGGTATTATACTGGGCTTCATTCCAGTTGTCAAGCTCTCTTTACACTCACCCTTGGATAAACATTTTAAGACACCAAATTCTCACACAGGAGAATGTAAATTTAGTGTTGCTTATGTTGGAGCTAAATCCTGCGCCGGTCTCAGGGTTCAGTCAATTAATAGTCAGAATCTCAGATGTTGATGTGTAAATCCTTTTTATTACTGTACACAGGATATCCTAGAAACGAAGTTACATAGATCAAGCTATCACAGCTCTCCCCTTCCTTTGTCTGGCTCTTCGGCTCTTGCACCCCTGGACTTATTCACTAAGGGGTGGGGTCTCCAGGTCACAGTGGTGTGATATGTCTGTGTGCTTATTCACTATCTTTTCATTTGGAATGTGACTGAAAGTTTATGACCTTTTCAGGACCTGCAGAGAAAAGATAACATGCCCTGCTGCACTTTAGTTGGGCTGGGGAGAGGAACCACAACCAGACACAGGAAGCGTTCCTAACCATCAATCCTGCTTCTGACACATTTAGTAGAGCTGGGAACCAGAACACCCTATTTTAGAGAAAAGGAGTATTGCAAAACAACTTAATGCATGAACCACAAACTTAATGCATGACCAACATGTCTTAATTTATGATGAAATAATGTTTTTGCCTTTTAGCTTAAGTGTATAATGTATAATACAAATCACACACAATGTTTAAACACATATAACATTTTAAATTCCAACATTTTGGTCTCACACTTGTGAGACCACCTTTATGGAGTACCTAGTCAGTGAACACAACGAAATGACAAGCATCCCAGCATTAATCATGGAGCACCCCAGAATAAATCATGGAGTTTTACACTCCCCCTTTTTGATCTCACTCTGTGAGATAATCACCTAAATGTTTACTCATCCTGTGAACAGATCATAATGTTGTCGACATATTAAATCACAGTACTTTGCAATACCTGATCTATCCTTACCAAATGATCTTTTAACACTTTATTGAAAATGTGAGGACTATGTTTAATCCATCTGAATTAATATAGTTGCCACTGATCTTGCTTGATATGGGGCGCCGTTTGTAAAGCGGCTCACGCTGAAAATAACAGCAACATTTTGTCACATTAAGCTTTAAATAATGTTTAAAAAACTGGTCTGAAATTTTGAGGGTCACTTTCTTGCACATTTACAACAATATTTGTCAACTTGGAAATATTTTAAATAGTTAAATCCAAATATTAAATGTTACACCTAAATGTTAAATCTTAAATCTAAATGCTAAATCTAAATCTAAATGTTAAATCTAAATCTAAATGTTAAATCTAAATCTAAATGTTAAATCTAAATCTAAATATTAAATCTAAATGTTAAATCTAAATCTAAATGTTAAATCTAAATCTAAATGTTAAATCTAAATCTAAATGTTAAATCTAAATCTGAATGTTAAATCTAAATATTAAATCTAAATGTTAAATCTAAATCTAAATGTTAAATCTAAATCTAAATGTTAAATCTAAATCTGAATGTTAAATCTAAATATTAAATCTAAATGTTAAATCTAAATCTAAATGTTAAATCTAAATCTAAATGTTAAATCTAAATCTAAATGTTAAATCTAAATATTAAATCTAAATGTTAAATCTAAATCTAAATGTTAAATCTAAATCTAAATGTTGAATCTAAATCTAAATGTTAAATCTAAATCTAAATGTTAAATCTAAATGTTTCGAGTGAAACTTAATATTTAGCTAATATGCAAATGAAATGCCGGTAACCGGAAGTAACAAAATAAAAGCACGAGGAGGTCAGTGTATGTTTATATTGTCAAATAACGATTAAAAATCATCTCATCTGGGGATATGGACACTTGAACTTGGATAAACGTGATAATAACTACCTAAAATAATAAACACAGTTGGAGAAACTGTATTTGAAGAGTACTTTGAGTTTTTAGTGTCACTTTTATGAATGGTGCCGGACTTATAACCTGTAACCACTATAGCCAGCCACCAGGGGGCTCACTTTGACTGGTCTGTCACGTTCGCTTGCAGGTCAGCAAGAGCCTATCTTTATCTAGTTGCAAGCGAGTATCAGAAGCGCAAAGTTGCGCAGCGCCACCCTATGTATGGGGTTATTTCTGTTTTACATTAAGCGCCATCTAGTGACAGATAATGAATTTGCATGTTCATTCGGCTCATCGTCAGCGAAAATCGCTTGGGTGTGAACACAAAAAACGCGTCGAAAAACGCTGATGAATAACGCCCGCTGATATTTGTCCCGGTGTGTACGGGCCTTTAGCCGAGAACATCGGCAGAGCCGTCCTGGTGGCTGTACAAACTTATTCAACAGCGACAGCAACAGCCTCAGGGCCACCGCAGGCCACCTCGGGTAGTATGTTTTCCAAAACACGTAGCTAGCATAGTAGAGATTTGCTACTACCTTGACAACAATCCAAGAAGTATAGTAATGTGACCTCTAGAGCCTGACCTAAACTGGACTGAAGATAAGATGAAGTAGACTCCTGTCACCCCAAAGAAATCTGTTTCTTAACTTTCTCCTCCCCTTCTTCTACACCCATACTCCTCCTACATATGTACGTTATTACTACCAAGTGTGTCATTGAGCAATACCAGCTGCACTGTTGCTGTTGGCTAGCGATGACATTTGGCCTTTTGTGGAGTGGGCCAAAAGAAAATTGAAACACATTAACCAACACACGTCAACCCATAGTTAATTGTAATTATGTAAGCTTTTTTTTTTCATGACGATGATCACATGTAGGACAGTTGCATATAGTGGTTAAACAGCAGTCTTATAAAGTGATATACTGGGGTTGTTTTTGTCAAAGCAAATACACAAGCATTTATGGGCTCCATTGACAGAACGTCTCATCATTAGTCAGTCTTTTCTGCTCCTATCATGTCAAACTGAGTGGCCAAATCCTCTTTCTATCAACTCTTTCTAACTTTTGGTTTGAAATATCAAACCCATTGTGATAGGCTGATACCATGTTGATATGTTCAGCTTATTTGAATAAAAGCAACAGAATAGGATCCATCAGGAAGCACTTTGGCTTTGATGTCATGTCAATAGCACAATTATGGTTAAACCTGCTTTCATCAGGCTGACTCAGATGGAAATCATACAAGGAGCACAATGGTCACAGTGTGCTCTGCTCCATATCACAAAACACTTATTTCTTCGCATTGTACCCAGAGACTTTAAAATTGTACACACACACCTACCATTACTCTGGTCATTGCCTGCCAATAGGCTTCCTGCCTTCAGTCAAAAGTCTGTGTAGCAGTTCTTGCTCAGATTCAAAGAACTTGTGGTTTAAGCAGATTTGCATGAATAACCTTTTTTTTATTAAATCACCAGTCTTTTTGTGTTGCATTTAGGTTTTTATTATGACAGCTTAGACAAGACAGGGGAGAGACAAGGGAAATGTCATGCAGTAAAGTGCCACTGGTTGGAACTGAACACACAACCTCTTAATCTAGAGCTGAGACTCTATGTATGGACCCTCACTCTTCCACTAGGCCACCCAAGCACCTTCAAATTGGAAGTTTTAATATTAATGAATAGGAAAAGGCTACAGGTTTGCAATGGCTTAGATAAAAATCCTCTGGTGCTTTATTAGTTTCATTGGATAATGAGATCATTGCCTCATCATAGTCCCCCTGGTAAAACACTGATGTGTGCTTAGCGTGATGAAAAATGGTTAGATTTGCATCCAACCATTGGCTTCCTCAGAGAACTGGATTAGAGCCCACAATGCACAGTAAACAGCACAGTGTGTGAACAGTCCAGGTGATCCAGGCTTTTGTCAGAGTTTAAAAGGCAGCGATAAGCTATAATTTAGATGGGTTTTACTGTGTGTTCATTCGTTGTTCATTTTTTTGTAATGTCCCTTATACGTAGGCCTACTATTTGTTGTTGAAGAGTCATCATCCAATACAAATATTGCTTTGTTCCAACAGTCATCTTCTGTAATGTATTCAGGCCGGATGCAAAGAGGAAATGGCAGAGAAATTGTACCTGTTTTGAGCGGGCACCATTGTTTTAAAGGTTAATAGTGCAAAACTTACCTTAAATATTTATAATAGAGTTCCACATTTCGAGAAAATATGCCTTGCTCTTCTTTCTAGCTTATCTCAGCACAAGGACTGGAAAAAGCTAGACCTGTTTTGTTCAAAGTTAACAGAACCTGCTGATTATCATTATTGTTATATTACAAAATATGACTGCATGTACATCACATATTTTTATTATATTCAAGTTTATATATATTTAAAAAAAATGCTAAATAGCTGAATATATATATATATATATATATAAACGCAATCCAAAACATTTTTAAGTGTATGGTGATACAGTGGGGCTTGAAAGTTTGGGCACCCCAGGTAAAAATTTGTATTAATGTGAATAAAAAAGCCAAGAAAAGATGCAAAAATCTCCAAAAGGTATCAAATGACGGATTAGACATTTGTATAATATGTCACAAAAAGTTAGATTTTATTTCCATCATTTACAATTTAAAAATAACAGAAAACAAAAATGGCGTCTGCAAAAGTTTGGGGACCCTGCAGAGTTAATACCTTGTACTGCCCCTTTGGCATCACAGCTTGGAAACGCTTCTTGTAGCCAAACAAGAGTCTTTAGATTCTTGTTTGAGATATCTTCGCCCATTCTTCCTTCCAAAAGTATTCCAGTTCTTTGAGATTTCTGGGCTGTCTGTCACGCACTGCTGTTTTTAGGTCTATCCATAGATTTTCAATTATGTTGAGGTCAGGAGATTGTGAAGGCCATGGCAAAACCTTCAGTTTACGCCTCTTGATGTAATCCACCATGGATGTTGAGGTGTGTTTAAGATCATTATCCATTTGAACCATCCTCTCTAACTTCAGCTTTTTCACAGATGGCATCAAGTTAGCGTCCAAAATTTGCTAAAATTTTATTGAATCAATTTTTCCTTCAACTCGTGAAATGTTCCCTGTGCCACTGGTTACAATACAACCCCAAAGCATGATTGATCCACCCCCATGCTTAACAGTTGGACAGAGGTTTCATTAAATTCTGTGCCTTTTCCTCTCCACACGCACCTTTGCTCATTCCGGCCAAAAAGTTCTATTTTAACCTCATCGTCCACAGAACTTGTTCCCACAATGCATCAGGCTTGTCTATATGTTCATTTGCAAACTTCAAGCGCTAATGTTTGTGGCGAGGACGTAGAAGAGGTTTTCTTTTGATGACTCTTCCATGAAGACCATATATGTACAAGTATCTCTTTATAGTCGAATGGTGTACCACAACTCCAGTGTCTGCCAGGTCTTTCTGGATGGATCGTGCAGTCAAACATGGGTTTTGACTTGCTTTTCTCACACTCCTGCGAGCTGTTCTGTCTGATATTTTTCTTGGTCTTCCAGATCTTGCTCTAACTTCCACTGTTTCTGATGACAGCCATTTCTTAATTACATTCCGAACAGAGGATATTAACATCCTTAAACGCTTTGCTATCTTCTTATAGCCTTCTCCTGCTTTGTGAGCGTCAACTATTTTCAGTTTCAGTTTACTAGACAACTGCTTAGAAGAAGCCATGGTGCTGATTGTTGGGGCAAGGTCAGATGAGTCTGGGCATTTAAAACCTTAAGATTGACATCACCTGATCTTTTCAGACGATGATTGAGAACAGGTCTCAGCTTTCCAAAGGGGGCAGTGCATGCTAGAAACTGTTTGGTGCCCAAACTTTTGCAGATGCCATTTTTTTGTTTTCTGTTATTTTTAAAGTGTAAATGATGGAAATAAAATCTGACTTTTTGTGACATATTATACGAATGTCTAATCTGTCACTTGATGCCTTTTGGAAATTTTTCCATCTTTTCTTGGCTTCTTTATGCACATTAATACACATTTTTACCTGGGGTGCCCAAACTTTCAAGCCCCACTGTATATCATAGTAAAATATATTTCAAATTGTAGGAAGTATATAATTCCATATTGCAGATAAAATGATGCACATTAAATAATTATACTGTGACATTATCTATCTATATAAAGAATATTTGTTCTGGGTACAGAGCGATTGATGTATATTGCACACAGAATATTGCACTGCAATGTTACCTATTAATTCAACTGTTGATAATATTGTCCTACTGTGCTAAATACAGTATTGTGTCACTGAGATGTGAATAAATAATTCATTACATCAGAAGAGGGTAAATATTTAGTACAAATGTGGAGTCAATGGGGGATGGGAAACATACATTTGAAAATCATTTGTTTGGTGGTTCAAATGCGTCAACAATTTAGGGCGTGTTCTTCACAACGGGGTCTATATAGGTCTGTGATCTCTGGTACAGAACACACATCATTGCCCCACCTGTTACACACAACAAATTAACCCAAAGAGCTCTCATCTCAAAAACAATGCAGGCTGAGGAATACAATCGCAGAGGTAATGATATTTTCCATTTGACTATATTGGCTTATCTGTCTATGTTGTTATATTTTACTGAAAAAAATAACAGTGAAAAATAGGCAAAATAAACATGAATGGTAATATGTAATAGGAATATCATTCCATCGGTTACAGTGTCTTTTGCTGATCAGGTAAGGAGCTGGTGGACTACATCACACAGTATCTGGGCTCCATCAGGGAGAGGAGGGTGATTCCAGATGTGAAGCCAGGTTACATGAAGGAGCTTCTCCCTGACACAGCGCCCACAGAGCCGGAGGACTGGGAGACTATCTTCAACGACATCGAGAAAGTCATCATGCCAGGAGTAAGTTCCTACTATCATCCATTATCATATCAGTAATTTAAAACTTTGGCAAGGAAGCACGTATTTCTCATCTTTTTTCTCCAGGTGGTTCACTGGCAGAGCCCTCATATGCACGCCTACTACCCTAGTCTGACTTCATGGCCCTCTATGCTTGGAGACATGCTGGCTGACGCCATTAACTGTGTTGGATTCACCTGGGTACGGGAATAACGCACACTTTTTTCAACACTACCTAAAAACAACAAAAAACATCACAACAATTAAATCTTTAAGTCCTCTAAATAAATAAAATGATATTATCCACGTCCGTGTTACGTTTTTTAAACAGGCCTCAAGCCCAGCATGTACCGAATTGGAAATGAATGTAATGGACTGGTTGTGTAAAGCACTGGGGCTCCCCTCCTTCTTCCTGCATCACTATCCTGACAGCAGAGGTGGAGGCATACTACAGGTTTGATCTTGTTTATTTTAAACCCCAAAACCTTTACATAGTCTCTGTGGCAACATATTATCTCTCTGCTCTATCTGACTGTCTATCTGTTAGAGTACAGTCAGTGAGAGCACACTGGTTGCTCTGCTGGCAGCCAGGAAAGACAAATTTTTGCAGCTGCAGGCTGAGCTTGACCAGGACGTAGACGATTCGGCCCTAAATTCAAGACTGGTGGCTTACGCTTCAGATCAGGTCAGTGTCATCACTTCTTCTACAATAACTTTCTGTCAATCAGTTGAAAAAAATCCTGTGAAACTAAGTTGATTGCTTTTATAGGCTCATTCTTCAGTTGAGAAGGCAGGTCTGATCTCTCTGGTGAAGATCAGGTTTCTGCCCACTGATGAGCAGTTGTCTCTGAAAGGAGACACGTTGAAACAAGCCATACAAGAAGACAGGAGAAGGGGACTGGTCCCTTTCATGGTAGGTATTTGACACGGAAGGATGGGTTGGGTACCATGGAGGTGTTGAGGTGGAGAATTTACAAATCATACAAGTGTTTTTCATTGTTTTAGCTGACATCACGTAATGCACAGTATACTGGCAGCTATTTTTGAAAGCATACTCTATTGTACAATAATTAAAGTGATTTTCTGCACATCACATATGCAGTTCTTTCAAATTATGCAGAGTCCTTTCAAGGAGACATTGTTGATTCTAAACTTCTAAGATAATGTATTTTAAATAATAGTTTGAGGCTGAATAGATAAAACTGTCTAATTTTTGAACGAAAAAGCAAATATTAGAGAAAGGCCAGAAAAAGTAATACACATTTGTGTACCAAAAACTTTTTCCCTCTTCCATTAATCATCTTTCAACCCCTCAGGTTTATCCTGTAAAGAGGTCCAACCCCTAGGATAGAAACAACTGGCCTACCAAATAATTAAAACTAGCTCCTCCTTGAGAAGCTAATAATGTAATATACAATAATTTATCATTAACAAGGGACATTTTACTGCAGAACCTTAGCTACTAAGCTGCTGCTAATTGTGTGTTTACTAAAGTAGGATTTTGAATGCTTGTAAGAGAAGAGTAGAGTATTTTCTTTTATTAATGTATTGGTACTTTTACTTTAAAGATCTGAATAATTCTTCCACCACTGCAAAGAGTTTGAAATCAAATTAAAACAATGCTGCATAAAAGGTAAAAAATATAAAAATGGTCAGTGGTAATATTAAACCTAATAGTACAAAGCTGTATAATTTGTAGGACTGAAACAAGAAATGTAATTGAAAAATAAATTTAAATGAAATGAAAAATAATTTAAAACACACAAAAACATACTGACAACACATGTTACAACTTAGCCGTGATTTTGTTTCTCTCCTGTTTAGCTGTGTGCAACTTTGGGAACTACAGGAGTGTGTGCTTTCGACAAGCTGTCTGAACTGGGACCAGTCTGTATGTCTTCAAATTTACTCCCAATAATGTCCGTTTTAACACAGCCTGTGAAGCCAAAATGTTGTGTTGCTCCATTGAGATGCATTCAGAGAATTACAGTACTTGCATTTAAATGTTCTTTTACAGGTGCAGAAGAAGGACTGTGGCTCCATGTTGATGCTGCGTACGCTGGCTCAGCCTACTTCTGTCCTGAGCTCCGTTGGTCCCTCGAGGGCATTGAATTGGCTCACTCTTTTGTCTTCAACCCCTCCAAGTGGATGATGGTCCACTTTGACTGCACAGCATTCTGGTGAGTTTTCTAACCCATACCTGAAGCCTAACCTACCACTAGAACTAAACATTATCTATGAAAGTATAGGTCTGAAACAAAAAAATAAAAACGATACATACACAAAATATGTGAAGTGAATGTGAAGGACACGTCTTGCTTATATGGTTTAACTTTGTTTTCTCAGGGTAAAGGACAAATATAAGCTCCAACAGACGTTCACAGTTGATCCTGTTTACCTCAGACATGAAAACTCACAGGCAGCCACGGACTTTATGGTATCAAACTGTCATATCTTTCCTTAAAGATACAATTATCATAGTAAATCATGTCATGCAATGACACTACTTCTTTCTGATGTTCAGCATTGGCAAATTCCCCTAAGCCGACGATTTCGTTCTCTCAAACTCTGGTTTGTAATGCGGTCCTTTGGACTGAAAACCCTCCAGGCTCATATCAGACATGTAAGTGGCACTCAGTTCTCTTCATGCTAATTATTTAGGAATAAATATCAAATATCATCAGAAGAGGGACCAAACACAAAGTGTATTTACTTTAGGGAATTCTGTGACAACCCACAGATTTAATCTGTTTGTAAGTTTCATGATTTACATGTAAAGTTCTTCTGTGTTCTAGGGGATTGAGATGGCTAAACTCTTGGAGTCTCACATAAAGAGTGACCCAAATTTTGAGGTCCCGCTGAGAGGCACCTTGGCCTGGTGGTATTCTGCCTGAAAGTATGTTGTACATTTTGTACTACCAGAACACATTGTTAAGCAACATGTCTTTCACTGGCTAATCATTGTTGAAAGCAGATGAATGAGGTCAACAAGTTTTACCAGGCGCAGGTGAAGGGAACAACGATATCAGAGATCATTAAAACAAGCTGAAACCTTGACCTATGATGGCTTCAGTTTTGGTTGGAAGCTTTGAGCTTTTTTGGTCTTGAAAAAAAGCGGTTTGTGAATATGTTATGTTATTTAATTTTTCTAGGGTGGAAATGCTTTGACCCAGGAGCTGCTGAGGAGACTAACCCGGTCAGGCACAATGTACCTCATCCCTGCAGACATTCACACCAAGCGTATCATCCGATTCACAGTGACCTCACAGTTCACTACCGCAGAGGACATCCTTAAGGACTGGAGCATTATCTCCAAAACGGCTTCCACTCTTCTGGCTGAGACACAGGCTCTGAATAATGCAGACCAACCAAAATCAGTGAAAGATGAGGCGATTGAAGAAAACCAAGACCCAGACTCAGATACCAGGTCTGAGGAGAGAGAGGATGCCGCCTTCGGGATGGACAAGGCTCAAGTGGAGCTGTGGATTGACAAGGCTTGGAATCGATCTAGAAGACCGATGCGCTCTCTTAGCTGCAGCAGCGAGCCTCTGCCTTACACTTGCAACGGGCCGCTGTCTGGCTACAACTTTGAAACAAGGCCTAGAATTAAAGATGCTGCAGGCACCCTCCCCAGCACGCCATCAACGGCAGGATCTGGTCCTCTGTTAAAGATAACAGAGATGCCTTCAAATATTCTGGGTAAACAGGTCCTGAAAAAGCTCACAAAGTTCTACAGCGTGCCCAGTTTCTGCAACCAGTGGGTGCAATGTGGCCCACACCAGCTGTGCTGCCCTGTGAAGGTTTCACAGGCAACCCCAAAACACTTGTCCTCCACCTGCAGAAGAATGAACTGTATGACTTCTTCTACTGTAGCCAACACAACTCCCTCTCCTACTACTCTGGAAACTGCCACTGCACCCGAGCTCCTGTAATAACCCCAAAAGCTGTGTACAGTTTACACACATTAAAATTCAGCTATTGATAATTTAGCAATTTACTACTGTGCCAGGTTGTGCTGGTGCTGAGTACGCACATATAATATATAACGTCAGTTATTGACTGTACTGAATTGAAGATCACATACAAGATTGCTCATATACAATCGTTTTTTAAATGTTTTCTTTTTTTATTAAAAAAATTGTTTTAAACGAAATTATATCCATTGAAATATTTCAGTACAATGTGCAGGTCATTTATCATTAATTGGCATCCTGTATCACCTAATACACACCAATCAAATGTATTATTTTGAGGTTGACAATCCAATAATAAACACTGAACTCATTCACAGCCTGATTCTGCCCTCTGTGATGGAGCTGAATATCTCCTGAGTCATAGGTACGTAGCCCTTGTTGTCCTCCAGGTAGAACAAAGGGTCCCTGATGACGGCCGGGTTAAATCCCTCCTCTCCCAGCTTTACCTTCATTTGCTTAAACGTCCCAGTTACGACCAGTGCATCCTGCCAGAGAAACATAAATGGTTATTTAATGGTTGCAAGACATTTTAAGGCAAATACCTCAATTTCTTAATGTGTTAGAATTATATTCAGCATCACTCTGTTTACCTGTATGCGGATGAAACGTGGTCTTGCATAGCTGGGGAGGAAGTTTTTGACGTGCTGATATGCAGCTTCGCCGTCAAAGTCCATGTTTTCTTTGAGCGTCAGCGCTGCCATTCCAATTCTTCCCTCGTGTCCTAATTAGTCAAAGTAGAAAGAGGACTTATTTCAGGACGCGAGTATCAACAGATCTGAGCACTTGTTTCAAATACATGCTTTCTTGTTTTAAATTTCTTCTCAATTTCCATATGTTTAACTCCAATTGCAGGATCACGTGATTCTTGCTTAAAATGGTTAATTATTAATGGGTATGTAAATGGTTCTATAGGTCCAAATGATCTTACAAACCTTAAAAAAAAATTACAAATACACTTTAACGACACAAGATCTTTCTTATAACTGTTGTAACCGTATGTTCTTGTTATAACCGTATGTCCTTTATAAATCTTAAATTATTGCTAATCATTATTACCTGGCACCTTCACACCATAGACATTAGCCTCTTTAATGCAGTCCACCATGAGCAAATGATCAGCCACCTCTGTGGTTGCCACATTTTCTCCTTTCCACCTGTATTGGATGACAATACAAAGACATTATGTGCATCCTAGCTGCAAAATTGTCATTGCATTGAGGACAGTTAGTGATAAATTACATAAAAACATAGGAAAGGGAAAAAAATCATTTGCAGAAAATGCTGAAATACAGTAATAGTTACATGAAGATTCTATAATGGTCTTAAATGTAGTCAAATTTGATGGTATGTCCTACATTTTAAATTCAGTGTCCAGTGATGAAATGTATCTAGTTATCTAATATAAACAGTGACACTGAGATTTTGTCTCCATTATTTGCTCAGCTTGTCAAATCTGTTCAATTTGTTTCACCCACTCACCTGAAAGTGTCTCCAATGCGGTCTTGAAAAAAGACAAATCCCTCGTTGTCTATCTTCAGAAGGTCGCCACTGTTAAAGTAGAGGTCTCCCTTCACAAACACATCTCTCACCTTCTTCTTCTCTGTCTGCTGACTGTTCTTGGCGTACCCGATAAAAGGTGATCTTTCTGCAATCTTAGCCACCAACAAACCGGTCTCTCCTGCGGGAGAAAGCAACAAGCACAGGATAACTGTCTAGTCAGAGCTAGAGGGTCAAGGGAGAGCTACATTTTTGGAGGAGATCGGCTCACCTCTGGGGACTTCAATGCAAAATCCTCGGGAGTCTCTGACTGGCTCTTCTTTCTCTGTGTCGTACCTTATGAGGGCATACGGACATCCCATCTTTAAAAATAGCAGTTTGGGAATAAAATGCGGGAGAGAATAAATTAAGTAGTTGTATAAAGACTCTTGTTTTTCACATGTAAATTCATACATTATATAAACTATTTTATTTTAATGCTTATTTTAATGTTGGCTGGATGCAAGTCCAGCCAACCTTGCAAGTTCACCTCAAATGTTACCATTTAACAAAATGCTTAAAAACCTTTGTGCATAAGAGACCTCTTACTTTGTGGAGAAAATTCTCTTTGCCAATAGCTCCAACTTTGCCAGCGTAGTTAACAAAGCCAACATTTCCTTCTGTCGCTCCGTAGCATTCAACGATGCACATGTCCCCAAATCGCTGCAGGAAATCAGTCCAGGTGTCGGCCCTTATCCCGTTCCCTAAAGCCAATCGGACTTTATGATCTCTGTCATTGTCTCTCTAGAAGAGAGGGATGGAGAGGTGAGATTTAGATAATAAACATCACATTATAGTTTAAATACAAACAGTGTGTTTGACTGCTGAAGGTGTTAGCTACCCATGCAAATGTCATTAAAACAATTGAAGTTGCTAATTCATTTATCAACATATTGTTGGATTGTAATGATGGTAAAATAATATCACCATATGTGATATTATACTGAGGTTTACCTTTGGTGTGTTGCAGAGGTAGCGCATAATTTCTCCGATGTACTGAATAACAGTCACATTGTACTTTCTACAGTCATTCCAGAAGTGGGAGGCAGAGAATTTACGTCTTAAAACAACAGTGATACCTGGAAATGAAGAGGCACAAATATCAGTAACATGAAATATCACACTAACTGAGAGCTGAGGAAGTGTTGTAAACCTGTTGGACTTTGAAATACAAATAATGGAAGTCGGGGCTAAATTGTTATTTGGGGTCATATACCTGATAGTTTAACCTTTAGTAAACGCATCAGAATACAGCCTGGAAAACATGTTTTGTACTTTTATGATGCCATGAATTACCTTTTTCTATGGCTCCACAAAGTCCCATCAGAAAGCCAGAACTGTGGTAAAGAGGCAGGTAAACGTAGATGATATCGTCTGAACGTATGCCAGCAACAGCCTGAACAAAAGATGCCAGCCATAGCCTCTCATGGTTGATTACAGCTGCCTTGGGAAGGCCTAAAAGAAAACAGTGCCATTAGAAGCAGATGTAGCATATTTTAATCGTCCTTCCAGTGTATTTCAAGGCCTGCACACTAAAACCATAAATGCAGATTAGAAGTGAAGGTCAGATGCCAGATAACCTGTGGTTCCTGAGGTGTAGATGTACAGCGCAGGACTCTTAAGGTTAATGTTGTTCTTCAGCTGCGGTGACAGAGGCTGGTCTGAGGCCTGCTGAATTTTATCAGAGAGGCTTTCAATGCCGTCCACATCACATTCCTTGCTAAGGATAAACACACGGACGCCCTTCTGGTTCAGGGAAGGCAACACCTCCTCTACAGCCCCTTGCAAGTCTGAGAGAGAAAAAAGAGAGCAAGTGAAGGCTTAATGTAGGTCAGTGCAGTGACAATAATAATGGGAAAACAATCAAAACTGTTGTGCAAATGGGAATAAAGACTGTTAAGACCAGGCCCAGGCCAATACACCGTCAAATATCATCTCATTGCAGATATATCAATACTGGTGTAAAAAGACTAAATGACTTCAGGACATGTTGTTTTGCGGTTAATGTACTATCATCTACATGGCTTGACTTCTGTGAGTTGGTTCTGAAAGCAGTTACCAGTGCTCGGAGGACAAAGTGCCACAAAGCAGATGGGTTCAGTTCACAATGTTCTTAAGGTTTAATGATTGCGGCACACAATATTCATTTTCTAACAATCGCTCCATTCACTTCGATGACGTGCAAGTAGACAGATATAAAGGACAGGAGGATTGGTTCAAGGTAGGTTCATGCAGATTCATCTTTAGGAAGGAAAACAGTGTAACAATGTATGATACAAATGTATGATACCAAGTAAAATAGATGAGAGAGGCTTTGTTCAGAGTTTTCCCAGAATGTAATGTAACATATTCACAACAGGATGGAAATGCCAACTAGGTTTCAAATCATTAACAGTGTCAACACATAGTTTGGCCACCAAAGTGAACTGATTTTTATTTTTAAATATAAGTGTTCCATATAAGGATTATTTGTTTATGTTATGCATTTAGGCTATGTTAAAAGAGATTTATTTAAATATCGGCCCAAATATTGGCTTAATATCAGAATATGACTCTATAATCAAGTATTGGTCAAGCTATATTTTAAACACCATGCAAAGAACATATTCACAGCAGGATCCAGCTGTGAATATGTTGAATTTATCGATACACATTCAACATCATTGGTCAATAATGAAAGAGGACAATTTCATTTATTCAAAGACTCCTGCAAGTTGTGCAATAAAGTGAAGGGCTCATGAGCTGACATCTGACATTTAAATGCACGTTTATAATGACTTAGAGAAATGGATGTGTGAAAAAAAACATCATCACCAATACCTTATGCAACACTAAAAATAAATAATAAATAATAATAAATAAATAAAACCTGAAATTCATAATCACAAAGATGATAGTATTTCACCAGCTTACCAGCGCCAGCAACCAGGACCTTGGCTTCACAGCAAGAAAAGCAGTGCAGCAAAGATTTGGATCGGATGTTGTTGTTCAGTAAAGAAGCTGTGCATCCCAGCTTGGACAGTGCGAGCCAGATCCACACAAACTGAGGCTCGTTCCCCAGGAAGAGAGCCACCGTGTCCCCCTCCTTCAGCTGGGCATGCTCGGACAGAGCTCTGGCCACTCGGTTGCTTTCTTTGTCGGCTTGGCTGTAAGTGTAGGAGCTTTCCTCGAAAACTATGAATTTCTTATGCGGCTGCCTCGCCACTTGATCCAGAAAACAATCCAACATACTGTAAAAGGGTTTCTGCTTCTTGAATTTGCTCATGCGTATAGCAATTTTGATCGCAGTAATTGTGTAACTTAAATCTTGAAAAATATAAGGGTTTTTCAGGTAAAGCAATGGCAGCAAAAGTGCCAAGCCTGCAAGTGCGGTATATAGAATATATGCAATCATTATACATCAGAAGAAACGTGTAAGTCCGGCTGCAAGTGTCCTGAAAAGTTAAACTTTCAACAGCACACCACAGCTGACTATAACCCTAGGCTAGAACAGTTTACGCCTTCTGAACTTCGACCGATTGTATTTCTCCTTAGGGAGCAGGCCTATACAAAAGAATTCGTGGGTGGAAATAAATTCTCCAACTGTTGACAAAAGTAAAAAGTATTTCTGTTGGCATTCTCCATGGGAGCCTCCCCACGTCCACAGACGCACTCTTAACATATTTTTGGGCTCTCTTAACCCGAACCCTGGGTACTCAGTCCCAAAAAAACAGAAGAGAAATCAGCATTCAGAATCAGAATCAGAATCAGAAATACTTTATTGATCCCCGAAGGGAAACTCTGTGTTACAGTTGCATAAATAGTAGGCCTATTTAAATATCAGAGTAGAAATATAAATAAAGAAATATAAGGAGTGTGGATATGTATGGTATATAGTTAAAGGAATATTATGATACAGTATTTACATAATTAACATAATTAAGGAGTTGCAATGGTGATTTAACTAACTTCGTGTTCGTTGAATCACTGAAGAAGGAGGCTAGGGTCCTATGGAAGGTTAACACAAAGATTTATTAAACGAAAATGATGAGACAAAGCACAAAGAATTACGATGCAGCGGGCTAGAAAGTGTTGTTTCACCCGAAAGCTTTACATCTGAGCCGAGAGGGAAAAGACTTTTTTTTTTTTTACCTTCCTTGGTTAGTGGGCCATGCACGAGATAAGCGCATGAATGCTGACGATTGGCTGAGGTTGAGTAAAATTTCATGGTAAGCCAATCAGAGGTAGAGTTGGGCGAGTGTTCGAAAGCATGCATAGTCGGACACACAACAAACACAAACGAGTCACTCAGTCAACGAAAGACACGAATGGCGTTATGAAATCAAGGGGGGGGTAACTTTTCCTGCTAATGATTTCCCACCGTGGTCAGAAAGCACAGGGGAGACACTGAGAGACACACACACACACACACACACACACACACACACACACACACACACACACACACACACACACGCACACACACTAGCGCGCAGTATAAACATCAGGCCACTTACGTTATTTGCACTACAAAGAGTGTATATTTGTTATTTATTTTTGCTATAGTGCTTAACAAGCATAATTTAATTTTGCCCAGTCTTGGCCTGTTTAGTGGCAATAAATATCAAAAGCTCCAAAACATCTATTGTGTTATTTGTATTGATCCACTAGACATAAATATGGCATTTGATTGAGGCTAGTCTCACTTTGTCCCACAACAACATTAAAGTAGTTTATATGTGTGTACATCGTTTTCTGTTAATAATGTATTGTATTGAGTGTCTATTTAATCATAATATTCAGATTTATCATAAATAATTTAACATGCACATGTATTTTAAGTTCCATTAGAGAGGGGTGGAGGTGCAGTCACATTTGAGCATTTAAAAATGTACTTGAAAGTAACGCATTAGTTACTTTCTGAAACAACTAGTTACTTTCATAATTTGTAACTGAGTATTTAATTTATTTAGTTTTTTGGAAGAAGTAACTAGCAAATGTAACTAATTACTTTTTAAAAGTAACTTGCCCAACACTGTTGTCTATGTCTATATCTTAACTACACTGAGGACAGAGTCTGGTAGCATGTGCATTTGTCTCCACCTTGTGGTTTTTCCACGTCTGTCACACGGCATTTGAGTCAAATCAGAGTAGACATGCACAGGAAAACTAGTCCTGTTTTACAATAAAAAATGAGTCCTAGTTTTACAATAAGAAGTAATTTACACTAATTGCATAATGCTATTCAGCAGACCAATAACAACAGGGACCAATGAGTTCTTAAAGTCCTGTAGAATAAATTCTACAAAAACGATTATAGAGTCAATATTGAGATTAATCAATTCTATTTCTTTCATGCAGCATAAAGACAAGAACTGGAACTTGTTATCTTCTGACTTTCAGAGTGCCTTGCCTTACATGTCATCAAGTGAACAAAAGAGCAATTGCTGACCTCATGACAAGGTTGATTAAGTCTCTGAGAACAAGGGTCATTTAATGTTAACATAAGTTTGCCTATCTTCAAGACAATGGCCCTTTAATGTTAACTCCCAGTAGACTGTCAGCTGACTCTCAACTTACAAGCTTACATCTCACACACATGGGCTTCACTAAAATCAATATATTGAGTACTACATCTAAAATGTTCAATTCCCACAGAGCTGCATTTTGGCAGATTATATCTGTAACCAGATGGAAGCGACCTGAACTCACTGAACAATGGTTGACTAAGGTCAGCAATGATTGAATCGGCCTTCTTTGTCACTCAGACTTTTTTACACTTTTGTGGAGAAGTCATTTACATCCAAATTGAATTATTGTTAGAGCACAAATCATCTGCAAGGAAGCTTGTTCTGACAACATGATGATAACACAAAGATCAAATAGGAGTACAAGAGAGGACCATGCAGCAGTAAAAGCATAAAAAGTAGGCATTCACAGAAAGGTGATACTTTCCACTTGTGTCGGCAGTTGGAGAATTTATTTCCACAAGGGAACTCTTTTGTTACTCACCCAGAGGAAAAAAAACGGTCAAAGTTCAAGAGGTGTAACTTGTACTTTGGGTCTACAGTGAATGTGACGTAAAAGTTGAAACTTTCAGTACTCTTATTGCAGCCAGACTGACACTTTTCTTCAAATGTATAATGATTAAATATATTGTACTGTATAAACCGCGCTTACAGGTTTGGCACTTCAGCCATTATTGCTTACCTTAAGCAACCCTGTCCCACTTCATTTGAAAGGGTGTGCATAAGACTGACATAACATTGTCATAACACCGGTCATAAACATGGAGTCTTTAGGAATGTTTATGACTGTTGTCATTAAGTGTCATACCAAGACAACAATGTCTGTGTTATGACAACTTGATATTAACCTAAACAACATAACCGGCCATAAATATGTCATAGCAGGCTGTTAGGTTCAAAGACTTGAGTGCTAAAATAACACACGGACACGGAATTGCCTTTAGTGACTTTGCAAAGGGGAAAAGTGCCGAAAAAGTATTCAACAGTCTTTTTCCGCATTCTCATCCCCTGCGCGGCCGTTTTATTAAGTGGGTGTACACAGAAAATTGATTTACACAATAGGTGTAGTATATATTTGTTTAACATAAATGTGGGCTAAAACATCATTGTTTTACATAAAAGTGGGTTAGTACATCATATTATCTGCTATACTATTGGTTAAAGAGAAACTGGGTGTGCTAAACAAGTTTTAAGGAAAACAGTTCACTGAAGTTTTAATAAAGAAACAATAGCTCTTTCACACAGTCACAGCTGCAAATTAATCTTATCCTACCCTGTGGTCAGACACAGGAGTGTCCGGCTCTCCTCGATCTCATTGTTCTTCTTCATTTTTCAAGGTTTCAAAATATTCACATGATAACTTTTAAACAATAATACTTGTTCAGTATTCATACAATAGAACTCTGTTCAGTCTCCACACAGGCCTACTTATCAAATAATTTTAACTTTATGTGGTAACAATACATTACACTGTCAGAAGTGGTTGGATCTTACATTGGCTATCATGAGATCATTATGATTGTGTCATGAAAATTTTCTTTGACCTCAAGTAAAGTGAGAAGAGAAATGTGCTTCTCCCTACTTTACTTTTTAGAATGGGTTTCAGGTTAGATACACTAGCCCTCCCATTCAGGCCATGAGAGTCCTGAACATACTGAAACATTTGGTTAAAACAATTGTACATAGACCCTGTAAAACCTTGTAGACCATAATATGTTTTGAATTCTTAACTTTGCTTTCAACAGGAAGCCAATTCCATTTTAATTATAGGGTAATATGCATTTTTGGACTGAGACTGATATAAATCTGCCATTGCCGCCTATTTCAGACAGAATTCTCCGCCCCTTCTGCTATCTACAGTATTTTGCAAGAACATCATTGCTGCACCCTGGGCGTAGTGCCACTAAAGACATGTGACTAAAGAAATATTAGCAACCCAGAGCGTTTTTTTCCCCATTACCAGAATGATAATGGGTGGGGCCTGACTTTTCAACAGTGCTGACAAGGAGCTCTGAAGAAGGGTATAGCTCTTAATCACAGGCGGTAGGGACATTTGAAAAGATAACGCCATCAAAAGGAAGATTTTTTTTAATAGATTGTAATAGTACATAACAGATAATGACAGTTTTGGAACTTTTTGTAGAAAGAGTGCTGTATAACAATAATAGATTGTGTCTCCAACAGGAAGACGATATTCATGAAAACGTAAAGGGGAAAAACACATTTGAGTTTTAATTTTTATTTAATGATTTTAAAGAGCTTTTTTTCTTCTTTTGAAATTGAAAAAAAAGTGTCAGAATCTCTTTTAAACCTGCTGCAAGTAAATTATCAAGGAAAAAGATCAACGCTACAAAAACTAACGATGAATATGAATATATCATGTAATACATTCTATAACTGACTCAATTTCATTTTAAAGTAATTCATATTTACAGATATTGGCACATAAATATACAATTCAAATAAGGTCCTGTTATACATTTGTTTTGTAACTATTAAACCATTACATGCTACTCATAGCTTTCCCATAAGAAAGACATTATGTTAAGTACATTTAAGAGACAGTCCAATAGCATCTCATTAAGCTACACTATCTGTTTATCCATGCATACAACAATGCTTTTTAACACCGTTATTAGACTGAATGAAGTAAAAGCAGCAGTCCTCATACTGGAAAGCAAACATCATGCTTGTACATCAACTATTTATATTATCATTATATCATATATTGCCAGTAATTATGTCATTTTTTATGATCAAACTCCCTCCCCCACATGCAGGCTGACTCTGGCCCCTAACACAAATCCTTACAAATTAATCCTACACTTTAATTCCCATTTGATTCCCATCTAATGCTTTTAATAAATACGTTTATGTCTCCCCATTATTTTACTACACACAATAATATGCTTATTATATAATATTAACAAAAAATAGTCACTGAGCTGGAAGTTCATTATTAAAAGCATTAATGCAGCCAGACTAAAAAGCCTGCACAGTTAATGAACACTAAGGGTTCATCCCAATATCCCTCCTCAACTCCTCTATCCTCGATCACTTGACCTAAAATTTAAATGAGATTTGCCATCTTGAAGGACGTCCCAAGTCCTTAATGCGCTCTGACGATTTGAAGAGAGGAGGCTGACAGAAGGGATGGAAGTGAGAACATGAGTGCAGCCTATGTTATGCGGAATTGTTATATCGCTACATGTGTATAACTGCTCTTGCCCCAGCTCCACAGCTGGCAAAAAAATAAACAAGCCCTACAAATTAAAACTAAATTGTAGAGGGTCTATGTAGGATTTATTTTGCGTTAAGCCCAGTGACAGGTGATACAGCTGTACACATGCCATAAACGTAAATTGATACTTGAGTAAATGAGGATGTCCCATTTCCCAAATGAGGATTCCTCTGTCCTCGCATCTTACAAGGGGTGATGCTAAGTGAGGGAAAAGAAGATGCGGAATATGGTAATGGTATGAACCCTAGGAGCCTAATTATAGTTTGATGTTTCCTGATATGATGGAGTTGTAGACCTGAGATCTCAGCGGTACGTAACTCTTCTCTTTATCATCAAGGATGTAAAGAGGGTCCTGGATACGTCCTGGATCAAAACTCTCCTCCACTAACTTCACCTTCATCTGCTTGAAAGTTCCCGTCACCTCTACAGCATTCTAGATGGAAGAAGAGTGCAAAACACTCAGGTACTGTATATCATCACTTTTATTCACATCCTGCCAGCACAGGAACATATTCTGTTGTCTGTATTGCCAAGGTGGTATAAACATTGCACAACAATCTTTGTTATATACATTGTTTGAGAACTGAACAAATGTGTGTCAAATAATTTAATTTATTTAAATTGAATGCAGTTTTTTCCAAAAGTAAGAACGTCTGTGGAATAAACGTACCTGTATTCTTATAAAGCGTGGTCGGGCATATGAAGGCAGGTAGTTAACCACATGGTGATATATTCTACTTCCATCGAACTGGGCACCTTCCTTCACAGTGACAGCTGCCATCCCTATCCGCCCCTCGTGCCCTACATTGCCAAAACAAAATTGAAATAGACAAAGCCTGTGTTTACCATTTCATTACCAACGTCTCTCTTCAATGTTCTGCCATTTGTAAGTCATGCCATTTTTATTAAACAAAAATGAACGTCACCTGGCACTTTGACTCCATAAACGCTGGCTTCTTTGAGGCAATCACTGATTGTCAGGATGTCAGACACCTCATTTGTGGCCACATTCTCACCTTTCCACCTGTGGGCACAAATAAGAAAAAACAGTCCTATTAAGTTATGATAGTTTTAATAGAAAGAGTACTGAATAACAATAATGGATTGCATCACAAAAACAGGAAGAGGATAATGCTGATTAAGCCACCAGGAAAAGCTCTCTGTATTTTTCAGTATAATGAAGTTGTGGTGTCTGGTATCTGTGGCCACATTCCTTGTGCTTGCACACTGAAAGGATGCTGGTCACCTTTTTTGTTTTAGTTGAGCCTGAGGAACAAGCAGTAAGCCCTGGTCAGAGCATCTGATAATAAGTAATGATCTGATAAGAATGCAGCAGGTCAGAGATGTACACTGGTGCCTGAACATGCAAGGCTCTGTATGTCAGAACAAGAACTTTAAAATGAATCTTGAACTTGATAGGAAGCCAATGCATTGAGGATGAGATGGTCAACAGCCATGCAGCCACATTTGGGACCAGATGTACTCTAGACGGTCCAGGGACTCTCACAAAGTGCCGTCAAATAACCTTGTTCACTCACTAACTGGGGGATTCCACCAACTGCAGATGGCGCAATAGTTTTGTTCCATCCTCCGGCTTACAGTACTAAACCGGGGGGCATTTCAGAAGCAGAGCGTTTCGCTTGCAAATGTAGTTAATTTGGTCATTCTTTGGCTGAGAGACGCTTCCAGGATGCTTTTGGGACGCACTGCGTCACGGATTCCAGCTGTGACGCAATCCCAAGCACTGTCTTGAGTGGCAGTGATTGCTCTGGCAGCTGTGGCGCAGCCGGAACAGCGCAGATGTGCCAGTGGAATTTGGGGTTTGCAGTTCTTCAGCACAGAGCTGCTTATTCTGGCTCTTTGATTGGTTACATGGTATCTCAGTTGGCCTGTATTACCCAAAACCTTTCCTAAGCACGTCAACAGTTTTTGTGTAATTACTCTCACTGCCAATGGTGAGAGACAAAGGTTTCAGCTTTTTAAAAAAAATCCAGGACCATTTTTTCCTTAAATGGCTTTTCACCTTTAACAGTAAACAGTCAGTGGCCTTTTATGCATTATTCTCCATTTGTTCAAGTTTTTAATTTATCTTTGTAAAATATGACTGACACTGCAGTATATAACGATACTATTTTGTAAAAAACAACAACAATAAGCTTAAAAATCAAATCCCGGTCACAGGAGTTTTGTACCTGAATGTGTCACCTACACGATCCTGAAAGTAAATGAAGTTGTCTTTATCGATCCTCATTAGGTCACCACTGTTGAAGTAAAGATCTCCTTTCTTGAGAACATTGCGAAGTCTTTTCCTCTCCGTTTGTTCTTCATTCTGGGCGTAGCCAACAAAAGGTGCGATATCTGTGATCTTTGACACCAGCAGTCCTGTCTCACCTTAAAGCAAAAGCAAAGAGACACGTCTTTTACTGCCATTGTCCAGCAATGGAATACTTGCCACATCATTGGTGTCTTGATTTTGGTGATAGTCTCTGCCTATAAGATCAAGATGTAATATTGAGCAAATAAGTTTAAGAGGGAGTTTCTTCACCTTTGGGCGACTCCACACAGAGGCCGTTAGCATCTCGAATCGGTTCATCCCGCTCTGTGTCATACTTAATAAGAGTGAAGGGGAACAGCTTCTACAAGAGGAAGGAAATTCATTGTGCCCAGTACATTTTTACACCAAGCAGCAGAATAAAACATATTATTCCCATATTATTTAATTATGTAGTTTACACACACAGTGAAGAAAAAAAATAAAATAAAATTGTATTTATGGGCATAAAGAAGCCAAGAAAAGATGGAAAAATCTCCAAAAGGCATCAAATAACAGATTAGACATTCATATAATATGTCACAAAAAGTTAGATTTTATTTCTGTCATTTACACTTTTAAAATAACAGAAAACAAAAAAATGGTGTCTGCAAAAGTTTGGGCACCTTGCAGAGTTTCTAGCATGCACCGCCCTCTTTGGAAAGCTGAGACCTGACAGTGTTATGGATTGTTCTCAATCATCGTCTGGAAAGACCAGGTGATGTCAATCTTAAGGTTTTAAATGCCCAGACTCATCTGACCTTGCCCCAAGCAGTTGTCTAGAAAACTGAAACTAGTTGACGCTCACAAAGCAGGAGAAGGCTATAAGAAGATAGCAAAGCGTTCTCAGATGTTAATATCCTCTGTTCGGAATATAATTAAGAAATGGCAGTCATCAGAAACAGTGGAAGTTAAAGCAAGAAGACCAAGAAAAATATCAGACAGAATAGCTCGCAGGTTTGTGAGAAAAGCATGTCAAAACCCATGTTTGACTGCACGATCCATCCTGAAAGACCTGGCAGACACTGGAGTTGTGGAACACCTTTCCACTATAAAGAGATACTTGTACATATATGGTCTTCATGGAAGAGTCATCACAAGAAAACCTCTTCTACGTCCTCACCACAAAAATTAGTGTTTGAAGGTTGCAAATAAACATATA
This sequence comes from Etheostoma perlongum, assembly GCA_026937815.1. Lineage (NCBI taxonomy): Eukaryota > Metazoa > Chordata > Actinopteri > Perciformes > Percidae > Etheostoma > Etheostoma perlongum. The sequence continues at coordinate 21,327,094 of CM049371.1, read as the reverse complement.
GACAAGCCTGATGAATTGTGGAAACAAGTTCTGTGGACCAATGAGGTTAAAATAGAACTTTTTGGCCGGAATGAGCAAAGGTACGTTTGGAGAAGTAAAGGCACAGAATTTAATAAAAAGAACCTCTGTCCAACGGTTAAGCATGGGGGGGATCAATCATGTTTGGGGTTGTATTGTAACCAGTGGCACAGGGAACATTTCACAAGTAAAAGGAAAAATGGATTCAATAAAATGTAAAATTTTGGACGCTAACTTGATGTCATCTGTGAAAAAGCTTAAGTTAAAGAGAGGATGGCTTCTACAAATAGATAATGATCCTAAACACACCTCAAAATAGATTACATCAAGAAGCGTAAACTGAAGGTTTTGCCATGGCCTTCACAATTTCCTGACCTCAACATAATTGAAAATCTATGGATAGACCTTAAAAGACCAGTGCGTGACAGACAGCCCAGAAATGTCAAAGAACTGGAAGACTTTTGGAAGGAAGTATGGGGGAAGATACCACAAACAAGAATCGAAAGACTCTTGCCTGACTACAAGCGTTTCCAAGCTGTGATACTTGCCAAAAGGGGCAGTACAAGGTATTAACTCTGCAGGATGCCCAAACTTTTGCAGACGCTATTTTTTTGGTTTTTGTTATTTTGAAAGTGTAAATGACGAAAATAAAATCTAACTTTTTGTGACATATTATATGAATGGCTATTCTGTCATTTGATGCCTTTTGGAGATTTTTCCATCTTTTCTTGGCTTTTTTATGCACATATATATATATATATATATATATATATATATATATATATATATATATATATATATATATACATACATACATACCCTAACAAATTGGGTGTAATTAATAGCAGAAACAATGTTAACATAAACATAAATGTTTTTTTATCTCATACTTACCTGATGAAAAAAGTTAACCCGTCCAATAGCTCCTATTTTTCCTGCGTAGTTGACAAAGCCAACATTTCCCTCGGTGGAGGCGTAAAACTCTCGGATCTGAATGTCCCCAAAGCGATTGACAAACTCTCTCCAAATCTCTGCTCTGACACCATTGCCAATGGCCAGTCTTACTTTATGGTCCTTGTCATTTTCTCTCTGCATTGTCACATAACAATTAAAACAAATAGATCAAGCATTTTTGCAAGTACTACAAAAAGTACCTAATTATGATGCTCTCTGATCAAATATGGCTAATCCAGGTCTATATAGAAGAATTTGACATTAGAAACCAGTTTACCTGGGCATAAATACTTCTGTGTAACTTAAAAATAAGAAATGTAATAAATGTGACCCTAAAGTCTACTAGTCCAGGGTAATTTGGTTGCCAAGTTACCAGATATGGTCTTCCTAACTTAAGGTCAACATCTATTCCTAGTGGTGACCAGATACAGATAGACCACCTCCTGTGACTCGAACAGGGTCACGCAGTAAATTTGAGACTCCACTTCATGTGATGCAATTAGATACTCTGAATGGCCATACATGTAGGCAGAATGTTTACAGTACTCCTAAATACAGCAGACACATATTTTGTAAGAGATCTGAAAAGTATGCAATGTTACTTTTAAAATATTGCTATTTATTATATCAACAGTTCATGTATCCCTATAGTTTTATGCTGTTTGAACCCCTACAGATAATGACGCAGAAGGCTGAAACCAGATAGTTGAGATTTAACGATTTCTATTTTGGTAAGCCAGTTGTGCTGCACTGGTGGAATGTACTGATTTGGAAAGTCATTTCTGACTAGCTCTGTCTCAATGGTAGCTTACTGCAGCCGGTTCACAGTACACAGTGTCTCCGCAGCTGTCTCGAAGGAGTTTTACACTATAGTAGTTAAGGTGGCAGAGTGGAGGCATGATTCCCACAGTGCCAAGCCACATATCCTGTATGGCCTTGTTTGAGTTCTAATCAGGTAATTTAAAAAGAAAAATTGCAGGCATTCACTTAATGGATACTGGTTATAATATAGGGCTGGACTAATACAGTATATCTATTTGAGCAGTATTTTTTATATACAGTGAGGAAAATAAGTATTTGAACACCCTGCTATTTTGCAAGTTCTCCCAGAAAAGTTCTTAGAAATCAAGGAGGGGTCTGAAATTGTCATCATAGGTGCATGTCCTCTGTGAGAGACATACTCTAAAAAAAATAATCCAGAAATCACAATGTATGATTTTTTAACTATTTGTATGATACAGCTGCAAATAAGTATTTGAACACCTGTCTATCAGCTACAATTCTGGCCCTCAAAGACATCTTAATCTGCCTTCAAAATGTCCACCTCCACTCCATTTATTATCCTAAACTAGATGCACCTGTTTGAGGTCGTTAGCTGCATAAAGACACCTGTCCACCCCATACAATCAGTAAGAATCTACTACTAACATGGCCAAGACCAAAGAGCTGTCCAAAGACACTAGAGACAAAATTGTACACCTTCACAAGGCTGGAAAAGGCTACAGATTTCTAAGTGGGAGAACCTGCAAAATAGCAGGGTGTTCAAATACTTATTTTCCTCATACATAAGACATCAGAGATGGCAGTTTTCTTATGACATCTTGACAGATCTTTCACAACCACAGATGCAATTATATACCTTTTAGTTGTCCCTTAAATTGTACAAATGCATTCTGTCTAAAAAAAAAATCTTCCACTGAAGGTATTATTGCTGCCCCTGATTTGGAGTATCAGCAACTTAAAATAATTACAAAATGCTACGCAGACTTTAAAATCTGCAACAACAACAAAAATATTCCTTCTTCAAGAAAGCGAAGATATTTTAATATGTTTAGTTTTGCAGTACTCAGCTCTGCATGGCTGCAACAACACTGTGTGAAAAGCTGGAAACAGTTAACCTACCTTCGGTGTACTACAGAGGTAACGAATCACCTCTCCTATGTACTGCACAACAGTCACATTGTATTTCCTGCAGTCATCCCAAAACTGAGAGGCAGAGAACTTCCTCTTCAAAATGATAGTCGACCCTTCAAAATAAGACAAAAAACATAAATCGATTATAAGCTAAGCAGCAGATTCATGTGATGACAACAGATTCAAATTTCCATTTATTTTTTCCAACTTTCAAAATGATCAGTTATTTTTAATATTAATTTATAAAAAGTAAACATACGGGTGATGCCCAAAATTCCAGTTCTAAGATTTATTGATCGTTCCAATAGGGTTATTTCTACACTCCATTTATATTTTGAATTAAGTTCAAGTTGAATTTGCTGTACGTTATGTAAGACACAATCTGTGCCAACTGTGTTCCATTTAACTGCATGTACTGCACAACAGGATGGTTATTGTTCTGGTGCAGTGTTGAAAATCTCCTAAAATGTGTGTTACTGAGCCTGAGTACCAAGACATATAATAGCAGTGTGAACTTTCGCCTATTTAGAACAAAACCGTTAGAAAGTAGAGGTATTCTGGTCTTGGTTGACCCAGCTCTGTTCAGATTACTGGTTAACAGTGACAAAAGACTCTTTCATTTCGTTTCTCACAGGGACAGAAAAAACAGAGGGAGGAGGAGGAGCAGGGACACCACTTTGTGTGTAGTGTGGAAACACATTTAATTCAATTTACAATTTTATAGCACAATGGCCTCATAATCTTATGAAGGTCTTGTAAAAGGGTACCTGTCATGAATCTGCATAATAATAACCGCAGAGATCTAAGGTTAAAGTGATACCTCGATACCTTGTCAGCGATTGCATTCTAAAACAAAACACCTAAATATATGACCATTGTGACATGTAATAGATTTCACTTTTGTCTCCTTAATACAGTTGTAAAATGATGAATCATTGTATGTCAACTATCGTTGTTGTCCTGTTAAAACAATGTATCTGCAAAACGTCAACCTTTCAAGAGCTAAGAAAAACAGCTGTCAATGCAAATTTTGTTTGACACTTTCTGTTCATTTCTCTTGTTTTTTGTTATACTTAAAAACTTTTTTGGTCAAGCACATTCCATGGACCCATAATTTTACATTTACGATAACCTGTTAATCCATCAAGTTTAAGGTTAACATGGGTAAGGGTTACAGTATATGGTACAGATTCAAAGAAGTGGTGTAGTCAACGTAATACGCAGGTAAACCCAGTATGCAGTATTCCCATAAACCCACTTAGAAATGTGCAATGGCACGTAACAACATACTTTCCATTATAATTTTGATATAATTTGAATTGTCATCTGTGTTTTGTATTTTTTCTTTCACCGTAAATTGCAGGAAATAAAGTCTTTGATGCTCAAAAGTTTCCTGTGGGAGGACACTGAGACCCCCCACTATGATATGCCCCCGCCCAAAAGTCCATCCTGGCCCAGTGGTGTAGTCTAATGTATTGTAGTGGGTTTACTGTACGATACATGTATGGGCCTGTATGCATGCCAGTATACCCACTACAATACATTCGACTACACCACTGATTCAGAGTGATCAAACATTGTAGAAATTAACATGATTACATGTGCAATAAAGATATTCAAACATGTTTGTATGTGTCGTATGTGGGATGTATAATTTCTTTTACACACCTTTGTGACGATACCTTTAATGGTTTATTTAGTAGAGACACATGGTTTTTCTTTGGACAGTGAATGTATGTCAATAATGGATTATGACAAACTAAAAGTGGATCTGCCATAAATTATCCATCACATCTCTGCTTAGATTTCCTGGGACAGCCACTGCTTGGACTCATATCCACTTTTTAGGCCTGTGTTTTACAGTTTTTGTTTGGTTTAAGTGTCAAACCATTTTGTTTTACATGTTTTTACAGTTTTGTTTGTTTTATGGTGCAACAATGTTTCACCTGTGACCTGTTTGCTGTTACGCTATGATGGAAAGTGTGACCTGCAGCTTGCATTGAATCACTGGCTTGCCGTTGGAGCCCACAATTAACTTGGTGAACTTATGGATGTATAGTTAACTTTGGCAGAGATTTTAATACAGATTTTACCTATTGATGCAGTCTGAATTTGAAAATAACAACCTAACAACTCCATGTTAGCTCAGTAAGTATTCACCGGTCTGCAAGGAATCTCACACAACCCTCACAAAGTCTTATTTGTTTTACAAGCCTCACCCGTCTCAATGGATCCAATAAAGCCAATCATGAATCCAGCTGTGTGATACAGAGGCAGGTTGAGGTAGATGACATCACTAGACGTTACACAGTTTGAAGATAAAACAGCCAGAGCTGTTAAGAGGCGGTTCTGATTGACCACAGCTGCCTTTGGGAGACCTGAAATACAAGGAAAACAGCACAAAACTGAAGCACTGATATTATGTTGTTGTGGTAACAGATTATCAAATGAAAGTGATACCTGTAGTTCCAGAGGTGTAAATATACACTGCAGGACTTTTGTATTCAATGTGTGATCTGAGGGATCGAGGGAGCGGGATGTCTGATGCCTTGTCTACTTTATCAGAAAAGCTCACAATCCCAGGTGTGTCACAATGTTTGGTCATCAGGAGGATGGTGACGCCCTTCTCCGTCAGTGAGGGCAGCACATCCTCCACTGCTTCCTTTAGCTCTAGAATGGGACATACCATAAAATAATCATTATCACTAGATCTTAGATTATCATACAGATATTGGCTCACTATTGGCTGTGAAATAGGCAGCTTTACAGAAAATGTAAATACAGAAAAAAGTATGATTAAAGCCAAACAAGACCTCACAAGCTTAACTTTCACTTGAAGTATGTTCTTGATCCCTTTTCAGGAAGGCTTACCATTTCAGTTGGATACAAAGTCTTTCTAGATCAATATTTCATATTTAGGGTTAAAGCTCCAGCTTAAAGCTACAGTGCATAGTTTATGTCTCCCCCATGAGGAATTCTAAGTAGGTCTAATGACAATAAAACTGTAGGCATATCCACATGCAATACAAGCCTTCTGTGTACGAACATAGCCATACTGAGAAATGCAGTTTGTTGTATGGAGCTGATAGTCTTAATTAGCTTTGTATCAACTCTTTTGACAATGGCTTGAATGTAACGGACGTTCATCAATATAAAAAGGTTATACACTGAAGCTGTTATAATTAGCATAAATCCCTTCTCCGCCACATTAAATCATTCAGGCAAAAAGGGTAACTAGGTTAAATGAATAAGGATTTATTTTAAAAGCCTTTTAAAAAATCTAACATCCAATCTGAAGCCAACAGCTCTTTGAAGAGAAGGCCTTAATTACTGCGATAAGTTTGAGGCTAAATCCCATTTCTCCATCTTACCCCTACCTCTTACCCCTTACCCTTGGCCCTTGAAACCGAATGGTAAGGTCTAGGGGTGAAAACATACCCCTATGAAATGCGACACCACTTGGTTACATCACTATACAGTAGAGATCCAAGATGCTGTCTGCAAGTGTGTCTATGCCAATTGCGTGGGTTTTGACAACAGTGTCATATGCATTTATATATTTTATAGTAATTTTATATTCACTTTGGTGGTGCAGAGACCTAGTACTTAGGTCCGTTTGTAATACATATGTGTATACACACACATGGTGTGCTGTATATCTGTTTCAGTTAAAACACACGTACACGGATGCATACCTAAGGCTGCAATCAACACCTTCGCCTTGCAGCAGTTAAAGCAGTGCAGCAGAGACTTGGCGCGGATGTTGTGGTTGAGAAGAGCCACAGGAGAGCCTAGTTTAGCCAACGCCAGCCAGGTAAACAGAAAGGCGGGTTCATTCCCCATAAAAAGTGCGACGGTGTCCCCAGGGTTATACCCAGGGTGAGACTGAAGCGCGTTGGCTGTTTTGTTGCTTCTTTTATCTGTGTCAGTGTACGAGTAGTTGTCCTTTTCAAAAACAATGAACGGCTTGTCTGGATGCGCAGCGGTCTGCTCCAAGAAACGATCCAAAACGAAGAAGGAAGGTCTCCTTCTTCGCCTTGACACAAACTTCACTAAAATCCGCAGTAGATCCCCGAAATACAGAATATCCATCCAAAGATAAGGGAACAAAGTTTTGAGTGCGAACGGTATAATAAGCATACTTGCTAAAAATACTGAAATCAGATACATCTCCATCATGTTTTGTCGTTTAAAAGTGCATGCCCTGCGAAAAAAAGAAAGAAAAGAAAGAAAGTGCAGCCCCTTCTGCAAAATGGGGATTGTGCAAATAAGGATTGTGTTCAGTGGGGCGGAGCATTTTCTCAAAAAGTAGGCCTAGGTTCATGGAAAAGGTCAAATATGTGAATTATTTTAAATAGCCTATAGATGATGGGAATATTGCAGTGTGACGCTGTTTTAGTGGCAAAAAAGTGTGGGGAAGTGGTGTTCAAACGTTGGCTGACAGAACTTACCAATATGTAGCCTTTTAAGAGAAAAATAAAGTTAAAGGATGTAATAGAATAAAATACCAAGCACATGTCTCTCACACTTAACCTCAGTGTCGGGGGAGGTTAGGTGAAACAGGCTGTTAGAAAATGTAAATTACCCTCTGCAGCTGGTCTGGGGTCAGCAGCTGCAATGAGCGGAATATGCCATGCATTCAGATACCCTGACAAAAATACTAGCAATCAGATTTTGTTCTTATTATTATTAGTCATATGGTGAAATAGGCCTGTATTACTCCTTCCTACAGTTTGGTGGTTCCGTCCAGGTTCCTAACCCTAAGGGCCAGGCCTCCTATAAAGGGTCACAAGACAAATCTTTGGAGTGGAGAGACGATAAAAGCAACACACATTTGTTTGTTGGCCTTTTCTTCAATCTTTGTTTCTTCTTTTTTTAAGCAATATTGGATAATTTGACATACATATTTGGGCCTCAAACTATTATTTAATTGAAAAATGTGAGGAGGGTCACAAATAAAGTAAACAATTGGGAAACAAAGGTTTCATTTATTACAATGTGTTGTATTGTTTCTGAGATGGAAATGTACAAATAAACGTTACTGTACTCAAGTAGATTTTTCACATATTTTTACTTTATTTTTGTGGCAACTTTTTACTTTTACTCCTTTATTTTAACACGAATATTGGTACTTTCTACTCCCTGCATTTTACAAAATTGCCTTGTTACTTTAGTTTTGTACAAAAGGTCGTCTATCAGGTGTGATTGTGAATGCATGTCGGAGAATAGCTCCGACACACGCCTCACTCCGCGAGCCGGCGCACGCGCCACAGGGAGAGCACAGTGAGAGAAAAGAAAATAACTTAGCTGTCCGGAGGATAAGATGTGTGTGCATCTTTGAGAACTGTAAGTCATATAACTTATGTTGTCAGTTCATTTAAGCCTGTTGTTGTGTTGGTCTATAGTTCTTTCAAATTTAAAGTAAGTTAGCTAGTAATTATGTTGTTTGTGTTCTTCACCTGTTAGCACCTGGCTGTTGATTCATAATGGTGATCGTTGAACACCCTTGCTCATGTTTGTATTTTAAGGAAGAAGAGCACTGGAGATTTTGCGGGAGCACTATGTGAGAAAAGACACACCCTGTGTTGTGAGTTCATATTGTGAACTTTCCTCGCTCCATAAGGCTAGCAATGAAACGATCACTGACTATATCATTCAAGCAGAGACTATATTCACATCATTGAGAAGAGCAGATGAACATATTAGTGATGGACTTCAAATAGCCATGGTAGTAAAGGGGCTACCTTATTCACAACATTCAGCAAGTTCAAAACAAAACAGCCAAGTTATGAAAGTACTGAAATTTAGAGGGAGAAGTGTTGTGAATGTAGAAGAAGACAACATGAGAAAGACTAGCGGGGCAAAGAGGTTGCGTGGAAGAGGAAAGAAAATGGACCTGGCTGAGGTTGAATGTTACACATGCGGTAAAAAGGGACACATGGCTAGGACATGTCCTGACGAATGCTAGGTGAGACAAAAGGAAGGAAAATGGGACACTCCAAAGCGAGGAAGAGGACACGGTCGAGGACGAGGCCGTGACCATGTGAAGAAAGCCGACAGAGAGATGGAGGCAGAACCTACATCTTTCTGTTTCTTCAAGCTGAGTGACTGTTCTACACAAAGAGGGAATAAAGGTGGACTGTGGCGCTACAACACACATCAACGACCCCACTAATTTCAAAACAGTCGACAAGAGTTTCAAACCCGAGGACCATGTGATCGAGCTGGCAGATGGACGCCGAGCTCTACATGTTGGACAGCAAGGGCCAAGAAGTGAAAACAAGGCTCAAGCAAGCACTTTACAACCCTGTCGTTTCCACAAAACATCTTTTCAGAGAAAGCAACAGCCAACGGTGCAGAGGTCCACTTCAAGGACGGTGATAACTCTGTTTCTTAAAGATGGTACCAAGTTCAAAATGGATGTGTATGGTATTACCTTGGCACAGTAGAAAATGAAAATGTTGAGAAAATGTATGGTTGTCATGACATTCAAACGTGGCATAGGATACTTGGTCATTGTAATTTTGACAATGTTGCAAAATTAGAAAAGGTGGTTAAAGGGATGTCGATAAAAGGGAAACATGACAGGTACAATCAACACTGTGAAATATGCACACAGGGAAAATTCACACAAAGCAGAAACAGACAAGCAGATGCTTAAGCTACAAGTGTACTAGAGCTAATACACACAGACCTATGCGGCCCTATAGAACCAGCAGATAAAGATGGATACAGATACGCAATAGCGTTTACTGATGAATACAGCGGGATGATTTTTCCATACTTTATCAAAGCAAAGAGTCACACGACAAAAGCTACAGAAAAATTAATAGAAGTTGCCCCATATGGAAAGATAATGTGCAGAACCTTAGTTGAGATGTCACGATGCATTCTATTGGAGAGTAACTTCCCAAAGCAATTATGGACATATGATGTACGGACAGCAGCCCAAATCCGCAACAGTTGCTACAGTAAGCGAGAAGAGCAGACACCTTACTGTAAGGTGACCAGATTTCTCAGACAAAATCCGGGGACATTTTCAGCTCAGAAGCGTAAATACCTCCAAAACACGTCATGTTTTTATCTGTAAAACTTAAAACGGGGACACTAGACCTAGAGCTGTTCTCATTAGGGGCTGAGCAGGGAATGTTTTAAGATAAAATGTCTTCATATTTCAAGATAAAAAGTCTTAATATTTCAAGATAGAAAGTGCTTTCTATTAATTCAAAATTAAAAGTCTCATAATGTCATGTTTACTGAACTACATTTGACAGCTTTTGCTTTATTACTTCAGGCTTGTTTCTGCAACAGAGTATCGGATACAATAAAAACTATTGAGGACATATTTTCCTTTGACATTGATGCAGTATTAAATGAGATCACTGCAGTCGGCAGCAGAGAAACAAGCTACAGTGTCTGAAAGCAGATTCAGGAAGCGTCCCTAACAATCAATTTAGCTTCTGACACATTTAGGAGAATGTACCAGAACATCTTATGTTATAGAACAGATTATTGCAAAACAACTTAATGCATGAACAACAAACTTAATGCATGACCAACATGTCTTCATTTATGTTGAAATAATGCTTTTGCTTTTTAGCCTAAATGTATAATGCAAATCACACACAATGTTTAAACACATATAACATTTTAAATTCCAATAGTACACCAAAATAAAACAGTTAATAAATGGTATTGTCATTAATTGTATAATGTTTTTGTTCAAGCTGTTTTAAGTGCAGATGATTCAACTTTATATTTTTTGTTTAGAGCGGTATGCAATGCTGTAGGATTGCAATGTGTAATACGGACAGGTGTTTGTGTTTTATTAATGAAAGTGGGGCTGCTGTGTTAGACTGCATTAGTTTCAGAATTACTCGTTCTTTTAACATCACATCACACTCGCCTGCTGTACATCCCAAGGAATGAGAACCTAGTGTGCTTTGGTGTAAAGTGCAGGATGCAGGAGTGAAATGCCTCCAGTGAAAAGGTCTGATGCTGTGGGGACAACTGGATAACATCCATCACCTGCATTTTTCTAGTAGCCACACTCTCCAGTTTAACTGCTACAGTTCATCCTGCATAAAAACACATTTTGTTCTTATGATGAGACTGTACGCAACATTTTTTTACTCCTTGGTTTGAAATTGCCAGATGACGTACTATTTACATGAAGTATGAAGCCAAAATGAGAACATAGTGCTTTTACACTTTCAAAACAAAAGCATCTCACAAACTCATAGGAGGCTGCATTCCAGTAGAGTTGGTTATTAACTGCTGGCCTCCACAGCTTCAGATCTTCTCATTCCCTTTCATTTGCAACAAGCTTTCCTTAGATCAGTTTCAGAACAGATACACAAAATGTTAAAAAAGCAAAATGTAATTATAGGCAATCTTAACAAAACTACCTTCATCAAGATACTTTTGCCATTATGCCAGATGTAAAATGAATGGCTTCTTCCTTTTAATACAACTTATCCCGCACCCACTTGGCAACCAAAAAGGTGGAACATAAGACAATAAATATAAGAATTTCTGAATTCCACTGTAAATAAAATAAAGCCAGCACCAAGATTTTTTGTGTGTACAGGTGTCCTTACCAGTCTGTGAGGCTGACACCTGCATATGTTGTCCTATGACAGAAACACAGCGCTTCAGACCCTCCAACCATCTAAGCTCTGTAAAACATGGTAATAACATAACACAGTAACAAAAATGATGGTACAGATTCATTTTTCTACCAGTAATCACAAATAGCCTCTTACCTCTTACTTGCTTTATTTTATTCATTTACAAATGTTCCCTTCCCAGTCCCAATGTTTCCTTCCTAAGGTCAGATATAGTTATAGTGTTGGAGTTGTATCTGCCTGCATCATACAGAAAGATTTTACTAATTATTTGCCCTCCTACATTATGTTAACATATGTGTGGCATGTACAATTCATTCTAGATATGAGTAATGTTAATCTACTTGCTGAAACGTGTAGGTCAGAGGTTAAATTAAATGAAAATAGGTGATCTTACTAAAATGTGTTGTTATTCCCGTTAGCACAAAACTGCCACCAGGGAGCTGTCAGTGCGTGTCAGTATGAGATGTCAAGTGTAATTTTTATGCGAGCGCTGACTGTATCTGTGTTTATACTTTTCCAAGAGGTTATCTAACAAAAAAAATAAAAGTGTAATAATACATAATAAAAGGGAGGGGGCAGAGCAGGTCTGTGAGGTTGGAAGGAGCTTGGTTATGGAGGGCTTTGTGGGTGAGGAGGAGGACTTTAAACTGGATGTGTTGGGAAACAGGGAGCCAGTGGAGGTTCTGAAGGACCACAGGAGATCACGGGAACGGGTTGGCTGAGGAGACGGGCAACAGAGTTTTTGTATGTATTCCATTCTCATTCAGTGCAGTTCTATTCATTTTCTCTCTTTAACAACATAGTTTCAGTTATCAGAGCTTAGCATTCCATTCAAGAGATTGAATGTGTTTCTTACAATTTCTACTCTCGCATGGTAGAGTTGCTGTATCGTCATTTTCATTGGGAAAAGACAGAATCTCTTCATTTTCAAGTTCTTTGTTGATGTTAGATTCCTTCACCTGGTGTGCAGTAGGACGCTTGCTGTTGTCTTGAGGACAGTCTGTTAGATCCACCACTGCTGCAGCGGATGGCTTTGCTGCTTTCTCTTTTCTTTGAAGTTGGTTCTTCTGTCTTCTGTTGACTACATCTAACCTCATTCTTTTTTTTCTCTTCTCCAAGGATGGAACATAATTGAAGATTAAAGGAACGTAGTCAGGTGACAGAGGGTTGTCACTCTTTTTCCCTAAAACATAAGTAGAAACAAAATTAGAATTAGAATCAGCTGTATTGGCCAGGTTTGCGTAAACAAACAAGGAATTTGACTTTGGTTAATCTTTGCTGTCAAAGTACAACACTCACTTAACATACAAAGAATAAAAACAGAAAGGACAGTAAGACATACAGTATAATAATAAGTGTACAGTACAACAATACAATAGAATTTACAATTTTACCAAAAATATACAAAAGAGAGTAAAGGAATAGTAACACATCAGTCAGTATAGTCTGATATTTTAGGATTTAAATATGAATACAGTGCTTCTTTTAGGTTATCTAACATTAGCCTTTGCAATCCACACAAAATCCATGCCATACTGCATAGGTAGAACTTGCCTTTTCGTAATAACTAGTAACTAGTTAGCTAGCTAAAGGTTGTGGCTAGAAAGCAAAGGAACATAGCTAGCTGTATCACTACTAGCCTCAACCATGAGAAGCCGTTGTTGCCCGTTTGCTAGCTAACATTACAGAAATAAAATATTTCTGTTACGTTACCTGATATGAAGTGGTCACTGCATAACCAAAATCTATTGTTTGTGGGCTCCCATCGCTTGGTTTGGTTATGTCTGCTTCTAGCATATTTTATGGCAGCAAACCATTTACTTCTTCTCTCTCGGGATCTTTAGGAATCCTATAAAATGCTTCCCCTTATCTTTATCACAGTGGTTCTGGCATCCCTGAGCACAGCAGCTATCCACTGTTGGAATTAAAAATTTTATATGTGCTTAAACATTGTGTGTGATTTGCATTATACATTTAAGCTAAAAGGTAAAAGCATTATTTCAACATAAATGAAGACATGTTGGTCATGCATTAAGTTTGTTGTTATAAGTTTATAGTTTGTTGTTTGTTGCATTAAGTTGTTTAGCAATACTTTTGTTTTATAATATAAGATGTTCTGGTACATTTTGTTATAACCCAGCTCTACAAATGTGTTATAAGTTGAATTGATGATGTTAGAGACATCCTGTCTCTGGTTCCAGTCCCCCTTTATGGCCCAACTGCTCTGTTGCTTTCAAGTCCTGAGGGTCATAAACCCTCAGTCACATCCCAACTAAAAGATAAGGAATAAGCACAAGATCCCACCCTTTATGAGATAATACTGGGGGTCTGAGAGCCAAAGAGTCAGACAAAGGAAGGGGAGAGCTGCGACAGCTTGATCCAGGTAACTTTGTCTCAGGATATCTATGTAATAAAATGGATTCACATTTCAACATCTGAGATTTTGACTACTAATTGAATGAACCCTGAGAATGGAGCAGGATTTAGTTCCAACACCACCATGTTAAATCTTTAGCATGTTTATTGAAAAAGGCAGCAAGTTACAATAGTAGCAACTAGCTAGCTAATGGCGGTGCTTTAATATTGACTGGTGCATGCTGGGATTACGTGACGTCAACTGCTTGAGCTCTTCCTAACGACAAAGTGAAACAACATAAAGTAACAACAGAATGACACGACACATAGTAACAACACGAAGCATGAGAATGAAGACAATACATAGTAAAGACAGAGTGAAACAACACATAGTCATGACTCCGCCAGCATTGACACAGCAAGACAACAGTCAAATGACAAGGACAGACGACAGGAGTAAGTTGAGTTGACACAGACAAAAGTTGAGCCACGTGAGCAATTGACATAAAAAGAAGACACATAGCATAGACAGACAGGCAAAGACATAGACAGTAAGCAGACACACATGGAAGACAACACATAGACAGACAGTTAGGATGTCAACTTAATTTTGGCACAAATGGAACCCCATAAAAAAGACTTCAACAACAACAGGTCACAGCTTCATGGGCGGTTAGGTGTCTGACAGTTTCTTGCGAGGAATATTTTCCTGAACCCTTGTCATCACTGCACCATGAACTGATTAATGAAACTTTATTGATTGGATATTAGTGCAGTAGCCTACACAAGTTCTCTTTGTGAGCCTGAGTGATGCAACTGGGAGATGAAAGCATCCTCCTTGGTGCTTGTCCTTCGAACCTTGGACATCAGCCGGAGCTCTTTCTAGAGTGCGGGTAATATCATCAGTCACTGAGGTCGTTGGGTTGTGAAACTCTCATGAGAGCACAGTCCAGCAAAGCATATGGTGACACAGCCTGCACAAGGCTATCTATTCCTTTGATAATTTCCACTCTTTTAGCACCTTTTGCTGTGCTTTTCACAGTGTGTTTGGCAATGTCCCAGCACAAAAAGACTGACTCGAGTCTAAACAGTCAAATAAGCAACACTGTCATGAATAGGCTGCACATTAAATCCAGGTGTAGCTTTAATAAATGTGCTTCTTTTTTTAATATGTTTACCAGTGGTCTTTTGTGATCATTAGAGTAATTATTAATAAGAGAAGATTGTAAAACATAATGACTCTTAGACTTGTTATTTTAAATACTTAACATAAATATATTAAAAGACTAAATGTAGCCTTTGTGTTTTTAGCCTTTATTATGCAGTATCAATCCAGATGCTCATTTGGAGTTTATGTTGCAATGCCTACATGTCTTACATCGGTTTTTAGTCTACTGTTCCCTAGCAGAAATATCAGTTTCCAAGTCGCAGTTTTGAAGGAGGACACAAATGTTTTGCACAATGAAAATAATTCTTAATACATTTTCGGTGGTTGTGCCTGGGAACTTTTAACCCAAGTAGCCGAGTTGATAAGAATTTGCTGGCGTCAGGGATAGTGTTTCAGAAACGCTTTTTCTCAAGTCACGTTGCCCCACGGCATGACAGCGACCAATAATCTAAGAGGCACGTAGACCCACAGCTATAAAGTTTGCTGTGAGCCAAGGACTCTTCATTCATGAGCAAACCGAGAGGTGGATCCTGCGCTGCAGTTTGATTTTACTGGCACTAACTATTCCACTGGAGAATGCTGCGAGTCAGGTGTCTGAGAGGAGGTAGCAGGGGGGCCGAGGCTGCCCATCTGATCGGAGCCATGGTTGGTATTATGGTGGTTTTAATGTCTTTTTTTACATTTTTCTTCCAACATTTTTAGAAAAAGATTAGGCTACAGGTTTTTTTTGTGGGTAAAAAAAGCACATATAAGTAAACGTGAATAAAGTAAAATTATATTATTGATTCTTTTGTTTTTCCCGATTAAGCATTTAGGTGAAAATACAATTTGAAAGAAAACACAAAAAACACTGATCAACGAGACCATATCGCCAATGATTGAGTTGTTTCTAACTGCTGAGAGAGCTTTTTTGTCTTTGGTCCCTGAGTGACAGTGAACAGCTGTTAGGCACAGATGCGCTCCAACTGTCAGTGACATTGGAGCTGCTCCTGAGCCAGCAGATGAATCTCTGTAACGCCTCTCTGTGGAGATAGTGTCTTCTCAATAACACGTGTACTTTAGCACCAACCAAATCAGCCTTGTACAGTAGGCTACTAACATTGCTATCTAAGAAAGCTTTTATCAGCCTATACTGTTTTACTGTGTTTGGCCTTTTTGTTTCTGAGCTGTCAGCCACGTCAATTATTTAACTCTATCACTTTCTAATTTCACTTCATATCTGGCACTAATAAAAAATAAACTACCAAAGCTAAAAAACAACAACATACAACAATGGTAATTATATACAGCTAGTTTGTTTAATACAAAGATTGTATTATTATGTAAGCTTGGGGCTATACTGTATTTTTCTTTCAATTTGAAAAGGGCCAACATCTGAAGAATTGGCAAATATGTAAAAAAAAACCTTCCTTAGTATCTGTAATTTCACAAAACTGAATGCTGCAGAACATTCAAAAAACTTGTGATCCATTTTCCTCTCCCTTCTCAGCTTGGCCGGGCAGTGACTGGATGGGTGCAGAGGGCTTTCCAGAGCACTTCCATTGCAGCAGCTGCGCAGCCACACCATGTAGCTGAACATGTTACTGAGCCTGAGCAACAGGAATGTCCTGTCTGCAGCTACAATGAATGGGACCCCCTAGAGGAGGTGATCGTAGGTCGCGCTGAAAATGCCCATGTGCCTGCCTTCACTGTGGAAGTGAAAGTAAGCTATAATGTCATATTACATAATGCTAATGTGTGGGCTACTGCTGTGTAGGGTTCCTGACAAATGGAGGACAGTGAAATGATGTCTAAATTCAATTGTGAGATTGACTCCATATTGTCATATTGTGAACCTTTCAACAGGCTAACACATATGAGAAGTATTGGCCCTTTTACCAAAAGTATGGGGGCCAGTCTTTTCCTGCGGACCACTTGAAGAAAGCTGTTGCTGAGATTGAGGAAATGTGCAATATTCTGCGCCACGAGGGCGTCAATGTAAGGAGACCAGAACCCCTTGACTGGTCCCTGGAATACAAAACACCAGACTTCACATCATCAGGTACAAAAATAGACAAAGCAGAGGTATCACTCACCAATAAACCTCTTATATATTTTTTTCAGTACCCATTAATATTAAAATTGTTTAATGCTTGTGTTGTCTTCCCGTCAACCATGAAAAAAAACACGTTTTGGTCACTTTTTTCAACATCATTATTGCTTTTTCCCCACATTTTTGTCGCTTTTTCAATGTTGTGAGTGCTTTTTTTGTGACAAAAAACAGAAAAAAAAGAACTGAAAACAGGTCAATTTGACCCATGGACAATTTGAGGGATAAAATGTGTTCATAAAGAATTAGGCTAGTTCACAGCACAAAGCCCCTGAAGACACTTACACACCAATCTTTTTTAGTGTCATTCTACTTTAATTCAAGTAAATGAGCTTCTTCCACGGCTGGTCTCACATTATCTTACAGTAGCTGTGTATGGTAACAGCATTATTGCATCACATTGTGTTTTATAAAAGAGTTTATGGTAATCTTGTATTGTTGAATCTGTAGGCATGTATGGTGCCATGCCCAGAGACATCCTTCTGGTTGTCGGGAATGAGATTATTGAGGCTCCTATGGCCTGGAGGGCTCGCTTCTTTGAATACCGAGCCTACAGGCCTTTGATCAAGGAGTACTTCAGAAACGGTGCCAAATGGACCACTGCTCCTAAACCCACTATGGCTGATGAGCTGTATGATCAGGTGAGGCCTTATGTTGTGATATTTGGACAGCACATGTGATGATTAATTGCTAAGTGTTAATCATGTTTGCGTGGTGTCTTTCAGGACTACCCCATCCGCACAGTGGAGGACAGACACAAGCTGGCAGCCGAGGGGAAGTTTGTGACCACAGAGCATGAGCCCTGCTTCGATGCTGCTGACTTCATTCGAGCTGGGAGGGACCTTTTTGTCCAGAGGAGTCAGGTATGAAGGGTGTAACATTTGTGAACATGTCTGCTATCTGATATGGAGGATGACCTTTCTAAAAGCACCCCAAGTACAAATTCTGAAGGCTATAGTTTACATGTCTGTTGCCTAAAATTTCAGTGACGTGCAGAGTAGTGTTGCATTGCCAGACCTATCTACACAGTGCTGTGCCAGTGCTTTATTCCAGCAATGTACATCTGTTAACCTAGACTAGGGGGAGAGCAATATGCAACATGAAGAATGAAAGATTAGATATAGCAAAGTTTTGCTACTGCTAAACTATAGATGACATACAGAGGTCTCTGTGTGCTTGTGAACATTAACCAGATATTTAAATCAAACTAAACACACCACACATATGCATTTTACAGGGTCATAGTGCAGGGTCAGACACAGTATGGCACCCATGGAGCAGTATGAGGGTTCAGGGCATAGCTTACAGGCAATTTGACAGAGATAGTGGCCACCCAAAGGCACATAGACGTTTTAGAATTTGCATATGAATAAACAGCATTGGCAACACCCTGAAACCTCTACTACTGTTTTTATTTTTATTTTTTTAGGTTACAAATTACATGGGAATTGAGTGGATGCGCCGTCATCTGGCTCCAGACTACAAGGTCCACATCATCTCATTCAAGGACCCTAACCCCATGCACATTGATGCCACTTTTAACATCATTGGACCAGGACTGGTTCTGTCAAACCCTGATCGTCCATGTCGCCAGGTACTGTAGGACAGGAAAGGCTACTTTTCATTTTTTTACTGTGCCCTGTGTTCTGTGGATTGATACACTAACTTGATAAACACCACTGAGTACTCCATGTTCACTGCTGCCCTTATTTTGTCCTTTACCTCAGATCGATATGTTCCATAAGGCTGGTTGGACGATTGTGAAACCTCCGACACCTCTAATTCCTGATGGTGCGTACCAAAAGTAAATCTTCTCTTACTTAAGCAAAACATTTAGAATTTACTGAAAAAGACCCTCCCTCTCCCGTTCTATGTAGACCACCCATTGTGGATGTCTTCCAAATGGCTGTCCATGAATGTCCTGATGTTGGGTGAGAAGCGTGTTATGGTTGACGCCAATGAAGTCACCATTCAGAAAATGTTTGAGAACCTTGGTAAGTTTGTACATTGAAGTTAATCCACAGATGTTTTGATCTTCCAATTCATAAAAGATCATATACTCTGTATTTGATGCATAAATGTGTTTTTAATGCAGGTATCAAGACCATAAAGGTGAATATTCGCCATGCCAACTCTTTGGGTGGTGGCTTCCACTGCTGGACAACTGATGTCCGCCGCCGTGGTACCCTGGAGTCCTACTTCCACTAGCCTTGCCAGAAATAGGCAGTTTTTATTGAGCTTTAAAGATTAAAGCCTCAGAATGGAATCTTAGTTTCACTTTGAATATAGAATCTTTATTGACAGTCAATCATGTAGTATGTACACACTAATCACAAATGTACTTTTGGCCAATTTATTAAAGTGTTAGCTTGTTTGGGTGTCACTTGCTGCAACACAAAGTCAAAGCAGTGAACAGTAAATTGCTCAAACATGTATGAATCACACTAATACTACAGCAATCATATCATAATAGCACCCAAGTCAATTTCTGAAATGTATTGGTCTTTATGGTCTGTATGCATGAATTGTTTTGACTTGACATTGCTGGCCATCATCACAGTGCCTTTGCAAACAGCTTTGTTCAGATATTTACAGTATATGCTCAAAAGCGACAAGTGAACAAAACTTTACTTCAATCAGTAATCTCAATATTAACTGCATTTCTGGCCTTGCTATTACATACACATACATCTAAAAGTCATAACTTTGAGGACAAGGTACAATTTGGTATGTAAAAGTCAGACAAGAAAGAGAGAAGCTACCTCCTCGTGGAAACGTCAGACACCATAATTCTAGCTTTTTCCAAAGTATTTTTTTTATTTAAAGGAATGTATAAAAGTTGTTAAGTATGTCATTATTAAACTATAAATTTGTTATTGCTAGTATATTATTTTGTAAAGATTTTAATTGATTAAACAGACACAGTTCTATTTATATTTTTCATACTCTTTATTGGATTTCCCAAGAATTACTGTTTGAATATATTTACTTAAAAAGTAAGCGGTCCATATCAGATGTTGTATACCTTTTGCCTTTTCTCCTATTGCAAAGCTGGGCCAGTTATATGCTAGTCATTCTCACTGAACTGATTGGCTGCTTTTGTGTGTAAAGCAAAAATGTTGTATGTTTTATGATTCCTTTGCTGAATATACAGTTGGATATAGGATGTTTAACTCTCAAGCTTGCCTTGATATTTATTTTGAAACAATGAATTCAAGGGAAGCTATTGCTCAACAGAGGAATGCATGCAGTGTTTTGTATTATGCAACATTATTAAATGTAATTAAAATAGTTGTCAGTTTATTTTTATTGTATTTGTTATATTAACATATATGTGACTGTTGTTGGTGTGAAATACTATTGCATATCCTAACCGTTAAAGCTGGGATATAGGCAGGGCTTTTGGCATCATTGGCCAATAAATCCGTAATAATCCTTCACCCAATTGTAATCCAGTGGTCTGAGAAAAAACTAGACTTCTGCTCCTCATCTTGGCTCTGTTTTCAGGTTTTACTAGCCCATGACGGAAGACTTTGGTCAATCACAGGTCAAATATAGAGAGAGTGTTCTTATTGGCTGTTCTACAAATAAATATGCCCATGCTCGTCTGGTTGGAGACACTTTGGACTCAGAGAGGAGAGCTGCAGCAAGATGGCTGTATTTTCAAATTCTGATGTTTTTTTTTGTCTTTTCCAGAAAACTACCTATACCCCAGCTTTAAATGGTGAGAGAAGTAGGCTTAAGGAGTTCTATCTATTACAATGCTTTATATTTTAGAAGCTGAACATATATTTTGGAGGAAACTTAAATGAAATGAAAACTAACTTGTAACTATAGTTGTCAAATGTAGTGTTGTAGAAAATATATTTCAATCAGGAGACACTTCTTTGCACTTATGCAAAGATTAATTGTACATGTGCATAATAAGAAATGTACAGAGTCTTTGGGGATTAGACTCCATTGTTAAAAATATTTTAAAAGGCAGACCATATTTCCCCCGATGGAGCCTAGACACTGGTGATGGTGAAGAGGGAACTCGGAGACCTAACGTAGGCCGGAAAGGAACTCAGGTTGCCAATGCCCGGAGGTGTAAGGGGAGGAGGAGGGTTGCACATTTGCCTGAAAAGACAGCTGATAGCAAAGAGATAAGACATTTAAAGCAGGATGTCATGCTGTGATTGGATCATGAATTTCTTGACCAATTCTGATTGGTCTACTGAAAAGTGAACGCCTCTTAACAGCTGAATAGTTTGAGGGAGAGATGGTGGTGATTGAAGTTTATTTAGAAGTCTTCCTGAAGGAATTTGAGCTGAGCTTCATTTCTCTCTGAAATGTAGGGGAGTAGTAGTATAAAGTAGCACGAAATGAAAGAATTTGATAACAACTACATCAAAATTACACTTAAGTACAGCAGTGGCGTAAATAAACTTATAATACACTCATTGCTCATAGCTCATTGTAGTTTGATAAATGTCACTGAGCATGGTCACCATACTGTAATCCTCCTCCATGTCTTTAACTTTGCTGATGTGTCAGTGGGAGAAATTTTGCATTAAATATTATTGTGTAAACCACTAGAATTGCTAGTAGAAATTGTGACTTTACTGTAAAGATTGTAAATGATTAATAGCTTTATTTACATTCGTTTAAGTTGAGACAGCAGTTAAAGATCTTAGGGACTGTCTAGAAACAGAAAAACACAGAAAAGAGATAAAACAAAAATTTGTAGGCTATCAATTTAGTTGTTAAATAAGGTAGTGTCTCCAAACTTACCTCAATTATAACGTGTCTCCTGCTAGTTGTACTACAGTACTTTACTTTTATTTTTTAACATATGTTTATATCTCTTTTCAGAGTTGTAGTTCTTAAATGGTCCCGATCCACTCCTTGCAGCATCACCGCAGGAACTAAACACAACTGAATTAGCACAACTTTCATGCATTTCTTTCACATCTACAGATTTACTGTGTTCACTCAGAAGGAATCACTTCACATGGGTAGGCAGTTTTGACATTGACATTTTGAACATGTTTAGAGGCTAAAAACACGCATAACTTGCCCTGTTTAAGCCTGTTGGGTACTAACTCTAGCAGAGGATAACATGGTGTAGGCAGCACTGATTGGTTTAGTTTTTTTTGCTACTGGCAGCACTCCAAATTTACAAACAATAGACAATAGTTGAAATTGACCGGAATTGTCCTTTAACTTTTGACTTATATTCATTCTCTGGGACATACCGGAGGCTTCTTACATAGTGAAGTTCACTTTATGATCAGTAGTTTAATGTTTGAAGCCTGCCACAAGTTATATTGGATTAGAAAAATAATATATGTCAGAGCTAATTATACTCTATAGGTGATACAAATACAGTCATCTGTTGTCTGATACCAGTTAAATGCAATCTGCTGCAATCTAGTGGTGTAAACAACACACGACACTTTGATGATTATTTAACAATTAAAAAATAGTTACCCAAACAAAGATATAACAGTATAATAACAGTGAATTCAGCTGCATCTAATGGAAAACTTGAATGAATATTGTATGTGACATTTCATATGAAATGGGTTTGCTCAGTGTGCAAGTCATTTAACAGATTTGCACTGAGAAAGCAAACAACGACAAAACCCAACGGCATCTTAAAGATAGACAGGTTCTATAAATCTCCTTCCTAAAAAAAATCTTCCAACTCAAATTCTCAACATACTCCAAATTCTGACCCTCGTCTACTACTATTACTGCTACTACATACATACTTTCTTTAGTCTCTCTCTCTTTAACGTTATGGTTAGCTGTTATTTGATGTCTTTTCTCAGCACTGACCTTACACATTGTTTGTTTTTTTGTCTCACATAAATCTGGCTGCAGCACTCGATGCCCCTCACGCTATGAGACACAAGTGTGACCAAATGTGGACACTTGAGATAAATAAACAGCTCTGATTGTCAGTGGTGGAAAGTAACAAAGTACATAACTCAAATAGGCTATTATACTTAAGTACAATGTTAAGGTACTTGTACTTCATTTTCTATTTTATGCTACTCTTACATTTAAGCCTACTCCTCTACACTTCAGAGGTACTGTAACTATTGTACTTTTTACTTCACTATTTATTTGATAACTGTAGTAACTTGTTACTTTGCAGATTCAGATTAATAACACAAACCATAATCAATAAATAAGAATTCTTTTTTGGGGGGGGGGAGGGGGGTCCACAGTCTAGCTGCTCAATAGCGGGATAGTGTAATTTTTCCTCCATTACATTTATTTTGAAATTCTGATAATCACATTAAGAATCACCTATTGGATTGAAGGTGACTGTGTGTCATTGGCAGCTTCAGTAGAAGCCAAGTCGCTTCTCTTCACAGCTGCCGACACACCGCATTTTCCCCCCTATAGTTCTACGTGGTCTTCTGCAGATGGATTGCTTGTTTGTACAGCTGCCAATTCTGCTGCTGCCTCAAAAATTCCAAACGGAAGTTTGATTGGCATCTGGCAATGATTAGGCCTCAATGTCTGCAGGGAAACAGCAGTCATCTTCTCATATTCTCTTGACTATGGGTCCTTACTGTAATAGTCTTAATTAGGTCTAGAACAGTCAGCCAGAGGCTCCACATGTTCAAATCTTTGGTAGCTGAAGCTTCAGAGGGTATACTGTACATACAGAATATCAATAAAGGAGTCTCTGAGTAATATGCAGAAAGTTAGTTTTGTTAGCACATCTTAGGGCCAAACAATGGAATGGGTAATAAAAGATTTGAGAAATAGAAGAGAAAATTGAAATGTAACAGCATCTAAAGTACAAAACAGACTGCTAGATCAGAAACTTTAAAAAAACTAGGATCCTTTATGCATTATATACAAAATGAAGCATTACACTTAAGTTTTATCTACAAAAAAATTACAAACATTATGGTATTTCTTCTTTCTCCCGCTCCCCCTCACGTGCTGTGAGCCGTGCTAACTTCACTGCTTTTGAGTCAGCCATTCAAGATGGAGTGATGGAGGCAGTGGCCCACTGATAAAAGAACATTTAGTAAGTCAGCTGGAGCCCTAATGTTTAAAGACTTTTAAAAAACAAGGACAGGGCTTATGTCATGTCTCCCACTATTGCAAGTGATAAATAATAAATAATATAGATACTGTAAATGCAGATTAAAGAGCAGTGTTATTTTCAAAATTTTATTTCAGATTTGTAATGTTAATTTTCTATAAAATACATATACAGTACATTTTCTCATAAAATCAACATTTACTTTTTGACCCATGGCCTTTCATCCAGATACATTTTTGGCCCTTCTTATGAAAGAATTTGGGCACCTCTGATCTAAGCTTTAAACAAATATTTACAAATTGTCTGTTGTAAGCTGAATGACAATTTTGCACTGCATCATGCCAAACTGTGTGTTAAACAAAGATCCTGCAAGCACAACATGTGCATACTGTTTAAAATATCTCAATTGTTTAATACACACTAGTGACATGAAATGAAGTCGCAGCCATTTGTTACATTGCCCAGTTTACACCAATGTCTGCAGTACTATCCAGGTTGTTCTGTAGCAACTTCAAAAGTTATAAATTTGAATGAACAGTCTGTTCTTACCAGGCAGGGATTTGGGCTTCTTAAGCACTATAAAGTAACATTTGCATTATATTTGACATAATTTAAAAATGTAAAGCCTTAAAAAAAATGTCTAACCACTTTCTTTTTCAACATTATTTTATAACATTTTGTATTAGTTGACAGAAGAGAGCCACAGAAAACCCACTGTTTGTAGAATATGGAAATTCATTTGTTTGGCGCCCCTCGTGGAAGTGGGGGGTTGTCAGGCACTTGCAAGTGTACACAATTTTGATTACGCTTTGTTGCACAACAAATAAGGACAAAAGTAGAACTTTTTTATTTTATTTTTTATTTATTTGGTATAGAGTTGTAGAGTTTCAGAGTTAATACAGTGAAAGTGTGGTGCTGCCGATCTGCAATAGTCTTATCTTGGATGAGATAAAACTTTTCACTTAGAGAAAACTAAAGAGTCTCGCTCTGACTCAACTCCATTTCCTGTAAGATCTGAACCAGCATCTTTGATAAATGTTTTACTTGTGCAGAAGCATTGAGTTTTCCCTTTTCTTTGTTTTCTCTGACTATAATGGTGAATCTTTTGCCATAATACCCATTGCTTCAAGAATGACTGCACAACAGTTTTCTGACTGTAATTTACCAGATCTACTGTAAGCCCACGTGGTGTTCTCTAAACTAAAAAAAAAGAAGACCTTGAATGTTAGAAGAAGCACTATCACGGTTTAATTCAAATGTTTCTTGTGCAGCTCCCTTCAAGATTTTCCTTCCAGGGCTTCTTGATTTCCTGTTACGCTGACAGACAGAGAGGATAGGGTCTTAAACAAGGAAGGTGAACTAGGACAGGAAGATGGGACTGAACTCATTTCAGTGAATTGCAATGGAGCACTTAAGCTTTATTCAGTCTGACCACATGCTTTTCTAGCTGCCTAAAACATACTACTATACATGCCCAGGATATATCAGTTATCTTGTTTTTTCGACCACAATTACAAATCCATTCACCTATGGGGAAATAAGAGAAGGCCTGCAGATAACACAGAAACTATCTGCATTGCAAAAAACAAACAAAAAAAAACTTGGGTTGAGCAGGAAATTGTTTTTTTCTGATATGGGTGGACTGACACTTTAAAGAAAACTTCTGTCTAATACTGTATACATACTGTACAAACTTCAGTTGATATCAGTCAAATTTTCACATAACAATTCAATGCTGTGATCTTTGTTTGGGAAAGCATGCAAGTTTTTTGTGTTTTAAACTATAGAGCATAAAGACTCAAACTTGACATATTCAGCAGTTAGAATTAGTGCAAAAGAATTTTATCAGGACAGTTAAAAAATACAGGAAAGACAAAACAAAAATGTAGGCCTACATTGTACACAAAACATGCGGTTCAAAATATCAATTATTGTAATTGAT
Organism: Etheostoma perlongum; assembly: GCA_026937815.1. Taxonomy (NCBI): domain Eukaryota; kingdom Metazoa; phylum Chordata; class Actinopteri; order Perciformes; family Percidae; genus Etheostoma; species Etheostoma perlongum. The sequence goes on along the minus strand of CM049371.1, from coordinate 21,300,970 downwards.
ATTAACATTGAATCAATAATGATCTGTAATGTGGTCACTTGCACTGCAGTTCCCCGTGACAATATACAACCAATCCTGCAGCTCTGAGCCTGTTGAAGCTCAACGTTCCTAAAGGCAACACGCAGGCGCCATTTGACATGCATTCAAGGGAAACTCAATTTTACATACATGTTTCTTTTCTATTGCATACACCTTGACTCAACCTTTTTTGGTTTTCTATGGGCAAAAGTTGTAGATAGTAATTGATGGTAATTATTTTGGTACCAGCTTGTTCGAGGTTCCAAGCGAGCGGAGCCGATACTAGCAGGTGGAGTTAAAACACTGCAAACCACTGATTGGTCAGAGAGAATCGTCACAAGCACAACCCGAGACATCCTGCATAAACCAAACCAGCAATTTTTTTTTTTAGCTAGGCCTAGTGGCCATAACAAAAAAAAAAAAATGTATTCACTTAATGCCAATTTTCAAAAATGGAAGCTTGCAAAACAACGTTGTATAATTAAATTTCCATGAGGTCACGGCAGTTTTACATGGCGTCGCTATGGCGGTCAGCGGAAGGTCACACTTACACTAAGGGGGTGCTATCTGTAAAACAAAAAATAAAAAGTACCGGTACCAAAAAGTGAGTTGAGTACCATGCAGTGTAACACTGTGATCAGACTGCAAAACGAGAGGCGCACTGCACTGCCTTTCTTATTGAAGACACCTCAATCAGACCATTTGCGTCTTTTTGTCATTCTTGCAACCATCGAATCGACCCATCCTCAGCCAACCATTGTTTTGCTGTGAGGTTAATTGACATCGGGCATTTTTTTGCTCTAAGTTGAAGCTTTTCTGACTCGGGGCATTCAGGGCCCTGCGGCAAAAAACAGGAATTCAGCAACACAAAACAGAGCAAAGTGCTATGGAATACAATTAGAATGAGCCCCAGATGGCTAAAATGCGCTCTGTCTGATCAAGGCCTAAATGAGGCATTAAAAGGTCAGTTGTCATTGGGAGCACTTCTCTGCCTGTGAAGACCTTTAAATCTAAGAAAACTAGTTTATCTTAACTTGGCCTTGAAGACTAAAAATGTATAACGGTACGTCTGTGTTACAAAAGATGAGTGTTTACCAGAGAGATGCTATTGGTTGCATTAAGGGAAAATGTGGGATCCAGTTATTTTCAGGATATCTATTCCTCTTTGATTTTGATCATTCCTTTTTTTATCCGTCTCTTGCAAGTCTAGCCTTTTATTTTATCTTCTCTATACTACTGTATTGCACACACAGTGTCTGCTATTGGCATCACATGACAGGTGTCAAGTGATAAAATGGGTGTTGCACTGCCACACATAGACTGGATGGAAGATAAATCAGCTAGGCCCACACAATGGACTAATATTTGCTTGAAAGAAATGTTATGTTTGTGGTATTTGAAAAACAGTGTTATTACATAATTTGTCCACCAGAGGGTAATGACAAGTTTATTTTCCAACTATATGTTGTGTTTAGTATACATATTTTGGTCACAATAACCAAATTTAAGGTATCTTTATCAAACCTCTTATCCATTTGTGTTTACAAAAAATGGACATTAGCAAATATTGCTATACATATTGGTGTCAGTTGGGCTCTGTTAATACAGAACTAGGAAATGTCTGATGTTTGTAGGGAATGGAATGGATTATATCTGAGGCAAATTATTTTGTTGTTTTGTTTACTTGAGAAACTGAACAAAGGAAAATTGGAGTGAAGGGGATCAATATGCACACCCTTAAATGTGAGTTTTAAAACAGGAAATCATCCGACAGAGTTCATGTGAATCCTCACAAGCGCCGAATGTCTCTGATAGACTCAAGACTCTTACTAGTCAAAACAAAACCGATAAGGGACAGAAATACAGTGCAAGGGGGGACATTTGTCCATAGTGGGTTTTTTACAATCCACTTCGATATTTGTTCAATCAGTGAGGATTGCATTATTTTATTGTAAACTGATAAAATAATCATCAATTTACAATAAAATAAGAGAGAGAATAAATTTAAACAAACGCAAATAATATGAGATAAAGCCAAGCAATCAAATGAACGACAAACATGTACAAGTTAGGAATAAAACAAAAGTAGGAAGTGGGACAGTTAGTTAAAAGTAATGCTTAATAAAAAGGCTTCCACATTCATTCCACGTCATTTAAAAACGTTCACAGAGCTTGCAAAAAAAAAGAAGGTTAAGCTGACAATTTTCTTATTTGTGTGATAGTTTGTATTTAAAAACTGCCACAGAGGATCTCATACTATGGAAGCAAATAAGAGACATAAGTCTTTGAATTTTAACAGCCACTGAATACTTAATGTTGAAATATTTTATTTTGAAAATGATGTAGCTGAATTTATTTGTTATGGATTCACCTCTTTGAAATTATTTTACTTCAGGAAACATATATCTGAATTTATTTGTTCTGTATTCACCTCTTTGAAATTTAAATTTGAAATTCTTTGTCTCCATTTTAAAAACCTGAATTGCGATACATATTTTTCAATGGTCACAAATTCAGATAAAAAGAATACAACTTGTAGAATTTCAGATGAAACAGATTCAAGTTAATCAACTTTGATTGCTAAAATTCAGATTAAAAAAATTCAAAATCAGTCAAATTCGAAGTGCTGAAATTCAGATAGAAAAATTCAAGTTAAATATTCACACAGTAACATCCGGGCTACCCAGGCTAGGAGAAACAATTGAGCCTGCATACAATCGAACTGACGTCTGGCCTATCAGAGGACGGCCTGTCTGTCATGTGACCCAAGATCTCGATCGGCACGGATATTGAAGCTGTAAACCGCCGGTAAGTTTGCTGTTTATGTACAACCGAACTCAGGGCTCGACAGAAGTATGTTAGCTAAATATGTTTGGAACACATAGCTACGGTTTGTGTGACTCGTGTCTCTGTGGAGGTAGCTAAGTCTGCAGGACAACACGTTATAGCTAGCCAGCTGACGTTAGCGCTCAACGGTGAAGTTTTTAAAAACAAGTGTAAGCCTGCTCCGAGATGAATCGTACCAATAAAATAGCTGTCCATGCAGATTACCTATACTGACCATACCGGAAGCTGGTCAATGATCCCACCTAAAACGCTGTTCAGAGTAGGGTAAAGTTACATCTCGGAGTGAATAACTTTAGGGAATCAGTTAAATAAATCATAGTAATTAGTAAGTTCAAAGTTGGGCATTTTGGAGTGTGAATTTTAAGTGATTTAGCTACTACTACTACTACTAATTACCACTACACTCTTATAATAGTTCTAAGATACAAGCCATTGCTTTAAACATGATGTTGAATATTGAGCCATGAAACGGCATTTAGATTATTAGGAGAATGTTAGGGTTTGAAATGTAATTACTGTATGTTCATTAATGCAGCTGATTTTTCTTTCTTCCATTTTTTGTTTCTAAGGAATTGCTGCTTGACCACATTTTGGAAGGACCCCAGCTCTCGTTTAGAGCATATTCTTGGGCAATTGCAACTGGATTTGGACTATTTGGACTTCATTTGCACACAAGAATGTGTTTTTAAATGCCATATCCAGTAATGTAGCTGTTTCACAGCCTATTTTAGGTGCATTGACAAAACTACATAGCCTTGTAAATGTGGAAAAAGAAAAAAAGTAAGCAACACATTAAAACTGTGCAATCTGGCATATCTTGTAATTTTATTGGAATGAAAGAAACTTCTTATTGTTCAACCATGGAAGTCAGGAAGACTTGGTCTAAATGATATGAGAGGAGAAACCACCAAGCTACATGAGTTGGAACACCACTGACTAAGAACTTTTAGGGTACACAAAAACACGTCATTGAAAAGGACAAGTAACTACATCACCACTGCTAGCAGTGCTGCAGAGGTGGGTCATATTAGGTTGCATGCCAATTAATAGTATTTTACAACCACCTATACTATATACTGTATGTCCATTAAAAAGCATAACAATGAACTATGCTAAATTAGTAATACAATCTTTTGAATATTTAACCTTAACATATGGTGTTAGTGAGCACTGCTTTGTATCTACACGAGACCAAATCCTGTGTGGCAAGTGCCAATACAAGCCAGGATATCATTTTTAAAGGATGCATAGTCCTTGTAATGTCCTGGGATTTGCAGGGTCTCAAAACGGGTGCAGGCTGTTGGGAAGCTGCCCTTCACTACCTCAATGGTTAGGCTATTCCTTGGCAGAATCTCCCACCCAGTCCAGAATTTCCACAGGTCAGCCAATTCATCTGGTGATTCTGTGGATTAAACAATATGGATCAAATGATAGGTTGCTACAAGTAAATGATTTAGAAAACAAAAATGTGCATCATAGTAGTCTGTGACGGAACAAATACTGCAATACTGTATACCATGGTAAAATGTCAAAAGTATGAAATATTACTCTTAATAAAGCTGTAAGTGAAGAGTGTGTGGATATCTACTTCCTGTCCTACATACGGGTGTGCAAAGATAGTCATAACTGTTTAAAAGTAACTTTCCACATATAATTATAAACTTTGGATGACCAACTTATTTTAATAACATGTTGGCTAGAGTTCTCCTTAAACATACCATTTTCAATGAATTGGCGAAGATAACCTAATATGCGGCATTTTGTGTCAAGTGAATCACCATCATCATCATCATCATCATGAGACCAGTTGATGCGCTGCAGGATTATCTACACTGACAACAATAAAACATGACTTGAATAATTTTACTACTTCATCATGGCTTCTATCTATCCATCCACACACACACAATATTGAATTGTAAAATGTTAGCGCAGGGTTACAATCCAGGCCACGTCTGAGTTGCTTAACTTGTCTTATGATACGTCCAATTACCTGTTAATGACAATAAGGGACAGAAGGTGAAACATGTCTTTTTTTTAAATCCCAAAGCAAGGTCTGAGGATGACTTCTGCCAATATGTGACAATGTCTTTCAAGTTCGCACACAGCATGGATCAACATCTTCTCAAAAAGCCATCTTCGGTTATTTCCAGTAAGGCCAGGGAGATCCAAGCATAGGCCAAGTCCTGGACACTTTTTTTGTCCTTGTCTGAGAGTTCAGATTCCTTTTCAAGCTTCAAGACAGAGAAGTGAAAGGCAAGACAAGTTTATCTATGTAGCACTATTTAAATTGCTTAACACCACATTTAATAACATTAAAAAGCAGTTTAAAATGTAAAACCAGTAAGTAATTAAAGAGAATATAAAAAAAAGTTAAAATAGGACAGTCTCCACCCCCTCAGCTTTTTTCCCATAAAATATTAGAGCCCACTGTAAAGTAAAATTGGCTAAGGGGGTGGAGACTGTCTTGCTTGATTGTATATAATGGGAAAGAAATAATGAGGTTAGATAAAAAACATACAAGCCTGATTGTTTCCCGGATGTCTAGATCTGGACAGTCCACTAGTGTTACTGTTGCAGTCTCTGTGCTTACTCCAAACAGGACATGCACAACAGCAGGGATGAGCCCTGCACGGTCCTCCATAAACAAAGGAGTGCCCCACCATTCTCCCTGCCATGACCAAGTTGTCACTTTCCACGAGAAAGTGAAAGGTTGAGGGCACTAAATGGCCTGGCTGTCCATCAAAGAGACGTGTAACAGCAATGTTTGCTGTAACAAATAAAAAAATTAGACAAAAGAAAATTCCAAATATTACATACTTTGCCAGGGTCCAGCAAACAAACAGATATAAAAACTGAATTAGGGTATATGTAAAAGAAAAACCTTTTAAACACAATACTTTAATAACATGTTTGTTATTGACAAGTCAGCTTACACATAGCTACAGTCTACACACCAAAGTTGATGCAAAACCCAGACTTAAGCTTGTCCATGCAAGTTGAGAGGAAAAAGCGACTCATACCCTCTCCAATGGCTGCATCACATGTAACACAATGGAGAGTTGATATAGTAAAAGAGAAAAGCAATCTTTTAAGTAGGCCTTTACTACTTTGACATGAAATTGAAGCTACCTTCAAGTTTGCAATTCAAGGGCCGTGCCCATTCCACATTTGGCTTCTTATAGAAGCAGATGAGCGCAGCGTCTTGTTCAGCAGGGTTCATTCTAACATCCATGCTGAGAAGTAAGGGATTCTTACTTTCATGATGGCTAAGAATAGAATCCCGAAACAGAGACAGGGCCTTGGTAGGGTCTTGTACTGTGAAAAATCAGACTTTTTTTTGCAATAAATAGAAACTGCTATTTACCAAAAGCAGTACAATACCATAATGTTTTAAAATGATCAGATAAGGTGTAGGTTATGCCATGTGACATGCCACTTTTGACTGCATTGCATCACCACAGTTTACCCCCCCTAACATTCTTGTCCTGCTGCTAACCCTGAATAGGACCTACCTTCTGCAACTGTTTCACTACTCAACGGTCCAGGGATTGCTGCTTGCTCTTCAACAGTACTCCTTTCCAACACCTCATTTCCTGCCCTGGCCACATTCACAACACAATGTGTATGTATATTATATATATATCATTCTATTTGTAAAACTTCTTTATAATAATAATAATAATAAATTTTATTTGTAATGCACTTTACATTTAAACAAATCTCAAAGTGCTACAGGTAAGATCATAAAAGCAACATCAGTATAAAATATCTATAAATAGTGCAACAACGTTTTTGTGCAAGGTTAAAACTCATAGGTTCTGCTAAAAAGAAATGTTTTTAGTCCTTTTTTAGAAATTTAATTTAATTTCTTTAATGGCTTACATCTGCTGGTGAGTGAAACAAGTACATATGTAGAAAAAAGCAGAATTACAGTATATAATGTACCTATATTGCAGCATGTACTTCAATGAAGTCAGCGGGAAACATTTCCATGCAGATAGGAAAGGGCTCCTGAAATGGTGCTGAGAAAGTTAGCAAAGATAATCAGAAATTAAACTTCAGCAAGAACCACTTAAATTCAGTCATGGCTTTGTATTTTTTAAGAAAACCATTTGCCATTATTGAAAATTGTGATTTTCAGCCATCCATATTGAATGCCAAATATATTGAAAATGCTTTATTTAGTTTTTACAGTGTCTCTCACCCTGCTCACTGTTATCCTCCCCATTAACCAGGTTGTCTTCATCATTGTCAACATCAATGATGTTGCAAGACTTCAAGTGGAATGGCTGCTCCACACTTTTGGCACTTTGCCTTAGGCATGCAACTGAATACTTCATTACTTAGTTGCAAAGGAGTTGTTTTGAGTTTGTCTTGAATTGGAGCTATGTAAAGAGGAGATTTACCCCCCTGGCTTGCAGCCTTTATGATGTTGCCTACGTAGCCAGTATGATCAGGTGCCACCAGGGAAAGCTTTCAGGAACCCCATCCTCCTATAGAAAACATTAACATGGAGAAGAAAAAAAAAAAAAACATCTGCTAAAATGCTTTACATATGATGTCAACTGTTTACACACACAAAATTGTGCATACCTCCTGCTTTGTAAAGCAACCAGCTTCCAGTTACAGCCTCCAATTGAGGAAAGACAACTTTGAGTGTCTCACATAACTGTAAACAGAGCAGATATATAAAACTTTATTAATAAGCATGTATCCTTACAAAGGATGCTGACCTGTTGAAATTAAAGATGATTGTACTAGAATAGTCAGTAAAAAGCAGAATTAAAACTTGTTCCAAAGGATTATAATTTTCTAATACATTAATGCAGACTATGTTTAAGGTATGTAAGAAACTTTCTTCCAAACAATTTTAATAAATATTGTCCTGGTTGCCACATCTCAAAAAGTAATGGGGTAGGACTAATTAACAACATTCTTCATAGTTATAGTACAACTATCATAAATATATTTACCTCACCATGAAAAATATGTATCAAAATTCAGGTTTTTAAAATGGAGACCAAGAATTTTAAATTTCAAATATTTTTTCAGTATGTTTTACATATTTATCTATTTTAATAATGTGGTATTACATGTTATTCATTTTGGCCCCATTGGTATTCCATAGGTTGAGCGTGCCTGTTCAAACCCGTTTAACCGCCGATGTAAACTATCCTACTTATTCAGCAGCAGTCGAGACTAGATACAACCGTGAACAACTGCACCAAAAACAGCTTTCACTTTGCGTTTGTAATCCAAAAACAATGTCGAGAGAGAGCCTACCCGTAGCTAGTCCAGTGTTTGTCTGTGTGAAACTGTGAGCCCTTTTGCTGCTTTCAAAGTTCCCACGGAAAGCGAAGGACCACCCAGCGGCGCCGAGCACGACGCCGATTAGCTGCGCCGAGCTCATTTGCATTAACGTCAGTAAAGGCTGTAGGTCAATCCTTGCGGGTGCTTTTATTGGATGTGCTGCTGTCAAGCAGTGCTGAAGAATTGGAAGGGCAAACGCCAGAAAAGGCAGAGAAAAGACAAACATAAACTCAGCATTATGTAGCTCGGTCCTGCTTTACCTCCGCTCTCGTTCACCGTGAATATTCTTGCCGTCCCCGATCTCAGATCCGAAACTTGTGGACACGGAGCGGTCTTGTGTTTTTTTGTTGTGTGTGTGTTTGCGCGTGTGTTTGTGTGTGTGTGTGCGTGTGTGCGTGTGTTTCATTTTTTTGATTTTTCTCTCTGTGTCTCTCAAGCGATTGCATTCTCCAGAGGTGGTAGGCTACCTCCACATATTACACTCTTACAGCCTCTACATCCATTTTATTTCATCCAGAATGAAAGAAAATCGTGGAGCCTGGTGACACTGTGGCACACTGCACCCGGGTTTGAACCTCTTATATCAGGCGGATCATCCTCAACCGGGCAGCGGAATGGAGATTTGCAAGCCATCTACTAAGATTTCTCCACTTCCTAAATTGGTGAATGTGGGCTGATAAATGGAGTATTCTGTCGGACTACATCATGGCATTATGCTTGACGGAGGGTGTTTGACATCGGAGCGACTGGCCAGAATAACACCCTGCAGTGTGAATATTTCAGCCTGTTGATGATGAACCGCTCAGGACTGGAGCAAAGTGTCGTGAGAACCGGTTTATGGCCCGTGTCTTAAGCTGAAGTGTGCAACCAGATTGTTTAAGTGTGTGAGAGAGAAAGAAAATAAGCATCATTTTTGATGGCTCCGGGGTGGGGGAGGACGACTACACATGAAACCTTGGACAGAAAAATGGATAAAACTATTGCATGAACCTGGCGGGGGGACTGCATGGTTTGTCTGTTTGTTAGGCCTACTTGATAACAGTGAAGTTGAGGAAAAATGAGAAAATGGTGATGTGGTACGAAGAAGGCGAGAATTGGAGCCGGAGTGAGGGATTAAAAAAACGTCCATGGGGAGCTGAGCAGCCCAGCTGAAGAATAACGGGATCCAAGTTTTCGAGGATAAGACAGCTGCTTTGATTAAAGACCTCCAATTAACTTCATGTGAAAAAGAGAAGGAGGAAATCAGCTTCCTGGTCGAGGGGGGGTGGGTGGGTGATAGAGAGATACATTATTCATGCCTTGTGTAAGAGCAATTGGAGAACCGGCTCTGCTGTGGCCTAGATGATACATATAGCCTATATATATAGGCCTATGTATTTCTATATAGCATATTTAAAAAAATAAACCTTAGGAGGAAGAGTGGACCTTGAAGAAAAAAAGAGGGCGAATGACACTCGGGTAGCATCAAAGTAAAGCACTTGCACAAAAAGAAAAAAGACTGAAGTGGGTTGAAGCATGGGCTGTGCTTCAAGTATTCATATCTCTGATAGGGTGGTCTACCACAGTGGAAAAGAGTCCGAGGATTCCCACTCACCCCAGCAGACTAATACCACACAGCATCAAGGAAATCCTGCCTCGGGACTACCCCTAAAACCCCCTAACTGCAAGGTGAGGGAACCTACATTTATTACATTTACAGAGACACAATGTGTGTGTGTGTGTGTGTGTGTTGCATGCAGTTTAAAGTTGTTTTAGTATTGGCTTCTTTTCATAACAGAAAACAACGTATATACATTGTAATGGCAATAATATAAATAATATATAGTAGAAACAAAAAAAGCAGGAAAATACAATAAAGCCACTACACAATACATGCAAGACTATCATTTGAACTCACTTGAAACCATCAATTTCCATGCTTGACATTACTACTTTATTAATTTAGAGGAACTAGGCCAGATACACACTTAGTTAAAGGTTGTGGGGGTCACAGACCTCCACACTAAGCTGAGGTATTGTTCTCGTTGTGGTTTTTGTCTAAGAGTTACCAAAAGCAAACATTTTGTAGTAGTTTTGAGTCACTTCAGATGTACATGATCTACATGATCTTACAGCTGGAGTAATGCACTTCATAGAACTAAAATCTGAGCATAAAGCCCTGGCCTCTGTAGTCACCCATGGTTCAATTGACACAGCTTTGGCCTCTGCTTCCGCTTTCTACCAGTTATGCTTTTTAATAGGATGTCCTCTCTTATTAAGCCCTAAACTTTGTGTTTAACACACTATATGAGACCAGTAATTTACAGAAACATTGAATTTGAAGTGTTTATAAATAGGACTGGAATATCTGAATGGAAAATAGGAGCAGGTAATGAAACGGATCGAGTGACATAATAGCAACAAGTTTGCCATCAGTGGCATCATCAACGCAAAAAAAACCTGTGCCTTTTGTGTATTGAACCACAAAATAATTACACTAACAGGTGAACCAAATGTGCTGCGTCTGCTTGTATGCAGGGACTAAAGTGGTTTTTCTAATCAAGATGCTGATGATTTTTGTGATTATTTGGCATTTATGTATTGTGTAAGAGGTCATATAATAACAATCTGTCACTACTATTCAGATCAACAGGCAGTTGTGTATTTGGAGGCGAGAAAGATGTCTTTTTTGCAGCAAACCAATAAGTGAAGATCCTGGTTTTGATGTGTGCTGGCAAAAATGCCTCATCCTATTTGTAGAAAACTGAGTAATCAAGCAATACTGAGTTGAGAACACTTATTCCATATCAAAATGAAGAATAATAAAGTAGAAGCCACGAGCACTGGCACATTAATTATAAAATAAAAGGAAGCTCGTAGTGTAATGTTTGCATGTACATCTGCAAGCGTCTGCGCACACTCAAAATGTTTAAAAAAAGTGTGATCTTGTGAATTTAATAGCACATGAATGCGTCTGTGTGTTGGTTGTTTTCAAGAATATGTGTGCGTTTGTCTGACAGACCGCAGGCTATTTGAGGGCCTCTGTCAAGCTGAATTTTGTGACCAAATGTCACTGCAGGATGCAGTGAGGAGTCAGTGTGACAGATGCCCCCAAGTCAAGATGCCCACTGTTCCTTTGATTGAATTAGTCCCCTGATTGAGTTAAGACTAATGGTATACAAATCTCCTCGGCACTAAATTCTTTCATTTAATTTGGAATCATTTTGGAATACAGGAGCTGTGCAAGATCCCGACCTGAAACAATTAGTTATTCATTGATTAGTTGAACAGTTCAAGCATCTGTGATTGTTAACTGAATATCTTTTGTTTTTGGACTGTTGGTCGGATGAAATACGCAATTTAAAGATGTCCCATTGTGGTAGGAATTTTTTTTAGACCAAATGACTAGGAAATTATCAGCACTTAATCAACAATAATTAGTTGCAGCCTTTGTAGAAACTACAGTAGATCTACATCTTCTAAAATATGTTTTTTTATTTAATTATGTGTATGTATCTAAAACCTGTGTAGGCATCTACAGTGTGAGAAGAATTCAATAGAATTTTGGGAGTGTGATGTGAGTCTTTGTCAAGGGTACGTTACCATCTGGGCTGCTCTGGCAATGATAAGGCTCAAGTACAAGGTCCTTGTGATAGTGGCCATTTTTTGTGATTGTATGTGTATGGCTAAACAGACAGAGAAAGACCTCAGCCAAACACAACACCATTTATCTGGCCATGACTTTTCCCATCTGATAGCCCCCACCAAAGGAAATCAAGCAGCTTTCCCCCTTAACGGCAAATTTAGAATCAGTTTGATCGTTACTTTCTTACAATAAATGGAAATGGACAATTAAACGTGCTACGCTTATAAGTATCTGGAGAGTAATACCATCTCGGTTACTGCATGATTCCAGCCTCTGCATGCATTAACATACAGTAAGTGTTGGAATCACTCAGCCATACCTCAGACTTCCCCCATTAAACCGTCCCATCCCCAAAAGCGACAATGCACACAAGGTTGCTTTTCCAAACTAAAGCCTCAGTTGGGGACACTTAACTATTGCTAATTTTGCAAAACTTAAAAAAAGGTTTTTGAAGCACCTCCTGTGGTATATCTTACTTTTAAAGGACGTGTAGTAAAGATATGATACACTGTTGGGAAGCCTCTCTCCACTTGGTGTGTGTGTGTGTGTGTGTGTGTGTGTGTGTGTGTGTGTGTGTGTGTGTGTGTGTGTGTGTGTGTGTGTGTGTGTGTGTGTGTGTGTGTGTGTGTGTGTGTGTGTGTGTGTGTGTGTGTGTGTGTGTGTGTGTGTGTGTGTGTGTGTGTGTGTGTGTGTGTGTGTGTGTGTGCGCACGCACACACAACTTAGACTCTCTCAGTCTAACTTGAGAGTCATTGGGTAATTTATTCCAGAGGAGGGCAAAGGCTCAGCATGGTGATGAATTAATCCACTGTGCTTTTTCTGCTGGCTGAGAGAAAGGAGACTGATATTGGCTCTTTTTATTTCTCTCTCTATAGATCACTTTTTTTCATTTGGCTGTCAAACTTTCTGAGCTATTCCTCCTGCTCTAAAAAAAAACTTTTGTTCTTAGATATTACTCTCTAAAGGTCCAAAGTTAAGTTTTTATCGTCACAATCACACATGATTTCATACACAATAGGAGCAGTCTCTCTGTGCACTCATAGAAATGCTAACATTCGGTTGACTTCAATGGCCCTGCTGTTGTCTTTGTCTGTACAGCTGCTGATTGGATCAAGTGATGGACTATGCTTATCTACGTCTATCAAGGATGTCATGTTCATATGTACAATGGTCTTTTATGGTCTCGCTTGGCATGGAACAAACCCCTGGCACCCTGCCAGTTAGCGGTTTGATTCCCACTGGTACAAAGTTTTGGTGCTGTAGGACAAAAACCTCCACCTAAATGGCACATGTTGAACGAATAGTTTGACATGTTGCTTGTTTGCTTATATCTTAGTTGCTGAGAGTTTGATGAGAAGATTGATACCACTCTTATACCTGTACAGTAAATGCTAGCTGAGACCAGCTAGCTGAAACCAGCAGCCATTTAGCTTAGCTTAGAGGTAAAAACTGGAAACAGGGGACACAGTTAGCTTGGCTCTGTCCAAAGGTAACAAAATCCTGCTACCAGCATCGCTAAATCTTAAATTTAACATGCTATATCTTGTTTGTTTTAATCTGTACAAAAACTGAAGTGTAAAAATAACAAGTTGCTTTGTTAAAGAGAGATATTTGTCTGGCAAGAGGTTGCTGGTCCTGATCAAAATTTTGTCCCTGTAAATTGGTGAATTGTCGTTTATGCACTTCAGTTTTTGTACAGATCAAACAAATGAGATATAACATGTTTTTAGTTAGCTTTAGAGTTGCTGGTAGGATAATTTTGTTACTTTTTGGACAGAGCTAGGCTAGCTATTTTCCCCTGTTTCCAGTCGTTATGCTAAGCTGCTAGCTGTAGCTTCATATTTAAATGTCAGACATAAGACTGGTGTCTATCTTGTAATTGGACTCCTGGCAAGTGAATGTGCATATTTCCCAAAACGTTCTAAAACTATTATTCCCTTTAGGACTGAAAACATTTTATTTTTCTACAGTAATTATAGGATTTCTCCTACTTTTGAAATTCACTGACATCAAAAGAAACATTACAAAATACTTGAACACAGCCTTTAAGTATGAATTTAGCTGTACATTATATTTTATTTTAAAAAACGTCAGCTGCAGTGTGACCTGTGTTTCTCTTCCTGTCTGGAGCGTCTGCAAGGACAGTAAGGGGGGATTTTTTTTGCCATGTCATTTATCTCCACTGAGATATAAGCAGAAAGAGTTGAGAGGAGGCAAGATGGGGCCCATGAAGCACACACAGTCTACTGATTGATGTATTGGCAGTTCTAGAGCTTATCACCCTACAAGCTGTTTGTGATGTCCAAGAGTTCAAGGAAAAACATGACGGTAGTACAGTACTTCCCCCCCAGAATCTTTTCTTGAGCATTAAGCAGCTCCAGCCCTTGATGTAATGACGCCAAAGTCTTCTACTACTGACAGTGTGAACGTTGATCCTCTGTAGAAATCAAATTAGGATAATATAATAAATCCCTTTGTCACCATAGTGGGTCTCTTCATCTCCGAGAGCTTTCTCTCGTATGAGGTGTCAGTTCAGTGATGTGCTTATAAAACAGAACCTCCCATTGTTTTTGAATTAGTCTTAACAAATAAGGCCACATTCAAAGCTTGTTCTGCTCCCCCTCCAGGTTAAGAATTTAGTATCATAAGGTTAGCATGTGATAGTTTCATGAGATTATGGAAATGGTATTCTTCCAAAACAAGGCACTACAAGTGTTTACTTTGTAGCAGCGATCTCTGTACTCTTTTAGAACTTAAGTTATTTCTAAAGAAACACGACAATGTATAAAAAAGGCTCCATTGCCTTGTATCGCAAGTTATGGCTCCGTAGCAGACGTTTTTGTAAAAATAGGCTAACGATTGTGTCATAACCAAGCGATTTGCTGTCGCATAGTCGACAAATCACCGTATTGGAGAAGCACGCCGACAGTTTGGACTTACATTAGCTGTTTAGGTTTAATTACTAATGTTAACTAGCATTTTAGTTGGCAATAATTAGCCTGTGCCTAAATTAGCAAGATTGGGGATGATTGAGATTTCTTTTGGCACAGCTACCAGAAGACTTACAACTTTCAGACAGGTTGCTCACGTCACATCTATGGCTTCAAGCACAGTTGGAGGCTGTGCAGTAACGCTCAGCCATCACTGGAAGAGTGCTTCTAATATCCTTCACTGGTCTCCGTCCAGAGCAACAGGACCTGTTGGTTCATTTCTTTAACTGCCTATTGGTTCTACGGGGCGTTATGTGCCAGACTATTTCTTTTCCAAGTGCAGCCACTTGCTGAAATCTTAAGCTTGCATTCATTAAACCTCAGCTTGTTGTTTTTACCCTTTTTGTACTGATTTGAAAAACTAAAATATCATGAATTAGTGAGCATCAGATGCTGATTTTGTTACCTTTGGACAGAGCCTGGTTAGTTGTTTTCCCCTGTTTCCAGTCTTCATGATATAAACTAAGCTATCGTCATATTTACTGTATAGACAGGAGTGTGGTATTGGCCTTCTCATCTAACTTTTAGCAAGAAAGCAAATAAGCACATAGCCCAAAATCTATATAATCTACTATTTCTTCAATATTCTACAAAATATTTTATCTAATGTATGATTTTGCTCAAAATGTTTCTATATATCCACATTTTGGCCCCATGCTTCCAATCGTCTTGCTGAATTTCGATGATCGATTAGCTTCTCTTCTGTTAAGCTTTTGTCAGTCCTTAAAAACTTCTGTTTGTTCAGTTAGTAACACCACAAATATTTACTGTTTCAGCCATATTTTCCTTTTTTTCTGTGTGAATGCACCCTTCAAATATAAGTGATGTCATGTGTCCCTCAACAGTAATCTCTCTCTTAAGGTCTTAATCCTATGCTTAATTTTGAAAAGTATACCGTGGACACACCACCATTGTTCCTTCAAAGGATGAGTTCATCCGTAAGTCATCTCTCTTGCATAGTGTCATTGTCCATAGGTGAGGTTTTAATCTCCCCTGGAGGAGAGCCTTACTAATGTGGACTGCTGCAGCCATGCACAACACACCGTGTTAACAATGCTAACAGTCATGTTAACAGCATCTAGTTACTGGAGTACTTTGGCCATTTTCACGCTCTGTCACACCACTGTCCTTGCAGCCAGCATAAACTAAAGAAGGGTTGTGTACAATACAGTATGTTGAAAGATTTTTCCTGAGGCAAGATTTACAAAGCCCCAAAAATTGGTAGATTTAGTATTACATAATACACCTGATGGGTTGATCTAAAACTATTTTAGAACCAAAATGCCCCAGAGGCTTAGACTTCATTTTATTGCCTTTCTTCACTAAAGAAGCGCTGAGCAGACAAGAGCCTCACTGGATTTAAGGGAACAGGCCTGCAGCTTATTGGCTATAGTAAACACGCAAGGCACTCATTCACCTGCTGAACACCGCATTAAGACAGCAGTGCTTGTCTCCTTCCTTGTTTTAATGGATGCAGCTATGACGCAAAACTCTGTGTGTCCTGCCTTTATGCTCGGAAGATCTAGTGTACCCTCAATTGAGATATCCCTTACAATTTTTACGGGGCAGAGCACAGATGGTGGACATTGTTCTTTTGTTATGGGGTGTGTGGTTGCAATGACACATTTTGGGGTCAGTGAAACAATTTAGTCAATAGTTCTGCTCACATTTTATAGTCTGGTCAGTTCCCCTCTTGGTCTTCTTCCCTCTCCACATTTCAACTCTTGCTCATTCCACCATTTTAAACAGAAAATATCGTTGGGATACTTAACTTAACGGATTTGTAATACTCCACATCATTTGGCTGTGAGATGCAAATAAATTTGCAGCTGAGATGCAGAAACAGGAAGTGAGCCTGTCTGCATTGCTTAGCTCAGTGATGGCCAGAGATTCTCTGTAGAAATTCAAGTATAAATGTGTACATGTACTGTATGTGTGTAACATTTTGGCCTGCTAATTTTTTTGCTTCTTCTACCGAGTTGATTTAATATTTACTATATGTGCAAAGAATCATTATTAATGTCATTAGTCAGAAGGACTTCACCTCTCCATATATGGCTTTGACTTGATGAGGTATTTTAGGCCTTTTGTTTATCTAATTCTACATTGTTTAGTAATTTTAAGACATATCTTTCTTTTGAGCCAGTCATTGCTTTGGCCGTGATATGTTAAGTGTGTCAGATTTATAATCTAGATGGCATTTTGGAAGCCACAGGAGAGCAGGAATGTTTCAATGGAAACTATGAAAGTACATGGGTCATTCAAAATAATTCACATGCACACAAGAAACAATGAATTGAACATACTTAAGTTTTTAATAGCAGTGAATCAATAGGTTGAACATTCCTGCATGTCTTTCAACAGTACCTGCGTCATTAATTGTACCTGTTGCACCTGCCTGATTACATTCCTTTACATGTCCTCTGTTTTAACTGTGTGCAGTGAATAGCTGCTTGTAGCTGGATGAAATGTTGTTCTGTATTATAAATAATACACAATGTATGTATTTATTTATTTGTTTTCCTGATTTTCTTCTTCACATTATCCCTGCAAATGCCTACATACAATCAGCAGAGTTAAAAAAAAATCAGGTCTCATTTTCCTTCATTGAGCATTCTCAAAAAAATAAGTATTGCACAAAAACAGCTTCCACATAATCAATCTGCCCCAAATAATCAATAAACGTGAAGCCTTAACTTTGTTTTATTATGTATCCATGTTGAGTGTTTTCATATCGGTGCTGCATCACATCGTTCTCTACTTACTGTCAGTCATCTGAGACTCATGATTAAAATGTAAAGCCTTTGTCAGAAAACAATCCCTCAAAAACATGCCTTCTCACATCAACTGGCTTTCTAGGTTTGGGGTCAGGTATTTTAAAATCTACACAATACTGGGTAAGGCGATATACTGTAGGTGCAATACAGAATGAGTTGCAAAATGATTAGGACAAGGTAAATGTTTTTATTAATTTTTCAATTTTGTCAATTCAGCAACCCCCACCCACAATTTTCAATCCATATGTCAGGACAAAGTACATTTATATTTAAATGAAACTTTGCTGTTGAGTTGGCAATAGATCCATAAACCTCAAGTTGTTGCTTTATCCTAGTGTTTACACATTGTGGTGTATTGCTTTAATTAGTTTCTTTTATTAGTTTATAATTGAAAAGTATTAGGGATGTCAATATTTAACCGTTAATGGACAATGTAATACTATACTAAACTGTGTGTGTGTGTGTGTGTGTGTGTGTGTGTGTGTGTGTGTGTGTGTGTGTGTGTGTGTGTGTGTGTGTGTATGTGTGTGTGTGTGTATATATATATATATATATATATATATATATATATATATATATATATATATATATATATATATATATATATATATATATATATATATATATATATATATATATATATATATATATATATATATATATATATATATATATATATCTCTATCAAGGGTAGTCTGGGTGCCAGCACTCTAGCTCATGTCACTCATGGATGCGTCATGCCACAGTGACATCAGTGCTCCTGTTTTAGCTGGTGAAGAGGAGGGGAATCCGGTGATTATCTTATGCTCTCGCAGCCATCTGAAGAGCTCCGAGAACCGCTTCTGATATTTTCAACAAACATCTAAGCTGTTGTAGAGAGGTGGAGCATTGCAGACTTGCAGATAGGGCAGGGGTGGTGCGGTCGCCATGGGCGTATTGCCAATTTTAATCCTCCCTTTATGCCCCAGGGCTGGCGAGGTTATTAAGATTGTACAGTTGGGTATGGCTCAGTCAACAAAGTCACTGTAGGCTAATGATCTCTTATTCAGGCTCGACAGTCTCTTTTTATTTAGCTTGTCAGTTGTCATGTTGTGTTGTTGTCATGTATTTGGCTGGACTGAGAAGGAGGAGTGGCTGACTGCAATGGAAAGGTTCCCGGTAAGATTACAGTACACTGTAGTGTCACTTGACTAGGCAGTGGTCCAACGTAGACTTTCCAAGCTCCTTTAGCTTGTCCTTTTGCTTTACTGCTTTATTTTAAGGAGAAGAAGGAGAATGCGGTTTACACGCTGCCTGATCAATAGCTGCCAGTGGTTGGCTGTGCAAATGACACTCTGTAGAAAAAGTTTTAGGATTCATAGTCAAGGGGGCAAAGGGTAAGATGAGTAGAAAGACTATATTATTTGGGAGTGATTAAAAGGGAAAGAGAAACATTCCAGTATGTGGGCGTTCCATAAGATGAGTGTGGTGAGGCTGCTAGGGGCAGAAGAAGAAGAGGAGGTTTTAGTAAGGGGCTGCCCCAGAGCCCTGAATGGCTTAGGCTGCTCCAGGTCTTATAGGGATTTCAGTGTAATCTGGATAAGGACAGAAATACCTTGAAGGTGAACATTGGAGAAAGTGCTCAGCTTCATGTGGATCTTTATCCGTCTACACCGGTTGTAAATATATTGTGTATATATTTCCTCTAAAGGGGCACTCCATTGATTGTTTATGGCCTGGACTTGAGACTTAAATAAATAATAATTAGATAACATTATTATTATTATTATTATTATTATTATTATTATTATTATTATTAACAACCTGCATTACATATTGAAGTTGTGGGATTAGAAAGAAGTTGCATTTTAGAGTCAGGGAAGGTCTAAAGGAAGATGCTATTGCATCATGGGAAATGTAGGATGCAGTGTTTTGGGAGTTTGGCTCATTGACAGGACGTCTTGCCTCTTCTGCTTTGATTTAGAGTATTATTGTTTTGAATCTGTATCTTACAAGTTGCCTAATGTTATGTGCAATGACAAATGGCTGAGTCACCCTTTTAACCACGCATGCTTGCTGCTATGTAATTTCTAGAGGCTGCCTTTCATCACCATAGAGGCTCAGGAGATCTCGCAGTAATAGTAAAAAGTTGTATTGTGCTCACATTGCTGTTGGATCCAAAAAATCACATAATAAAAGTGGTCAGTGTTATAGTTTGGACACACTCTGACTATAATGTTACTATTAGTAATTTGAAGAGATGAAGGAGGGAATTGGAAAAATGTGAATCCATACAGCCACAGGAGATGCATAAAAGTTGAGCACATCTCATTAAAAACTCATCTGTTTTTTTTAATTAAAACCTCAGAATTCCTAGCCTCAGTTTCATCATCATAGTTTGGCTGTTAACGCCGCTCATATACGGTGATGTAGCAAACGGTATGTATTTCTCTCCATGTTAACGAGTGCGTCTGTCCCCTGCTCGTCTTCACATATCCCTGTAGGCCAGTGTGTGAGGACTTTGAGCACAGTCTCTTACCCACGTCACTTGGCCTGTCGACAAGGAACTGCTCCACTGCCAGGCCTCAGTTACTCTCCTTGGCACAGTGACGCACAGATCGTACACTTATATACACACTTGCGCTACTATAGACACAGGGTATGCACACAGGCCCAGGCAGCGGCGCAAGCTTAGGGAATACAGCATGTACTTTGATGTCACACACATATACATATAATCCAAATACATAAATTTTATTTACAAATTGTCTCTGTAGGAGCAGAATAAAATGTTGCATGCTGGTGTGCTGTTCTCAGCTCTGTGAAATATCTGTGTCCATATGTACAGTATATGTATGTACAAGCTTAAATATCCATTTCTTTTTTTTGTTAAACTGAAAGAAAAGAAAAACTACTGATGGGTTTTTGTGTGATATCTGAGGCGATGCTTGCAAGGTGTGGAACACCAAGTGAAAAACAGGGACAGGTCACCGAGGATGAAATAACCTATTCCTTTTCTGCAAACTCTGTATTTTTAAACCACGAACGTCATTCAAGGGCGTTTGGGACTGAATTCCAGGACAAGTTCAGTCTCCTGTGAGTTACTCTGTGTCTTCCCCTCTGTGTGTGTGTGTATGTGCATTCCCGTATGCTAGAATTTCCGCACTATCTAGTGAGGTAGGAGAGATGTCACTGCAGACAGAATAAAGGTCAGGGCGTACGCTGGAAGCACTGCACAAAAAACAATGTGTTCTGTATATGTGCATGTGTGTGCACTTTTATGCGTGACTGATTAGAGATCGCTGTATTTGGGACAGCATATGGAAGAAGTGTGCATCAGTAGCTTATAATACTTCACTAAAAGTACTTCAGCATGCTGTGTTTCTCTCTTTATTGTGTATTATTCTGTAGTTATTTTTAAGTATATGATTGTGTTCTATCTACAATAAGTGGCAGAAGCATGTATAGCCAGCATATAGTATATCTTTAACTTGCCTTGATTTACCGTAACTCAACATACCAGAGCTTAAGTTAGCAACTCCTAACACTACATACCAAATAAAATTGACTTTCTCACAGTCACTTTCCTCTGCAATATTAATTTTGAAAGACATAAAACGTCCTGGAAATCCTAACACAACTATTAGGGCTGCACGATATGAGCCAAATATCTAATTGCTGAATATTTTGTCTGATATTGCAATTGTGATATGATTCATAGTATTGGAGGGAATGGTCATTTGCATCATAATTTTCATTTACATGGAAAAATATATAATCAAAGACTTTTTCTTCAGTCTGTACTAAAAATATACAACATAAATATACAGTGGGAACGGAAAGTATTCAGACCCCTTTAAATTTTTCACTCTTTGTTTCATTGCAGCCTTTTTCCAAAAATCAAAAAAGTTCATTTTATTTCTCAGTAATGTACACTCAGCAACCCATCTTGACAGAAAAAAACAGAAATTTAGAAATTTTTGCATATTTATTAAAAAACAAAAACTGAAATATCACATGGTCATAAGTATTCAGACCCTTTGTTCAGTATTTAGTAGAAGCACCCTTTTGATCTAATACAGCCATGAGTGTTTTTGGGAAAGATGCAACAAGTTTCTCACATCTGGATTTGGGTATCCTCTGCCATTCCTCCTTGCAGATCCTCTCCAGTTCTGTCAGGTTGGATGGCAAAAAAAACGTTGATTGGACAGTCATTTTCAGGTCTCTCCAGAGATGCTCAATTGGGTTTAAGTCAGGGCTCTGGCTGGGCCATTCAAGAACAGCCACAAGTTGTTGTGAAGCCACTCCTTCGTTATTTTAGCGGTGTGCTTAGGGTCATTGTCTTGTTGGAAGGTAAACCTTCGGCCCAGTCTGAGGTCAGAGCACTCTGGAAAAGTTTTTTCGTCCAGGATATCCCTGTACATTGGCCGCATTCATCTTTCCCTGGTTTTTGCAACCAGTCGTCCTGTCCCTGCAGCTGAAAAACACCCCCAAGCATGATGCTGCCACCACCATGCTTCACTGTTGAGACTGTATTGGACAGGTGATGAGCAGTGCCTGGTTTTCTCCACACATACCGTGGTTTTAGAATTAAGGCCTTTTTTCTATCTTGGTCTCATCAGACCAGAGGATTTTATTTATCACCATCTTGGAGTCCTTCAGGTGTTTTTTAGCAAACTCCATGCGGGCTTTCATGTGTCTTGCACTGAGGAGAGGCATTCCTTCGGGCCACTCTGCCATAAAGCCCCGACTGGTGGATTGCTGCAGTGATGGTTGACTTACTACAACTTTCTCCCATCTGACTGCATCTCTGGAGCTTAGCCACAGTGACCATTGGGTTCTTCTTTGCCTCTCTCACCAAGGCTTTTCCCCCGATAGCTCAGTTTGGCGGACGGCCAGCTCAAACAAAGGGTTCTGATGTCCCCAAACGTCTTCCATTTGAGGATTATGGAGGCCACTGTGCTCTTAGGAACCTTAAGTGCAGCAAAATTTTTTGTAACCTTGACCAGATCTGTGCCTTGCAACAATTCTGTCTCTGAGCTCTTCAGGCAGTTCCTTTGACCTCATGATTGTCATTTGCTCTGACATGCACTGTGAGCTGTAAGGTCTTATATAGACAGGTGTGTGGCTTTCTAATCAAGTCCAATCAGTATAATCAAACACAGCTGGACTCAATGAAGGTGTAGAACCATCTCAAGGATGATCAGAAGAAATAGACAGCACCTGAGTTACATATGAGGGTCACGGCAAAGGGTCTGAATACATATGACCATGTGATATTTCAGTTTTTGTTTTTTAATAAATATGCAAAAATTTCTAAATTTCTGTTTTTTTTCTGTCAAGATGGGTTGCTGAGTGTACATTACTGAGAAATAAAATGAACTTTTTGATTTTTGGAAAAAGGCTGCAATGAAACAAAGAGTGAAAAATTTAAAGGGGTCTGAATACTTTCCGTACCCACTGTATTAAACTTGTCTTTACTTGTAGGCCAGGAAATCTTTTCATAATTCTAAATGGTATTTTAAAACATATTTCGCCTTTAACAAATATTGCACTCCCGTGCGATTTGGATATTGCACTACAGTCCATGTTGCAATTTTGATAAAATTGTGATTAATTGTTCAGCCCTAACAGCCATAATGATTCTCTTGTGACTCTTAAAGGATAAGTGGAAAATAGATTTGAGGATTGGGGAGCAATGTGATACATAAAGCCAAATGCTTTAGTGTTTTTACATTGCATATTGTCAGCTGAGGGTAGGTGCATTTGAGATGTGATTTCATGTTTGGCTGTACACGGGTGTCAATGTTGTGATATGATATGAAGTCTCAGTCAGGCAAAAAACTCCTGATTGTTGATCTGTGTCTCTGTTTAGGCTTAGGCAGTATACTTTATATTGCTATATGTACTGTATATAAAAAAGCAATAACTAAATATGTAGTGTTATTTTTGCTTTCTTATTTTCTAGTGGACTGGGCCCTCAGTGGGGTCATGGAATTCGGTGTTATCGTTTGGGATTCGTGGCATGGCTTGATGATGATACATTATTATTGCACATTTTTCTGTCTCTGGTTTTTATCTTTGTCATGATCTGCTCTTTGTCATGATGCCCAGTAGGAACCTCCCGGCCCTGAAAAGTGGTCATATTTTGTGATCTTTCCCAAGATTTGTTTGTTTGTTTTTTTAGTTAGTTTGCCCCAGGGGGTTGTCCTCATCAGCAGTGGTTTATGTGATCTGTCTTTTTTTCTAAAGCACTTTGACAACTGATTTAAAAGAAAAGAAAAAAGGTTCAGTGCCTATAGTTAAATGTGCTGATTTTACATTATTTGGGGAAAGACAATAACACATCTGCAAAGATGACATTTGATAGAACAAGGCGATTAAAAGAAGAGTAATAATGATAAATGAAATGTAGCCTTAGTAAGGCTGATCAGTTTTGACAATTGATTGTCATATTTGCAAGGGAAATGGATTCATGTGAAGCCTCATTCCCCGCCTCTCAAAATAACAGCTTTTCATCGGCTTTACTTTGGTTTCAAACAAGTTGTATACTCAGGTATGTTATCTCGGTTACTTTTCACTATTTTCTGACATTTTATCGACTAAATGATTAATCAATTTATCGAACAGAAAACAAATGGATTCATCAATAATGTAAATAATTGTTGGCTGCAGCTCTAGCTCAAATCATTCCCCAATAAGCAGACTACTAAAACAATTAACAATCAAAAGTGAATTATTTTTTTATACATAGGTTGTGCCAATCAGAAAGATTACAAAAATAAAGGAGAGTAAAATACAATAAAATGTAGATGAGTTCATTCAAAATTTAGTTTTTAGTACATCCAGTTATTTTGTCCTGTCATGCACACAGTCGAACAATTCTTGTAGAAAGGGAAAGGGTGTTCATCTCATGACATTGCATCTGACACACATTGAAAACAAGAAAGAACTGCCGGGAGATATTAGACAAATTAAAAAAGAACATTTAGTCAAATCTAGTTTTGCACATAAAAAAATTAAAATATTAAATAAATATTTCAGAGAGAGAGAGAGAGAGAGAGATCCACAGTGGCCTAGTTTCCCTCAGCCATGCCAGTGACTCAACTAAAGTCTTCTGCCTGGCTGACTGATGGCTTGGTCACCATGGATAAAGCATGTGGACAGATCCAGAATACACACGGTTGCAGTTATATTTCTATAAGGATAAACTGCAATTACATTAAAGGAGAATTCCAATATTTATGTTAATCTTGATCGCTATAAATATGCGAGTACTTTCAGTTGAAAACCTCCAGACCTGAATCGGTGCAGGCAACACGGAGTAGCTGCAGCCACGTGTACAAGCTTCCACTGAGCTGAAACGGAAGTTAACGGGGCAAGTTTTAGAGAGCCTTTGTGCTTTTTAACAGACACAATG
Organism: Etheostoma perlongum; assembly: GCA_026937815.1. NCBI lineage: Eukaryota > Metazoa > Chordata > Actinopteri > Perciformes > Percidae > Etheostoma > Etheostoma perlongum. The sequence continues at coordinate 21,276,001 of CM049371.1, read as the reverse complement.
CAATTAATACATCTGTACAACATGAACAGGGCCCTTACGTAACATCAAGATGCGTTTTCAAGTCAGACATTGTTTAAATTCACCTACCCTGTCTTGTTCTTGCCGGTGGGTAGCTTGGTTAGCAGCTAGAGCTAGCTAGATGTTAGCTGCTAGTGATAAGTGTGTTCAGCCAGGCTTTTGTGAAATCATAAAGCAGCAATTCCATGTGTATTTGTATCTCATCCTCCATGCCTTCGGCAACAAATTGTAGTTTATATCCTCCTCAAAAATAGGTAATTGAGCACTGTAGTGGTTACGACCATATCAGTAGCCTAACTATGTAACTACATGGAAACACAAAGGCATGGAGGACACCCACTACAGCCCCCAATGCTCGGGGGATTGTTGTCGACAGCTGAATTCTCCTTTTAACATGTTTTGAATTTTTATTTGTGTGGGGTAGGGTGTGTTTATTTTTTTGACACTCTTTGTCTACAGCAGGGGTCTTCAACATGGACATGGAACAGGGACCCCCTATTACATGTATTGTATAAAATGATGTATATTAAACTAGGGCTACAATAATGTATAGGACGGCCTAAAGCCTTAACACATACGTTTTTAATGCATACAATACTAAGCTATTAAAATATGAATTGTTGGCACGACTTTAAAAGTCATCTTTTATGTGGCACAGTGACTCTTTAGGATGAACCCCATGGCCATCTTTGTGACTATACGTATTGGCCAGTATGCCTATCATCAGTAGAGATTTATATTGCAAAAAATATGTGGGAATTATGTTTAGACATTTGAATTTTTGAACAAAAACTTTGGAGGCCTCACTTCAGTGACTCTGAGGACCCCCTAAGGACCTCCTGTTATATCTGGTCTACAGTATTAAAGAAATGCAGAATAATGATGAATAATGTTAAATTTAGGCTTTGCATTTCCACTGCTGTTAAGTCATTAGAAAAAGACACAGATGCGTGTGCTGCACATCAGGGAACAAAAGAATCGGATGTGAAAGAATCCAAACGTGTACATAAGAAACTTCAGGTAAAAGAGTGTTTCTGTGTGTGAGCCCTGCATGTAGAGAGAGCAATGGAAAGCATTGTGCAGGAAAATAAAGGGAAGACATTGAAGGAGAGGAAGTGCTACTAACGTGGGAAGTTGTATTAGTGTCTTGACTTCTGCAATCTGGGCTTAATTACTGACGATGTGTGCTGTTCCTACAGCAGCTGTGTACTGAAGCAATGGTTTATTGTATTCATTTATACAGGCGGATTAAATCAATCCTATTGTTGGCAATTTATTATTTCTTGATCTTTTGATTATTTTGAAATGTAAGAAGTAATGTGAAATCCCTGCTGAGATGCTACTTTAAAATATACCAACACATTCAGCTGTGAGTTCTAACTTCAAATTGTTACTTCACACTTAGCTAAGAACCAAAGGGAGTTTGAAGATGATAAAATAATGGGGAATCTGATTAGTTCATCCTAAACAAAATTAAAAAAGGTTTAGTAGTTTTTTTTAAAGTTTGTAGCAGCTATCACCATTTCATCAACTTATAGAAGTCACATATGTTGTAACATTCATACACATTTACATTAAACGTGTATGGCAGACAACTTATTCCAAAGGGACTTAGCCCATGGTGACTCAGTGCATCTAAAGGCAACAGTATATATTTTACTTTTCTTTTAGCTTTCTTTTTTTACTTCAAGGCATTTCCTCTGCAGTTGGCCTTCCATAGCTGCCAATTTTTTTTGTTATTGTGACAATAAATATACTAAACGTCAACCTTACACAAATGTGTAGTCCTATTTGTGTTTTTGTTGTAGTCCTGTAAATATGTAGATTTTATCTTTGCCACATCAAAATATCTATATCTCATTGTCCTGTAAAAAAACATTTCCAAAAGGTAATTTTTTTAAAGAACCAAGAAAAGCAGCCCTGATGACGATACATGTTTCCAATAATCTAGTGTTTTGTTGTTGTTGTTTTGAATTTTTTCTCAACCAATAAAGGAACTTCATTACAAAAAATCTATATTTGGAGATGGTTTTAATTGGACAGTGGTAGAGCATATTATATATGATTCTTGCATTTTTTGTTGTCATTTTGCTTACAAAAAGTAATCCAAAATATGTGGTCTAACTATTAAGTTAGCTGAAATTGATTTAACTAAATTTGGTGAAGCTTTTGCCAGGCTGTTCATTGATTGGTCGCCGGTTTGAAACCCTATTGTTATCGATGGCTTCAGCACAGATCTGTGAGCAGCAAATGTAATTGGCCACATATGAAAGTGAATTATTCTCTTTGATGTAACACACACAGCATGGGCAGCTACCACTACTATCTGAGTGGCTCAGCGTGTGGTGAGACTGATGTGTCACTCAGTGCTATTTAGCCCATCACGTAGCTCAGTGTGTGTGTGAAAGTTAGTGTGTTTGTCTGTCTGGTACATAATGTGCGTCCACAACTCTGTCTGGGGCTGCTCTCTTCTAATGAGACATAATGAAGAACATTGATTCATCTCCATTTGATTCACATTTTAGACAGGAACACATGTACACGTACACACACACTAACACTTTGACTTCTTTTAAGGAAGAAACGCTGATCTTCTAATCTAATCTAATGTTGCTGTAGTCTACTTAACCGTATGTGGAAAAGTTTTAATGAGGGACAAACTGAAGGAGAATTGGGGAGTTGGGAGAGAGAAGATGTTAGCTGGAGAGAGTGGTTTCAAAGTGAGGGCTCTGGAGATTGTTAGTGAATGGCCATGCATGAGAAAGGGCAGGCATCCCAAGACTCCCTGCATCCTGGTCCCAGCTCTTGGGTGGAGAAAGCTGTTTACTCTTTCTATCTTTCACTGCTGACGTCGCCGCACCGAACAATGTCATCCAATTTCCTGTTTTTCACTTTAGTGGAAAGCCACTCTCCCAGTGTGTATGGTTTAGTGTGTGCGTATGTGTGAGACAGAGAAGCTGGTGGGCTGGAGGAGAGCAGAAGGAGGAGGAGATCTATAGGGCCGGATACACTAGGAGCAGGATATAGGGTCAGAGGCAACTCCACTATGTAAATACATTAGGTGTATTCAGTGAGAGTAGCAGGAGACTGCAGACTGTCCTGAATACTGCTGGAGATGACTGTAGACATCCAGCGGCTCTGATGTGGTCAGACTGAGGAACCATGTGAGATCTCATGACATCAGACTGTTTGAAAACTGTCAGCCTGGAAAATGTCACCTCACAGTGAGAGAATTACTTTTGAGGTTGTTTTATGAAATCATGCACAAGCATTTGATTTAGTATTCCAGCCCTTAAGTGACTTGCAAGACTGGATTATCAACCAGGCAAAGCGGGAAATTTTGCCCTCTTAAGGGTCTGGGGGCCCCGATAACTTTCCCCAGGTCCCCTAGATCCTTAAGAGGCCCCAAAATCTCCAGGTTTACTGTGTGGCAATTGGCTTGTTGTAATTAGGTTAAAGGATTAAGTTGTTTGCTGGGTCGGTATCGGCACAAATCCTGACCTTATTAAACAAATCACGTTTTGGCAATGTGACTGATCCTCCTCATATGTTAAGTTTCTTTGTCAGTATGATTACGAGATTCAAGGTGTCTGCTGTCAGTTTATTTGATCACTGTGGGACATTGACTCAGTGTTTAGTATCATAGCATCCTTTACATGAAAATGATTTCATGAGATCCTCACAGATTGGCACACATATTTCAAGTTCGGGTGCTGGCATCGAGTCAGTATCCTATATTGTTGAAGTGTTGGATTTAGGAGGAAAAAGTTTGGTCGTTGCACCTTAAACTAGATTCACTTCAAATGTGTTTGGTAATACAGTGTACACCAATTAAGCAAAGTAAATACTGAAATGATACAGGGCCTTAAGGTTATGTTTACGTTTGTCAAGTCTCAGTTATTTTGCATTATGGTGCATTAACTAATGGTTCATCAGCTTTAACTCGTAATGTGGAAACATCAAGGACGCTACAAAGAAGATGCGTTTTTTTTAAAACAACACGTTGATAGCTGCTTCCAGTATTTATTTCCAGTTTGAAGCTTTATATTAGTGATTCTTTTCCAGAGTTCTTGCTGCATCTGAACATTCCCTAAATTCACTCAAATATTGCTTTACCTGACAAGTTATCAGGGATAATGGTAATAAATAACTTTTCTAACTAATCTCGGCCACCTTACGTGGACATTTCCTAATTTTCTGCGTAATATAACAACTCGGCAAGTCTTGCACCAAACCTTTGCCCAATTGCCAAGCTGTTGTTTTGACTTGAAGGCGTTCATGTACATTTTCCCAGTTGGGAACTTATCTTTCCAATTATTCCAACACCACATGAATGCAGCATCATTGTCTGAATTCAAATCTGAATCAGTTGCCAGTTTGCGGTTACAGCTTGCTAAAACGAATGCAGTTTAACAACATTCCTGCAGTAAAGCCTCCTTTTATGAATGTTAATGTTCATCATGATATGGCAAATGTATACAAAGGCTCTCAGGAAAAAAATCCTGTACTGCACAATTGTAAAACTACGGAAGAGGATTAGGGCCACTCGTGAAAAAGGTATGTGAATTCTGACTTTATTCTCAGAATTCTGACATTAAAATCAGAATTCTGAAATTAATCTCAGAATTCTGAGAATAAAGTCAGAACTCACAATTTTTTCACCAGTGGCCCTAATCCTCTTCTGTATAAAACAAATTCAATAATTCACTATGAAAAAATATTATTATAAAATGTAAACAAATTACTAAAAAAGTTAAGAACATTTCTCAACCTGTTCCAAAAGGGATAGGTAGAAGCCCTATAGGCTTATCAAGTCCTACTCCGAGTCTTTACCACATACATATCTAAATATCAGTCAAACAAGATACATAAACCAGACAAAATTAGTACTCTAATTTACGTCCTACTTTATCCAGCTATTGAGGAAAGGAACAAAAACAAAAAAAAGTTTTGTATCTTTTTTTTAAATAGTAAAATATTTGCACTTAATGTTTAATTACATCTTGCTGTGAATCATTAATCGGACAACAGAAATGTCATTACGAACGATTATATGATAGAACCCAATCAACCAAATCCTCATGATACTCTATGATTTAACTGAGTCAGTTAACAGTGATGTTGCTTTATCACACAGCTAGACCAACTACAAGACCCAAAATGCATTGCATTTAACTCAGGCATCTGCACTATGCCCTGCTGCTTTGCTTAACACACTTGTCAGATTAACAGAGAGAGAGAGAGAGAGAATTACGTAGGCATACACACCATAACTGTACTCCTCGCCTGCCTGGCCTACATGCTCACTCACTTCCCCTACTTTGTTTGCTTCTGGTTGAGTGCAAGCATGATGTTTGCGGGATGCAAATGCTTGGCTGAATGATTAATTGCAGTGTGTATGCGCGGGTGTGTACTGTACAAGAGGAGTATGTTGCCCATAGAGTGTGTGTGTGTGTGTGTGTGTGTGTGTGTGTGTGTGTGTGTGTGTGTGTGTGTGTGTGTGTGTGTGTGTGAGGCTATTCTAGTTATACAACCTCAGCTGCAGTTGCATTGGATGTGTCATTGTCAGTTAGTGAGGGAAGTCTCCCTGCATGGAGACAGACCGCTGCGTACTGCTAGGCCTCAGCTAGCTGGAGGCTCTGTGGCCTAACTCCATACATCAAGACCCCCACTTCAGCTGGCTTACCAAAAAACAACATTGCAGTGGAAACATTATTTCCATGCGTTGTATATTTTTTTGTGCGGTCACTTTTGGTGACATTCACCCTGCAGTCCTATAGAGTTTTGTTTCACCTCCACAGCAAAATTGACGGACAATTTTAATCTGCAATCAAACTGAATAAAGCTAAGGACTGAGTCATTTGTTCTGACACATGTAATCACAGTCATTGAAATCATATCTGACAGACAAGAAAACTGGGTCTTGTTTGGTCAAACCTTCTTGGAAAAGCATGTGGCATTTCCATAGGTTAGTCCCTATTACATAATCACACACTAACACATGCATACTGTATCTCCAGTGCACATGAGCATATCGTGCACCAGGTCCTTGTGTCTGTGAGAGATCAGATGATCACAGAGCATCAGCTTGTAGCCATCCTGATGCCATACTCCCATGTTTGAGGACATCTACAACAAATGGCCTAGTGTCATGATGTCAATTTGGCTACAACCAAGGGCTAATCCGCTTTTTCTCCCCCTTTGTTGTTTCAAAAAGGCTTATAATTTAGCAAGAAGTGATTTACTGCTGCCTGCTCTAAAATTCCTCTCTGTATTCCTCCTCACATGTGTAGATTGTTTACGGAGAAGAGGAATTCTAGAGGGATGGCGGTCCGCAAGGGGCTTGGTTGCTATGGTTACTAACCCCTGAGCTGTGTTCCATTTAGCAGGAAGGAAGCTAAATTATTTGCAGACAGAAAAGAGTAAGCTTGTGTAGGGAAAGTGTCATGAAAGTGTAAAAAATCAGTCTTTTATTTCTTTTTTCCACAACTCTACTGTATAGTTTAATTCGAAGTCAGGAGATCAAAATACAAGCGTTTGTTTTTGCTGATTCAGTCAGTGGTTGTTACAGCAGTATTCACGTCCTTTACATAATAATACAACAGTGTAAAAAAAATTTTTTTACAAGGCATGTATTGAAAATCTCACTGAAAATGTAATGAAAGTATCAAAAGTAAAAGCGTTTTGAGGGTGTTATGTATAGATTATATTATTGGATTATGTTATGACAAAGCCCCAATCTCATAAATGTGTGACTATAACTAAGTATTAAAACCAGTGATGTAAGAAGTATTTAGATAATGTACTCAAGTACCAATATTGTAATATATACATACTCGTAAAAGTTCTGCATCAACAATGTCATTGAAGTGAAAAGTGTAAAAGTCCTTTTGTCCTTTTGAGTGGTATACTATACCATATTCATTTTATTGTGTAATAATGTTTATTTTATTTTGGGTAGTTTAATCTAAATCAATATTTTATAAAATGATTATGTTTTTATAAGTACAGTTTTAATTTGGGAAATAACTAGGAATTAAAGCGGTCATATAAATGTAGTGGAGTAAACAGTCCAAAATTTTTTATACCTCTATAGAGTAGAGGTATAAAGTAGAATGAAATGGAAATACTCAAGTGCCTCAAAATAAAAACATAACACATTTCTTTGTCCGTGAATGATTAGATACATGTTCATACACAACCCATATAAAACAATATTTACGTATTTGGTGATTTAGCATTGCTTCATGATTATTTCTATACTGTATATTGTCATTAAAGCTCATTTTGTTGCAAAGAGCAGGCTTACCACTTCGTACATACTTTTTTGCATATTGGGTTTTCAATAAGGTCAGTGTATTACACACATATTACTAGGTCTGTGGGACCCGAAGCAGTGATGAAAAAAAGGCGAAACATGAAATAACTAAGAAAATTTTTGAAATGATTTCTTTTTCTAATCCTTGTATTTTTCTTATCTTTCAGACCACATTAACAGAGGTGCAATTTGGACCAATGAAGTTATTTAAAGATCCACTTCAGGTATTGTAAAACAATGCCAAACAGCTGAATGATTAATGCTTATGTGCTTGAATCCATTAAGGATTTCCACGGAACAACAGAAGTGCTCCAGTGAAATCTTTTTGTTCATATCATTTAGGGGCTTTTAGCTGAGCCGTAGAGCTAAACTTTGTGTGACTGTCAATATTTGGAGCATTGTTTTTCTAAGATTATTATTATTATTATTATTACTTTTTTTTTTTTAAACATCACTGACTTTTGTATGCAGTCAGAACTAATCTTGAATTTCTCAAAGATCAAAAGTCCCCATGCAAACTTTCAAAGAAGAGGAAGAAAAAAAACAGTTAATGGGAGTATTGTGTGCGATGCAGCCTAGGGTTGTCAGGGCAACAAGGCCAAACATTTATGACCAAGTACATACCATAATGAACAATGCACGTTATGGAAGAACTGCACAGAGGATCCATGGACCAGTTTCGTCACTGCGAATAGGACATTCTCTGACGTTCAATGGGTCATTATACAGTCTGGTACTGTGCTTGTTCCTTTGGCATACTTGTTGTGTGAAAACATGGAGTCAGCTTTTTAGGAATTGTTTAATGTATTTTGAGAGTGTATAAAATTTGGTTTCAAGGTGCATTGCAGAGCTGGAAATTAATTGTCAGCTAGTTTCATAATTGATTAATGGTTTTATTCATTTTTCTAACAAAAATGCCAAACATATGCTGGTTCCAGCTTCTCAAATGTAAGGATTTGCTGCTTTTCTTTATCAGATATTAGTTGACTGAACCCTCTAAGTTTTGGACTGTTGGTGGGACAAAACAAGACAGACACGTCACTTTGGGCTCTGAGAGAAAACAACTTCACAGACAAAACAATCAATCATTAAATAATTGTTAGTTTTAAGTTTTAAGTTAGTTTTAAATAATTACATAGCACCTTCAAGTTAAATACCAATATTTATTGAAATAAAACAGCTACATTTAATATAACAATGATGATATGAATTCAGTTAGAGTAAAAATAAATAGCAATACATCAGACGTCCTGATATTTAATGCCACAGACTCTGCTTTATTGTCTGATGCACTCGAGTGTGACCACAGTGGGAAAACGAGGTAAAGAGATATCCCCTTCCTGTTTTTGTCACTCACAGCTGATCCTGTCATGCCCTCCTCTTTACTCCTCCTCTTTTTACATGGCTCACAGGATTTGGCCAGGCCCTCTCTGCTTTCAACAATGATGTTTTCTAGACAGAGCCCCCTTCAAATGATTTTTTTCCCCTCTTTCTGTCTTTGTCTCTCTGCAACTTTTTCGGCCTTTTCCATTGGTTTCTTTGAAGCATAAACCGTGTTTTGCGCTTGAATATACTGTGAGATTTTTTTTCTTTCTCCAATCTCTTGCGACTGGGTGTGTTATTATTGAGCGAGGCCTAGCTGTCTAGTCTGAACACAGGCATTTGAAGAGACCTTATCTCAGCCTATATTACCCGTTCCTCCACCTCTGCGGGAATGTTGACTTTTCTACCAACATCCCAATGTGGAATTCTGATCTAATTCCCTGTGCGTACCAAACATAGCTGCAGGACTCAGTGGTGATGTACTGTATTTATGACCCGGACACTTATTACCGCTTGTAGGGAAAATGTTCATATGTGGAATATGGTTTGCATTAACAACACCCCTAAGAGGCGTAAGGGCTCTCTGTTTCAGGCCTGAAGCTGCATACTGAAATAAAAGCACACTGATCATTAGAATAAATTGTCAAAACAACCAATCCTCTATCCCATCATTGTGTGGAGGACAGTTGCTCTAGTTTTCCAAACAAAGTCAGGTTTTTGTCCCCTAACTCAATTTTACAGGTGTGATGCAAACTCAAAACTGCAGAACAAACTTTCCCTTCTTTACTGTCATCCTGCTCCTTGCCAACAGTTGGAGATGACGTCTGTTTGAGAGAGTGACTCATGAATCTGCTCTTAGTGCAGCATTGCTCTTGGAGGCGGGCCAAAATCTCTGGTCCAGTATTTACGCAAGCGAGGGGTTATATGAAAGTATGCTGGCAGAGAGAAAGCCTGTGCTCTCAAGGACTGGTTGGACGATAGCAGCAGCCCTTTCTGCCACAGGCTTGGCAGAGCGGGTGGGAGGGGCCGCAGCCAGTCAAGGCCACCTCGACTAATTGTGTCATAGATCACAACAGTGAACAATAAAATCTGTGACGCACCCGAGTACGAGCTGAGCCTGATCAATCAGGGCCTGTCCGCTAGAGGCCTGAGGTCACAGTCAAGCCCACACCGCAGGCTGATTAGGATGACCGGCACAAATGAGCATGAATGCACCAATGATGACTTGACAACTCAGAGCTGTTGAGACACTGAAGCATCAAAACCACATTTTACTGTAGCTCCCTCCTCTCTTGTTTCTTACTGAACTACTTCTATAGTGCATGGTTGAGGCAGATCATCTATGATTAGTTATGGCATTTATTTCTAATTACATCACAGCTACATATCCATTAGCCCTGTAGCCGTTTTGTAATGTGTCCATGTCATTTCAAATAATGTTGTCTCTTTATAATTGTGACAAACCAAAGAAACCACTTTTTTCACTTTTACAATTGACAATATTTTATTGTTTAAGTTTAACAAACCAAAAATTTGAAAAGTAAGTTGGTTCTATTCGCGGTCATTTGCCGGTTTTCTCTGTTTTTGTGTCAGTGTAAATTAAATACCTTTGAAAATTGGATAAAACATGCAATTAGGAGATGTCACTTTGGTGCTCTAGGAAATTGTGACGTTCTGACATTTTATTAACTAAATGATTAATCGTTGAATCATGAGTACATGTATAATAAACACACTTTTAAACCTGTTTACATGTAAGATTTATTTGATGTGTGTTTTACGACATTTTGACATCATTACCTTTAAATATTTGCCGTGCCTGCGTATTATATATCTTTACAAAGCCCTCTTTAACTGTACTTTTCCATAAGTGATATATTTTGGGTAGTATGACAATTCAAGAGTCATTAAACAGTTGGATATATGTGCTTAGTCATCTCTCTTTTGCAGGTACTTTTAGTTTTTGCCAAAGAGGACAGTCAGAGTAATGGCTTCTGCTGGGCATGTGAGAAGGGCAACTTCAGGTGCAGCATGGCACGAACACCCGGAGTCGGCTCTTGAATGCTTTTTGGAGAAGCATCATGACCTCGTCATCATTGACCACAGACATTCCAGACACTTTGATGCTGAAGCACTATGCCGGTAAGCTACTAATCTCCTAATCAATGTATTTGTAACTATTTGTATTATATTTGTATTTATATGTTGTGTTTCTATAATGATGTGGTGTAGTGGCTTTTTGTCTGGTGCAAAACAATTTTTTAATTGGGATTTTTCCCCAGATATTTTTTACTTTTTGGGGTTTCTTTTTTAAGTTTTGCCAAAGTTCAATATTCACTGTGTAACAAATAAAACATGTCATCGATCAATATAACATGACACCATCAAAACTGCTCTGTATTCTTATACAAGGATAACAACATAGACATCATTTGCCAGCAACAAGCGTTGGGACATTGAACTATGTCAAACACAGAACATTTATCACAATTCCAATAAAAAAATATCAGTAGATTCCTGTAAACTGAAATTTCTGATATGCCTCAGTTCAATATCATGGCAACTACCAATGGAGTCTAAATAATTCCTTTCATCGTACATGCATGATGTTTTCTTCTGATCCAGTCCACATGCATGATGACTTCTTCTGATCCAGATCAAAACAGTATTCTCCAACTACAACAGAATTATTCTGGCTCCTCTGAATACTATTGTGAAAGTACTTTTAAAACTTTGATAAATTCTCTTAGTATTAGAAATGATCTCTCTTTCCTTCATATTAATGTTCGAAGTTTGTCCAAAAACTTTGTGGGCTTATCCACTTGCCTTGAAAATTTGAATTATACCTTTAATGTGATAGGGCTTACTGAAACATGGCTGACTGACAGTACAGCTGGCAATTTTCACCTAGAAGATTATAAACATATTTTCAGATGAGAGGGAAGGGTGGGTGGAGGGGTTTCTCTGTTTATCAATTCTAATCAACATTATAAAGAAAGATATGACATTGAAAAGCTTTTTTGATTCTTCTTCAGAAGTAGTAGCATTAGAAACTAATTTAGTAATAATTTTATGTATTTATAGACCACCTAATTGTGACCTCTCTGCGTTTATCATTGACATCTCAAATGCTCTGGATATCATTTCTAAGGAAAGGAAAAACTGTTACATAATGGGTGACTTTAACATTAATATTGAAAATAGTCAGGGAAATACGTTAATCAAGGAATTTACTGACACTATGTATTCCTATAGCTTTAATCCTATGATTTCAGTCCCCACCAGAGTGACTAATACCTCAGCAACTCATATAGATAATATTTTTACTAATGTATATAACAAGAGTATGAAATCTGGTGTCCTGTGTATTGATGTGGCTGATCACTGTCCCATATTTCTAATCATTGGTAACGAGAGCGAAAATTGCCCCCCTTTGCAAAATATTAAATATAGACGAATTTTCAGTGAAAGAAATGTGATAAATTTCAGACACGCTTTAAGTAAATTATCATGGAGTGAAATCTATCAAACAGTAGATCCTCAGAAGGCCTTTTCATTGTTTTTAAAAAATGTTACGCAGGTTTACAACTCATGTTGTCCTCTCCAATCAGTGCCTTTGAAACACAAATTGTCCAAACCGTGGATAACTCCAGCTATCATAAAGTCAATAAAAAACAAAAATAGATTATATAAAAAATACCTTCTTTGTCCTACCCCTTTTAATCTGTTGCAATTTAAAAATACAGAAACAGATTAAACCATGTAATAAGAGCAGCAAAAATCCACTACTATAATGTGAAATTAGTTGAATATAAAAACAATCCTTCTTCTTTGTGGAGAACCATCAATTGTATTCTTAATAAAAAACATTCTAAAAAACAGTTACCAAATGAATTTAAGATTGACGATTCTATTGTCTCAGATCCACAGCAAATTGCCAAAAGATTTAATACCTTTTTTTTTTTCAGATGTAGGTTCAACATTAGCTTCTAAAATTCAATCTAGTCATTTTGGTCCACTAGATCACATGAATCTTCCAACGTCTGAGGATTTTAACTTCACATCTGTTACCGAGGATGAGATTAGAGATATAATTGTTAACTTAAAAGACTGTTCACCAGGACATGATATGATTGATAGTAAAATATTAAAAGCAATTTACCCTGATATCATTAAACCATTACTTTATATTTTTAATCTTTCACTAGTTCAAGGAGTTGTGCCTGTAGAGTTGAAATTAGCCAACATTATACCCGTTTATAAAGAAGATGACCCTGCAATTTTTAACAATTATAGACCAATTTCTGTGTTACCAGCCCTGTCCAAGGTTCTTGAAAAACTTGTTTACACAAGATTAATTCAACATCTGGACAATAATAATATTTTATATGCTCATCAGTATGGTTTTAGGAAACAACACTCTACTTACATGGCACTTGTCCATTTTTTTGACTGAAATATACAAAGCAAAAGATAGAAAAGAAAATACTGTAGGTGTTTTCCTGGATCTTTCAAAAGCATTTGATACGGTTAATCATTTCATTCTATTACAAAAGCTTTCTCATTATGGTATACGAAACAAGTCACTACTCTGGTTCACTAGTTATCTTTCAGATCGGCTTCAAACCGTCAACTATAATGGGACAGATTCCTCCCCCCTTCCTCTTCAGTGTGGCTTACCGCAGGGTTCAATCTTGGGTCCCTTGTTATTTTTATTATATGTTAATGACCTCCCTAATGTTTCAGATAAACTTTCTAAAATTTTATTTGCAGATGATACAAGTGTATTTTACTCCCATAAAAACACTGACATTTTAATAAAAGTAGTTAATGAAGAACTTGACAAGTTATCTACTTGGTTCAAGTCCAACAAACTGTCACTCAACATAAAAAAAAACAAGTTTTATTTTTTGGTATTAAGTCTGATACATTTAAATCTTCAATGAAAATTGAAATTGATAATATCTCTATTAATAACGTTAAAACTGCTCGTTTCCTTGGCGTTATACTAGATGACTCTTTATCCTGGAAACCTCACATTAGTGCCACAAGTACAAAAATAGCCAAAGTGGTCGGTATACTAGGCAAAACTCGGCACCTGATTAATAAAAAGTAGCGATTATGTTGTATTATTCAATGTTGTATCCATATATCAATTACTGCAATGTTGCTTGGGCTAGCACCCACCCAACTAAACTGGAATCTATTTTCCGACTTCAGAAGCGAGCTTTAAGAATAATATTTTTTGTTAATCGTAGACACCCTTCTCAATTATTGTTTGCTCAAGCAAGTATTCTGAGTATTTATCAAGTGAATCAACTTCAAATTGCTTCATTTGTTTATAGCTCTATAAAAAAGTTATTTCCCCAGCACCTTTGTAATATTTTTACTTTTAATAATGAATTTCATCAGTATCCGACTCGTGGTAGTTGTCTTATTAGGCCCCCTACTGCACAACTCAAACACAGTTTAGTGTGTTGTATAGAGGGTCAAAGATATGGAACAGTCTCCCCACTTCACTAATTGAGCTTTCTAAAGAACAGTTTAAACAGAGAGTCAAAGTGTTGCTCCTAAGTTCTCTGATTTTTCCATTTGGGTTTGTGCTCTAAATGTAATTTTATGTAAAAAAATTTTTTTTTTTTTTTTTTTTAGTTTTTGTGTTGTTTTTTTTTTTTAATTGTTCTTTTAATATAATATATAAATTGTTTTTAAATTGTTAAATGTAATTTGTTTCTATGGAGATTGCCACTTATTAAGCCCCTTGAGGGTTTTTCGGCAGTCGTCCCTCACATCTTTGTTGTGAAACATATAATACTGTCTTAATGTTTTTGTTGTGAAAAATAAATAAATCAAATCAAATCAAATATCGGTATCTACACATTGCACCTTCTATGATTTATTTTAAATAAATTAATAAAAAATAAATGAATAAAACCACTGAAAATGGGACATCTCTGTTAACAATCTGTGATATGGAACATTATTCCAGCACTTATATTATCAAAAAAGGTAAATATAATAATTAAAACGGGAATAAAACATGGGGAACCAGATGTTACAACAAACAAAAATTGAACTAAATATCGCAGATTATTTTGTGATCAAATTTTTATTGATATTAAGGTTTCACATTGAAACTAGCAACAAAAGTTACATTAGCATTAAACATAAAAAACACAAAACGGATGATGACGTTTACATGTATTTTGTGATATGTTTTTGATATTGTGATATAATGAGCAAGGACAAGTCCTTCATGAGCATTACAGTTGGGGTGCATGGCACTTCACAATTCAATGTCTTTGTCAACGTCAAACATAATTTTTTTTCTTTTTTTTATATTCAATTGTAATTATTATTATTTTTTCAAATTAGTTGAGCTACTCCACCATCTTTCTCCATACCGTTCTGGCAACAGAAGAAGTGCCTCTGGTTGGGAATCACTAATGTAGTGGACATAGTTGAATTACATTTATTTTTTTCTAAATTCTATACAATTATAGCCCTCATGAATTAAAGTACATTTGGTGACACACGCGGTTATGAATCTAAAATGGCCAGCTCATCAGCTTCCATCAAATGCTACCTAGTGGAGTCATGTCGATGAGAAATAAGCATACCACCCTCTATCTTTAGCCTCTGCCCAAACCAAAAACATATTTACAAACATTAATTTGCCCTGCCCAGTGTGTATGTTAACCCCATTCATTTTGGCACATCCATATGTTCAGTGTACACGCATAGGCTCCGATGGGGAACTAAAGGGCCTTTATGACCGCTGGCTGGGGAAAACCACAGGCGGATGAGTGGCCCTGTACACAGCATTCTTTCAGAGGCCTAAGTCTGCTCACAGAGCTCCACCACTGGGCTCTGCCTGCCTGGGAGAATCGGAGCGTGAAAAACTGAAAAATACATTGATTTATTTCATGCCAGGGGCTTTTCCACCAGCCTGCTTACTGGCTAAAAGGCTCCCTCTGTTTACATTCAGGTCAATTAGAGCGGTCAACTCATCAGAAAACACTGTGATAGTCGCCGTTGTGAAAAGGTACGTAACACTTGCTGACCCCTCCTTTCCCTTTCTGCTCCTTCTTGTCCTTTTCGCTCACTGTCTAATGATTTGGGGTATTGTCAGAATTTCAATGCCTGACTCAGCGGAGGTCTGTAGGCCATATGGAGCAAACCTCTGATGTTCTTTAAACAATCAATTTTCATAGATATTTTTGGGTACTAACATGTGTTCTTTTTAAGGCCAGACAGAGAAGAAGCCTCTGTGATGCCCTTGATCAATGCTGGCTTTAATAGGGTAAGTGTGTGTGTGTGTGTGTGTGGGAGAGGGGGTTGGGTGTGGGTGGGTGGATGTGTCTTCTGCTGCTGTATTTGTATTATTCTTTCGATATTTTTTTATATCCCTACTGTCAACACTCAATGTAGGGCAGGAATACAGATTGTAAAACCATTTTGTTTGTTCAGCAGACATGTGCTTTAAGTTCCCTATATCTGAATCATTGTTAGTCATGGCATCAGCAGCATTAAAATATATCTTGTAATGGGTACACTGATATGAAAATATCAATCAAAAAAATGAAATTTTAGTTGGCTTTGATTGATCCGTGTTGCCCTTTAACCCTTAGAGATACGTGGAGAATGCCAATATGATGGCCTGCTATAATGAGCTGCTACAGTTGGAGCATGGAGAGGTGCGGGCGCAGTTTAAACTAAGGTGAGTTATGTACTTTGTACTGTACAGTGTTGTTGCTACATTTTAGATTAGTTGAATATAGTAGTACCCTTACTCAAGGCTGTTGAGAGCTGGTCATCAGAAAGATGATCGGCTTTTATGCCAATTTTAATACGTTTTAACTTCCTTTAAAAAGTGTAAATGTAGATTGTAGACACGGCTTGTTGCATATGTTAAGAAGAATTCTGATACTGTTTTCTCTCCACCTGTACAAGGGCTGGAAATGCTATTTTCACAGCTCTAGAACAAAGCCAAGAGGCCATAGAGATCACTTCTGAAGATCAAGTAATTCAGGTGGGTTTCTAATAAACTTTAATACTTCTTATTGTGATGGAACAGGTCATCTCTCTCTTACTCTGTCTTCCCATTCCTTTTCTTTCTTTCTTTCTTTCTTTCTTTCTTACTCCCTCCCTCCTTTGCTGTTTTAGTGCCTGTTCATGTCTTGTGATCCCAGATATCAGTTGCGGTCCCTGTCTTCCCTAATGGCTCCTTTTGTCAACATCAAAGCACTGTTGCCATGTTATGTTCTGTTGTGTCATGTTGTGTTTTTACATTAAATATATGTTTTTGAGATCCAGGAAATAGGCAACAAATGTGTCAGCTCCTCTAAATTGTTTACGTAGACAAGGTTCATATGTCATCATCTTAACTGTGTCTGAAATAATTGATGGATTTTATAAACGGTCATCTCAAATTAACACTTGTTACCTTTCATTTGCAGTACGTGAACCCTGCCTACGAGTCTATTATGGGCTACCAACAAGGCGAGCTCATAGGGAAGGAAATAATGGAAGTGCCTAAAAGTGAGAAGAATAAGCCTGATCTCCTTGAAACAATAAATTCCTGCATACAGAAAGGAAAGGTAATGTGCATTCATGAAATCATCTCCATTATACATTTCAGGTCAACCACAATTTTCAAGAGGTTTACTTAATCAGGAACTTAGTCTCATCGGGAAACAAATGATCACTTTCTTGTGATTGTTGATAACTGTGCACAGGTAGTCTTGACATGTAGACTATCGCTCCTGCCTTTGTGTCTGTGCATGAAAGTGTGCTGTGAGTGGCGCCACTGGCCATCCAGCAGCTCTGTTTCATGTGCATAAGAAGAACGGTTGATGGCTGTGCTGTAATCTTACTACACAGAGAGCGAAGGTCAGTCCCAGACAGGCTAACAGCAGGAACGGCCTTTTTAAGCTGCCACGGCAATCTTTTGGTGGGGGGGACATGAAACAAGCACGCCGGACTCCAGGAGCGCTCCCCCTACCCATTAAAGCAACTTGCTGCTCTCTGAAATACTCTGACCAACCCGACATCACCAGCTAACATGCATCACAAACACCGCCATGCTGCATCCAGTCCACACCTACTTTTAGGACATTTTCAAATGATTATAATTATTATATTGTCAGTTGTTATGATGAAAGGTTCCTTTGTCTGTGTGTTTCATTTCTACTCTCTGTTCTGTCTTGGTATGTTCCAGGAGTGGCAGGGGATTTATTATGCCAAAAAGAAGAATGGAGACAGCATTCAGCAAAATGTGAAGATCACACCTGTAATTGGACAGGGAGGGTGAGTGACCGTATGTTGAGGCATGGCTCATTCAGTCTTGCCAAATATAAATTACCTTTTCCGCAACCAAATAATTATACTGAATGACTAATGATTGGATCGCTTTTTTCTGGTATACTAATTAGCTTTTGTCATTCACAGAAAAATCAGACACTATGTGTCTATCAACCGGCCTTTAAATGATAATAATAAGGTGAGATATGTTTCCAGTTTTGCTGATTAATAATGAATAATAGGAGCAATCTGGCCGCCATGTATCAATGTGCTTTTCTATTCTGTCCATGCAGAGTGATAAATCCACTGAATGTGTGCAGGCAGAGTCTCAGACAGGTAAGATCCATGAAATGCCCACTTTTGATGCAAGACTGCTCGGTCTTAACTCTACTTTGTATTAGAATAACATTACAAGTGATTTCTTATGCTCAAGTCTCTCAGATTTGAGTAGTTTTTAGTAGAGTAGTAGGTTATTAGCAATAGTGATGGAAGTTCTTTCCATTACGGTGTCACTCGTGATCTGTCAAAGGTTTCAAGGGTGTGAGAGCCGACAGTGTGTTAGTCATTAGGAAGCACAACCAGTTTTACACAGATGATACTCATTTTAACTTACTCTTTGCAATCACCAAATATCTGTTAGATGTAAATAACAATAAATTGGAGACACATTTGGGAATCTGAACTCCAAAACTTGAGATATACAGTATGTCAGTGATTGCACCATGGCAGAAAATCATTGTCCAGTCCTGTTTTATCTTGCTGAGAAATGAATGCTGTCTTTTGTTGACCTTGAAAAATTTATCTACGCTTTTATTTCCTCTAAACTGGACTATTGTTCCATGCTGTATTGTGGTGTCAACAGTAAAGCCAATTCACAGCTGCAACTGATTTTGAAATGCAGCAGCTACGCTCCTGACAGGCCAACTAAACAGGGATCATATCTCTCCTGTGTTGGCGTCATTTCAGCTCACTGAAAAGAAGTGACTTTGAAATCATGCCGTTTGTTTATGAAGCTTTGCATGATCTTATAACACAGTATATTTCACAGTAGCACTTATGCAACCCCCCTTTTGTCCCCTAGGTCTTCTGATTAGGGGCACTAAAGGTTGAATATGCTTTGAATGTTATGGTACAACTCGGCCAAAAGAGTTATGTCAGCATTTGCCATTTTGAAAAATGTGTTTTAAGCTTTCTTTTTCTACTCTGTTTTTAATTTCTTTTATTTCTTAGTCTACTTTTACCTTTTTGTGTCAGAAGTGTGTTTTGTAACATTTAAAGGGCATTTAGAAATTGTAACAAAAAATAAATACATTTCCATGTTACATTAGGAAAAAAAGACAACTTCTATTACACCTCTACAAACACTCGTACTCCTGTCTTTTTATCACTTTAAACTTTGTCTTTACAAAACCCTGATAACAGTAAATATCCAGGTTGAGTGCCATGTAGAAGTCAGAAGGAGGGATGAGCCGGATACTCGGCTGAAACGAGTATCTGGTACGGATAAAGCACTTTTGCCGAGTACAATTATTATACAAGTAATGCGTGTCAATATCTGCGCTCGGATTGAATAAAAGTCCTCATTTGGTGGCGGTCTGTGTCTGCGTTCTGTGATAGGCTAGTTATAGCGCTAGTCACAGCGCCCCTCCCCTACACTATTCTGTGATAGGCTAGTCACAGCGCCCCTCCCCTACACTATTCTGTGATAGGCTAGTCCCAGCGTCCCTCCCCTATACACATACAGATTCCTTCTGTTGCTGTGTGCCGCTCCACTCACTCTTACACACACTCAGAACACGGAGAAGTGAACAGCTCTCTCCCTCCCTCAGTCACTCGTGGTCTTTTCCGTTAACATTTAGGGTTTCTTCAGCTTCAGGTTTGTTTTTAACTTCGGTTCGAACTAGTACTTACTTAGTAACCAGTAGATTTCTGGTAAAGCGTGGGGTTTGTTCAGACATGCTGCTTGCCTTGCGTCTGTGTTTTTTTTTTTTTTTTTAAACCGCCTGCTGGCTCTAACCAGTTTTATTTTTGAGTGTCTGAAACTTTCTTGCTGTATTTTATAAAAAAAATAAATAAAAGGGAGTTGTGATATAAATAAATAATATTACAAATTAAGATACACACACACACACACACACACATTCCAACCCCCCCTCTCATGATCAGTGATACAGAATAATGAGCGATACAGAGAGTACCGCAGCTGACACTGCACCACCAGTCAGAGTTTGCTTAACCTTGCAGGACAGTGAGGGTCAAATCAGTGACCATGAAAACAGTGGCAGTACCTAACTTTCATTCATTCATTCTTTCTTTCTTTCTTTCTTTCTCTTCTTTCTCTCTCTCTCTCTCTCTCTCTCTCTCTCTCTCTCTCTGTATCTCTTACTCAATCACAGACACACACTCACATACCTGGTGTGGAAATAAAAATAAAAAAAAAAAGAAAGTTATATTGAGTATGAAAACTTTTGTTCATTACATTTTACTTCATAATTGCAACCACATGTGTTGTATTTGTTGTTGCAAAACTTGTTCTGTATATAGTTTGTTTGTTAACATGACAACACCATCTGAAGCTCAATGCTGATGCTGTCATGGAAATACTTTTCTAATCAGCAATAAATAAATATAACAATTTATGATCAACCCATATCAATTGCATGCTTAAAATAGCATACCGGTTAATGCCCCACCCATTTCAAGACAACCCGACCCACTTCCCGGTTAAATCCTGCCCACTTCCGGGTTAGGCCCCGCCCAGTCCGAGTACAGATACCAGATACAGATACAGATAATGCTGTACTCGCTCATCCCTATCAGATAGTATTGAGAGATGCACTATTGTTGGGTTTCATCATCTTTTTATGGGATTTGTTGAAAAAAAGAAAAATATAGAATTAACACCAGCCCTCTCCTTTAAATGCTTTGAATAGAGATGACAATTTAAATAAAATAGATTATAATATCTGCTATTTTCTATCTATTGATTTGACCTGTGAGGTTGACTTGAAGATCCAGTTTTCTGGAGGATTTCCAGTAGCTTCTTTTTATCTGGAGAAGGTTTGATATGACGGAAATTATTACATTTCACTTTGTTGGGCAAGTCTTAAGTCTCACTTTTGCATTTTTTGTTCCAAACTTTGACCCATTATTCAAATTTTACTGGATTAAAACCTCGAAACTAAACTAAACTTGTAAGTTACCACAGAATCATTAAGTAGAGTTATAGTGATCAAAACTGACTGCTAAATTCTGGCATCCACCCTTCTACTTGGCAAGGATATTGGAATGGGGGCCAAACTCCGCCTTGTCACTAAACTTGAACTGTTTTGTGTGTGCCATCGGCATTTCCACGGCATTTTTACGGGGCTTCAGCTCCAAATGTTTTGACAGTAGCTCTGAATGTAATTTTTAATGTAGGCAACAAAAAAGTTTAGGTGCGTAATTATATTGCTGCTTTTTGTTTGAGGTTCCTGTGGAGTTTACAGTTTTGATTCAGGCTCAAACACACAGAGCTCTGACCCGTCTGTTGCTTTGTGTCCACTCTCTCTGTAAAAATAGATCATCCGTGGTTTGTGCAGCTTCAGGCAGTCATAATGAACGCAGGAATTCTGCAACAGATGTGCTCCATGTATTGTCATAGTTTCAGTTTTCCACCTCCGATGTGAAGCAGTGTTCAGCCGCTTCCCTAAACTTTGTCTCATTCAGTGAACAGAGTCTCAAACAGGTCTCTGTGTCCTTCAGAAGCTCGGAAATCTAGCCTACCATATTAGCAGAGCAATAACGTAATGCACAGCAGACTTTTGCAGTAGGATTATTTTTTGAAATATTGTGACTTTATTCTTGTAATATTATAACTTTTATTTTTCACAAAATATCACAACTCCTCCAAAGCCAGAAAATACAGATGGGATGAGTTGAACATGAGCAGAAATTTTGCTGAAACACATCTGAAATATTACAGTCCAGGGGTTTATTAATGAATTAAAATTAATGCATGTATCAATCACATAAATAAGTGCCACATGCACATTTAAAGAGGTAACTTCATCAACAAAAGACACAAAAGAGGAGGGAGGAGTAGATTATGCCTACATGTGTGTTGATTCAGCAGAGAAAACATTAGATGAGAAATGTTAATCAACAGAAGAATAAATACCGTATTTGAAAAGAAATATAATACCTGAGAACCTTACTGCATTATATTCCATTATGTTTTTTATTTTTTGAATTGTCACCTATGTTCCCCTTTACACAAATAAAGATATTTCCTGCATACATTGCTGCAGAAAAAGGTAGAAATAGGTGCATAACAATTCACCAGAATGCAGGAAATTAAGTGTCTAATGCTTAAAACGTTCAGGGAGAGGACCCCCAAATCCCCCACATACCAGGACAAAATCTTTGCCTTTGAGTTGCCAGACCAACTGTGATTAGGCCAAATGTGTGTGCCATCTAACGTCTACAAACTGGGAAGCTGAAATGAAAATGCATTTGCCATTTATAAGCTGGGCACGCAGTTTTTGAGATCTGCTCTGCGTGCATTACATTCAGTTTGTTTTAATGGGTTTGGGCTAAATCCTAAACCTGCTCAAGTCCTAGAAACGCCCCTGGTGTGTGCGTGTAAATGTAAAGTATTTTCTTCTCCCCAGACATCCAATCCAGTAAGCACAAAGACCGGAGGAAAGGCTCTCTGGACGTAAGATCCACAACATCTCGGGGAGCGATGGTGAGAGGAAAGTGAGAGAGACACGATGGAAACTTTCCCAGTTGTCTGTTTGCATCAAGTGTTGATTGGACACACATATGCAAACACACTCATTAGTGTGTTTGCATGTACTTAATTTGTACTTAATTTGTTGTTGAATGATAATATTGGGATGTATTGTTTTCTTCTTCATCCTGCCAGGGAGCTCACAGCGAAGGCACTCCTCAATGGCCCGAATCCACTCCATGACTATCGAAGCTCCCATCACTAAGGTGGGTTAATCTCCCTCCCCGTCATCCCTCCCAGCCTTCATCATATGATTAGCACTGTGTACTGGTGTTTTGTATCTCATGACTGAGCTGCCACAATCGCCCTGAGCACTTCTTGTATTAACACCCAGGCTAGAGGCCATGCATACCATGTCGAAAGGAGATGATGAAATGCTGCATTCATGCATGAGACAGGAAAGCATCATATAGCATTATGTAGTCTGCAGCCTCAATAATCTGTGTAGTGGCGAGTTGTCCTCAGACTAAACAAAAACAAACCAAAAACTCAAAAACAAACAGCCACTGAAGCACAGAAGGAATGAATCTTACGCAGGCAATACAAACATTAATTGTCCAGGCAAACATGGCCTTTTTTGTGAGGTTTATTTAACCATTTTTTTGTAAGCAAGCAAACAAAGAAAAGAAAGAACAATGGTGTCTCTCCTGCCCTGGTAAAAACACATTAGCCCTCCCCCAGTGTCTACCTGCTACTATCCCTGCTTACCCATATATGTAAACCTCACTGTGTGGCTCAGGCTGCCCAGTACCTTCAAAACAAAAGCACTAACAGGAACTCAAAGTAACTACAATAACGATACTAATGTTATTATCATACTAATTCAGCTGTATAATTCCAACAGAACAGCAAAGCAAACAAAAAAAACAAAGAAAGTCCCCAGGGATGGGTCATATGACATACTGCAGTTTCACTGCTGCATCATTTGACTATGTAGTTATTCCCTTTAGGCATCTCTCCAGAATAAAGCACATATTGTCTATCTGTCTGTCTGTCTGTCTGTCTGTCTGTCTGTCTGTCTGTCTGTGTCTGTGTGTTTAAAAAAAAAGAAGCTTAATAATAAATTAACCTTACTTATTATTACTTATTAACCTTACTTATTTGTCATCCAGGTAATCAACATCATCAATGCAGCGCAGGAAAGCAGCCCTATGCCTGTGGCAGAGGCCTTGGATCGGGTACTGGAGATCCTGAGAACAACTGAGCTCTACTCCCCACAGTTCGGTACCAAGGATGAAGATCCCCATACGAATGATCTTGTGGGGGGGGCTGATGACGGTAAGCAGCAGGCCCTGTAGAGCACAAGCGTCTTTCGAAAAGTCTGAAACACCCAAACAGCTTCCTTCCGCTACAAATGCATCGACTCCCATATGATAACACACGTCAGAGCGTTCAGAGAATTCCACAGTGATAGCACGCATGTCTACATGAATCTCCATTCACCATGAAAGTCTATGAAAAGATGTTAAAAGAGAGAGAGAGAGTGTGTGTGTGTGTGTGTGTGTGTGGATTTCTGTTCATATTTGGGGGAGGGAGAGAGAGAGATTAACAGACAGCAATGGTGAAGTACAGAAGTAGAAAGAGTGCCAAGTTGGCAGTCTTGGCAACAACCCCAGAGGAAGTGTTAGATTGTCCTTTGTGCTCCTGTAGGCTGAAGAGGAAAGCCCACTCCACCCTCTATTTCTCCCCCCCCCCTCTCTCTCTCTCTCTCTCTCTCTCTGCACACATGCACACAGTCACACTCACTTGGACCTCTTCCTCTCAACTCAACAGCCTGAAACATTGTGTTCTTTGGATCAGATGAATAAGCATGGCTTTACTTATACTGTATATGTACACTCTAGATACACAGAGGCATTACACATGGTCTTTCCCCAGAAAGATTTGTTCTGCATAAGGGATGAAGGCTGATGAAACCAGAAAACCAGGTTCAGATTGTTATTTATTTACAATCATATTGGTTCATGATGTGCCTGGTTACATGGTTGTATTTGTATGCGGTTGTTCAGGTGAGGTGTGCTGAGTCTTAACTCAGAAGACCCAGTGAACATTAACAGCTGTCATCTTTTGTCTTAAAATAACTATACATACATACATATATCGTTTGCTGGAGCCAACTGGTCCCAGTTTGGGGATTACAAACCCAAGTGTTCGACATTACCACTGGAACCACTGTTACCTTCACTTTCCACATCTTCTCTAGCTCCTCTCTAAGCACTTGGTATTTTTCAAGTTTCTCGTGTTGACCTTGTGACTTCCAGCCCATACTCGACACAGATGTTCCTGTACACTCTGCCAGCCACTGATATATTCACTTAGCAAGTCATCACTTGGGGCCATCTTTCTTATGTACTCCTGGATCTTTGTTATTTCATCTTGGATAGTGGCTCTGATGCTAACATGTCCTCGGCCACCTTCTTTCTGCTTGGTGTATAGTCCCAGGGTGCTAGACATGGGGTGAAGCCTTCCACGCGGTTTGAGGAGTTATCTTGTCTTGATATCAGTAGCTTCTATCTGTTTTTTTGGCCAGGTTATTATACCAGCTGGCTATCTAATGACTGGACGTGCATATGTGTTGATGGCTCGGACCTTGTTCCTGTTATTCAGCTGGCTCTTCAGGACCTGCCTTACCCTGTGTAGGTACTTGTCTGTGGCCGACTGCCTTACAGCCTCCTCATGGATTCCATTTGCCTGTGGTATTCCAAGGTATTTGTGGCTGTCTTGAACATCAGCTATGTAGCCTCCTGGTTCCACCTCTTCAGTTGTGACCATCTTACCTCTGTTTGATACAACCCAACTACATTTATCCAATCTGAATGACATTCCAATATCATTGCTGTAGAGCCTTGTGATGTGGGTCATTGAGTCAATGTCACTATCATTCCTGGCATAAAGCTTAAAGGAACACGCCAACTTATTGGGACTTAAGCGTATTCACTGTATCCCCCAGAGTTAAATAAGTCCATACATACCCTTCTCATCTCCTGCGTGCTGTAACTCTGTCTGACCCCCAGCATTGGCTTAGCCTAGCAAAGATCATGCAGGAAACTGGTACCTATATTCTCAGAAAGGCGAAGCAGGGCGGAGCGCTGTTCCGTGACCGGGCTTCTCAAGTGCTGCAAGCAAATCACTCTGCCCTCGTAGCAGCAGTTGCAGTACTTCGCCTTTCTGAGATTATAGTTCCCAGTTAGTATGCGGTTAGAATATGGCTGTGGGTCTTGTGACTTTATTTGTACACCCTGTGACTATACAAATCACAACATGTAAATAGGAACATGTTGGCCTTATTTTGTCACTTATTGGGAGCAGTAGGTAGTTGGAACCAGTTACCTGCAGGATCTTTGCTAGGCTAAGCTAATGCTGGGGGCATCAGAGAGTTACAACACGCACAGAGATGAGAAGGGTATGTATCGACTTGTCTAACTCTGGGGGATGCGGTGAATAAGCTAAAGTCACAATAAATTGGCGTGTTCCTTTAATGTCATCTAGAGTCATAGAGAAGGTGGCTGATAGTCCACTTTGGAACCGGTATCTGCAGCCACTCTTAGTGATAATCTGAATGAAAGGGTTCAGCCATATGCAAAACAGCAGTGGGGACAGAAAATCACCTTGGTATATGCTGCACTTGATGTTAACTTGTGTAACACTGTGATGTTAATTGGCTTTATGTTGGCCTCTATAGTTGTCTTCCACAGCATTTTCCATTACATTCTTGATAAACGTTCTTAGTGTCCTGTTGATGTTCTACAGCTCCAAGCATTCCAGTATCCATGAGTGCGGCATTGAGTCATAGGCTTTCTTGTAGTCGATCCAGGCAGCGCAAACAGGTTAGCCCGTCTGTTCTTGCAATCTTGAGCGACTGCTCTGTCGACCAGTAACTGGTGTTTGGCTCATCCAAAGTCTCTGCCAATTCCTATCTGTGCACTGTTCATGTATTGGGCCATATGTCTACTCATCTTATCTGTAATGATTTCTGACAAACTGGAGGGATTTTCTCCTTTTGGGGTCCTTCATAATCAGGATTGTCCGGCCTTGGGTTTACCATTCTGGGTGGGTCCCATCTCTCAGCAGTGGGATTGCATGGAGTGCAGTCAGCTTCTTTAGCCAGGAGGTGGGGATGATGGTCTCGGTAGAGATTCACATCTTCTAGCAGACTTTCAGAGGGTACCCCGTGGTAATCGACCAGGTATCCATCTTACTTATAATCATCTCTCTCAGGTCAGCTGCCCCTGTGTTAAACCTGTCTGTTCTGGGGCTCAGTACCCAACCTCGGACCTTGTGTCCTGGCTCCCTCTTGCCGTAGCATCATTGTACCTCGTCAATCTCTAGCTGTGATATCAGTCTGCGACTGCGGATATTGGCACACTGAACTAGTAGTTGTTTCTTGGTTAGCTTAGATGTTGGGTTTCGAAGTATCCATTGGTCCCACAATTTTCTTCATGTAACCCATTTCACTGCGTTCACTTGTGTAGTAGCATTCCAGTAGATACATTTTCATCCAATCCAATGTCTTGCTAGCTATCCATCAGTATTAACTGACACCAGCTTCATTTAGCAATTTACCACACTGACAGTGAATATTTACATATCTTTTGAACCTCAAATCTTAGTGTGAAAACCTTGGTTAACCCACTAAACAACAGCTTTTCGTTTTTTTACTGTTTTCTCTCTATGTGACAGCTCGTTGTTTTTTATTGTTTTTTTCCCCAAAAGGGGGCAAGGCCTTGGTGATTGCCGCCTGATGATGCAATACCGGTCTGGTCTATTTTAAAAAACTATTTTATCTGATAATGGCACTAGAAAAAGGGGTAAGGGGACAAAGTTATTATAAAAGTTATTATAATTCACCCTGTGAATAACTGGAATGTCTGTAGATTTCATGCAATATTGAGATGCAATATTTCACTCAAAACCACAAATGTCAGCTGGCGCTAAAGAAAAGCCATGTGATCAACATTGTCATTAGGATTAATTCTCTCGGCACATAAATGGCTGTACAAAATTTCATGGCAACATATCCAATAGTTCTAAAAATATTTATGCCTGGACAGTCGATTTATCCATCAAGTGTGGCTAAAAATTGTTTGATCAATCTTTAATTTTCCAAGTCTATTATCCACAGTGAATACAAATCACAGTCAAGAGCCGGATCATTATACGTCTAACCACTGAGAAGCATTGTTTGATTATTTGGGTGACAAACTGTTACCCCACAGATGAGCCCTAATTGCTACTGCAGCATGCAGCACGGCCCAGAGGACAAATGTCGTAATGGAATAATTTAAGTTAGATTATCTGACACATGTACATAAATTGTCATGGTGTCATTTCTGACAAAACTATTACAGTTCATAAATATGGTAATGATTTTCTAAACTGCATATTGGTTTCATCAATAAGCTCAGTTTGGCTGCCTCATCCCTCCACTCCCTGTTAGTGGGAAGACGACATGAGGTGTCAACATAACATAGCCTACAACATATTGTGTCATAGCACAGATAAAAGAACACTTCTAAAAGTGTTAATATGGAAAATATGTCTTTGTTTTACTCATATTTATTATAATGTTGTAATTTGTTACGCTCTTGCCTCAGTCAAAGGGCATTTCCTTCTGCAACGTTTTCAAAATGCAGCAGCAAGACATTCAGTCATACTGACTTATGATAAACACAGATATTATGTTCTCTTTGCAGGGGAAATTATTTGAAAATGAACTATTGAGTCATGGTATAAGGTTTTTAGGCTTCTTTAGAAATGTTAAAAACAAACTAAAATGACAATTTAGTTGGATGTAAATCTTTCCAGATACCCCTGGTGCTCTGAAAACATGTGTTTTTGTAATCATTTTTCTGATGGAAATTCCCCCTGACTTGTGGTTTGACCTGGGTATCAAATGTCTTGTTTTGTAGGTCAGTGGATCATTTGTGATAGTTGATACACATGATGTGCAGCAACATGAATGGTCTCTCTTTGGTCTTTCTTTACTCTGAAGTCCAAGCTCATGTTTGTCTGTGTTGATGCTCCTAGCCGCTTAATTATGCAGTCAGTTTGTTACACTTGCTACATCAGTCCCTGACTCATTCTTTCTTTCTTTCTTGTTCACAGGATGGTTTACGCAGATTGTCAGGAAATGAATACATATTAGCCACAAAACGTAAGTTTACATAAAGAATTAAAAAAATATAATATGAAGTGCTGTACTACGTTTTAGAGTTATATTTATTTTTCAGCTCTCTTTATCTGAATGCCTTCTTTTTTGGGTCTTCCTTTGCTCACAGAGCCCCACCATATTCCCAGTCACTTGACAACTCCTCTGTCTTTAAATGACATCCCACCTCGTATTGCCCAAACCATGGAGAACGAGGAGTCTTGGGACTTTGACATTGTCAACTTGGAGGCTGCAACCATGAGACGGTGAGGCAATACCACAGTTAAGGGCTACCAGATGAACTGTGTCTAATTTTTAAAAAGCTTTGGATGAGAGTTTATGTTAAATACTGAACCATACCATACTGAATTTGTCCGCAGGCCTTTGACCTACTTGGGCATAAAGATCTTCTCCCGATTTGGGGTCTGCGAGTTCCTAAACTGCCCTGAGGCCACATTGCGCTCCTGGCTACAAGTGATTGAAGCAAACTACCACTCCAGTAACTCCTACCACAACTCTTCTCATGCAGCTGATGTCCTGCATGCAACGGCCTATTTTCTCTGCAAGGAGAGGGTCAAGGTAATTTAACAAATAAACTAAAACTATTTATAATAAAAATGTATTAAATTATAATATATTATTATTTTTCAACGAAAAAATCCAAAAATGTATTAATTCCAGCTTTTGGAAATGTACCTTTTCTTTGTCTCCATACTAAATAAACATATTTGGGTTTTGGACTATTTTTTGGACAAAACAAGAAAAGTAAAGATGTCTCCTTGGTTAGTGATCTGACTTTTTTTGTTTAATTCATTAATTGAGAAAACTATTGACAAAGGAATCAATGAAGATAATCGTTAGTTGCATTTTTATTACCCACTAGTGCAGTGCCTGTATAAAAACATGCCTGTTTGGAATGGGCTGATTGCTTTGTCCAGAAATATTATACTCCGAAATAGCTTACAGAAGGCCCCCAAAGCACTTAATATGCAACTATAGGCCTATACTGCTGATTTACTGTGTACTTGTACTTCAGAGGAAAACATACATTTACCTGACAGAGAACGTTGCAGATTCAGATTCTACTCACAAAAGACAACAATTAAAATGATGCATTAAACTATCCAGCATTATATTAGACTTGAAAATCTTCACCTTGAAATACTTTTGTGCTAATAATGCCTCGCTTTGAAAGCAGAACTTGCACTGTGCAGTCACAGGCAGTTTTCTATGGCAAAAGGAAGGCGCCTTGTGAATGTGTTTTTGTTGTAATTTATTTTTCATAAACTCACCTTTTATAAAGGTTTTTTCGTGTAGCAGTCACACGTCGTGGTAGTTTTAGGTGATGTGGCCGGGCGGGAGAAGCAGGGAACCTGGCTGAGCAGTGCGCAGAACGACCGGAAAAATGTGCACAACACATTAACCGCGGCTCAATCTGTGGCGGCTTTGCTGCAGCTCATCTAGAGATTCAGCGTGTCCCCAATTTCATTATTTGCAAATAGACAGCAGTTTATGGCAAATGATCAGTTTTGGGCAAGACACCTGTAGCCGGTGAACCATAATCAAAGAGCCTTGTAGGGATACAGCAACTACCCACCCTTGCTGCGCATGTGCCTTTTGTTGTACTGTGCATGTGCGACACTTGCACAGAGATTCATACATAGTTTACTAGCTTTTTATCAGAGACACTTTTGAAACTCAGATCACTTAGCTGTTATTTATTATAATATATGAATAACGTGGCAGTGTAAGCTCTGTCGTTAAAGTTTTTATAGTGTGATCAGTGTGGTATCACTCCTAATAATTCCCAACAAGAAACAAGTGTTTGGTTTGTCAGTATGCTACAAAAATTCTCACTTCTATAAATGCATTTTTGTTTTATCCTTAAAGTCACACTGCCCATGGAGTGCTGTTAACAACATTGTCAAATTCAATGCTACATACAAAAAAACGTCTTAAATTATTGAATGTTTTGTATATGTTTTGATTTGAGAGAAAAACAAGGTGGCCGCACTGGAAGTTCATGATTTACATGTGAAACTACATGGATGGTCCTCAAAGTCAACATATTGTTTTTAGCATTTGTGTGGTTGTGTGTGTGTATGTGTGTTTTAAAGGCTGCCATCCTTTAGTTTACAAGTGGGTCCATACAGCTAAAGTATCTAGATGTTGGGATTTTAGTACTATCAAGCGCAGCTCTCGCCTCAGAGTGTCAGTGTCCCGTCTGATTCTATGTTATTGGAGAGAGTCGTGGTTTTGGCCCAAGTGTGTCAGTGGCTCAGTAACTAGTTGAGGCTGTGCACTGACTAAGCTGATTAGCAAACTGTCTATTTCGGATCTCAGTGGAGTGATCTTTTATTGGTTTAGCTAATGAACTGTGGTGTTAAATCACGCAAGATTAATGAATCCCTGGAAATCTACAGACAGGATAGCAGGTCTGTTATGTTGTAAATTATTTTAACTTTACTTTTTACGTTTACGTAAGTAGGTTCAAAATTAGATCTAAAAAAATGTTCTACACACATTCAACAACATGAATACTCTATATTTGCTCGATCTAGCATTTCATTCTAGCTGTATAATTGCTTATATTGGGTGACATATGAAATATGCACATTGTATGTCAGATGCATGTGTTTGGTATCTTGGGAAAGCTTAGGATCCCTTGTAGATGCAGCTAAATTAAGTTGAACATGAAATGTTATTATCCTAATAATTCACGACTTTCATTTCACAATTTAGAGCTGCAAGCTAAACTGGAAGCAGGTAACAGCTGTGTTGATAGCCGGATGTGGCATGTCTCCTGAATGTAGTATAAGGTTATACAGTGCTAGCTTTTGGCCCAGTTCATCAATCAGAACTTAAGACCAAGGTGGTAATATACTAGACTTTTCCTTGCCCAACAATCTGTCCATCTGCCCCAACAGCAAAGTTTAGATCCCATTGATGAGGTGGCTGCCCTGATTGCAGCAACTGTGCATGACGTGGACCACCCAGGCCGCACCAACAGCTTCCTGTGCAACGCAGGAAGTGAGCTGGCCATCCTCTACAATGACACCGCTGTGCTAGAGAGCCACCATGCAGCACTGGCCTTCCAGATCACTACAAGAGATGATAAATGCAACATCTTCAAAAACATTGAAAGGTAGGAGAGTCATTACGCAAGGAATAGGTCATTTAGCCGTTATCCTGAACTATCAAAGTTTAGTGGATTTAGAAGTATGTAGCTACAAGTCCTGAAAAAAACATCAATACGAAGACCTCAAGTACTTTAATCCAACCGGCAGTCAAGTAACTGTGTGTATAAAAGATTGATATTCACCTCAGTGTCTCCGAAAGAGCTACTCTAACAGTTTTTACTGACACAAGGGCTGTACTATTCTTTTAATGTGTTCCAAATTAGATGAACTTGTTGACTTGTGCATCACCTGAAGTATCATAAGGGGATAAGCTAAGTCTGCATATGTGCTGATGAAAGCAACACTGTGTGTGTGTGTGTGTGTGTGTGTGTGTGTGTGTGTGTGTGTGTGTGTGTGTGTGTGTGTGTGTGTGTGTGTGTGTGTGTGTTTACAGCGGCAGGGTAGTAATGTGATTTGAGTCCCAAAGCAGAATAGCTGACATGTGCTGGTCCTCATAGAGGGGGAAGGTGAACAAAGCATCCATTCATCGCCACTGTCACCGCAGTCAGAAGGGATTGAAACACGGGTTTCCATACTTTTACCACACTGTCATCTCACTCTCTCTGTTTTCTCTTTATCTCCTCTCTCCCTGCTTCCATCCGATTTCGGTCTCTCTCTCTCTCTAGGAATGAATATCGAACACTACGACAGGCCATCATTGATATGGTGCTCGCAACTGAGATGACCAAACACTTTGAACACGTCAACAAATTTGTCAACAGCATCAACAAGCCATTGGCTGCTCTGGAGGAGAATGGGGTGAGATAAAAAATGCTGAAACACTTTTCCTTTTATATTTCATACCTGTGTAGAAATTCTAATTTTAGCATTTCTTTCTAAATATATCAGTGTTTTGTGTCACAGCATTCAGACAATAGATAAAGACAACTATTGTAATCTCATTCTGTCACACACTGTCACAGAATCATACTCAGTCGAGCAGTATGCAAGCAACAATAGTTTTGGAGCTTGAGAGATGATGATGCTGGTTCAGAGGACTTGTGACGTGTTGTTGCCTGGGCACAGATATCTTTGTGGGGAGAGAATTTTACAACTTGGTACCATCTTTCTCGTCTGTATGTGGAATGCTCAACACAGACATTTAAAAGTTGTCTTGCCCTTTAAAGGCAGGAATCATCCAAATAAATTATTTGATGCCGATACAAGGCGGGTTTTCAGTTTATAATAGTTATAATAGTGAGTACAGCTTTCAGAACATTCAAAACATTGTTTTGCAGTTTATATTTAGTTGATTAAAAAAGCTCTTTGGCCTTTGTTTTACATATACTTTAATTTAGTTGACCTCACTCATCTTGGCTTAGTGAAATAGACTGTACTTCAGCTTGACATACTTGTCAATGAATCCAATCTTGAAACATACAGTAGGCTGCAAATCATCTGACTGCACAAACCATGCTGTACTCATAATGAACACGTGCTGAATACAGACTTTCCTTCTCCATACAGAAAATCTTCATCAGCTGTCAGTGCCATATTTAATCTCCCTGGTTTGGTTTATGAACAGACACAGTCAGTTATTTTTAAACATGTTCAGCTGCAGTGTGTGCTATAAAGGGCTATCTATTGTCACTAATACGTATTATTAGGGCCCATAACATAACAAACTCCTCCTAGATCAACTTTAAATTTGGTCTCCTCTGTACCATCTTAAGACGTTAAAGATAAAAAGTTATTAAAAGGAAAACTAGCGGCCATTTTGAGCATTTATCAATGAATGAAGAAGTTGTTGTAACTTTAGCATACATTGTGGGAAATTTCAGACAGATATGACAATCAACAAGCATCCAGGCCTGAGGACATATACAGTATAGGCCAAAATTGACTTTTGTTCATAGCGCCTCCCGCTGGCAACAGGAAATCTGCCTTACATGAAAAACATCATCCATACATGAAACTTGTGATACTGAGCCACCCCCTATACTTTGACTACACCCATGTACTTAGGCCATGACCCCATTTATGGCTTTTGAACCATTTAAGGCAGAGTCTTGTGTGAGGTATCATTGAACTCAGCAGACAGTTTCATTTTATTTGGTTTGGCCCGGCCCCTATGCTTAAGCCAAGCCCCCTTTCATAACTGGTGACCCGTTTTTTATTGTGTGAGGTATCATTGAACTCAACAGAGAGTTCCGTTTTCATTGGTGATGGTTTGACCCGCCCCTTTTGCTGTAGCCACGCCCCATTTTAGAACTTATGACTCATTTGATGTAGACCCTAGTGTCAGGTATCATTGAACTCTGCAGAGAGTTCCTTATTCATTGGTGATGGTTTGCCCCGCCCACTATGATTAAGCCGCCACGCACCCTTTAATAACTAATGACCCGTGTCTTGTACACTTTTGTGTGAGGTATCATTAAATTCAACAAATAGTTCTGTTTTCATTGGTCATGGTTTGGGCCGCCCCCTATGCTTTAGTCACTCCCCCTTTCACAGCTGATGAACTTTATGACGTAGAGTCTTGTGTGAGGTATCATTGAACTCAGCAGGGAGTTCCCTTTTCCTTGGTGACGATTTGTGATGTCTAAGTGCGGTGCAAATGCTTGGTCGCAAGGAGCAGCGTCCGCCAGTAACCTTGACGCGCGCAGAGCTGCGAGGGCCTGTTCAACGCTGCTTGCAGCTTTAATTTCAGTTGTCTGTGTGCTATTGGTCTGCTTCTGTTATACTTTTAGGGAAACAATGATGAGGAATCTGTCAAAAGCATTCTGACATCACCAGAGAATCGCATCCTCGTCAAGCGGATGCTGATTAAATGTGCAGACATCTCCAATCCATGCAGGCCTCAGGAGCTCTGTATAGAATGGGCGGGACGGATCTCAGAGGAGTATTTTGCACAGGTAATTAGAAAAAAATAACAGTGTTGATGGTGTGGGGATATGGATCCAGCTGCATTTCTTTTGTAATTTATGTATTTATTTGCGTGATGATCGTTTTTGCTGTCTTCTCTGGTTCAGACGGATGAGGAGAAGAGACAAGGTCTGCCAGTGGTTATGCCTGTGTTTGACAGAAACACCTGTAGCATCCCAAAGTCCCAGATTTCCTTCATAGACTACTTCATTACGGACATGTTTGACGCATGGGATGGTAAGACTGCACAGCATGATGCAAACATGAGAGATACATACACTGCAATAAATCTCAATAATTAGTTGTTGTTGGTTGATCTATTTTTTTTTCCAACAGAGAATCTTATTGAGATCAAGTTTCTTTAAAAGAGACAGTGTACAACAGCAGCATAAACAAACACTCAATAACACACTGTTAAAGTAATATCATAATTAAAAAGGGATAAACATAGTTTCACAAAAAATGTATATGAATATAAAATAAATATAAAATATAAAATAAATATATAAATGAGATAGTGGCATTGGTTTGAAAAGCATCACACTGTCGTTGAAAACAAACTTCTTTTGTTGTCTCTCTAGCTTTTGCAGACCTCCCAAATCTTATGCAGCACTTGGACAACAACTTCAAGTACTGGAAAGGCCTGGATGAGAGGAAGCTGCACAGCCTGCGACCGCCTCCAGAGTAGGCGCTGCAGTGTTTGGCCCTTGGACTCTGCAGTCCAGGGCAGCCCTCCTCTCTCCTGCTGGGGTGTCTCTCTCCCTGCCAGCCCAGCCAGCCAAAAGGCCTCCTCGCCTTCACTCTCCTGCTTCTGTAGCACACCGAGCATCCACATGTCCTTCCATACAGAGACCACAGAAGGACTTCCTGACTGACAGTTGCAGCAATAACATTGCTGGCTTTACAACCCTGTCAGATGAGAACTGTGACAAACAGACACAAACAGCATCCTTATGAACTTCTCGTGCCTCTCAGGCATTCACAGTGTAGCTGGTCAAGTGACATGACTGAGAGAGGGTTCTTACAGGCCTCCTGGCAAAGTATCCGTCCCCTAATTACCACGTGGGCACGGCCTGTGAAGTTGCTGTTTAAAGTAAAAACTGCTTGTTTACTGAAGGAGCGAGCAACACAGGAGGAGTGGGTGGAAGTGTGGCCTGGATATGAAGTTGTCCAGTCCATGTCAGGCCATATAATCACTTTTGACCTCCATCCCTGTGCTCGCAGCAAGCCAGGACTGCTCATTTTGACCCTGGAGGCCAAACTATTAAAGAACACTCCACTGCTTGTTTGTTTTTTGTTTGTTTTTTTGTGGAAAATGTTCATGTGTACTTCAAAAACCCATCCAAGTTGACACGCAACTGTCATTACAGACATGGGGGGGATGCTTACTTTTTGGGTCAGGGAATGGATCTTTTCTTTAGGCCACTGCTGAGACAAAAACCTCAACATTATGATCATAGGTAACTAATTACAGATGATTTGGCATGTTAATTTTTCTTAGATGTTCCTTATTTTCTATATTAAAATTCATACATTAATTATTTGATAAATAAGATCAAAATTAATTTCAAAAAGAGAGAAAAGCCAAAGCTGACAAAAAAAATTCATATAAAGCATTACCATATTAAACATTCTTATTTTCTTATCAAAAGTACAGTACCAGTTTGAATGAACACTTTTATATTGCACTGTAAACAATATTAGAAATGTCTATGTCTCAGTGATTTGTCCAGGGATGGGATTGTAGAATAAGATGTTATTGTTGATCATCAGGGGTGTGTGTGTGTGTGTGTGTGTGTGTGTGTGTGTGTGTGTGTGTGTGTGTGTGTGTGTGTGTGTGTAGGTGTGTGTGTGTAGGTGTGTAGGTGTTTTCATTGAAGCAACAATCCCTTACTCTTGGTTTAATGCTGTAAACCGCTTGACATTTAACAACAGCAGAAATATGTGAAAACATTTTGGACTTGAAATTTTTTTCTCCCAGACATTTTTGTATCTGGTTTATCCTACTGAAAAACTGCCTTATTTTATACAATATTTATACAGTACATCCCACTGTGCAACTGCAACGGACATCTGGAGTTTTTATTATAACATAGTCAGAAGGTTATGTTCAAGTAAATCTCAATATTTTTTATAGACAATGAATTTTTACACTGGATTTGCAGCTAATGAGATCAACCATTATAGCTATCTGAATACCTGTGAATTGGAAGGTCACACAGAGCATGTATACAGAGAACTAAATGGTTAAGAAGGATGTGGATCGCAGAGTTGTCTATCACTGTTTTCAGCAGTATCCTAGAGGCCAGCTTGCATTGATTTTTGATCAAACATCATTCTATTTTTGGCCACTTGTCCAGCATCCTTATGCACAGACCCAGGGAACAGCTTTTTGTTTAAGGCTGGTTTCAGATTAGGATATTAATATATGTTAAAGATTGTTGCTTATTAAGAATATTTTTTCTTTAAACAGTATATAAATGCCATAACAGCTAAGCAAATGATGGTTAGTAAGATGTATTGACCACAGTTATCTTTGTTTCTCTCTTATGACAGAATTGTACACGCAATCAGGGGATTTGTTTGTTCCTTCTGATTCACATCTTGGTCTGAAGGCACAGGAAAAAAATTTAGAAACTATTCAATGAAAAATAAAATAATGATAATTATAAGTTTGCAGTCTATATTCTGGAATGATTCCATATCTGTCCTTTACTTACTTACAGTGG
This sequence comes from Etheostoma perlongum, assembly GCA_026937815.1. Classification (NCBI taxonomy): domain Eukaryota; kingdom Metazoa; phylum Chordata; class Actinopteri; order Perciformes; family Percidae; genus Etheostoma; species Etheostoma perlongum. The sequence goes on along the minus strand of CM049371.1, from coordinate 21,238,344 downwards.
CTTGAGAAAGTTCACACTCATGCTAAAGGTGATTTAATAAGAGGAATTAAAAAAAAACATCTTTTGGAAAGTGATGTTAATGCCTTAATTCAAAGAGATTTAGGAAAATCCAACCTTTTAAGGACACCAATTTTCTTTGTGAATGTATAATGTATTGTAAATAAATAAATGTTCTTCCTTAAAATACAGGGGGCATAAGTATACACACCCCTATGTTAAATTCCCATAGAGGCAACCACATTTTTATTTTTAAAGCCCAGTTATTTCATGGATCCAGGATAGCATCCTGATAAAGTTCCCTTGGCCCTTGGAATTAAAATACGGGTGTGTATACTTACTGTATGCGCCCTGTATTTTAAAGAAGAACATGTATTTATTTGCAATTCATTCACAAAGGAAACTGGTGTCCTTAAAAGGTTGGATTTTCCTAATTTTTTTTAATTAAGGCATTAAGATCAATTTCCAAAAGATGTTTTTTTTATTTATTTTTTTAACCTGTCCTGCCTCACAGCCTGGTATACAGTATGAGGAGCTGAATACCTTGTTGCCAAACAGATTTTACTCTTAAGAGAGTTTTAATATACTCCTTTGTCTGTTTTATTATTTATTTATGATTTGTTAACAGGTGGGACAGGGGGACATAAATGGGGATTGTGAGCACAAACAGACACCATAGAGAAGGGACTGTACTTGCAAGAGAAAGAGGGTGGGGGACAACAGAAAACAACGGAGGAAAACAACAATTGCACAAAGCAACGAAACCCACAAGAGAATGGGGATGAGGACTTGGGGCGGAGAAAGACAGACAAACAAACAACAACAAAAGAATGCCAAAGAGCCAACCAGCCGAACAACAGCAATTAACAGCTGATATAAAAAAACAACAACTGAGGGAAAATGAAAAGGAGAAACTTGGTTTACTTTTAACTTATTTTTTAGAACAATAAGAAAATATCAAGTGTGAAGTGAAGGTTTGTTTTTGTTTTTTAACAGAGGCAAAAGATTCATCTCAAACTCTTTTGACACCTACTGTACCTATCATAAAAAGGACAATAGAAAACAAAATGAAACTCATTTTCTGTCACTGAGATGGCATATCGTACAAATCTGCTTTTTGTTCTCTTCTACCAGCTTTGGACTGGGGTCATACAAGTACAAACAGCTTTGTTCATTTCTTTGGGGTCACTCCTCATTTATCATTTAAAAACACTTTTTTGAAAGAACACAGAAAAGCATAATAGACTAGTGTACTGAATTGATTAAGGGGTGTGTTTAATTGCAGATGAATTCAACTTTTCATTTGTATGCTGTTCTTTAACAAGTTAAATATTCTCACTTTAAGGTTAGGATTAAGGAAAGCTCATGGTTTAGTTAAAAAAAAGTATTTGATTAAGATTAGGAAATGATTGTGGCCCTGGTTAAAAGAAGACAATGCTGGCTGTTAACAGGAAATGGAAATTAAAACCAATGGTCTCCCATGTCTTAATCACTGTGTTGACCCATCTACAGTATCTACTGCAACCTCCTCCCTTCAGGGTTTTGTAATAATAAAGTTGACAATATTCAACTTCTAAATTTGTTCCTAGAAAACAAATCAGTCAATAATTCACACTGCTGCTAGAGGTTCTTGTCAGCTTAACATAAATTGTTTAAAACATTTTATTAAGTATATTTTCATGCAGTGCAAAAGAAAGCTTTCTATTCAACACAAAATGACCTACACTGAGCCTGGTGAAAAAGGATGTGATGATGTAACAATTTTGATGTCGGTAATAGATTAATATTGAGCCAAGTGATTACAAACTTAACAAAATCTGTGAGAGTTACAGTTTTTAGTCTAGTTGTGTAATCTTGTACAGATATAATACTACAAATTCTTCTATTTCTGAAGACGTTTGGTGGCTTGGTCAGGGTTAATCATTTTCTAAAATGTCATAATGTCAGACATTGAATGCCTGTCTTGATAAAGCTTGATGGACTGGAGGAGAAAAATGCGACATGGGATGTTGGGAGCTGTGGTGTCCTTTCGCTGAGACGTGGCTTGATCCAGGACTGCTTCTGCTATATTCTGCTTTATGATGAATCGTACACAAGTTGAAGGAGCTGAATTTTACCTTGTACAATTTAATGTAGCTGCAGCACCATCATCTGTGTCCCCTCCAATTATTTAATTTCCAATTAGTGTGTTCCTAATCAGAAGCCCTGGTTCAAAGCAGACATAAGCATGAAGATCAGGAGCCGGTGTGCACCTTTAAATCACGTAACACTATGGAGTATAAGCAGAGGTGGGTAGAGTAGCCAAAAATTGTACTCAAGTAAAAGTATTGTTACTTCAGAATAATATGATTCAAGTAAAAGTAAAAGTAGTCATCCAAATAATTACTTGAGTAAGAGTAAAAAAGTGCTTAATGAAAAAACTACTCAAGTAGTGAGCAACTGTTGAGTAACATCTGATTTATTTCTTAACACATGCATCAATCAGACAGACACAAATACAAAATAATCATCTTTAGGCAAATTATAGTTCATTCAATCAATAGAAAAAATTAAAATGAATTTATTAATTACAAAATAGCTTAAGTGAAGAGACTTAAACATCAAATTTGGATGGATATCCAAATTTCAGATCGAGTATGGTAGCGTGACGAGACTGTACAACGCCGTTTGATTGGTGAAACATAATCACGTGGTAGAGCCTTTAGCGGAAGTCTCTGTCTCTCTGTCAAAATAAAACATTAAAATGAGACGTACGCGGGGTAAAAACAATGACGCGTAGAATACCAAAGAGGTAAAAAGAAAAGTGACGAGCTCATTGTAGTCTAATGTAGCGTAGTAAGAGTACAGTTTCTTCTTCACAAATCTACTCAAGTAAAATTAAAAGTATAGTGATTTAAAACTACTCCTAGAAGTATATCTTTTTTCAAAAACGTACTCAAGTAAATGTAACTCGTTACTACCCACCTGAGTATAAGCATGCCCCATATGAGCTCCAAAAGTCCATCAGAGCTGCTTAGCGGACACATTTTTAAAACAGTCAGTATTGGTTCCTAAAACCTTACAGACCACTAAAATGAACTACTTTAGGGCTGTGGCACTCACACCAGTGGACATGAAGTGTCTCGACAAGTTGATCCTCCACTCCATCAATTCTGTGGTTATGGACAGTTTGGATCCTCTGCAGTTTGATTACCACCTATATACAGCATATATGCACGCCTGCTCTTCCTGGACTACAGCTCTCTGCCTTTAACACTAAAACCAGTTATGCTGACTGGAAAACTGGCAGACCTGGGAGTTCCAACACCCACCCAAACGTGGATCCTGGAGTTTCTGGTAGACAGAGCACAGGTGGTGAGGGTGGGAAACAAGGTCTCTGCTAAGCTCACAGTCAGAACAGGGACCCCACAGGGCCACTGCCTCAGCCCCAAACTCTTTTCCCTGTACACATATGAATGTGTCTCCACCCAGGACAATAACATCCTCACCAAGTATGCGGATGATACAACCCTCCTTGGAAGGGAGGGACGAATCACTATATAGGGAGTTAGTCCACAAAATCACTATATGGGGAGGACAACAACCTGGTCCTTAACATAGACAAAACAAAAGAGTGATTCTGGACTTTAGGAGGAAATCCCCTGCTCTGTAGCCTCTTAAGTTCCTTGGCCTTCATATCTCTGAAGACCCGATCTGGGCCAACACAACTGTAACAACAGTGAAAAAAGCACAAAGGTGGTTGTTCTTCATTGCGGATGTACAACAGCTAGACAGCTAACGAAGGCCGGGCTTAGTTGTCAGCCCCTCACCCAGGCATACAGAGGACTCGTTGAGAGCATCCTCACCGGTGAATCACTGTGTGGTTTGGAAACACCACTCTCGCTGAGAGGAAATTTCTTCAACGGGTCATGAAGACTGCAGAGAGGATTATCAGCTCCACTATTGCTACTGAAGGAAAGCCCAGCACATCGTCAAAGACAAACATCTTCCAGCCTATGCTATGTTCAGGTGGACGGTCTTGGAATACAACCGGAGAAGCCACAGGCCAGAGAGCATTTCGACTCACAAGGCCTGTTTCCACAACTGCTTCTTTGCAGCTGCTGTCAGACTCGTTGCACAGGACATTAAATTGGGAACACCATATCTCACCGCACACCTACAATAACAGTTGTGAAAAAACAATAACTCTGAGCAATAACACAACAGTTTCTGTGTGCAATAAGATAAATGTGAAAACATCCCAGGTGCAATAATGTACAGTATATATTCACAAGTAGTCTTTTATCAAAACAACGTTTTTCTGTGTGCAATAACAATGTGTGAAATAATAATATGTATATTCACAAGTAGATTTTATACAATGTATGTTTCTGGTGCACTTTAGCATTTTTTTTTATCTTCCAGCAGTTTTCTCTTTTATATTGTTCTTTTATATTTCATTTTGTATTAATGTATTCATATAGCTTTATAGCACAAAACTTTTAATGCACAAAAATTCCAATGTGCCTGTATGGCACTGGCCCTGTGCAAATGGCAATACACATCTTTTCTATTTTATGTAAAAAAATAAATAAAAAAAAAATAGATTGAGGAAGTTGGTGTACTACCCGTGACTATGTTTGATATATAAAAATATTAAAATGTTGTCCAATTAAACCCATGACCATGGACTTGTATAGTCTTAACGCTTAATCATACCATTAATTTTAAATCAATTCTAAGTCAATCTTCTTTTTTCTATTGATGTACATTTATAATGTTGATAATTTACCTGTTACACTTACGTATTATATTGTGTTATTATTGTTATCATCCATAAAATGAAAACAGCTCAACTTCCGCCAAGTCAGACTTTGCGACAAGTCGTCAGAAGAAATCGCCAGAGAGAGCAGGCCGATGGCTCCCGTCGTCCAGCGTCAACTAACGCTACATTAGAAACTGTTCTAATTGTACTGCTGATTAATCTGAGTGGTGCTATGTCTTCGGGAATGACTGGACAAACACCGTAAGTATCCGTTTGGTTTGTTTGTTGTACATTAATGTGGTTACTTTAGTAATACGAGTCAACGCCACACTGAACAGTACGCTAGCCAGCAAAGCTAATGCTAGCTAACGTTACAGTGCATGTCTGTCTACATCAGTTAGCATTTTTGTGGCCTGCTAACAAGTTAGCTTGAGAGGTATCACTTTTGCTCGTACAAGTTATTATGAGGAGGCTAACTATAGAGTGTGTGTTATCAAAATACTTAAACATTGTATTTCTTCAAGTCAAATAAATGTATTGGTAAAATGAGCGTCCAAGAAACAGTATTGTAACGTTACCTTTTTAAGCTAGCTAGCTAACGGTAGCACAGCCTGGCTGTTGTTGGTTTAACGTTAGCTGACAAACAGTTAAGATACCGCAAGGCCTGTGTATTTGGCACAATATACAAACGACGTTGTTAGCTTAGCCAAAAAGACAGAGTTGACCGACAAGACATTTAAAACTCCAACATTTAACGTTAACTTTTAATGTAACGTTAACTTACTATGGGGGCTACTACACCGCCGCGCGGCGGTAACTCGCCGCCTCCCGTCATTTAAACAAGAGGTAGGCGGCAGAGGGTGAAGCGGTTTTGATTATGGCGGTAAGGGCAAAGCGGTTGCTGCCCGCCCGAGTGGAAACCAGTGGACACGCACAGATTCTGCTCTGCCGCCCAGAATTAGTAGGCTCGTTGGAGATGAACTGCGCCTCGCCTGTAAAGTGGACGAGAGCAGGCGGCAGCAGCCGGGGGCGGTGACAAAACAAGTAAAGTCTGACAGTTCCCTGCCGATTTCAGCAGCCTTCAGACTGAACAGGAAGTGACAAAAACACTGTGGTGCGATTCCAATTTAATACAATATAATCAGACCCACATATCAGCTGGTACAGTCTCTAGTTTTAATTATGACAGATTAGCTCTCAAAATGTTCTACAAATAATCTGTTGCTGCTTTTAATTAACAGACTGTAGATGATCAGTGATCTGAACGGGATTTAGTCTCTCTGACTTCTAAACGTCACTATCAGCCACACATGTGTTCTGTATATTACTTTAAATCAGACAAAACATGACGTTATATAAAACGTCATGTTGAGTCGATTGTGAACTAATCAGCTGAGACGCCGGCGTTCCCCAGCATGCTCTGGGTCCGCCTGGGTCTTGCAGTCGGTGAAAAGCAACTGCCCTGCTTCTCAGAACTGCGGCCACCTTGCTTTCGTGAGATTATCGTTGCCTACGTGTGCATGACAGTCGGGATCAAGTTGGACACAAATCTAACCGGCATGAAATGGGTGCCGATCGCCGGTGACCGATTCTGCGCAGACATGGCTCATCTCGAACACGCCTAATCGTGCTGAGTTCTGGCGGTAACCGCCGGGCGACAGAAACCGCTTTCATAAAAGCGGTTGCTGTGCAGCGGTGTGAAACCATCTTTAACATTTTATGATTGGTTGCAATATACCGCCATCCACAAACCTTCTTTGTTCCATAAAGTATATCCCATTTTTTTCTAATATCAATATGAAAAGGTGTAAACAAACCGTACATAATACAGGGTGTTAAAGTCCCATATGCCCCTCCATTTTTTTCTGATCTTATGACTCTATGTCATCCAACATTAGCTAGAATTATTTCCACTAAACTTATTCATGCAAATGCAGTTACATTTTAATGTTGAAGATGTTTCGCCACTCATTAAGATACAACAGATCTTCAAGATTGATATGCCAAGCAGGTCCTCTATCGTACTTGTTATGTAGTTGTTAAATGGTGTAAGAAATGGGATTTTAAGTATACTTATTTAATTGTTATGTCTTCCTTTTTCTAAGGTGCCTTTCCAGTCGATGGGATAAGACAGCCCAACCTAAACAAAGTGTAGATGTGAAGCAGCAGAGGAGTGGGGAAAATGCAGCCCACTCAATCTCTTTATCAGGAGTCGTCAGCACTGCCAGTTCAAACAGCACCGTTTCACGGCCACCACAAACGGGAGAAAAGCCAGAACCTCAGGGCGGAGTTGAAATGGCTGCGGCGATGGCAGCTAAAATAAATGCCATGTTAATGGCAAAAGGAAAGCTATTGACTCCTCCACCGTTACTTGCAAAGGTGCACATTATTTAAAAAGCTATAGCAAATAACTGTATAATTGTTTATGCAGTCATTAAAGGGTTTTCCTTGTCATTTCACATGTCTTTTAGACCCCTCAAAGTGTGTCTGTGCCAACCACTACAGAAGAAATGGTGGTCACAGAGGTTGACATAAACGATGTACCGCTAACTTGCAGGGACCTTCTTACTAAAGGCAAGACACAAGAGGAGGTAAGTGGAAAGTGAACATTGCAGTGTTGCATTTGACACACAATAGTTAAAAGAAAATGGGTAATGTTTTCCTGTGTCGACTTGCCTTCTGTCGCTGCCTCTGGGCCAGGTTGTCCTTGTAAATGAGAATTGGCTTTCAGTTGACTTATTTGGTTAAATGAAGGTAAAATAAAATGTGAGAAAGGTTAAGAAAGGTCTTCAACCACTTTTAAATAAACAAGCAACAATTATCTACAAGTCTCTCTCTTTTGTGTTAATCAAATTTCCTATTACCTTTTTCAGATCCGACAGTTTAGTGGAGCAATCGTCTCAACAAAAGGTCATTACATGTCTGAAGCCGAAAAGGGAAAAGCGGGGTATGTAGTAAAACTATGGATGTCTGAAGATAATCAGGGTCTTCTAATACTGGAAATCTGTACTGTCTGATTCTTATTTTTACACAAATGTTGATTACACATGAAAATGAAATAACTGCTGTATCCTACAATTTGTCACACTTGTCCTTTAGTGTTGGCTTGGTACATCTCTAAGACATGATCTTTTTCCTCATAGTAATATAACATGTATTACAGTTGTACATCAATCTCATGAATGATGAAGAATGGCTAACTTGATGGTAGACTAGACAATATGGTATTTATTTGTTTCAATGACCTACACATCTTTGCACTTGTAGTGATAAACTGTCTTATTGCTTACTTGCTTACTGTTCACCAAAGACATCTCAACATATTTACCAGGAGTGCAAGGTCTATCCAATAAAAATGTAATCAATCAGTTGCCATATAAAAGGAATTATTGAGTGTTTAAAATGATACTGGGAAGAAAAAGAACAAATGTTGGGTGAGTGCAGAAGTTATGTGTTGTCCATGACATTTCTTATTTTCTTTCTTTCAGACAAAGACCTTTGTATTTGCATGTCCATGGAAAGAACCTTGGGCAGGTCAATAGTAAGTAGCAAAAAATCTCAATATGCAGAGTCTGGCATTGTCGTCATCTGTGTTTAACAAATGTTATAAGCATTCCGATACCTGTTCATTATGGCTGATGTCCCAACATTGTTGACCTTTCTGCAAAATCAGAGGCTGTGCTGAGGATAAAAGAGATCATCTCTGAAGACCTGTTGAGGGCCTCAGCAGCATCAGGACAACAGATGCCTGTAATGCCTCCGCTCACACTCTACCCTCAGCCTCCTCGCCCTGTCATTACTACACCCGTGCCACGGATGCCCAACACAACCTCAGTGCCAGGACATCGGCCTGCAGCTCCTCATTCTGGGGTAGGCAAGACATGTCGTCTATACTGAAGTTCACCCTCTACACATGGTAGTGACACCTGTACAATTATGAACATTAAAACTGTATATAATAGGTCTCTTTTAAGTAATAAATCCCCAGGAAACTACTTTTCAAGTTCACGTCTTTCGAGTTTCTAGAACATGTTTACAGAACATTAAACATTTTTTCTCACACTGCCCATGGCTTCTGCATCTGTATTCCCCCTCCCGAAAAAGCCCAGCATGCTCACAGCAACTTAATACGAGATAATGACTGGCTTTTGTTTGATATCTAGTGTTGGCAAAAAAAGCCTTTTTATTGAGTTTCTTATAGGTGTAATGATTTGTGTAAATTTAAGCTGGGTTTTTATTGTGAACGGTAGTCATGGAAGAGCCAGCGTTATGGCAGCGCTTCTTTTCCTCTACCTTTTTTTAATTTTGCCTTTATTTATTAAAGAGCTATTGTAAACAATTTATTATGCAGCTCAGGTCTCTTGCGTTGAATATTGATTGTCTGTGATCAGGATGTTGTCAGGATTTTACAAATGGAGGTTAAGAAAGTGAGGCAAATGAAGACCATGTTGCCTGCACTGATACCCACCTCCCAAATTAAGTAGCAGAGAGAACGTCCCTGGCTAAAGGGAAAAGCCTTGGATTTCTGCATCTGCTTACAAAGCCGTTCTGCCCCTAATCAAACTTATTATATATGTCAATAAACAACCTAAATATGCAGCGTATAATAATAATAATCCAATTTTCCCTTTTATCCTCAGAGTTTTGTGCACACAAAGATTTTTGTGGGTCTGGACCAGGCGTTACCCTCGTTCAACGTGAATGAAAAGGTTGAGGGTCCAGGAGGTTCGTACCTGAGTCACATCCAGGCAGAGACGGGGGCTCGTGTCTTTCTCAGGGGAAAAGGTTCTGGCTACATCGAACAAGCATCAAAACGAGAGTCTTTTGAGCCACTTTATGTCTACATCAGGTATGTTCATTTCAAATGCTCACTTTTGGCAAACTTTTCACGTTCCTTATTGGGATTAGTTTACCAGAAAGGGAGGTCCCACAGACACAGATGGTATTAAAGCAGATAATATAGAAATGTGCAAACACAATGTCAACTATACGAGCTACGTACAAGACCCATGTTTATTTTAAAATGAAACTACAATAAAAGGATTTGATTGTAGTTGCTAAAACAATTTCCCCTAAATCATAAAAATCCAGAAAAAGTTTGTCTGAATGAATGATTTCAACCCAAATTTAAATCCCATGGTGTACGTTTTTTGTTTCATTTACATATAAATGCTAAAACCGCTTTCTTAGTTCTATTAAATCATATTTAACATTTGTGTGTTACAGCCACCCAAATTCAGCTGGATTGGAGTCGGCGAAGAAACTCACTGAGAGTCTGCTGGAAACTGTAAGTACATGATATTTTCACCACAGATGAAGTTGGGAGTTGAACGGAATTAAATGATGCCTAGCCTAATGGGAGGTTTAAGAAAGTGAAACTATTTAAGCCTTTAGTTTTCACTGATACCCACCTCCTAAAGTGATAGTGGTAGTGTGAACCACCTGATCTCCAGAGATAGGTTTTGAGTGCTCTGCACCTACCCACAATGCAATTCAACTGTTAAAAATATATAAACATAGCCATTGTGGATTGTTATCAAGTTTCTCATATAGTGTTTGTTTTATTCTTGTTCTCCAGGTAAGGGATGAAAATGCCCGTATGGCGTCTATGTACACAGCCACTGGCTCAACACAACGTGAGTATTCTTTTATTCCTTGTAACTAATTGCATCAGGGTGACCAAATATCAGGTACTAGCTGGCTGCATTCTTCTTGTGGTAATTCATCATCCCTTGTCTTTAGTGGCTTAAAGGAGAATTCCGGCAAATTTTTACGTTAAGATTGATCTTAACTCTTTGGTGCCGGATGCTTCGCGACGACACATCTACCGCCGGTTACTGCGTTGCGCAACTTTGAACCTCCCGCCGGCTGCTGCGTGGCGCAGCACAGCATTTTTTTCGTCGGTCTTTTCATGGCGTGCAGCAGTGAACGCACTGTCATTGGTTCAAATACACATGAGGCGGGTCTTGTTGGTCATTTAAAGCCATGTGACCACTAAAATGTACTGTAGTTTGCTGAAAATCATGTCAATCAACCAGACATACACGTGCGTTTGTTTATGATTTTTTGAGTGACAAGCGAGAAAATGGCTCCGACAGAGGAGCATTTTGACCGGCGGTAGACGTGTCGGCGCGAAGCATCCGGCACAAACGGGTCCCGTTTGTCACTGCCCTCGCTGTCAAAATCCTCCTCTGTCGGAGACATTTTCTCGAACGTCTCTCAAAAAACAAACAAACGCACGTGTATGTCTGGTTGATTGACATGATTTTCAGCAAACTACAGTACATTTTAGTGGTCACATGGCTTTAAATGGCCAACAAGACCCGCCTCATGTGCATTTGAACCAATGACAGTGCGTTCTCTGCTGCATGCGTCATGAAAAAGACTGACGAATACAAATGCTGCGCCACACGCAGCAGCCGGCGGGAGGTTCAAAGTTGCGCAACGCAGTAACCGGCGGTAGATGTGTCGTCGCGAAGCATCCGGCACCAAAGAGTTAAGAGACAAAAAATGCAATTAAAATATCTTTGCAACATGAACAGGGCCCTTACATGACAGCAACATGCGTTTTCAAACATTGTTTAAATTCGCCTACCCTGATTTGATCCGGCCGGTAGCTAGGCTTTTGTCATAATCCTCACGCAGTAGGTCAGTGTGTATTTGTAGCTCATCCATTTTGTGTGTAATTGATCTGGTGTTGGTGAGTAGTAGGCTTGGCAGTCAATCTGTGTGGTAGTAGCAGTCCCGACAGTCTTGCTTCTCGGAGTGATTTGCACTCTGTTTACCTTTTTTCCTGCTTCACCGGGACTTCAGCACTAGACTACAGCTAGCCTTCAGTAACGCTATCACCGTGCAAGCCACAGACATCATTTGGCCCATTTCCATGCAGGTACATAGTCACTGATATGGTCATAACCACTACAATGTTTAATTACCTATTTTAGTGAGGAAATGCACTTCAAGTTTTCATCGTGAAGGCATAACCTGTCCTCTGGAAGACATAGCCAGACCACCGGGCATTCACTGGATTGTTTTCGAGAGCGGGAGCAAGGATGCCGGCCTGGCCTGCTAGCGGGAACTACCACACAAATCGACACTGCCAAGCCTCCTACTCACCAACTTCAGATCGATCATACACAAAATGGATGAGCTACAAATACACACGGAACTGCTGATTATCACAGAAACATGATCTTTACACACGGCAGCTAGCAGGGCAAGCTAGCTACAAACAGGATAGAGACAGGGTAGGTGAATTTAAACAGTGTCTGAGTTGAAAACGCATCTACTTGTCACATAAAGGCTCTGTTCATGTTGCACAGATATTTTAATTGCATTTTGTGTCTGTTAAGAGGCACAAGGGCACTCTAAAACTTGCCCGGACAACTGCCAATTTAGCTCCGTGGAAGCTCCTAGAGATGACTGCAGCTACTCCGTGTCATTTTTTTTCTTTCTGTCGACTGTACTCAGATATTTATAGAGATCCAGATTAACATAAAAGTTGGCAGGAAATCTCCTTTTAACAACAGGTTGAAATAGTACATCAGTTGTCAAAACACCGTTATTGATTCATATGATATATGCTATTAACTCCACGTTCTATACTTTCATTTCAGCATACGCAGCACATGGATTTCCACCTAATAGCAATTACTCTAGCCAGGGGTCCTGGTATAACTACCCAGCAAATGGGTATGCTGGCGGCTATTCAGCGTACTCAGGAGCCAGTGGTTATTGGAGTAATGCAAATGGTCCCCCAAGTCATTCTAACATGTCGACAAACCCCTCCATCTTCTCAGGCAATGGTTCAGTATCCAGTGTGTCCTAGGAAACCGCATCCTTATCTCGTCCAGGTAATTACCAAAGATTAAGGCTGCCACTAATTGTTGTCGGCATTCACGTTAGTTCCTTTAAAAAAAAAAAAAAAGAATAACGTTTTGATTAACCTGTAAAATTCTAAAAAGAAATATTTAATATGAAGCAAATAAAATATTTAAATATTAAGAAACAATATATATTATTTAATTGGCATTATTAATCAGTCATTTAAAAGATTGACCAGTTTTTAATTTCAGCACAATTTTAAATCTGCCGAACCAGCTTTGGGTTAAAAGGTTTTGTGCTCCTTTCAGCAAAGACACATGACCGCTGTCGCAACAACCTTTTTTAAAGGAACACGCCAACTTATTGGGATTTTAGTTTATTCACCGTATCCCCCAGAGTTAGATAAATCCATACATATCTTCAGATCCTGGAGGTAACCGCCTCCACCTAGCCTACTGCTCCCAATAAGTGACAAATAACGTCAACATGTTTCTATTTATGTTGTGATTTTTATAGTCAGTGTGTACAAATAACAAGGTCACATGAGACACAGCCATCTTCCAACCGTAACCATACTGGGAACTATTCTCAGAAGGCAAAGCACTGCTACTTGGGCGGAGTGATTATTACTCCAACTCTGACCAAATTCTCTGCTCCTCACCAATGGGGCGTCTGAGGTGCAGTGAGCAAATCACTCGGCCCAAAAAAGCAGTGCTTTGTCGTTGAATAGTTCCCAGTGTGTATAGAAGATGGCTGTGTCTCATGTGACCTTGTTATTTGTACACGCTGTGACTATACAAATCCCAATGTGTAAATAGGAAAATGTTGGTGGTTGGTTTGTCACTTATTGGGAGCAGTAGGCTAGGTGGAGGTGGTTACTTCCAGGATCTGTGCTGAGCTAGGGTAGCGGTGGGTGTGTCAGACAGTTACAACACGCACGGAGATGAGAAGGGTATGTATGGATGTATCCAACTCTGGGGGGATATGGTGAATGAGCTAAAGTCACACAAACACACACACACGGCGTGTTCCTTTTGTAATGGAGTTTTAGGTTTCCTAAAATCCTGCTGCTATATCAGTGTGTGTATATGTTGGTTTTGCTCTACTTAAGCATCCTGGCAGCAGTGAGACAGTGGAGCCTGAAGGATCTTTAAGCACCCCACCTGACCCAGGAAGTCCCAGACGTCATTTCCAGGAAGGGTCTCGGGAAGAACAGGTTAGCTGAAGAGCAACACCTGTACATATCACTGAAAGAGATTTCTGGCCATTTTAACAAACATGTCTTTAACTCAATGATTTACCTGTTAGAGTTACGGCTAGCCGTTTAATGTCCAGTCTTGAACATTCATAGAGAATGGAATAGCATTAAAGGTGCCCTGCCACACAAAACCATTGCATTTTTTATTTTATTTTTATTTGGCTAGCTGTTAGCCAATCAGTCAAACAGCTCAGCTTGTTGAATATTAATGAGAACTGGCACAAATCAAGCTGGGTCTTCTTGCAGGCTTTCTATACCACGCTAGAATGGCTTGAAATAAGGTAACCAAGGCATTCTTTCCACAAAAAATGTTCATAGTAGAACTTTAGACATTACTACAAAGTGATGAAATACGTGTGGCAGGGCACCTTTGATCATCACTGCTAAACCATAAACACTGTATAGAGTTTATATTATGTTAAATGATTTATGGAAAAGTATCAATGTCAGTTTCAGCATGAAGTCTCTGTAGCGCTCTCTTTTTAGACTAGTTGAGTACTAGCGAGTCACATAAACGTCAAATTACTACTCTTAATACAAATGGTCATTACATGAGGTACGGTTTAGGGTTTAAGGTAGGAAAGTAGGGTGTTTTGACCACATACATGGTTTTAAGCTGTGTCAGTGTGTAAGTCTGAAAATGGATACAATTCAGACTATTTGGAAATTCCCAAAATCAACTGTCAACCTTGAAAGCATTTCACGTTCTGCCAAATTTCATTACATCTTTTTGTCATTAGACATCTGTAGAGGTTTGAATTAAATTAGAGCCTTTGAGAGTAGTTTTAATGTCGCTTTTGTATCGGACTTTTTTTTTTTTTTTTAATAATTCGAAAATGTAATTAATTTTTTTGTGTGGAAATAAAACAAACTGTTTTAACATAATCTAATTTCTATAGATCAAATATTCTATTTATTCTTAAATGTGTTGTACTTTGCTGTTTAGCCTACTAGCAAATCTCCAGAGGGGCCTGCTCAACAAGAGTCTGCACTTCCTGCCTCGAGTGTTGGAGAAGAGAAAGTGGTAGAAAGGTCTGTTGATAGATCTTTTTTAGAATTTATCTTGTATATTGTTCTTCATGAATCTTGTGTGGTGTAGAAATTTTTTTTTTTTTTTTTCCCTTACTTCAGGATTCTGATGCCCCCACCGCCACCCTTCTTTGTGGCTCCTGCACCTGTTGCACGCAAAAGGCCGAGAGACACGGTGGCAGAAGATCCAGTCAGTCTGCCTGGCATTGTCGCCTCAATGGGTATGCATTTCTTTATCGCAATGTTTACTGAGAGCCTGAGTACTCAGACATGTGTATTGCATGACATGGCATCTCCCCCCCATGCCATGAACGGGGGAGGAGTGGAGACCTGTATGAATCTCTCCACTGGTAGATCCCACTAACACACTCTTCTTGTATATGTTTTTTGTCTTTCCCTTGTTCTCTCTCTCAACATGTGTCCCTGGACCTGCCTCCCCTGGCTGTGGATCAAACGAACTCAAAAACCACCGATAACATGGGGCTCCTCCATGGGTTTTCTTTTCTCTTGCTATGTCATCCCCCCTCCCCCATTTCCACCACATTTTCTCTACTTTCCTGTCTCTCCATTTTTATTGTGCCCTAACAGGTGTCCAAGAGGAGTTGTGCGAAAAAAAGTCTAAAGTGGACGACTCGGGGCTTGTGCCCTATGAAGGAGACTCCTCTGATGAAGAGGAGGAGAGGACACACAGCAGTAAGACAGATAACTCATAACCCCTGCCCTGCCCCATCCCCATTGTCCAGGAAACCAACAGACCCAAAGTCTACATTCAGTAAATTAATATAATTCTCAAACCCAAACCCCAATTAAAGGAAAAATCCACCCTTGCATTTTCAAACACTGTTTTAGGGCTATACCAGTGTTTTTACCCCATTTACTTGAAATAACAAATACAGTGTTGCTGAGCACTTAACAAGCAAGCAGACTGTTTTCTATTCATTTAAATAGGGCATTTAAGGCCAATTTATGCCCCTGCGCTAAATCAAAGCTGTGCATACGTATTTAGGTACCTTGACGTAGCCGGACTTGCACCTCCTTAAAAATGTAGCTACGTTTCACGGCGACAGACCACAACAATGTCACATTTCCTTCTTCTCCTCCATAAACAAGAAATCAAGGAGACGGTTGACTTTTTCTGCCACATATTCCCGACTGTGGTCAGAAAGCACAGGGGAGACAATTTGTTTCTCCCTCTATGCCTCTAGAATTAGTACTCGCTCCAAAGATAATCACTGTCACTTTCTCACTCGCTTTAACGCACACACACCCTGCTATTCTCGAGAACGACCCAGACACCAATGCACGTACAAGTGCAAGTATAAAAGCTGTGCGTAGAGCCCCTTCAGAAGCATAAATCCAGCTTTAGGGATACATGATTGAAATTTCTGGTATGACTGTTATGAACTGAAATTCATTTTAGGACTTAAAGACTGATGACCAAGCTTCATACATGGTCAGGTTGACAATCGGTTATACAGTGTTAATTTAAAGTAAAGATTTCTTGTAGTAAACCAGCCAAAGATGCAAAAAACACTGGTATGGTCTTTGAATTATTACCACTTTCTCTTAAGGAAGAAAGGTTTAAATTGTCTTGTCTTGTTGTAGGTTTTGCTTTGTGTATTTCCGTTTCAGTTAGTGTTTTTATTTTTCTCCCAGAATGCCTTTCTGTGACCACTCACACAATGGGTGTGAACCTGTTGGTTTCAGTCAAAGGTGGGCATATTTAAATGGCAAGCCCAACTTTATAGAAACTGTAAATATTGATAATCTGCCAACTCAATTCATTGTGCATATGTTTGTAGCCACATGTCTTAAAATGCAGCACATCTTGTGGCTTCATGCTCATTAGAGAAGTTTTAAAAAAAATACAAGTCCTTTGCAGTGTCTTTCTTCCTTGTGTTATTGCTGTCTTGGTAGATTTATTTTATTTTTTATTCTAAGGGTCTTACTCTAAAACGTGCACCAACCAGTTTCTTAAATCCAGAGACATTTTTAGTTGGCAAAATATATCACTATTAAACAAAATATTAATGTTTTACAGTGGAAGTATTCAAGGTGGATTTTTCCTTTTTTTTTAAAAGATGTGGATACTTTACTATAAATATTTTTATTTCTTCAAACAAACATCTTTTGTTAATCCAAAACAAGCCCCTTATTTTTTTTTCTTTTTTATTGAAACACTTGGTCTGCTGCAAGTTACTGATGCTATAAGTACATATTGTAAAATTCAGTTCAACTTTTTTCATATCTTGGAAAATGGTGTATGCCTGTTCCCATGGAATACTATAATAAAACACCTAAAAACTTCTTAGTGTCTTTGGATCTCACACATTTCATATTGCTAAGGAAGGTCATAAGATGTTGGGGGTTTTTATAATTTGGGTGTTACAATGTTAGGTTGTTGTTGTTTTTTATTAGGGCTGCCACCCAGAACTTTAAAAAAACAAAGTAGTTTTATTTCCTTCCAGCCCTGGAGAAGATTACAGGAGTCAGATGAATGTGTACTCGGGAGCCTCTATGTCATTGTGTACTGTAAGAGCTCCTGGGTTGTCAAGGCCAAAGCAGGGGTGGACATAATTTCGAAAGTGACAGTGGAAGGTGTGTAGATGCTGTTCCAGATCTACATTAAAAAAGGACAGAGTACCCCTCTCGTAGTCCAGTGCCACTCCTATCCGCACTGGGTTTACTGTAATCCTCAGGTCAGGGCTGCAGCCATTGTGCAGGAACTCATATTTATGCCTAAAGGGAAGAAAACGGCAACATTATGATTGTGTAAACCAAAGAAGTTCTTAATATAGAGTTTTTTCACTCATCCTGATGTGATCATTTTCCCACTGTCAGCTATTGGTAAAGCAGCTTCTGAATCATGAGCCAGCAGTAGGATTTAAAATGGCTGCGGATAAAAGAAAATGAGGTATGTGTTATGTGTATGCAGAATCACCAAGAAGATACGCACAATGGAAACCACATTTAGGTCTTGTGATATGTTGCACTGAATGACTTGCTAAATTTGACAATTCAACTGTCCTGCTTTGTTCCAAGAAGAGTTGCCATAGCAACACTTAAAAAAAGTTAACATCTTCTTCAATGGGCTTTTCTACCTTTTTTTTTTTTTAATGGGCTTAGTATTGCATGGAGGCCATGCATACATTTTTGCTTAGGAAAGGCAAATATTGGTGGCTATGCATATAGTCTTGGCCCAGTTCCATGTATGCAATAGTAGTCCCTCCTAGGGTTAGCATGTGGTGGTATCGGGAGTGGCTGAAGATTAGTTCTATGTAAGCCAGTTTCTCACCAGCTTGTACAAGAAGTAAATTTCATTAAGTGACAGCAGCAAACCAATGCTACTTTAATCCTTGTTTTGTTATAACTTGGGTTACACAAACTGACTTGTTGATAAAGTGATAATAGTGATAAGTTGATAAAATGATCATATAGCATCATTAATATACCCAACAAGGGAAGTCTTAATGTTTTAGAGTTTATGGGCTATGCACAAACTATTTATTCTCTTTGCCAAAAAAGTCATTCACAAACAAATGTATAGTATCTTATCATGGGACAATACTTTAATTTGATTGTAATCAAAACTATCAGGCTTATTTGGGAGTAGTGCTTTGTAAAAGTACTGTTAACACCTATCACAGAGAGAAAATGGCGACAGCTGGGGTCAGGTTAAAGTATATGGAATCCACAGCGATGCTTTTGTTAACGGAGATGGTGCACTGTTACCTGGACGGGGTGAGAATGTGTCTCATACACCAGGAGGTGTTGTTGGCTCCGAGGTATGAGTTCCTCTCTGTGTCTTCGGATGCAACGCCAATCCTAAATTCCGTCCCATCATCCACCTCAACTTCCCAGTAATGCCGGCCTCGTACTGGGATCAGATCCCCCAGGACAGCTACACATCTGTGCATACACCCAGTCTTATTTGACATAATTACACTAAGAATGGACAACATAAACAAATCTGTCAGACAAGCAGCAATTCTATGCTTTACCTGGTAAAGGTGTTATCATCTAAGGCCATAGCGCTTATTGGCAGCTCCTCATCTCCATAAAAAATGGTGAAGCCGTCTTCAGAGATGGACAGGCAAGGATGGGCAGTGTCCTCCAGGAGGTAGAAGAATGTACCTGCACAGGTAATGTTGGTCAACATAAATGTGCAAAAAGCGGTGATAGGAAGTACTTCTTGAAGTACAGTATTTAAATACAAATTTGAAGCACTTGTACTTGTTTTTCCATCTGATGCTACTTTATACTTCCCCTCCACTACAGTTATTTAACAGCTATGCTTTTTTGTTAGATCAAGATTTTATAAAAGAAAAACAAAATAAAATAAGATGCATGGTTGACAAGGAAACTATCCAACAATATATAAAGGCAGTTCAAAATATCTCCATGTAGTAGATCACTTACATGTTAATGCGGAGGTTCCCAACCAGGACCCACACCTGAGGCTAGTTTTACTACTTTTACCTTGCCATTGCTTTAAGTACATTTTGTTGCTACTACTTCTGTACTTCTACTTAAGTAAAAGTTCTGAAGGAAGGAAGTGTAACAAGATACTGTTTATAAATCAGTAAGGCTATTTAAATTATCTGAATACTGGCTGATCCCAATGCTTTTCACCTGTTGTGGAGACAGTAATAACTTCACTCCTGTCGCTGGGCCCACCGATGTTGACTGCTCTCACAGAGATGAGGTAACGGCGTCCTGTCTGCAGCTGGATCAGACACTGACAGGTGGGCACGGCTACTATAGACCTGGAGGATTAAGCAATGGGACAGAAGGCTGCTATCACTTCTTCACTCCTTTTTACTAAATGCATGATGACAACCTTTTGGATTGTCTTTTATTGCCTTGAAATAACATGTCTCTATGCAATATTAAGTGGATAAACAAGGTGTTTAACTAAGAACTCCGTCATATTTGGACTACAGACCCATTTTAACGAATACAGTTTAAGCTCCTCTAGCAAAGAAAAAACCTACAAATGGAAGGTTTGACTATAAAGTAACCCCAAATGCAACGACAGTATTCTAGCTGCGGCTGACAGTGCTGCAGGAGCAGAAGCTAAGAATAGATTTTCTAGGACAGTGTGTCTTGTCTAACCACAGGACCTCAAAAATCCTAGGCAAGCTCAAACAAGGGCTTGTTTATAAATGAATTGAAGCAAAGGCCTTATTAAAAAGGACAGGCCTGTGAAGATGAATACCATGGTGCTGCCATTTTTGTTTTAACAGAGTTCTTTTCACATTTGTGTGCGAACTCATAACCCCAAAAAAAAAACAGGACGAATTTCAAGCAAAGCAAATTAAATTGTAAGCTTGTTTCTATGTTGAATCTGTCAACTATAGGTGCAGACAGACGGACATACTGACATACAGATACTTAATTGATCCTGAGGGAAATTTGGGAAATGTACAGTATGTCTGGTATAACAGTTCTTACTCCGTAGTATTGCTCTCTGTGCCATCAGTACCCATCTCACTGAGCTCCACCGTGTAAGAGTCTACAGGGTTGGTGTTCCCTGACTCCCAGCGGATCAGAGCAGCCTCTCGACAGCTAGTCCACTCCCTCTGCTTGATCACTGGAGGCGACGGCACTAGAGAGAGAGAGCTCACCCATTTAGACTTTATTCTCTCCAGCATTAATCATACAAGGCTGGAGTGATTACAAAATAGAGAACAAAAGTGATTTTAGGGGACATCCTCCTCATGCAGTTGTAGGAGTGCAACATGTATTACCCGTCATGTATAAGGCCTTCTCGCTTGCTGGGCTGATGCCTGTGGTGTTGGTAGCAGTCACCCAGAGTTCATACTGAGCATTGGGCAGCAGATCTGTCACAGTGCAATGGGTCTCCTTCACGTTGATCTTGCATACTGAAAGACCAGCACAGCATTGTGGCTGCAGTGCTTACCAATATGCTCCTCCAGTAAATCAAAGATTCCCACACCAACAGATAGTATTTCAACAGTAGATGGTGTTATCATGCAATGTGAATCTGCAGTCAGTATCTTGATGTTATACCATGTGGTGCACAGGCGCTGTCTGCTGGTGTGTCCTCCAGCACCGGTCTGTAGTAAAGCTCATAGTACTCCACCGTGTCGTCGGAGAACAAGCTCCAGCACACACGCAGTGACGTCTGGGTGGCAGAGTTGGGCATCTGGGGGTTGATCACCGGGGCAGATGGAGCTGTTTTTATATTGGAGAAAGATTTTTAACCCAGTTTTGTCATAGAACATAGAAGGCACTAAGATAACGTTACTATAGCAGTTTTGCATAAAAGCGATACATTGTGACAGCTTGTTCTAGTTTAAACTCAACATTGACATTTTTGCTATTCATTATTATTCTTACCCATAAAACAGTGGGTAAGATCAATTTGACTGAAGTTCTAAAATACAGTGATATAAGCTTTGGTGAAAGCTCAATAAGGAAACAACCCTTCTCTCACACAGTATCCCTTTATTCCTCTACCGATACATTTTTTGCTATTTCTTTTTGCTCAAACGCATCACTTCCGCTTCTGATTTTACCATGTCTGACCAATAATCTTTTTGCTTGCATTCCTCAGGTTGTATCAGCCATAAGAGGTTGAATGTTGTTCAGTTCCGAGTTGCGGCCCTTTACTGCATGTCATTCCCCCTCTTTCTCCCCTTTCATGTCTAATCTGTCCTATGGAAAAAAGGCCTGAAATGACAAAAAAATAATACTATAAAATCTCTTCACCACCACAATTACCTTCAGGATGTTCAGGGAGATTCAACTGAAAGAGTTCCCATCATCCACCTGCTGGCTTTATGTGGTGTGATTCTAGACTCCCCGTCTCCTATCTTCATGTGGGCCTGAAGATGTCTCAAATCAATGGGGTCTACTCGCCTTAGTCTATCTTTGTTGCTAATCTTGATAAGCATTGTTTTACACTTCCAAATTTAAAACACTAATTGGGTGGTGACAGTACTGAGAACATCACTTGATTGACACGCTGGCGGTTGCCCTTTGTATAAAAACCCAAAGCTAGCTGGTCTAAGCTGTCCAAGAGAACAATGTGTCAAAGACATCCTGGCAGATATTGACAAGAAAATGAGCCTTCATCTGTGTGCTGTACTGACACAGTGTTGATCCATGGATTGTGGGGTAACGGTTTGTAAATCAGACCTGGAACAACGTTGATGGAGTCCATCATGGTTTTGACATCTGACAGGTCAGCAAGGGGTATGTTAAACTCAAGACTTGTAGACAACGTGAGGTCAACCTCCTCTTTGGAGAACTCCTCGATTCTAGTGTAGTACAAAAAAGAGAAAGAAAAACAAGCTGTGAATACTATGAGTTAACATTTAGGGTAAAGCAGCTTGTGTCATGGCGTTCATTTGGATCACTTAAAATGTATTCAGTTTGACAAAAATCTTAAAAGAAAATTAAAAGGTCCACTTACTAGTTTTCGTGGAGCATTTTGTGGTATATTGCAGTGGATTTTCTCATTTGTCATGGAAACTGAGCTACCTCAATGCTCCCCAAAAAGCTAATGAGCGGACCTTGAGTACTTAAATGTCAAAGCACTTTTTTCTAAGGCCAAGAGTTACTTTCATGCTCAAAATGTGTCAACCTACACAATATTAGTATGACACTGAAAGCAAAAACACCTGGAAACACAATATTAGCCCTGTGCCATTAATGTTTAGTATTTTGAAACCCACCGTGTAGCGTCACACCATGTGGCATACTCACTGAGCAGATTCATAATTACCTTTTTATGGTGGGCATAACTGCCTGTCAATAAAGACCAAAAAAGCAATTGAAAAAAAGTAAAAAAATGTAGAAATGCTTACAAATATTTCATATCCACAACCACAACAGCTGTGATGATGGCAAAATCATGTACAACTGGAGCCATCTATCATAATGTATACTAGGGAAATCACCAGAGGCTTCCAAATATGATATCACGATACTTATGTCACAATATGATATCATCACAGTACTTATGTCATAATATAATATTACGATACTTATGTCACAATACGATATTATTACGATACTTATGTCACAATATGATATTACGATACTTATGTCACAATACAATATCAATATGATATTACGATACTTATGTCACAATACAATATCATCACGATACTTATGTCACAATACGTTATTACGGTACTTATGTCACAATACGATATGACAATATTTATGTCACAATACGATATCATCACAATACTTTTGTCACAATACGATATCATTGCAATTTTAAACATATTGCAATATTCTGTGATATAATTGCAATTTATTACTTTTTTCCCATTTCAAATTATGTCCCCAAAGGAAAACATTGTCAACATCTGTTTTATCTTAATCTCACTTCCATTTATTGCTGCAAAATGGGATTGTCAAGCAGACAAACTGACCAAACATTAATAATAATAGATCAATACTAGCCATCTACGTATCGATACAGTATTGCTGCGGAAAATATCGTGATACTATGCTGTATCAATTTTTTTCCCAACCCCTAATGTACATAATTGTAATCTGAATTTAAACACGAGCAAGGACACCTTTAGGAAAAGCCTCTTGTCTTGGCTGCGGTAGACCTCCTGGGCTGTCTCAATGAGCTCCTTGGAGGCATCCATCTCCCGGCCACAAGCCAGCAGCTGCTTGTACAGGGCCTCCAGCTTGCCCTTTTTCTCCTCCTCCAGTCCAGCCGCCCTCTCGTCATATCGCTGAGACAACGTCTGGAGCACATCATTGTAATGCTGCTCCAAGTGCTGCTCCTGACGGCCAAAATTCTCCTGCATGCACATTTATTTGACACGTGTTATGCATTCAACATTGTGGAAAACACATTACAATTAGTTTCACTAAACAAATTTTTTGAGAACATTTACCTCCACAGTGAGAAAGATTTCCTCCAGATGACCTGCAAAGTTCTCCATCTCAGCAACCTTCCCTTGCAACCGATTCCTGATTGTAACGATCTCATCCTGAAAACAATTGAAAGTCAGACTTCTCTTTTCAATTCAAACCAGTAACATAAACATTTTTTCAGCCTTTGCTGTCAGGACTTTCTGGCAAATAAAACCTTACATGTGGACAGCTCTATCTTCTGGGAGTTAGCTACAAAGAAGATGTTAGATCACAGTCATTAAGTGGAATTCATGGCCATTTTTAGAGATACAATAGGATGTATACAGTAGTTAGTCAACAATTTTAATGGTGTGTTTTTTGTTTACTAATTTTTACAGGTGCTGGTTCTGCATTTCTGTCGCTTATTTTCACCAAGACCATCTAGAAAAGGTTATTCAATAAATCCCAATGAACCCATTAGGATTGAACAGAGGTCAATTAAAATAAGAAAATATCAAATGTGTCATTCATACATAATGGGACAAATCTGTGTTAGTGTCCCCCACCTCGAGTCCTCTCTCTTTAAACACATCATCGTCATCAAGTCCTTCTTCTGCCCCAGTGGAAGATGGAAGGCTGTCCTCACATGGCTCAAAACGAAGGGACTCGTTGGTGTTAATAGAAAACCTCTGGAAGGTGGAAACTCCTCGGGTCGCCCTCCCTTCTGTGTCTGCCATAGTGATCAACTCTCTGCTTAACTCCTGGTGCTCAGCTTCCTCTGCAATCACATCCAGTCTGCCTGCTCTGAGCTCATTCAAGTCCATTAGGAGAGTCACTGTTGCTGTGGGAGGTTTACAATCCATTTATGATTCTCATACAACATGTATTCAGCCCTCCTGTTCTTACCTATACTGTAGTTAGATCAACAACAATTTCGAATAATATTCTAAAAAATTCTGCATCCAATATTAAGTGAACAAAATGAACACAACAGACTATGAGAGCTCTTAACAACATTCGTCATACTTAACAAAATACCTTTGCAGAACAATATGTTTATCCATAAATGATCAATAGTGAATGAGCAGTTCATTGCAAATTACCTGGATAATTCAGCAAACCAGTCTGTTCTAAACAGCCATTACAGGCCAACTGTGGTGTCCGACAAGCTCTGTAAGTAGTCAACCCTCACCCAGAAGTTGGGACAAAAATAGATGGGACTCAGATTGCTCAAATGTCATAGGCATGCCAAACACCCACGCAGGAAGTTAGAAATGCATTGAAAACAACAATTAATTTAGACTAATCAGGGGCCTCAGTTTTTTTTACACTCTAAAACGTGTGTAACTTAAAGGTCCCATTTCACTTTGAGTTTTTTTAACATTAATGTGTGTTCCCCGATCCTGCCTATGGTTAGGAATTGTGGCTAGAAATGGCTATAGGTGTAAACCGAGCCCTGGGTTTCCTGCTCTGCCTTTGAGAAAATGAAAGTTCAGATGGGCCGACCTGGAATCTTGCCCCTTATTAACTCATAAGGGGCAAGGTTACCTCCCCTTTCTCTGCTTTGTCCGCCCAGAGAATGTGGCCCACCTATTAGAGAGAGACATCATGGCTTTCAAACAAGAAAAGTGGCAGTTGGTCAAGGCCACACCCCCAGACTTCACCTTGCCCCCCCCCTTCTCCTCCTCAAAAGCTATAGACTCAGAAATGACACAAACTCAAGCTCATTGGGGGACTGCCTCTAGTGGCTGTAATTCAGCACCAAGGCTGAATTTTGGGAAATAGACTTCAGACATATAAAAAAAGATATATAAAAGCATAATGCACCATGTCATGGGACTTTTAGGGGTGTGACTATCATTGGATACTCTGTAAGCCTAATTCATTTGTAATTAGAAAATGAAGACTGTATGTTATTTGTTTCAAAACCCAAAATGTGTTGTTTAGGTGTCGAAATCAAAAACATAAAAACATAAATCGACCGGGAAGTCTTCGTAAGAGCCATTTCATTTAAATAGGCTAGTCTATGGGTAAAACACGGTGCTTTTACTTTGAAATCCCAGGGGCTGGTTCTGCCGCCTCATCCTCCATCTCCAAAGGAGGTACAAGAAGTTATGAATTATGTTCATAATTTGTTATTTATTTGTTAATTTAGTTTAGCTCTCTTTAAATAAATGATGTAGCTTGCAGCCAATACGCATAAAAAAACACACTCAGTAATATTCATGTCTTCCAGACTTAATACCTCTCATTTTTTTACTCAAATTATGCAGTCTTAATATACACAGTATGATGGTATTATTATTGTTTGGCATGTTTAAAAAATGTTTTGTAGTATTATGTTACTGAAAGCTTCCTTCACAATACTGATTCAAGACCATCATACTGTAGCCTATATAAACTGCATCTTGCTGGCACATTATTTTTAAAGAAAGTTAAATTTCTGGACTAACTGTTCGGAATTTTTTTTTAAATGGATTAGGATTTTTTGGCAGTGTACACATAATGACCTATGTGTATTGTATTATTATTTTCATATTTAATTATTTTTTATCTCATAGTTTCGGCTTTTATTTCATTATTATGACTTTTTATCTCATAATTATATTACTATGTATGGGATAGTTTTGATCTGTTTTCTTTACTGGTGGGCTTCCATATAAACCCGTGTTGACTGGCTTGGTTTGAATTGCCAAAAGAAGGGCTGAACAGGAGACAGCTAACCCTGGTTCGACCCGGGTCATCGGTGTGAAAGAGGTATTATACATCCATGGCTCCAGTAGGAGGTGGAATTCCCCTGACATGTGATTCAAAAGGTCGAAGTTGAACACAGCGTAACACACAACACAAGGGACATTGTGGTGCCTTCAGGTCTCCTCATAAACTTCTTAATAGGTGATTCACAGTCTTTTGATCAGAATATCTCAATTATGACCTCGTCTGCTCGATGATTGAAAATTAGACGCTTGCACTTTCCCGTAACTGTTGCTCTGACGTAAGAAATCAAGCAATACTAACACGAAAAAGAAAATTACTGGGGAGGAATTGCGTTATATCAGTAATACAAGCGGTGTTGTAGTTGATTTGTCAGTTAAATAATGTGCGCAAAACTACAAGGCTTGCATCGTCTCCTCTGTGTCAACATCAATTATCTTTACATGTGATTATAACGGTAGATATATAACATTGTTAAACAAGTTAACGTTCGGTTTAAAGATATTTCCCGATATGTTATAGGTCATTGAAGGCGGCTTACGTCACACAAATGGCGGACGTTGTAAACAGAGCCAACAGCTTCTCGGAGGCCAAAGTGAAACATCTCTTTTTAAGATGAATACCGTAGAGTTTGAGCGTTTAGATAGTCTGGAGGGCTGGGTGGCCGTTAAAAGTAACATATTTGAAGAACCCGAGACGTTTAAGCTAGGCTTCATCGTACAGTGGAATGTCATCGAGTGTAAGTTTGCCGTCACCTGCCACAACCGGACGTTACAACGGCAAAAACGCAAATCCGAAGAAGTCGCTTTCGGCGACGTTCAAATGAGCTGGGCTGGACTCTTCTCCGTGAGCGATTTGAAACACATCCATCAGCAGTTTATATGTGTGGCAGACGTCTTGGTAACCTGCTTCCCGGATTTGTCAGAGTTCGAAGACGGCAACATTTGGGACTTGCTCTTCCTGAATCGGAGGTCAGGTCCCGAAGACTACGATAAGAGGGATTTTGACACGCCGTGTAGAAAACTCGAAAAATACTTCAGCACAGCCATTGACATCTGCGGGCGAAAGATTGTGCTCGATACGTTGTTCACGCAGGATGAGCGGGATGTTGATGAGTACTTTGAAAATCTACAGGAGTTCAAGAGGAAGACCATGCAGGAGGAGATGTCGAGGGCCAAGGCTCACGTACGGCAGGTGTGTGTGTGTGAGAGAGAGAGAGAGAGAGAGAGAGATATATATATATGTGTGTGTGTGTGACAGCTGTGGGATCAACAGGTGTGCTCACATCACTTTCACAGCGTGCAGGGGCCATGGACACTATACACTCAGTTGCCAGTTAGGGACAGCTATCTAACGTTAGCAATCTAATACAACCCTTTACTAAATCCTGCCCAAATAAACATAAAGATAATTTTTTTGAAGATCAGATTCTGTGATGAGGGTTGAGTAAATATTAGAGACAATTTTACAACATTTTGTTTCCTTAATTTCTATCAATGAGGGTAGACTTAAACAGTGTAAACAAAAAAACTGAACATTATAACCTTTTTAAGAAGGTAAGATTATTGCAGTGCTGTTGTTTTGGACTTCTAGCTACATTAGATTTATACTGTATGTGTATTTACCACAAGTACTCTACTGTAGAACACTGAAAGTGCCACAAAAGCAACGATTATGCTCATGTTTTGCTCATAGAATCTAAATAAATTGTTATCTGTTTTGATGTCTATGATATCTACTGCGCCTCTTGCCTGTTTGCATCGCAGCCAAAACTCGTAGAATATGTTTTAGGAGCTATCTTTGATGCACTCAAAAATACATAGAGACAAGCCAGACAAATATTTTCAGAAGGAATGTTTTATAAAATAAAAAGGATTGAGGAATTAGTAAAGCTTGGTGAACCTCTGTAAGGCTCTGTATTTCCCTAAATATCTTTTTGAATGTTACCCTGATGTAGTAGCACCACACAGTGGTGTTTCATGTCTACTATGACACAGCAAACCTCTGCTGTTTGCGCAGTACACTCAAAGCTGCAGATTTTGCAACACCACCAGCAATGATGTCTGTCTTTTAGCCTGTGGTTTTGCCCTGTGGCATGTATTTGAATTAAAAGGATTTGTTTACAGAAATGTATCTCTGTTTGCTTGTCACACAAGTAAACATCATAGTGAGAAATGAGACACTGGAGAAAATAAGTAAATATCTAATGCAATCCAATACAACAATGACACAGTAAATGGCACCTTTATTAAGATCATATGAGCAGATTGAAGGCCATAGTTTGTGGTGTATTTAATTGGCATTATATCTTACAACTGCACCTTACAGTGTTTCCTTCAAATACATAAAGAGGGGCAAGGATCATATTGTTGTATGATAAAATAATACAGAAAGGACTAATGTTTTTATAAACCAATCTTTTTTGCTGCTTTCGCCATTTCCATTCCCCATGTCCATTCCCACCTATGTCAACTTACCTCATTCTCCCCTGTACCTGACAGCAATTCAGTTATTGATCAAGCTGACCTATGTACACACAAGGTCTGTGGTCAAAAGGTGTCATCACTTAAAACCCTTGATCAAAAGTGTTGATGTTAGATTTGAGGAGACATATTTGTTTGACTTCAGTGTTGAGTGGTTTCAGATTTCAAAAGTAGTGGTATTGAACCACTAACCTCTGGCTTCACTGGTCAACTTTTAGCCCACCTGGTCATGAAAGTTGTATTCATAGTTTTTTTAAAGATACTTTTTTGAGCATTTTAGGCCTTTATTTGATAGGATAGCTGAAGCCTTGAAAGTGGAGAGACGGGGAATGACTTACAGCAAAGTGCCGCAGGTTGGAATGTAACCTCTGTACATGGGGCGCATGCTCAACCAGGTGAGCAACCCAGGCGCCCCGATATTGACTGTTCTATCGGTGTGATATGAAAAGCAATGCAGAGCAAAGACTTGGCTGTGGGCTCAGAACAAACCCAGGTAATGGTGTTTATGTCTTCCATGTTTACAGCTCCTACAGACTCATGGCAGTGCAGACCGAATGGTCGCGCTGCTTGACATCTACGAGGAAGAGGACGAGGCCTACCAGGACCTGGTCACTGTGGCCACCACCTTCTTCCAGTATCTGCTCCAACCATTCAGGGACATGAGAGAGCTGGCCTGCCTCTACAAGATAGAGATCCTGGTAAATACAAACATGTGTTTAGCAGCTATGGGCTTTTTTTCCAGGTTGTGGTAAATTATCATATGCAGGTGAAACTCTAAAAATTAGAATATTGTGCAAAAGTTCATTTGTTTCAATAAATTAACAGAATAGGTGAAACTAATATATATATTCAGTACATGCAAAGCGAGATATTTCAAACCTTTATTTGTTATAAGTTTTATGATTATGGCTTACAGCTTATGAAAACCCCAAATTCAAAATCTCAGAAAATTAGAATATTGTGAAAAGGTTTAGACCCTGTTTACACATACAAACTGAGACATTTCCCTTCGTTTCTGACCTTCGTTTACGATTTGGGAAAAGTTTGCATGTAAATTGAGATGAGCGGAGATCTAAGCAGCCGAGGA
Source organism: Etheostoma perlongum (assembly GCA_026937815.1). Classification (NCBI taxonomy): domain Eukaryota; kingdom Metazoa; phylum Chordata; class Actinopteri; order Perciformes; family Percidae; genus Etheostoma; species Etheostoma perlongum. The sequence goes on along the minus strand of CM049371.1, from coordinate 21,208,357 downwards.
AGTGAGTCATTGCTGTTATTGCTATTTTCGGGATTCTGATTGGCTAACGTGGGCTTGAGCTTCATGTTACACTGCCACTACCACAGGTTTGGCATGCTTGTGACGGCATTGGCGGCATATATACACGGGTACCTGTAAATGAACACTTTTCTGAAAACTGACAGCTGTGCACAATGTGTTTTTTAAAACCGGAGTGGTTGAAATGTCTGTTTATGAAAATAGCCGACCACATGTAAACGTAGTCTCAATAGTGTAGGCTCAAAGTGTCACACTCTCAGGTGTTGGACAAGTACATTTATGTTTTACTTGGTGTTTTGTGAAATCTTTATACAGGATCGGGGGGTGGTCGGCTGCAAACAAAAACTACTCAAAAAGCACTGTTTCTGCTAGAATAGACTGCACCTCTACTCCCCACAGAATTCAGTATAGCTGCGAGCGCACGCTCACACTATCAACATGTGATGCAAAGTGAACACTACTTTGCAAACAAAATCTCAAACACTGTTTCTGCTAGGATAATTTGCCCCCTTACCCCCCGCAGAACACCATAAAGCTGCGAGCACACGCTCACACTATCAACATGTGATGCAAAGTGAACACTACTTCGCAAACAAAAACAGAAACGCTGTAACTGCTAGAATAAACGTGTCTTTTTATTCCCCACAGTATACAACAGGGCAACAAGCATTGCACATGCACTATCAATACGTGATGCAAATTAAACACTACTTTTAGAGCTCTTACCTTGACACAGGACTGGAGAGCCGTCAGTCCGAGCAGAGCAGCATCAACGTGGCTGGGCGTCCGCACGCGACCCGCAGCAGACTCTGCCAGACCGAGGGACTCCCCGTCTTTTTATTCTTTAGTAAACAAAGGATCGGGTGCGAGCAAGGACGGCCAATTCCTTACTCTCAGCCCATCCTCTGTGAGCAGGTGTCCTGCTCCGAAAGCATGTTTTCGAAACAGGAGGGCCGCGCTCAAAACATAGAGCTCAACTCTAAACCGTTCCCAACAGCCGAGCTCGGTGGCTCTCAAAACATGGAGTAAATAGGTTATACAACTGATAAATGAAACACAAAACAATGAATACAGCAAAGCAGCAGTGTATCAACAAGTTATACAAGTGACCCACTTAGCTGTTGTCAAGGAGCATAATGCAAAATAAACTTTTTCCTCCACACTTGGCAATGCACAAAAGTCACTTGTCCGGGAAAAGATTTATCATTTTATATATTTTCTTGTGTTATGCTAATGCAGAATTCAAACAAACCATTGAAAGCATCCAAACAGTATCAACATTAATACAATTCACTTGAAACAAATGTGTCCCAAGAATAAAGTTCTCCTTCAACAAGAAAAAGATCTCCAGACTCCATAATATAAAGTAATACTTTGCACGCTGGTGAGCAGTGTATCACCAGAGGTAGTGGTGATTTGTACTTATACTATATCTAAAATAATTTTGTAGACATATCAATGGATTGTTACCTTTTTTTCTTTTTTCTACAATTTCACTTTCTTCCCGGCAGAGGCTTATTTACAAAGGGATCCTTTTAAAAGGTGTAGCTACCTTACAGTTTATTATTAACTGATATTTAATCCGGCAAGTCGTGGAGCTGAGGTTTTACATTAACTGACGGACAAACGAGCAGTGGAGGAGTAACGTTACGAGGCAGAGAGCCAGTTGCTAAATGAGTCACATTAACTTCATGCTTCATCCACACAAAGCACACTGCTATTGCCACGAGTGACATCTGTATTCGGCTCGTTTTCTGTCAACGATGTTACAAGATGTTACAACAAGGTAACGTTAAGATGGAGTTAGCAAGATAACGTTAGCCAGCTAACACCGACTAATGTATTTGCTTCAAATTGGTAACATAGACGTAATGAGTGGCACATAATATTAAGTAACATGACATTTCATTTTGTTTGAGTTTTCACTTGTAAATTTCTCTTCCACTTCCCCTGCAAAAAATCCACTTGTCCCAGAAAAGCGGACACGCCTTAATGTCGAGCCCTGCACTCTAATCAGCTAATAAATCCAAAACACAATCTGGTCAGTAGAATTCACAATCATGGGGAAGACTGCTGACCTGACAGTTGTGCACAAAACCATCATTGACACCCTCCACAAGGAGGGAAAGCCTCAAAAGGTAATTGCAAAAAAGTTGGATATTCTCAAAGTGCTGTATCAAAGCACATTAATAGAAAGTTAAGTGGAAGGGAAAAGTGTGGAAGAAAAAGGTGCACAAGCAGCAGGGACGACCGCAGCCTGGAGAGGATTGCCAGGAAAAGGCCATTCAAAAGTGTGGGAGAGCTTCACGAGTGGACTGAGGCTGGAGTTACCACACACATATGGATCCTGGACATGGACTTTAAATGTCGTATTCCTCTTGTCAAGCTCCTGCTGAACAACAAACATTGTCAGAAGTTTCTTACCTGGGCGAAAGAAAAAAAGAACTGGTCTGTTGCTCAGTGGTCCAAATTCCTCTTTTCTGATGAGAGCAACTTTTGCATCTCATTTTGGAAACCAAGGTCCCAGAGTCTGGAGGAAGAAGGCACACAATCCAAGATGCTTGAAGTCCAGATTTGATTGTAGTTTTTGCAAGTTCAACAGGGATTATAGGTCGAAAGTTGAATGAACGAGTAATTATATCCTTTTGATTTCTTCCAGGTTGAGTCGTTGTTGCCCATAACAAGCTAGCATTCTGCTAATGAATGCTGATTGGTCAGTGAAGAACAGAGATCCTGCTTGATGGCGTCCGAAGCGGAGCCAGAATGTCAGTGTGTTTAGAAGCACAACATTGAAAAGGGTCCATCTGAAAGTGTTGCGCAGTGTAGCGTTCTGAACATTGTGCAATCAAATGCACTGCTGTGGCATTATATTAAAAATTCATATCATACCAAAAATATACACCGGTTTTCTGTGTGAACCAGTACACCGCCCAGCACTAGGATTAATAATGTATATATTATTATTGTTAAACATTTTAAAAGGAGCCCTTGAACATCCCACTACTAGTTGTATTGTATTATACACTTACGCTGCTGTCTCCCTCCCTCTGTTACTATCACTGTCACTAACAGGCAGCCTTCTTAGATAGTGAAAATACAATATTTGTATGTTCTTTGTTTTATTCAGTAATCAAGTTTCCATCCGGTCTTAGCTATTTAATTTGTCACAACAGAACCTCAGACAGCACTAATTGTCCTGTCTCTCCATCATGGTCTAGACACACACCTGGGATGGTGGAGTGATTGACACAATTCACCATTATTTAATGTCTCATTCAAGGAAAATGTGAGGTTGAGTATTATATTTCCCACTAAAAGCTGAATTTTAGGGAGTTGGGAACCGGAGGGTCGCTGCATCAATCCCTGTACGGACCAAAGTATGGTGGTGGACTGGTGGCTGGAGAGGTGCCAGTTTACCTCCTGGGCACTGCCAAGGTGCTCTTGAGCAAGGCACTCTCTATTAGTGATGTATAGGTACTGTAATTCAGGCCTGTGTGTAAAAACCACAGAGTGTAAATTGTAATTTCCCCTTGTGGGACTAATAAAGTATATATTAATATTAATCTAAGAAATACTCTGGGCATCAGAGAATGTTATGTTATGTGGGGTAAGTTTATGCATGAAGTCTGCATTAAATCACTGAGTGTAAAGCTGTCCACTGTTTGTCCTACTGTGGTTCTCTGCAGAAGTCTTTGGAGTTTGAGGACTTGGGTCCTAAGAGAATTGCAGCTTTGGAGAAGGAGGCGGAGGATTGGAGAACAAAAGCAGAAGATGCAGTCGCCTCAATTCAGGACATCACTGTCACCTACTTTTCACAGACTTCAAAGGCTCTCAAAGGTATAAGTTGCTGTGTTTAATAAGTGAAATCACTTATTTGTGTATGGATGAATTCATTAATGACTTTTGTGTGTCATTCCTTAGCACACAGGAAATGAAGGGCAGTAATTTAATTCAATGTTATTTATAGTGTCAAATCACAACAGGACATCTCAGGACACTTTACAGGTAGAGTAGGTCTATACACATTATAATTTACAGAGACCCAACAATTTCCCCAAGAGAGGAAAGACAGCATCCAGAAGCAAACATTTTGTATGGATACAAATGTTCTGCTATTTATATGGCTGGCAATTTATATATATATTTATATTTATATATTATATATTTTATGTGTCTGTGAACATTCCATTTACGTTAAGTTATGCCAGTTTGCTGGAGGTTTTAAAAATATATGCAGTAGGGGCGCCTGGGTAGCTCACCTGGTAGAGCAGGTGCCCATATAGAGGTCTCTTCCCCCCCCCCTCCCCTTTCATGTCTTCAGATGTCATATACAAATAAAGGCCTAAAATGCCCACACATTAATTAAAAAAAAATGTATTCATTAGAAATGCAAGAGGGAGGTTAGGGAATACATTAAATAACAACACTTGCATAACACCATAACTCTGAAATTCTTTGAACACCCCAACGTGATTACATCCAACTTTATGAAGGTATCCATGGTGTTTTTCCTTTGTTACCTGTTATTGTGTTTTGTACCATTGTTAGTATATACATACAGTATGTGTGCTTTGTATGATGCTGACGTAACGGACCCTTGTGTGCATGTCCAGGTATGTTAAAGCAGATGGAGGAGGATAAGTGTCGTTTTGGAGCCGCCGCCTGGGCGTCTGCAGCTCCAAGACTGGAGAAACTACGCTTCCTTCTAGCCAAAGAAACCCTGCAGCATATGAGAGCCACGGAGATGTGCCTCAACCGCAAGAAAGACGGCATCAGAGAAAGGGTGTGTGTCTCACTTTTCTTTTTAAATGAACATAAACCACAACGTTTCTAATGGCTCTGTATAGTCAGCACATTCCATAATGATATTCAATATTGGACTCTGCTACAGTTAAAAGGCTTTAGTTACCATTCAGATCTTTATCTCCAGTGCCGACACTGCTTTTGTAGTGGTTGTAAGTCTGTAGAGATGTGACACCCTGAATCTTTCACTTGGTATTCCAGTTTGTTGTGAATCTGCTGCTATGGTCCTTTGATCTATTTATAAAGCCTCTGTAAAAACACAGAATCCCCACTAGATCCCGACCGATAAAGGATTTTTAAGGCTGATACCAATACGAATATTTGGTTATTTAAAAATCCGATGTGCCTATATATCGGGCGAAATACTGTATGTTAAAAAAACATAATCCAGAAACACAATACAAAATATAAACAGATTTCCCTAACGTTATATGTTCATGAGTTGTCACTAAAATAATATGATAATAATTTGTTTTATTGTCACAACAATAACAGAACAGAGAAACATACAGTATATTAAAGTTCTGATAAATAAAATGTATAAAAATACAAACTTAAGATAAACTTAAAGTCCTTTTGAACAAAAACACAGTAACAAAACAAAATATCAGTGTTGCCAACAGGGACATTGTAGAGCGTCCTCTGGTGGACAAACTATGCAACGGCAACACTTTATTTATTTTATTAAAACAGTGTTATATGTTTCACAAAAAGATGTCATGGACAATTGCCTAAAAACCCTCGAGGGGCTTAATAAGTGGCAATCTCCATAAAAACAATTATATTTAACAAACACTCATAACATGGTTGACCTTTTTTATTTTTTAAATATTCATTTATCAGAATCATTTGTCCTTATAAATGATTCTGGTGAATGAATATAAAAAAAAATGTTCGGCCATTATAAATGCCGATACCGATAGATCGGGAAATGCCTAATATTATAATAATATCGGCCCACCGATATATCGGTCGGGCTCTAATCCCCACGATACACCCCGAAAACCTGCATGCATTAATAAGTGAGTGTGTCTGTGTCTATAAACGCACTCAAAAAGTGCCTGCTACTGTATATTCATATCTGTGAATACAGGGGGTGGGGGAGATCACAGTATTTTGGGTAAACCGTAGCAAATTACTTGCTGCTGTAGAGTCGTGCTTCACATTTGCAAAACAACTTCATCACGTTCACCTTCATGTGGCTACATCATTCATCTGATTTAAGCGCTTTAAAAATCAGGCAGTACCCCTTTTGAAGTCAACGTGAGCCCATACAGAGACAGCTGTGTATGAGCATTGAAAATAAGATCAGTAAGCTACACCTACGCAAAATCTTGTGCTGGTGGCAACATATCTCAGTGGCTCTTTTGAGTGCACAAGTGTGCCTGCAGATGTCACAGTGTGTGTGTGTGTGTGTACATGTGTACACAGCACTATCATACTTAAATATCAATACTGTCATATCCAGACAGTATTGATATTTAATTCAAAGTATTTAGGGACATACATGCGCTTTGAATGTCATCTCATTGACTACATACTTAACATTACTGTCCTATCTTGCAGGTAACTGTTGGTTTCAGATGATTTCATCACAGTGTGTAAATCAACTTGGAGAGATTAAAACTGGCTTTAGAAAGGTTAACCAGCACAGATTCTCAGATTTATTTTTCTGTCAGATGTTGTTTTTTAATTGGTAATTAAAAGCAGAAACTATTTTTAAACCTCCCTTGTGTAAAAAAATAAATAAATAAATAAAAAAATCAAACCCAGAAAGCAAACAATGAGAGACATAGATGTCCTGAATAGAATCATGTGGATGATAGTCTTTTACTAAGGAGGTTTCAGTTTCACAGCTGGCTTTAAGTGAAGTCATTCAAGGTGTCTTGAAGACAACAAATACAGTTCAAATTTCTTTTTTTATTAAATAACCCCTGCTTGCTTCCTGAGCGTCCTATCTGACTTGGAAACACCTTGAATCTTTTAAATCATATGGTATGCTTTAGAAGAGCGTCAGCAATAAGTATGCTCAGTGTCCTAGGCTGTAATATGCAAAGCCACAAGTGTGATCCTTTGCCATGTTTCTGTTGTTGTGGTGCAGCTGGGTGGCTTGTCTGGCAGAGTCAAGAGCCACAAGACTGATTCCAGGTCTGCGTCTAAGTACGGTCAGCAGCAGGACACGGTGGACGAGTTGGAGCTGGAATTCTATGAAACCCAACTAGAACTGTACAACACCAAGTTTGAGATCCTGAAGAATGAGGAGCAGCTGCTGGTGGCTCAGATAGACACTGCGACGGCAGATTAAAGGTAGACTACACATGACAAGTATCGTGATCAACTGTAGATGTGTAGGCTACTTCCTTTTTGAGAAAGATCTAATCACTGTGGAAGACAGTGATGTCATTGTATAGTCCACTTTAAAGCACTTAAGAGAGCATAATAAATAGTAGCTTATAGTCTCTTAAGCCACATCAGTTCCTGTTTTATTGAGAAGGCCTTGGACACCGCACACAGGTGTTTCCACTCATTCTAGCTGAGTAGACCTCTGTCCAAGTTAAAGGTGGGCCGGAGCATAGGGAATTTATCACGTCACAAATCAGAATAATTAGAATAATAAGAATGATAACTGAGTGAGCTTGTGACTGGGAGGTTGTGGGTTCAATCCCCAGACAGACAAAATCTGGGTGGGGAAAGAGCAGCGCTTGTCTCATCAGACATCAGGCCCTTAACCCCAACCGCTCGGAGCTGCTCGGTGGTTGTACCGGGCAGTCTCCAGGTATGAATCAATCAACTTACCTGGATAAATTAAAATAAAGATGTCATGTGTCCTGCCCAGTTTACACCCAGTTTATACACACCTACAGAATACTGGGAAGAGGTCTAATCAGCCAACATACCAAAAATACTATCCAAGGCCTTTAATGTACAGACAACCATCACTGGAGTACTTTGATACTGAAGAATACTTTAAAACAAGATTGTATTCAAGTTTTATTTTTCTATGATTCCTTGATGGATTTATTGATGTTTATTCACATTGGACATCAGGGATAATGATAGTTTAAAAAATATGTGTATCATGTCTGTGTGTTCAGATTTGACTGAGTTAGGACTCTGAAAAGGAATACAAATGTGACAAATTGGCTCAATCAGGCAGTAAAACCTCATGTTTTCACAATTTGAAAATCTGTGAGGGGGGGATGTGACTCCATGACTGTCCTGTACACTGTCCTGTAAGGACATGACTGTCCCGGGACAGTCAGACACTGTCCTGTACACTGTCCTGTAACTCACATTTCTTTGGCTTTACGTTTGTGGTAGTGTTTTTTTAAACTGCATTACATTGTAAGGCATCTCTTTTAGTTTGTCCACGCACCGTATAATATAATGTTGCACTACACTTACCGTAGAGTTGAATCAACCTTCTGACACAGTGTCAGTTACACGATGTTCCACATATTCATTACAGGACTAACGTATTGGATTACACTTTGATGCACAGGGGTTTCTATTTTTCTGTTCACTCGGTGTTGTTTACAGAGTTTACTTTGGGGGAATATTTAGTATTTTCCTAATTGCTCCTTCTGGGACATGGGATGTTTGCTTTTAAGTTGTGTGTGTACAGGCTGTGTCTCTGCCTGTCTGTGTCTGTTTTCCCAACTAAAAAGCAGGATGGGGTCCTCTACTAGTTGCTCCTCAGTAAATAAAATACTCATCAGTGGGAAAGGACTTCCCCAGTGCCCTTGTTGGAATATATGAATTATTGGAATTCTACTTCTTTTCTCATTCATAACTGACACAGGGTAATGTACAGATCAGGTTCCTTTTATATATAAAAAAATATATACAAAAAAGAGCTGTACTAGTCAGATTGCTTAAAAAATTCCAATTTGGATACAGCTGGTCAGTTATTAATTTTCTCCCTTAATACATAGCAGTACGCTATGTTGTTTCAGAAGTAAGGTTATCATCAAAACAGGAAATAATTTCTTAAGAGCATGTACAATGTAACATGCACAGTTGAAATCACACCTTGTGGCTTGTTTGTCTGGCACATGAGTGTACAGAGGGTTACATTGTTTATGTGCATGTTGTTGAGGCAAGTTAATTACCAAAGTAATATCCGAAGCATCGTGTCATCTCTGTTTATTTTACAGAATGGAAAGCTCAATTGATGATGTGAGAATTACCTTTCTGTGAGTTGAAAGAGCAACGTTTGAACAGGTAATGGGGAGTTTTGAGTGATTGGACTGCATTTGTGTTCTAGAGCTGAAGGAGGAGGTGGTGTACTATGATGTGTGCGAGGATCCAGAGGAGCTGCAGAGCATGGTCCGCACAGATATTCAAATAACGGACTCTCCGGCTGTCAGCCTGCTCAAAACACGCCTACAGACCTTGGAGACCAAGAGAGGCAACATCTGTGTCCGACGAGCTTATCTCCGCAACAAAAAGGTGTGGGCGAGTACTGTTACCACGCATTCGTTTCCAGATGTCATTCTCTGCTGCTCACTAAAAACTGATTTTTAGTGACATTTTGGTCCTTTTCCAGGGTTTTGATATGTGAATAATAGAGTGGAAATGTTAATGAAACTCTGCCATTTTACTCACTCTATCCCCTTCACGTCTTTAGTTTTTAAAACTAGTTTTTTACTATACTGTTTAATTTAAACTGACGTAATTGAGTAATTGAAGCATAGTTGGTGCTGTTGGCATTTTTTCCCATTGCTGGCTGCATGCTCATGTGTCTGATTAAAAAACATGTTATTGCCAAGAACAAAGTAGAACAAATCCTCTGAACCACCTACAGTAATCTACAGGCATGTAATATTTAACAATGCAATAAAAAACAGGAACATTGTGCATTGATCTGCCCCTCTATCATTTCACTGGAATTTTTGAACTATAAAAGACATATTTGCCCAAGTACTAGTGTGAAAATGTCAAGCTGCAAATGTCTACTTAAGTTTTAGTGTAAAAGTATTAATGTGTGTGTGTTTTTAGGATCAGTGCATAGAGGCCAACGAGCAGAAGAGGCTGCCCGCCAAGCAGAGCTCCATACTCTTCAACCAGCATCATCAGGTCCACCTGGTATGTTACCACGGCAACGAGACAACCCACAGAGATACTCCAGACACTGCCGGAAGTCGCAAATGAAATCGGATGCAATTCTTGCTCTCTAATACCTCTGGCTATCTCCCTCTGTTGTCTGCAGAAACGAGAGAAGAGGAAAGAGGAAGAGCAGCAGAGGAAACAGTGGGTGGACCAGGAACGGGAGAAGACTCTGAGCAGATTACGATCCTTCAGAGAGGTCAGGCTCACTCATTAGCTGTTTTCTCACATGGTTCGGAGAATCAGGTCCAAACATTGTGCGGAGTCTTTCACGCATGTAGCACACAACAGGAGATTGTCTGCGTCAGACACGTTCTCACCTACTGGAAGTACTGGAAACTGGAAATACTCAGTTTGGTTTAGGCGTGGGGTGGCGCTGCTTCGTAATTTGGTCATAAACAACGGAGTCTGTAGCCATTCCTTGAATCTGTCTGATGATTTTGCATCGGCCCTTTCCTCATCTCTTTGTCTCTCTAGTTAGACATTTTCCGATGTTTGAATCCTTCTTTTTTTTTTGCGCCAGCCGCATGATAGAAACGTCATCAACACGCCAAATCGCACACTGTGAATTCTCGGGACAATTCACACATGGGCTCAATCGACATTACACAGACTTTGTACTAGGATAAAGTACAGAGTCAAGTCCATTTAATGTGCGATCCAACTGACTCGGACATTTGTGTTCTCACATACAGCTCTTTCAGCTAAAAAGAGTTGGTGCATGTGTAAAAGGAGCTATCGAGCTTCCCTTCTCTTAATAAAACCCCAGAGGCTCCTGCCTCCTTTCCCCCTAATGTAATAGTTACACCTAAGAATTTTTAATTCAGTTATTAACTACATATTAACAGCCCCTGAGTGATTTGGTATGCGAAGCGGTCACAGCGCATGCCACATAACCGCTATGTTGTTGGTTTGATTCCAGCTGGGTAATAACATCTGTTCCATGTCATTTTGATATTGGTGATCCTTTAACTTTTCATCTTGCATCATTATTGTGTCCAAATTTCAATTTAGAGTTTTAAAAGATGATCCAACTCGAGCAGAATGACAGTATTTATTTAGCGGTGGTATTTTGATTTGTGTTTATTTTGTGCACAGTCTCTTCAGTTTAAGGGTCCCATGGCATGAAAATTTCACTTTATGAGGATTTTTACATTAATATTAGTGAAGCCTGCCTATGGTCCCCCAGTGGCTAGAAATGGCGATAGGTGTAAACCGAGCCCTGGGTATCCTTTGAGAAAATAAGGCTAAAAAATGAAAATGAAAGCTCAGATGGTGCAATCTGGAATCTTGCTCCTTATGAGGTCATAAGGGGCAAGGTTAACTCCCCTTTCTTGGCTTTAACCGCCCAGAGAATTTAGCCCACCCAGAGAGAGAGAGAGAGACATCAGTGCTTTTAAACAAGCAAAGTGACAGTTTGTCAAGGCCACACCCCCAGCCTCCCCCAACCTCCCCCTTGTCCCCCCCTCTATCCTCCTCAAAAGCTACAGACTCAGAAATGGCACATATTAAGGAAAGTTCATTGTGGGACTGGCTCTAGTGGCTGTAATTCTGCACCAAGGCTGAATTTTGGGAAAGAGACTTCAGATACAATATTATAGAACCACTAAGGTCTATATAAAAGCATCCAAAGAGCATGTCATGTGACCTTTAAACTCATGTCATTGACAACTAAAAAACCACACAGGACGGGGAAGTGCCATAAAGCAGAGCCATTTTCATTTTGTTTTTTAATCTTGACCAGCTGCGATCAGGAGTGGAGCGGCCGTTTCGGCGTCTCCTCTACTTGTTTTGCGAGCCGCAAGCAAATGTGTCAAGCTGGGTAGGTAATCAAACACAGGAAGGCCACAGCGCAGCCAAATAGTTTACAAAATAAAACCAATTGTAAAATGAAACACCTAGTTTACAGTGATTTCGGCTGTCTTGACTTTTCAGCTGTGTCTAGAGCGAGACGGGATCACACACACACACACACACACACACACACACACACACACACACACACACACACACACACACACACACACACACACAGAGTTCGGAGCGGCCTGGCTGACAAATGAAGATTAGACTGTGTGGGTGTCGTCTAAAGTTTTTGCCATCTCTCTCAGAACATTAGACAAGATAATGTCATTTTTCTAAAACCATTTACCCCCTCTTCTACCATCTTTTTTCAAGAGGCGGCAGGGCCAGTACATGCTGAAGACTCCTCATTCCAGGATGTCTCCTTCAGAAGTCCCAGTTCCCTCCCAGCCGCTGTCCATCATCAGCCTCGGCCCCTCAGAAGGACCGTCCTCTGTCCGTCCTGCACCCAGGCGCAATAAAACACCCAAAAAACAGCAGCCTGAAGACATCCCTGTCCAAATCTTCTCTGCACATCCACCACCAACAACCACTTGTCCTACTGCACCTCCTCCCCCCCCACCACCACCACCTCCACCTCCCCCACCACCACTGCCCCCTGCCATACATCCTCCACCTGTCCAAGCTTTGCCTTCCTCTAAAGACACACCAATGCCTCTCAGTGAAAAAGATGACCCTCCATTTCCAGCCAAGAACATGCAACAAAATATAGGTGAGCGTGGAATACATATAGTATAATTCTGCTTTATATGTGCCTGTAAGTAGTAGACATCAAAATGTTTTAACCAAATCCTTGTGCGTACGTGCGTTCCTTCCTTCCGTGCGTGCGCCTGTACATTATGTTCTGTCTTAACTTCCTAACTTCTCCCATAAGGCCAGAGAAGACATTGTCCAGGCTAAATAACCAACAATGCATTCTTTATTTCTTCCATCATTGTAAAAGTGTCTGTTTTCCTTTATTGTTGTATTACTGTAGGAACGATGGATCAAGTGTTGGCCTCATTGCAACGTGGACAGATCCAACTTCGAAAGGTCCCCGTTCCCAGCGCAGCGTCGCCTGCTGAGGACTCGAGGAGCAGTCTGATGTCTGCCATCCGACTGGGAGTCACCCTGAAGAAGGTGAGACGTTCTACCAGATATCTGCTATAAGATCTGCAGATATTTTGTATCTGTGTATACCTATCTGTGTATATTCCTTGTTACTTATCTGTTGACAAAATAGGAATTTTAGATAAGTAACAAGGAATTTCAGTACAGAAATGCCAAACTGAGTAATTTAGAAAGTGTGTTACCAGTGGTTGTCCACCCGAGAGCACTGACAAGTTGATGTTTCAACTATAAAATCAAGGCATGGAGGCACTAGCAAATGTGACAGTTGACCCTTATAGACAGCAGCAGACACAGGCATACGTAATGACATTAATCGTGGCTGTAATCCATTTAGCTGCTTCAATTTCAGGGTCCTTGTATGGCGCATACTGGCTCTGTTGCATGGACATCACCTACCTAACACCACCTAATGTAACAGAGCCATGCTTAATGTTATTAGTTATACCCCTGCTTTCAAAATCAGTCTAATATTGAATTGGACAAAAATGGTGTTGAATTGACTCTCGTCGTGCTGTAGATGGTACGCTCACCCGATGAAGTACCGAGCGGCGGAGACAACGAGCTGGAGCGCAGCATCAAAGCTGCCATGATGAGGATGAAGAAGGTGGCAGCCGACTCCGACGAGGATGACAGAGGAGACGACGAGACACACAATACGGACTGGGACAGCTGAGAACTAGGCACTGCACAATTAATCAAATCTTAATCGTGATCACAATTTTGGCTTCCCACAATTAAATGCACATGATAGACTGCGCGATAATAACTTATTTTCATGCAAAGACTTGTACATTAGCAGGAATGTAGCACAACACGTGAAAGCAGTGCTCTGTTCATTTAAATGTAAAAGTGCAATACAAATATTTCCTCCATAAAATCAATGAATAATCATGTTTAAATAATCGTGATGTCAAGTTTGATTAAAAATAAATCGGGGTTATCATTTTGGCCATAATTGGCCCTACCAAAACCCCCACGCACGCACCCACGTACCCACGCACACACACACACTCACCTATGAGGCTGTTCTCTTACATTACCCCCACTATGTTTTCTTAACCATTCTGAGCTCCAGCTAATGTTGCTGCCAATTTTTTACCAAAAAGCTTCCTCTTAGACACGGATGGCATTACGCCTCTTCTGACTTATACATTGCAGTTTTCAAAATAGCCCTGAGATGTTGTAGAACTGCTCGAATCCCACCAACCAGCTGGTAGCAAAATCAGCAGTTAGACTCCTCTAAAGCAGCTGATTTGCAGAAAGCCCAAACAGAGCAAATGAAGCATTGTGCTTCACCGCTCATTAGGAGAACAACCAAGCAGTAGTGCTGTAGAACAATGTGTAAATGACTGAATTTCTCCCAAGTTGCCATCTGAAGGCCTTTTTGCGAGACTGTCACACAGCAGGGGAAGCCTATGCTGCAGGCAGAGACGACCACACTGCAACTCCACTGTCAAAAGTACTCATTCACCCACATTGCTGAGTCTCAATTTGATTGACTTCTATTATTTTTAAAGTAATTAAATCTAAACAATTTTATTTGTATTTATTTTTTTCTTGACCTTACCCCAATAAGGGCTACAGAAAACTGTTTTTTGTAGTTGCAAAGTGCATTTCATTACTAAACAAAGATGAATTCTCTCCTAAAGTGCAGCAGTGTTAATTATTTACAGCCTACATGTCGGAAGTCTACGTTATTGTTTGTATTTGATGCACTGTTTATCTTTTGGTGTCGGAAAAGTGTGAATGTGTTGGGCTTAATTTAGGCGCAATTTATATACATAGGCTGTTATTTTATTCTCTATGATGCCATAACAAACACTACATTATTTTATTTTTTTTAAACCACAACTTCCTTTAAGTTATGTAATTACTCTTTCATGTGCACAGCTCTGTCTCTAGTTGTGTTTGGATCCTCTGAAAACGGTTTGCAGACAGGTAGTTGATGTTTAGGGCAAACTTTGTACTTATGACCTTTGAACCTGGGACACAGAGCACTTAACTGAAAAGACAAGTTTTTACTGTATTATGTACAAAACAATACAATACTGTATGGCAAGACATAATGATTAAATGCTGCAAAGATATGAAACTTGCTCCAATGTGTTGCAGGCGAGCTGATGAGGGCAGCACCTGAAACACACTTGTACTGCTGTGTTTTTAATAATAAATAAAAAGACATGTTAGATCAGGAATGTGAATTGTTGGCAATTTGTTTTTCCTTCAAAATCTGTTGATCTGAGATCTTTTCTTGTGGATTGCTCATGGTGTTCCTCATGGTGTTCCTTGTTCTCCACAGCTTAGCTGTAATCATTCCCCCCCGTACTTTAAATGAGTCACATCATCCTAAGAGGTGTCTTATCAACCTGTGCCGGTGAATGTGCGTATGCAGATTTGTCGTCTACGCGATGATGATGATTCATATATTGTACTATCCATCGCTTCAGTGGTCGCTCTCACTAATCTCTCCCGCAGTGACAGCTCAGACATCCACAGCCAGCTGTGATCGGGTTTATTCAGCTCTGTGTACTTTAGAGAGCAGTTAGTAAGTATATGTGTGTGTGTGTTTAATTGGTATCATCCAGGTGATTCAGGTGGTAGTTGGGTCATTCACCTTGGGGAAGACACATGGCGGGCATTTAGACAAAACTGGCAGATCGAATGTCAACATAAGCATTTCTCAGCCTGTAACTATGGCAACAGGAAATCTGTTAGTGGCCTGCAATACCATCTCTCGCTCTCTCTCTATCTGACACATGTACAGAGCAGCATAGTCTCTTAATGATGTTTCACCAACTCGCCCACTCAACACCAATCGCACAATGAGTCTGGCTGAGAGAGTTACTGCAGAGATGTTGCTTTTGCTGCATCACTGCTTATGTATAATTGATAAGACAATTAAGATTTATTTTAGTTATTCACTTATTTTTCATTTAATTAATTCATAATTTAGTCTATAAAAAGATAACATCAAAAGCCAGAGATATTCTGCCTAAGCCTGGGCCAAAGTGGTGGATCAACCAGGCCTTCCTGAGCCAAAAACTAAAAGTGACAAGATCAAAAGGTGGCAGTCAGTAACAGCATGCTTTGTTTTGTGTCCAATCAGTTTAAAAAATCTAAAATTAAGTGTTTTCTCTCTCTTTTTTTTTTTAATACATGATTAAGCTTAGCGTCTGTTTTGCCCCCTGCTGGAAACTCCACATTTGAGAAGCTGGAAACAGAAAATCTTTGCTTCAAATATGACTCAAAAGGATTCATTTGATCTTTAAAAATAGTTGATTCATTGATTAGTCGAATGACTATTACATCTACGACTAAGTGTTATAACTCTAGCATTTAGTTCAGTCTAAGCTGTGAGAAGCTTTTCAGATTGAAGAAGCTGGAACCAGAAAATGTTCAAAATGAATCAACACAATTGTCTATAATCGATCACTTGTTTAAGTCATAAAGAAAAAATGCCAATAATTCTGTGTAAGATTAGTAGCCTAGTCCACAGTTAATTTCCCATCAACTGATTTGCGGCAATTAACTAATCATTTCATCCCTAAATTGCTCATTCTGCATATTAATTCATCTTCCACCCATATGCACCTGTGCCAATCAGCTGATCTCTGAAGGTGAAAAAGACAGGTAAAGACTCTGAAAGATCAACATTCAATAGTCTCATTGCCTAAGAAAGATGACCAACTCTCTTGTGTAACTTAAATGTTATTTGTTTGAAGTTTGCACTGGATCTATAACTCTCATTGTCAATCATTCACACACAAAAGTGGGAATGGTCAAGAGAACATGTCCCCTGCTCCACCCCTGCACTAATTGCCTCAACGTTGCAATGTTGTTGGAGTTTAAGGGTTTTTCCCTCCCTCAAACAAGCTCATGCCTGTGTTTGCTTATTTGTTCTGATCTCAGAGAAATTGGTGTGTGACTGATTAAATCCCACTTCTTTTGCTTTGGTTATGTGGGTCTCGTTTAGGATTACACAGCTATATTTAGTGCTATGTAAATCAACAGAGAAAAAGAAGCGCGGTGGTGGAGCTTCTCTACTCGGTCCTCGGCGGGATGCAGCTCTGGTGCTGGAGCTTCATTCCACCTCCTCATTCTCATCCAGGAAAAAATGCCTTTAGACTTTAAACATGTTAACACATTTATAAGCTTTAACAGTATCTTACTTCCCTACACAGAACCCACAATACTGATTTGCGACTAAGTGGGGGATTAGAGAAACCTCCCCCTCTCTGTTGAGTGCTCGGCAAAATGTGGCCCACAAAAGAAGACACTGAACTCAGCATTGTAATTAAACTAAATTTTAACAATTGTCAGTTCTATTGTACAATATTGAACAGGAGTCACAAAAGTGAACAAGAGGCATTGGTTCAAAAGGAAGGATCATACTTTGTATTCCAGGTGATTTATGAACAGTAGAGTTAAACAGAGAGAAGCAAAATGTCCCTTCACAGATCAAAACAGTGATGAAAAAATATAGAATTATTACAACATCATAGTATTACCCAGTAAATGTGCCACTGCAACATATGCCTCTCATTTCAAATGTACTGTACCATGTTTCAAAATCAACTTCCCCAAAAGCAGCTGCAAACAAATCCTCAATTATAAAACCTCTGAATCCTGACAGTTTGGTATATTTTATATATTATCTTACATCTATAGAGACATTATAGGATACGGTTGATTCACTTGGTATGTTCTAGAAACACTAGTTGCAGAGAGGCACCAAAATAAATAAATATGTAAAACAAAAACCAAGAATCTGACAGGGTTTGTAGTGAAAAGGCCAATGCCATCTAAATGTTTTCAGTAAAGTACACTTTCACATTATTCACCCATTGAGCAGCACCAAGTCCCCTCACCCAAAAACAACCACCACCATAACAAAGACTAGTGTGTAGGAAGCACATCAACAGCCTTGGAGACATCTTTGTTCTACATATGGACAACAACACTATTGAACACACAGAGTCCTCTGAACACTGCACTAGACTCATGGGAACATTTGAGTTCCTATTAATATTTTTGGATGTTTTTGAAGGAAAGCACCTGAGACAAGAACACTTTCCTTCTTAATGCAAACATAACAAAAAAAAAGAATAGACTTTATGGAAAACACCCATAAGAGAGTTGATGACTTCCTGCTGCAGTCCCTCCTCGGACTGGTTTTTGTGCAAACACCCGTTTTGTTCTTTGAGTTTATCACCACATTAACGTCCTCAGGATGGGTTTGCATGCCTGTGTTATCTTCTTATCACATTTTATTAGTGAGAATGTTGGACTGTCATCATTATCTCACAAAAAGTTATTATTATGGTGATGGTCATCGCTTGGCCAGTTCTCCTTGCCAGGTAGATTTAGACTCACCTGGAGGCACTTTGTGTCACGGCCATCTGTCACGTATGTGCATAAAATCTAATGTGTATAAACTGTCTTCTAACACACCTGAGATAGACGAGAGGCAACAGCAAGGACAGTCTGTAGAAAGATTTCATCTCTAATTCTCTGAGAGGGCCACAAGGATTAACACCAATTATTACTTGAGTGATGCTGAACAGCATCGTCTTTGTGTGTTATTTATTTTAGCCCTTTTTTAGTCCCCTCTTCTACTCTAAGCTCAGACTGCCTTTGAGGAAGTGCTGCAGCCTTCAGAAATCTAAGAACCCACCACCAGCTTTTTAAAGTAGTCCCCCCCACCCCACAGAAACAGATAAGCAAGCTCCAAGTGTGACTCTTGATTTAGTTTCAGAATACCAGCACACAAAATGGAGCCATTTGGTGGAGCATGCTGGCCTTCCTCCTGCCAGTCTCTCTCTCCCTCTCCAAAAACATCTCTCTCACACATGGTAGTGTTTATTAGAAGCCAAAGCTGATAGCGTCTGAGTGGACATCACCTCGGGAAAGTAGGTGCCACAAAGTTTCTGCCCTGAAGACGTACTGTAGTGAATCCTCCGTACCTGAACTCTGACCCTTTCAGCTCAGTGCCACTTTACTCAGTTATCGACACCTAGCTTGGAGAGCCCCTGCCGGAGCTCATGCAGCTCATCTATCTTTCCATCCAGCGAATCCATGAACTTCTTCAGCTCATTCTTCATGTTTCCCTGCTTATGTTGACTGTCGTCTATGTCCAGCTGAAGACCTCCAATCCTCCCCTCCAGTTCCTTGTTCTTTGTCTCGGCAGTCTGTAGACAGACAGGAGAAAAAGAATTCAGCAGATGGTGGATACAGAGAAATCAAGTTTATTTCTTGATAATGAGATGATAATGATATGACAAAGCATATGATGTAGCAGTGTAGGCATGTTCGTTTGTATTTATCTTAGCAGAGATGCCATACCAAAGACCAAGCTTAGATAATAGCATTTCACTGCTTAGAGTTCTGGGAAACATTTGCCAAAACGCTGTGGAAAATAAATCCCTATTTTCATCATCAAGACTGAAAACAAAGCTTTATATTTAGTAAGGGTACATTTTTGCATGAGGATGGGAGGGTGGAGCAGGTCTTTCAGACTAGCAGGCGACACAAGTGACACATTAATGCCGAAGATACCATTGAAGGGAGAGGTTTAAAATACGAGTGCTAAATGGGTGTTGTGCCTGCGTGACTGTATCCTCCAGCTGACTCCTGAAACCTGATCTCCACGTGGGGTGTCGCCTTTAAATAGAAAGGTGCAAACACCACAAACACAGAGGTGGAGTATGTGGATTCATTTTTAAAAAGAACTAAGCCACAGAAAAGAAAACAAAACACACAGACACACACACACACACACACACACACACACACACACGTTTCACTTCCCATTAACTTGTATCTGAATGGACTGGCTGACATTTCATTTTGGGCCTCGTGGATAAACCGAGGTATTTGAGAAATCCCATTGTCTATGCTTCTCCTCAGTTTGAGTAGCTGGTTAGCTAAACTAATGCTTCAGCCGGTTCTGTTGTCCTGGTCGTTCTTCCAGTTGGCTGTTCCAGAAATAAACCAGGCGGCAGAGCGTTGTGAAGCACAGGAACTTCAGGCATGCCACTGTTGGTTTTATTCTCCTCCCTGTCCCGGCTTGAAAGGCAGCACATGCGTGACCACTTATAATAAAATGCTGCTCGGAGTCAGTCAGAACAAGGCGAGATCAGCGTCACTATCAATGCAGCTCATGTCAGACTTGGCCCCAACGCTATGTACAGTCATTCACTAAGCCTGGCACTTCTAGTTTTACAGAAAGTTTGAGGTTACTCAATAAGGAATCAGACTTGACAAACAGGGACTTTGTTACAAGGAAGACGGGAGGTGATGGGCGGGAATCTGTATTGTTTTTGCCAACTTGGTAATCAAAGCTCTCAAAAACAACCTTAGCTGTTTTTGTTGTAAGCAAAACAGATCAAATCTGCACTGCAAGGAAACTAATAAGCTGCAACAAAGATGTAGTATCTCTGTTGCATAGACAAGAAAGAGGACACCTTTTCAAAGAGGCAATAATCCACTCAGTGTTGTAGTGGGGATGGACCTCTATTAATAGATACAGTAACCACAATGTGCGTTAGTGAGATACGTGACGGGAATGTCGTGTCACCAGCCCTCAGGCAGAACTCTTTCATTCTTTACCTTCATGTGAAAGTGCTGCTTACGCCTCAGAGCCTGCGTTACCTCGCTGGGACAGACATCATGCACTCACGTGTGCTGTGAGCTCAAGCTTTTATTCTTTGCTGTAAATCACACCTGAGAGGAATGAGGAGTTTGTGGGATTCCTGGGTGCTTTGAACATACCTGCAGTTTTGCGGTGATGCTCTCGCACTCCGCCATCAGCTTAGGGATTATCTCTGCCTGCTTCCTCAGATTCTCCAGCTCCTGGGGAAAATAGATACAGAAACCAGTTCATCAAAAGCCAACAACTTGTATCGGGTGGATTTTTTCAATATTGTTTCTTAAGAACATTACCGCTCATTTAACAAAAGAAGCCAGACTTTTCAAATCTTAACGAAAAAGTTCAACATATTGGAAAATACACTTACTCGCCAAACATTAGATGAAGATATTGATAATGTCAAACTATTCCTTTGTGAATCAGCTCAACAACAACTTTGTATAATTAAAATAAAAATTGACAGTTATTATTTATATCAGGAACTATCTGACAAACAGAAAGTAAAGAAGAGTAAAAAGTTTTTTGGTACTCAGTCACACACACACACACACACAAACACACGCACACACACACACGCGCTACAGCTTTGTTGTGTTAGGTTGCATGTGGCCTGCGCTGGGGTCAAGATCACAGTGAACGCTTAATAATTCATAGGTAAGTTAATAATTGGAGGATCGGCACATGTGCATTTCTAGGTGGGGGTGAGTCACTCTGTGTCTCTGTGGGCCGTCTGCTGTATCAACAATGAGACTTCCTTCTGCAGGCCCCTCGGTCAGTCAGGAGCGTTGTGGCTCATACACAGGACTGTGGAAATGCTGAAGTCCCGAAGGACACGGTTCTTTGCATATAATATTTCAGAATAGCTCCACCTCTTTGAACTACTTCTTCTCTGTTGTTGTGTAAGGTGTACCACTCTCCAAGGAAGATGTTCTACTAATACTCAGACTGCCAGGTGCTAAACTAGAATATCCCAGACACACTGTGTACCTCAGGGAATTTAAAAGGGTCTTCAGCAGAGCCATAAACGTCATTATGTTTCAACACTATTCAATTCAAACTAAACAATTAGTTGTTTAGACAATCAACAAAAAAAATGAATCAAAAATATATATTTGAAAATCAGATAACCATTTGAGTCATTTTTTTTTTTTTTCCAGAGTTCAACTTTTTTTATTTGATTGACTCGAACATGATATACATTTTAAAAAGTGTAAAGATTTGCTGCAGTGTCCAGGTTATATAACCTGCTGGAAACTAGAAAATATCTCAAAATACTTGGCTACATACGTTAAAAGGTCCTTGTTAATGGAGAAAAATACTGAAATACTGTCAGTTAGCATTTTCTTAATGTCCAATTTCAAAGGGCGTGAGGGTTTGAGTACACACTTACTGAGCCCTTTGTGTGGTGACGTTTACCGCAGAGACCATAGGGAAATCAGGAAATTACAAAGCTAAACAACAGCCTGACACACAGCCACAGAATGGAACGGACCTATTGTCCATCTTGTAAAACAAGAATTTGAATAAATGTGGAATCAGTCGGCCGTCGCCTGTGCCTTGGCTGTGTGGAAAGCAACAAACTTAAAATGAAAATTCCCAAACCGGCAAGTGTCAGCAACATCTTTGTTATTAAACTTCGCCAAGGTAACGTGATCTCGTGAAGTGCTGTCCCAATCCCATTTGTACCTATCTGAGCCCATGTGTCCTCACACACTCACTCACTCACTCAGCACCTGAGATCAATTATGTCTGTGAGTGTTTAGTCCTTGGTCCTCAGGGCTCACTTTGGGATTGGGCAATTCACAATAGAAAAAGGCACCAAGACTCTCAGAGATTGCCAGAAATTGGTCCTAATCATTTATCTGCAGACAGAAACAACATTTAACCAGCAACAAGCTAAGGTCAAAAGACTGTGGCCGCGCGGGGCTCATCCTCATTAGAAATAACAGCACCATTCGGCTCCACTGAGCTGACAGTCAGCTAGTTTGGATCATGGATGACTGATGACATAAGGCGATGCCGCTAATAGCATTTGTGTCAAAAATCCCTGCTGCGCTGACTACATACAAAATCAGTGGATAGATTTACATCTCCCAGTCTGACTACTTTCACAGTGGAGTTTAATTGTACCAAAACAAGGCATACATACATATCAAGCAAATTGCTGATATAAAATAACAAGCTGCACAGAAAGTAAGGTAAAAGGATATCAAGAGAAAAACATTGGGCAGCAGAAAGGTCTGGGTTTAGCTGGGTAGACGAAAATAACAAGACAGAGCCATACAAAACCCAAGATCCCATAGCAAAACCCATCGTTTCCTACAGATGTATAATCACCTCCTGAGGGAGAGGAATGGTACGGAGTAAGAAAAAGAGGTGACGAGCGGAAATGTTGAAGAGGTGAAGAAGAGAAAGTAGATCTGTAACTTTAGGAGATGAAGAGGGGAGTGTTAACATGAGAACTGTGATTTTCTTTATGAAGAAAGAATGAAGGGGACTCGGTGAATCATAAACTTTCAATGTAAAATACCACAAAAAAACATTGTTTTACAAACTTTACAGATATCCCTGCTCTCAACTGTTGTTTTAGACAAATGTACTATAGATGGCTCACCTGCTCTTTTTCGTGCAGCTCAGTCTCCAGCTCCTGCAATCGTACAGACAGTTGGGCGTTTTTCTGCTTCTCCTGATTGGCTTCGTTACACTGAGCTTCTAGCTCTGCAATCTGCACACAGAACCAAAAAGGAGAAGTTGTTTATTAAAAATAATTTATTATAAGTATTATGAGTGACACGTTGAAAACTGACACACAACAAAACAAACTTGCTGCATGTTGCAAAATGAAGAGTATCATTGCAACACCAGCCCGGCTGCAGTAACAGCCCACATTGATTATGAAACTAACATTATTCTATTTATAGTGGACTCTGGTGCAGGGAACACAGAAACTAATAAAATGTAGCCTACCAAGCGAAGAAACGGGAGAAACTTGAGATTTATCAAAGTTTGGCAAGGGAAACAGTTATTCCACCATACGTATTTTAAATGATAGATTAACAGATAATCTACTCATTTTGAGGGAATGTTGTGCAGTTTTGTTTTATAGAAGAGGCAACAGAGTTTCTAACCTGTCACCTTTTCTGCCAGCAGATTGGAAGGGTAAGTCTACATTATTTACTTTTCCTGACTGTATTACCTTTTCCCTGAGCGTGTCACTCTCTTCCTTGCAGGCACTAAGTTGTTTCTTCCAGCTCTCTACATTAGCAGAGGACTCCTGCAGTGCGTCCACCAGCCTGGCATTATTTTCTCTTAAAGTCTGCAGCTCCGTTTCCCACTTCTTGGCGTTGGTGTTGCTGTCAGACCAGAGAGAGAGAGAGACAGAGATTAATGGAGGAAAAAATGAGGCAGGTTAGTGCTGAAATGCCTGGGGCTTGTGCCCACTGACATGACACATAATGCTACTAAATCCTTCCAGTCATGACTATTTAATTAGGTGTGATGTACATCACACTGCCAAGACACACAGTATTTAGATTATTAAAATAAGAAATAAGTGGGGAAGTCTCAAAGGTCTAATGAGCTGCAGCCCTGATATGTAATAACATACAGTTTTATCTTTTTATACCATAGAGTGTGTGGTTGTCTTATCATTAAGGTTCAAGAGATTGTGATGTATCATTGGTATGCATCGCTGTTCCCTTCCGCATGCATGGCTGGTTTGAAGTGTGCTGCTCTCTATCAAATGCGGACAGACTTGCACCGCAGCATTCTGCATCCCTAGGCTGTTTTACTGCTGTGACACAATTCCACAAAACTAAATCTCAAAGCATTGTGAAGACATGGAAATGGGCCAACAGAGACAGGGGGCAATGGTGGTGGACCAAACTGTGTTTTACAACCACAAATTGAAGGGGTTAACAATACATGTAAGCTTGATGCACTGGGTTAAAACAAATGTTTCTCCGTTATAGTTTTGTTTAGAATCAGTGTTTTAAATACGCATGATAAAGCTTTATTACAGATCCGTATTTCCTGGAAATAACTTTCCAGTTTGGTACCAATTAAGATTTGTATAGCTGACTTTTCGGCAACAATGTACCTTCCTATGAGCTTAGAGCATTTTACATGCGATGCAATTCAATTCACTCATGCAGATCTTCATTTCATTCTTATTTTCTTGTGTGTGTTTAAGTATTGCCAGTAAAGGTCTGCTATTGGTCTTTTGTTTACCTCAGGATCTTTTATCCCATCTGGATCAAATGTCAGTGACTATTTTATTGCTACCCAGTACTAATTCTGGCTAAATTTATTCACTGTAGTTTTAGTTGACTCAGATGCCTTTGGGTCATTTTAATCCCATCTGGAACCACATCTGGTGTTTCATGCAATTACCGATTTATACACTTAGCATCTAGATTATAAAGGCCATATAACCAAATGGTGGAGTAGAGTAGTTTCACTCTTTAGATTAGATCAGATGATTTCTGAGCCCTTAGTGGACAAGTTATTATCCCAGCAGCAATAACATGAACAGTTTGGTGGAGAGATAATATATATATATAAATAAAATACATAGAGATAAAACAATTCATGAAAGTGATTAGGAGCTGCTGTGTGTTAAAATATGATGCCGTTGAAGTGAGGTCTGCAGTATTGTGAGATTATGAGGCACGCGATTTTATCATGAGGGGAGACAAACATTTAGATGCAAATCACATTAAAGAGGTTCTTTTGAGGTTTCTATGAAAGTAAACCTTGCCTCTGTTCTACTGCACTCTTGAGACGTTCGTTCTCAGTCTTCAGCACAGCAGCCTCCGGACCAACATGAAAGATTTTCTCATCATCTGTTCCATTAAGGCTGGATGCCTGGTTGGATGAGGGCGTCTCACGTCCAGACTCCTGGTAGAGGACAGAGGAAGATGTGTTATGGTTCAGGGCAGGTTTTGATTCAGTCTAGCTGCAGCTTTTGAATGGTGTGATGGGTTAAAGTCCATAATAAATCATAGATCTAGCCCTGACTGTGAAAAAGGGCCACAGGCTTCTTTCAGTGACACACTGAAAACACCCCGGACACGTCAGCTTTGACAGTGGAGGGGTGTGGAAACAGTGATGCCAGTATTTATCATGTCATATGGCCCAGCAGCTTTGTGTGTCTCAGAATGGGATTCCTGCCATCGGGAGTCAGTGCAGGCAGAGAGCAGGCCAGGATGCTGGATGTACCTCCAATCAATGCTGCTTACTTACTGACAGAATTATCAACTTGAGATAATCTGTGTTGAACCGAGAAACTTTTATTGGTTTATTGTTTTCAAAGGCTTCCTTGTCCTCTTAACTGCTGTGGTGCCTGCCAGGTAGTATGTAGCTTGGGATAACCTTTGACCTTTCTTTTATTACAATTCACTCTGACGTGTTATATTCAACCCAAGCTTCTTAGGCCTGTGTTCATATAAACATTTAAACTTAATTATTTGAATACTTGATTATGCCAGAAGCTATTACTAAACACATAATCTGTACCCATTGGTGCTTGTGGAAAGGAAAGGGAGCTAAATTGAAATGGTTTAAGCTAATTGCTTATTTTCTCTACAGTGTTGCTAGTTTTCTCTCTGTACAGTGACTGTAGATGAGACAGTAGGATAGCAGAAGTGTTGTAATTTCAGACAGCAGAAAAATATCCTTTACCTGGGAGTGATTACTCATTGTCTCCACCTTTTCTTGAGATTCCCTTGCTATCTTGGCTGCATCTTTTACCTCCTGGAACTTCTCAGAAAACTAAAAAAAAAATAGAGAGAAAAAAGAGAGCTGTGAAAGAGCTGGGATGATTAGTAGCAATATAAGCTGAAATGTCATACGCAGTGTGGCTCATCTTAAAATGTTTTAGGAGATCATGGAGCCGGCTACCTAGTGATAGTGAGGATTTAAGAATCAGATATACCCTTAAATCATGTTCTGATTGCTTCATTTCACCATCTGATGTTCAATTGGTAAACAATTGTGCACAGTCATTCTCCGGTTTTAGGAAAAATAGATAAATCAACTGTCTAAGCTTTATCAATGGATGCTTTTGTTATTTCATGTGATGCTGTGGAAATGTTTCCTCTCACCTTGGCCAGTTGCTGCTCTGAAGCAAAGCCCAGTCCAAACACAGTGTTGGCCCTGCTGTCCGCCCACTGGCCAAACTTCTGCGATGTCTTGGTGAACGTCATGTTCGGTGTGATGGTACTGTTAATGATCACCTGTTAGGACAAAACAGCTCATCATTAATGTCCTAGCCCTATACTACTATAATATAGTACTATAATACTGGGATGCTATTAACACATGATGTCGTAGTGTCTGTCTGTTCAGGACTTTTGGGATTGTTGAGTATCCAAAGGTTTGTCTGAATTTACAGGTAGAGCCATACCACACAAACAGACTTGGCTACGATTTAATGATGACTCAAATGAAAAAGGAATTGTTAATTGTTAAAGGTTTTACAGCTTCCAAACTAAGTCCAAAGAGGGCGGCCGCCTCACAATCTTGGCCCCAGAGAATGACTGACATATTTTCATGACATTGTATTCCTTGAGCCGCCCAAAATTAATATTGCAAAATCCTCCAATTGGGAAATGTGGTCACACGGAGTAGTGCAAACAAAATCTAAGCTTCGTGGGTCCAGAGAAAGACCATACATTCCACCCCACTCTATTATGGTCAAGCAGTCCATGGGAGACCCCATGAGCAGGGCGGTTGAACGGGTTGTTTAGACTCTGTATGTGTGTGTATCAATCTCTATTTATTTATTTATTATGTTTTTGGGAGAAAATCTTTATTTGCAATTGTGAGACAAAATTGCAGAAATAATTGGAATGTTGTGCATGTTCATACAGAATATACCCCACCCATATCCACCCACCCATATTAGTCATATTACATTCTCCATATTTGCTACAATACATGTTCACCTGTTGTAGCTATGCAGTAAATCAGCTGCTAGAAAACATCTGTTGCAGTCTAAAATTGTAACTAGTGCACTCGGCAGTGACGGTAGAAACCAATAGATACACTATTTTAGCCCGACCAAACCTCACAGATTTGTGTGCGTTTACTGCATCACTGTAGATATATGACCATGTCTAATCATATCAGAACAGTTACTGTATGTGCATGTAAACACAAGCAGCTGTAATTTACTCCTGTGCATGTACACAAACTATTTCACTACCAAGATATACAGTAAGAGCAGTTAAAAACAGCATATGCAAATTACCCTGACAATTAAGAAACAATGGACAGTTTAATCACAGTGCAGCCCTCGTTTCATAGCAACATGGCTCTGATCACAGGACTCGAGAATTCAAATTGCTGACAGACTTGTCCTTTTCTACGCCCCCACTGCTTTCCTCTTCATCTTTTCAGTGGCAGAGGCGTTGAAACGCTTTACACTGCATCATTACTGGACACAGAGACCCAAAAAGCAGAGACTGAGATAACATATGAGGACATTAGCTAACAATCAATACCTTCATTTCTGACCCATTCAGAACCATGCTAATAAATCCTTACGAGGGAGCTCACTGCACATAAAGTGTCATTTACTGCAAATATTACAGTTGCAACCTCTGATACAGGCTGCCTTCCCACACCAAGGGTTTATAAGGAGAGAGGCACATTAAGGTGCCAGTAATCTAATTTTTAAATCATGACTTTTTCATAAGCTAAGGTAGGTTACCTAATATCCCCTGAAGAGGAACCTGAGCAAAGCCTGAACAACATTCACACGTCTCATCTCAAGCAGCTGAGTGACTCTTTAACAGAGTTCACCGTCTTGGCTCAAAGAGAAGTGTTGAGATAAAATGAAACTTTAATGATCATTGTGGAAAAACTGGGCCGCTGCTGCAGAATGAAGGCAAAAAACTAAAAGGAAAGATTGAGGTAACCAGATGGTTAGCATACGTAACCAACCTTTTCAACATGTCAAAAAACAAACATAGGAATCTATGAGTTGCAAGTTACCCTCAAATTTATCAGATTAATCACATGTCAAATCAGCCAATTAAATTTCTTCTCAGTTTCATCTTCTTTGTTTGCTAATAATCCTGTCAAGAGCCTCCTCTGCATAATCATGTTCACAATGTATGCTTGAAGTTGTCTTCAAATTGACAACCGACTTGTCATATTAAACTTGAACTGAGGTAGTTAACCTGTCCCTTGTTGAGCTGATATGCCTATCCTGCTAGATTTTGTGACAGAAAACTTATATAACTGACTCTTTATTTACAAATATAAAATGGACATTTAAAAATTAGTGAAATTTGTTAAGTGAGACAAGATCAGATTTTTTTAAATAACCCATAGGTGTAAAGTGAAACTACAGTGAGTGACAGAACCTGCCTCTGTCTGTGTTATGTTAACAGGATAATAAGCAGCAAGAGCATACACCTTTTCATACACCTGAAAACACACACACACACACACACACACACACACACACACACACACACACACACTAACTGTAGTTAGTAAAGTGTCCTGCTCTGAACACCTGAAGCTCACTCAGAACTCACAAGTAGGGTTGACCATAATCCAATTTTATCCATGATGGATTTAATTATTTCAAGTTAATTGTGATAAAAAAAAGCTATTAACATTGTTGATGAAGTTTTAGTTTTAGAGCTGAAGCAAATGAAGTCAATTAATCAACTACTTGATAGAGAGGAATCTAGAACCATTTTGATTGGCCGTTTTAAGTCATTTTTCAAGCAAAAATACCCTAACATACCCTATAGTTCCAGCTTCTTAATTTTTTGAATTCTTTGTCTTTTAGAATCATAAAACTGAATGTGTTTTGAACTGTTGGTCAGACAAACCAAGCCAGTTTAGGGTATCCCCATGGACATTTTGGACAATTTGTTGACATTTTGTTGATCAAACCATTAATCGAATAGTCTATATTGTCAATAAATCATTTACTTTTTTTAAATAGTGTATTTTATGTTTTTTACTTTTTTTAATCTTTTTATTTATTTACTGCTGCTGCACTGATTTCCATAAAAGTAATTATGTTGCACATCCCATGGGCCCACCACCTGTGGGAGGAACCGCTGGGGTCGGGTGCGCAGCCACATGGGTGGCGGCGAAGGTCAGGGACCTCGACGGACCAGACCCGGGCGGCAGAGGCTGGCTCTGGGGACGTGGAACGTCACCTCTCTGTGGGGGAAGGAGCCGGAACTTGTGCGGGAGGTGGAGCGCTACCAGTTAGATCTGGTGGGGCTTACTTCTACGCACAGTCTCGGTTCTGGAACCGTACTCCTGGATAGGGGTTGGACTCTGTCCTACTCCGAGTTGCCCAGGGGTGTGAGGCGCCGGGCGGGGTGTGGGGATACTCACAAGCCCCCGGCTGAGCCGCTGCGTTGGAGTTTACCCCGGTGGACGAGAGGGTCGCCTCCCTACGCCTGCGGGTGATGGGGGGGAAAACTCTGACTGTTGTTTGTGCATATGCACCAAACAGGAGTTCGGAGTATTCGGCCTTCTTGGAGACCTTGAATGGAGTCCTGTATGGGGCTCCAGTAGGGGACTCCATAGTTCTGCTGGGGGACTTCAACACACGTGGGCAATGATGGAGATACTTGAGAGGCGTGATTGGGAGGAACGGCCTCCCTGATCTGAACCAGAGTGGTTGTTTGTTGTTGGACTTCTGTGCTAGTCATGGATTGTCCATAACAAACACCATGTTCGAACATAGGGATGCTCATAAGTGTACGTGGTACCAGAGCACCCTAGGCCAAAGGTCAATGATCGATTTTATAGTCGTTTCATCTGATCTGAGGCCGTATGTTTTGGACACTCGGGTGAAGAGAGGGGCAGAGCTGTCAACTGATCACCATCTGGTGGTGAGCTGGGTCAGGGGATGGGGGAGGACTCTGGACAGACCTGGTAAGCCCAAACGGGTAGTGCGGGTAAACTGGGAACGTCTGGAGGAGGCCCCTGTCCGACGGACTTTCAACTCACACCTCCGGCGGAGCTTTTCGGCATCCCTGTGGAGGCTGGGGGCATTGAACCTGAGTGGACAATGTTCAAAGTTTCCATTGCTGAAGCTGCGGCGGCGAGCTGTGGTCTTAGGGTCTTAGGTGCCTCAAGGGGCGGTAACCCACGAACACCCTGGTGGACACCGGTGGTCAGGGAAGCCGTCCGACTGACTGAAGAAGGAGTCCTTCCGAGATATGTTATCCCGGAGGACTCCGGAGGCAGTTGCAAGGTACCGACGGGCCCGAAGGGCTGCAGCTTCTGCCGTGACAGAGGCAAAGCAGCGGGTGTGGGAGAAGTTCGGAGAAGACATGGAGAAGGACTTTCGGTCGGCACCAAGGTGCTTCTGGAAAACCGTTCGCCACCTCAGGAGGGGGAAGCGAGGAATCATCCAAGCTGTTTACAGCAAGGATGGGACGTTGTTGACCTCAACTGGGGAGGTAATAGAGCGGTG
Source organism: Etheostoma perlongum (assembly GCA_026937815.1). Classification (NCBI taxonomy): domain Eukaryota; kingdom Metazoa; phylum Chordata; class Actinopteri; order Perciformes; family Percidae; genus Etheostoma; species Etheostoma perlongum. Next base: position 21,177,344 of record CM049371.1, on the reverse strand, counting down.
GAAGGAGCACTTTGAGGAACTCCTAAATCCAGCTGGCACGCCCTCTGTGGTAGAGGCAGAGCTGGAGGATGATGGGGGATTGTCGTCAATTTCCCTGGTGGAAGTCGCTGAGGTAGTAAAACAACTCCACAGCGGCAAAGCCCCAGGGATTGATGAGATCCGTCCAGAAATGCTGAAAGCTCTGGGTGTGGAGGGGATGTCTTGGTTGACACGCCTCTTCAACATTGCGTGGAAGTCTGGGACAGTGCCTAAGGAGTGGCAGACCGGGGTGGTGGTTCCCCTCTTTAAAAAGGGGGACCAGAGGGTGTGTGCCAATTATAGGGGTATCACACTTCTCAGCCTCCCTGGTAAAGTCTACTCCAAGGTACTGGAAAGGAGGATTCGGCCGATAGTCGAACCTTGGATTGAAGAGGAACAATGCGGATTCCGTCCTGGCCATGGAACAACGGATCAGATCTTCACTCTCGCAAGGATCTTGGAGGGGGCCTGGGAGTATGCCCAACCAGTCTGCATGTGTTTTGTGGATCTGGAGAAGGCGTATGACCGGGTCCCCCGGGAGAAATTGTGGGAGGTGCTGCGGGAGTATGGGGTGAGGGGGTCCCTTCTCAGGGCCATCCAATCTCTGTATGACCAAAGCGAGAGCTGTGTCCGGGTTCTCGGCAGTAAGTCGGACTCGTTCCAGGTGAGGGTTGGCCTCCGCCAGGGCTGCGCTTTGTCACCAATCCTGTTTGTAATATTTATGGACAGGATATCGAGGCGTAGTCGGGCGGGGGGAGGGGTTGCAGTTCGGTGGGCTCGGGATCTCGCCGCTGCTTTTTGCAGATGATGTGGTCCTGATGGCATCATCGGTCTGTGACCTTCAGCACTCACTGGATCGGTTCGCCGCCGAGTGTGAAGCGGCTGGGATGAGGATCAGCACCTCTAAATCTGAGGCCATGGTTCTCAGCAGGAAACCGATGGAGTGCTTTCTTCAGGTGGGGAGTGAGTCCTTACCCCAAGTGAAGGAGTTTAAGTACCTTGGGGTCTTGTTCGCGAGTGAGGGGACTATGGAGCGTGAGATTGGTCGGAGAATCGGAGCAGCCGGTGCGGTATTACATTCTGTGTATCACACCGTTGTGACGAAAAGAGAGCTGAGCCAGAAGGCAAAGCTCTCGATCTACCGGGCAATTTTCGTTCCTACCCTCACCTATGGTCATGAAGGCTGGGTCATGACCGAAAGAACGAGATCCAGGGTACAAGCGGCCGAAATGGGATTCCTCAGGAGGGTGGCTGGCGTCTCCCTTAGAGATAGGGTGAGAAGCTCAGTCATCCGAGAGGAGCTCGGAGTAGAGCCGCTGCTCCTTCGCGCCGAAAGGAGCCAGTTGAGTTGAGGTGGTTCGGGCATCTGGTAAGGATGCCTCCTGGGCGCCTCCCTAGGGAGGTGTTCCAGGCACGTCCAACTGGGAGGAGGCCTCGGGGAAGACCCAGGACTAGGTGGAGAGATTATATCTCCAACCTGGCCTGGGAACGCCTCGGGATCCCCCAGTCGGAGCTGGTTGATGTGGCTCGGGAAAGGGAAGTTTGGGGTCCCCTACTGGAGCTGCTGCCCCCGCGACCCGACTCCGGATAAGCGGATGAAGATGGATGGATGGATAATTATGTTGCACCCATACAATCTCAATAAAGTCACAATAAAGTCTTATTTTATGTAATTTATATTTTATTTTTGCCCTATTGTGATAAATTTTGAAATATATATATATATATATATATATATATAGTTGAAATAAATTCAACCATATAGCCCAGCCTTACGAATAACTAATCTTTGAACAGGTTATTGATTCTGTATTATGGTTTAACGCCTACAGAAACAGGAATAGCAACATGAGTATCAGCAGAAAAATGCTATTACTGATGTGGAAACCCAACTAATCATCTTTACGTTAACATACAGGACTTCTTGGTTGTCCCCATCTTTGTTGGCTCTGTAACTGTATGTTGGCATGTATGAGTGTACAACTAAGTGAGCAAGCGAGTGAGAGTGGGAGGGAGAGACAGAGGGAGGGAGAGCAGAGTGACACTGGCAGCTGTGCCGGTGGTGAGCTGGGCTGTGGATCAAGTAGCACAGGAGGCGCAGAGAGGAGCTGGGCTGGCCAATAGCTTGAGGGTCAGATGGAAACTCAGAAACAGCCAGGAGGTTATTGGAGAAATCTTCCTCAGCTGATTATGTGTCTGCAGAGTGCACAAAATCTGCAGAGTCCATAAGATAGGAGATGTAGAACATGGGAGCTGAGTCTATGAGAGGGAAAGAGCTGTGATCACTTGTCAATCACCAAATGCCAGAATAATGTGTCACAGCTGAAAACACTTTTAAGATAATAAAAAAAATGTGCAAATCTAAAGCAGTGGTTCTCAACCTGGGGGTCGCAAGATAATTTCTGGGGTCCGTCAGATGATTGGGGAGAAAAAACACAATTTAGACTGGGTCATTTTTTTTTATATTATTGTGTGAAGTTTGGTGCATTTCATGTGTTTATATTCAGAGCTTCACGCTAACACCAACCTCATTATTCTGGGGGGTTGCGACTCGAAAAGGTTGACTGATCTAGAGAGCCCAAACCCTCGGCTAACTTCGGACTCCATTCCACATATTATAAAACAAGTTTGTTTTTAATCTGAAACACAATATTCCAAAACATGTTGAACAATTGAATATTGTTTCATCAGGTGGTTTGTGGCTCGGATAGAATGGTGGCCCCATAACTACAAGCTTGGCGGATCAATCCCAGGCCACATCACGTCAAAATGTCCCAGAGCAAGACACTGAACCCCAAGTTGCTCCCCTGTGCTTGTTCATAACATTGGGGTACGTCACGTCAACAATTGCAAATTTCAGTAAGTTCCAGTTGAATGTATGGCACACATCCTAGTTTATGAAGGATATATAAAAAATAATGGTGACAAATGGGCTGCGAGGATGGTCATGATGATGATGAACAGGCAGAACTGGCAGCGGTGTTATAACTGAAACACAGCCAAAGAAAGAGAAGACGATAATCGCCATGTTCTCTCATCAAAGCAGAAAGCAAAATAGAAACTTGTGATCAAGCAGAGGTGTAATGTAGCTGAAGTGAAATGTTAAATATCTTTTGTGTCTGCCAATCCTTTTAATGACCTGATGCATTTGACCTCACCATTTATTAAGGACTGCAAAAAGATGCAGTTTCCTTATGGCAATGACGCAGGTTTGGTTTTTAGAAGGGAGGCGGGGGATTAACATAGTTGGAGTAAGGGGTTGAATGAGGATCTACGGACTTACATACTATGACTGAGCTGACCCTCAGGCTTTCCATAATCATAATAGTGGAAGCCTAATTCAAAAGTAAGAAATTATGTTTTCATTTTGTATTATTAAATCTCTGATTTTACATTACAGAAAATGTAGCATCTTGACTGTAGAACTAAGGGCTGGAACATGCTTCTCCAGGCTGCACATGCATGGGTCCCTGCATTGATCCAGACCTTCACGCGTATTGTCATAGAACTACAATTTAAGCTTGAGATGAGACAATGAGTGGGCAATTGCAGTCACAATAAACACATAATTACAACATACAGGAAATTCAGTGTTTAGAGGCTAAAGGCTAGATTCAACTTTGAGTCTTTACAGTCAGCGATGCACAGCAGCCTTTTCATCGGAAGAAGTTAATACATATTTATGCTTTTGATGACACTTTTATAATTATTTGTTATTCCAGTTTGTTTTTCTAACAAAATAGTCAATGATAGGCAATGTAGTTTACAATACTGAAGTTCCTGATATTGGAGATGCATATTAGCTCATACCAGCTTTGGTGTGAGTGCACTGTAATCCTAATGGATGATTGTTTTGGGACTTGTATCAACCCAGTGCATTCTCTCATCACGATGGCTGGGAAAACGGTAATGTACCCAATCTAGCTTGATTTAATGACTCATCCAAACTCCAACTCAAAAGTGTGGAGGGTAAATACTGGAGTCTGAAGCTCAATGCAGACATGTCCCTTTCATCACCAGTGGGAATATGGCTTTATCTAGGTGGACATGAAACTTGACTAGGACAGCCTACAAGTAGAGAAACTATATTTAACAAGCCACAATTTTACAGAAGGGCAATGTGATAAGACAAAGGGGAAATGTCTATTAGTTGGCCATATACATTAAACTAGTTAAAAACTGACATCTGACAAACCTGCCAGCCACATTTAACAAACTTACTTAAATTAATTTTAATTCTTATTCTTAGCAGATATACGTCTAGCTCACCAGCTCTCGGCACATGAGCCATTATGTTAGTTTTGGACAGTGGCTGTGAGAGTAGTAAGAAATTAAAAAAAAGGTAGTTAAAGTGAGAGTATGTAGTAGAGCGGATTGTTTTTTTTAACGTTATTTCAGAACACACTTGCAATAGTACAGTAAGAATACCCTTTACTGTGTTGTCATAGTAGGTTCATCACTGTATAAGAAGTGCAATTCAGAATGAGCAAAAGTCAAAAGTGCTGAGATGCTCCTTTTTCTTCCCATATCATCCTCAGCGAGTTGCCGAGCCATCATGGATGGGGGAATATAAGCTGACGGCCTGTCATAGTTAGTGTGTACAGCAGCACAGACTATTCTTCTGGACAGACCTGTCTCCCTCGCAGATAGAGCACATAATACAAACTATATTTAACATTTATTTGAAATGACTCAACATTTCCTTTGTTTTGGTTGCTTTGCTCATACCAACATGACTTACTGAAATTAACTGGAAACTGATCTCTATTTAAATCAACATTGAATATTTTTTAATAAATGTTCATAACTCTCATATAGCTGCTACCTGTGGATATTATATGACACTTCCTTGTGCTCTGTTACTCAAAATTACAGGAGGGTGGAGAGTATCAAGACAGGGAGGATAACAAGAGTGGGAGTGCAGAGAGAAGACTTCTGGCCTTGAGGATGTAGATACCCCTAGATGCATCTATTGAGAAATAAAGTCGATTTTGATCTCTTTCTTTCAAAAGAAAACATATTTTGATAAAGACTCCCAAATCGTATTGTTCGTGCTGTAGCTGCAAAAGTGCTGCTTGATGATATAACAAATTAGAGTCTTGCTTCTCTTGTTTCTAGCCGTGGGACGAGAGCTATTTTGAAGCTAACAGATTCTGACCCAACAATGCTGCGCAGGAATAGAGAACTAATACGTTTTTAATTTATTTTAAAGATTTATTTGCACGCGAAAATGTGTCCCTAATCTAAAAATCTCACATGCCGTTTGCATTATTTCTTACTGTTAAAAAGTCCTAGAGCATGCAATAACAGAAAAGGCTTGCTGTGCAAATACTTTGCATTCACATATATCTATGTTGAGTTCCTGTGAGACCCACCCTTCAGCTGTTGGTAATTCTAACACTGAACTCAACAGGCCCTTCACCCAAACAGAGAGGTGCATGGTAAAAAGGCGTACTATAAAAGGACACAAACAGATATATACTGTCTTGCCGTTTGGTCTCGGAAGCGGCACTGCAGGTAATCTGTGTGATTTAAAATTGTGCGAAAGGTGATTGCCTGATGGTGTCTGCAGAGGGATAGCGCTGTCATAACTCTCCTCCAGTTTTCACACAGAGAGAAGACTCTGATCGCCATGGAAACACCTACTCTAATCTTTCCGTTAGCAGAGGAAGGTGTGAATATGAGACATAGGCACACTCATATGGCGTCTATTGTCACAGGCATGATTAAATGTCAACATCATGTTCTTGTGTTGACAAATCAAAATCATTTTGATCTACTGAGAATGTTCGCATATGGTGCATGTTATATAACCAAGCAATTCCTTGTTCTTCAACACACATGGGTGAAACAGTATTCAAAAAGACATCAAATCAGTGCAGGGGATTTGACGAAGAGCTTATCCAGTGGGACCACTATTTACAAGGATGACTGTTTGTTGATGACAGTAAATTACAGATAATTGGGTTTAAAGATGTTTAGCTCTTGTCTGCTTTTGGTAATTTATTAAAGAGGATGATTGCTGATGTTCAGACTTTGATTTCAATATATACAGCATGTTACTGTTCTGTGCTGAACTATTAACACATATTTGTAAGTCTCACATAAATTCATGGGTATCTTAAAGCACTACTAACCAGTCAGAAGCCAGAGTATGAAGGCATGCCACGCCAGCAGCTAGGCGAGCATTGTAACGTGTTACAAAGTGAAGAACATAAAGAAAAGGTATCAGTTCTCACAGAACTAAAGGCTGGACTACAATAGAGCACTTTGTAGCAGTTTGTGAACAGTGTTTTCTGATGGAGATAGTAAGCGCCTTTTGGGTGGACTTTGGGCTTTCACACCTTGTAAACCTATAACATGCACAAAAAAATATATAACATACTGTGTATAAGGGGAAAAAGCCAAAAAGCATAATATGAGCACTTTAATAGAGACCGATTTAGCAAGGCAGGAGGCTAAATCACATTTAAAGTGATGTTACTTGTAACCAGAGGTGGATAGTAACGAGTTACATTTACTCCGTTACATTTACTTGAGTAAGTTTTTGAAAACATTTTTACTTCTAGGAGTAGTTTTAAATCACTATACTTTTACTTGTACTTGAGTAGATTAGTGAAGAAGAAACTGTACTCTTACTACGCTACATCAGGCTACAATGAGCCCGTTACTTTTCTTTTTACCTCTTTGGTATTCTACGCGTCATCATTTAACCCAGCGTACGTCTCATTTTAATGTTTTATTTTGACAGAGAGAGAGATTCTTCCGCTGAAGGCTCTACCACGTGACTGTGTATTACCAATCAAACGTCGTTGCGCAGTCACGTAACCATACTCGATCTCAGCGGCGGGACAGGTTAGCTTTACAGTCGTAGGAAAACAAAGATGTCAGAATCAACCGTCGCCAAGGCAACGCAGACCAGGAGGAACCCTCCCCCCCCGGCCTCATAGTGAAAGCATGGTTACCTTAGGAAAAGTGCGAAACAGCAGCTACATTGTGCGGCGTCTTCTGTGTCGACCAAAACAAACGGACATGTGAGCATTCAAAAACTCAACATCTAACTTGAGGAAACATAGCGGTAGTTTTAGTTTTTGCTGTGGATAGGTGGGTGTTTGTCTTTTAGATTACATACAGTATGTTTTGCACATGCAGTATCCATCCAAATGTGATGTGACAAGTCTCTCACTTAAGCTATTTTGTAAATAATAGATTAATTTTAATTTATTTTATTGATTGGATGAACTATAATTTGCCTAAAGATGATTATTTTGTATTTTTGTCTGTCTGATTGATGTTTGTGTTAAGAAATAAATCAGACGTTACTCAACAGTTACTCCATACTTGAGTAGTTTTTTTTCATAAAATACTTTTTTACTCTTACTCAAGTAATTATTTGGATGACTACTTTTACTTGAGTCAAATTATTCTGAAGTAACAATACTTTTACTTGAGTACATTTTTTTGTCTACTCTACCCACTTCTGCTTGTAACCCTAAACATGAATATTTGTAGTGGTACAAATTCCACAAAATCTACTATCTATACTTTATCAATTGTGCTTTTTAAATGCATATAGCCAATGCTCAAAATGTATTTTTGTGTTGTAGGTCGCGCCGCTTTGACACCATTTACCTGAATGGAAAAAAAACTTTTTATCTTATCTGATAAACATTACAATTGGGGCTGAGTAATAATTATTGTCACCATTTAGTGACTTTTAGCCAAATCGTGTCATTTTACTAATTGTATATAATTCTCTCTCAAAATGTATCAATAACAATTTTGATAATTGATTAAGCATTGGTCATTTTTTAAGAAATAATGCTGAGCCGACACTATTGTTAGTTCTTTAAACTGTGAAAAAACTGCTTTTCTCTGCTTTATTCATACTTGTAAACTAACTTTAAATGATTGGAGACTTTTTTCATTATTTTCTGGCATTTCATAGACTAAAACAATGAATAATGAATGACTGAAATAATTTGGTTCATTGAAAAAATTAACAGTGAAAATAATGATTTGCTACTACAGTTAAAAATCAATGATTTAGAGCATGTAATTAAAAACCAAATGAATTGTTAAATTGTTGTTGGACACAGATTGGTCATCATGTCATCCTTGATGGTGCAACACATTGCTCTGAACAACAGTTAGATTTTTTTATGTGAAACAGGGCACACATTATCAATATGCTGATATATATTGATGGTGGAAATATCCTTATTAATAATATAATATTGATTTAAATTCATTTTTTCTCAAATGTTTTATCAAGTCAGATGGAAAACAGCTAGCCATAGATGACTTTCCTTGCATCAGGAGAACATAGAAATGTTAAATGGTCCACAGTTAAATTGGAGCTGATCAATGAGAGCTGCAGATGTAACATCAATACACTTCAAAATTCCTTATGATCAATTATGGCTTTCACACACATACCTTGGATCCATCCACGCTGATGATGCGGTAGCTGTTCCGTGTGCTGTCATAAAAATAAGAGACAGTGACGGCCTGCTTGCTGGCAGGGACCCAGTTCTTCTTGGTGGTGGGGTCGATTTGGAAGACATGGGCCCTGGTGGTGTAGATCGGCTGCTCCCTGGAGAGCAGAGGACAGAGGAGAGGGATGATGTGAGGGAAGGACCATTGCAGATAAGGCACACAATATGCAACTACAGGGACACTGTGCTGTGTCTCCAAAGATGCAGAGTCCTTTGAGTCTCAGCATGCACAGACAAGTGATAATGCAACACAAACACTAAATCTTAGCAACCCAAAGCCAGTAGCACATCAACACCCCCTCCCCTCTCATAGGCAACAGTAACACATATCTAAGTGTTTGTGTGAAACTGTGCACTTATATGAATGTGTATGCACTTGCATCTGTTGTCTAATGGAAGATGTCCCTTGTGCATGTTGGATGTTGAAATGTGGTCAGATTCTTTTCTTAACATCATGTTCAAGAATTTCAGCCATATCACCCAGCCCTATAAGAATGACTTCATACATTGCTTTTCTTCTCTTTAGCCTTTAGCAGTCTAAATAAGCTCAATTCCTAGAAGATCTTTTTGCACAACAGATCTTAACTATTTTAGAAACGTTTTTTTCTTCTTCTTTTTTTTCCTTTGGTTGATACCAATTTTTTCCTGTTTGCTACTCAGTGCTGAGTGCCCATGGCGACTTCATAGGAGGAGCATTGTCACTGAAATTAAACCATGACAATTACAGCCAGCAGTTTGAAAGTCTTCCAACACCAACATATAGTAATGGGTGATATGAGGACTATATGGATGGCCAAAGCTATTAACACCAATGGTAAAATCATGTTTTTAATTAAAACCCTTTAATTAATTAATTTACCTAATGAAGGTCTAACACAAAACACACTGACATGCATGCATGCATGCATGTCAGTGTGTACGACTCTTTCTAAGCTCCTGATGCTGCTACTTTTGGTCACATCCTTACGCACCTGCCCAACAAAAAGTGTGCAAAAAACTTTTCAACGATTAATTGAAACCCTGAAATGAAACCAGCAATAAAGCAATGGTCACCTTTATAGAGCAAACTACAGCTGTATTGGGAAACATTACATCAACATGACTTCCACCAATCATGTCTGATGGCTAATCCACATCCAACATCAAATCTTCTTACTGAATTCAAATCCCTCTGAGTCCTTTATACGGTCTATTAAAAGGTTAAACTTGCAAACATTATTAAATGTCTTAAATGGAACTAGCAATCAAAGCACAACTCAACAATAATTGTGATCGGGAAAAGTTAAAATCATGTCATCTATCTTTAAGAGGGTGAAGTAATCTGCCTCCCAGCAATGAGCAGCTCGCTGCCCGTGTGATCCAGAAGAGCATAAACATGGGGATGAAGGAGCAGGATCAGACCGCCTGTTACACTTGAATGACTGAAAAAACAAAATACAGTTGACATGACTCACACACACAAACACACACACACGTTTAGAAAGTCCTCATCTCCTCTTTCAAGGTTTTCTGTTTATAAGGCACCAAGGTAGCAGCGTGCATACACATATTAATATTTCTTTTTCCTTCTACAATCATTAGTGTCAAATTCATATTTCTAGGACGGTGTTCAAGTGCAGCTTGTGGTAAAAAAAAATATAAAAATAAACACCTGCATGCCGTACACTCATATTCTCAGTTTTTATACAAACTTGACACAAAAAGAACACCACTGGAGGACTTTTTAAATGAAAGTGCTTTACAGGGACTGGACCAAGCAGGTTTAAATTATCCACTGGAAGTTAAAAAAAAAAAATTAATAAAGTAAATAAAATAGGTGAGCGCAGGTGGTTGTAATACTTCTCTATAAAATTACAAAGTGACGAATAATTAGATGGAGTGGCTGGATGAGCGATGAGAGGACAGCTCAAGAACTGGATGAAAAAGGGGAGACAGAGGGGAAGTACTTGTCCTGCTGGAAGTCAAAATGTGAAGTGAATGTCTTTCAGGCAGGGCGAAGTTTACTGGGCACTCACACTGCTTCACTCTTATCTTTATAGCCTACTTGAAAAAGTTGGTATATTGCCTCCGTGTTTCTGTCTCAGTGTTTCTATTTGTCTTCTAATCTTGTTACATTTTATTTTGTTGGTTTGTCCTGGCATCTTCTGCATGTCCAGTCGCCCTGATACCTTCTCTTTATGTTCTTCCTCATTTTATTCATGGTGCATGGTCACACCAAAAACTGTCGCTTTGCCTCCACCGATTGAGGTGATTGCACGGATTTTGGTCTGACAATTTTGATCTGATTGTCTTGGTTATGCTAGGTAGGGCTGTTTGTCTACTCAGCAAGCTGTTTGATGTCCTCTACTTTTTTCCCTTCTAATTAATGATTAGTTAGATTTTGGTCTGTTTATTCTCTGACATGATAACAGATCACTAATCTGCACTGCACATGTCATGGTCTTACTTGGTTACAAACATGGTCCCAGGAGAAAGTTGTTTCTGGCAAACTTCCTACAGTACAACACTTTTTCTGTTAACCTTGTCAAATCCTGATTCTGACTTTCTAGTATTTTTTTTAACTCTCTCTATTTGATTTCCCTTCTTGGCCTGCCATTTTCCTAATGACATGAGGGGTTTCAACTGAATGTGTGAAGTGGGCCCAAGGGTGCTGAGCTGGACACAGTGGCACAAGCACACCTTAATTGGTGCAGCTAAAAAATCTTTCACACGCAACAAAACCATTACAAATATTGCATTTTTTAGAGCATGGGGATGTGATTAAAAAGATAAGCCTAAATCCAAATTGTCAGAGCATGTTCTTAAAAAGTTACTAAATTTATTTCAAACAAAAAGCTGCTAATGTTAGCAAAAACATAAGCACATGCTCTCCCAGTATGGCAAGACTGGTTGTATTAACAGGGTACAGATGGTGCCATTGTTGTTGCAATGCCGTACAGCAACTGGCAAAAGCAAGTAGTCCAGAGGACATTCAGTTCAGCATTACTTTAATGTACTACTTTGAGGTCCCGAACGAAAAATAATGTCAGGCAGACGGGCAGGCAGTGATAATTCATGAGCTAATAAAGCTTTTACTTTCATTGGGATTATGGTTCTCACAGAAATGAAAGCCTAATAAATTCACTGTCCTTTTTAAGCCTAATCTCAGTCTTCATCTGCTTTGGGAACAACAAACCCCATTATACAGATCACTGTTGTTGCTTTACATACACATAAAAATGTACACACACACAAACACACACATGCTGACCTTTGCAGCAGTAGTGTCTGGAGCCAGCTCACACTGGCAGTGGAAGAGAAGTGAAAGGCCACTGCTTAACACATGCATGCACTCAAACAACTGTTGGTGGAATCAAGTGATCTGCTTTTTTGAGATAAAAAGCATTAGGTTTATTGATTTTAGTGAATTAAAAAAAAAGACGACGACATTTGGGACTTATGAAACCTGGATTTTTTCTCCCGCTGACTGTCAGATGTGCTGTCCCCATCTGGTGCTTTAAATAATTTACAGGTGTGTGTGTGTGTGTGTGTGTGTGTGTGCAGGGGGAGGTTTAAGTAAGGACTGCACTGCCAATCCCTACGTGCACCTAAACACCCACCAGGCCCACCCACACTGATGATGCAGCAATTGTGTTGTGTACCGGCAAAAGAATACATTAAAAACTAAGTAATGCACTGACAGCCAGATAATAGACTAAGTCAAACTGTACCTATACATATGAACCTTTCCTTTAACATTTAATTTATCTCTTTCACAAAGAGTTATGATGGCACCCTATAACTATGGTTTCACCTTTGAGGAGGATGTTAGTGTGCTAAATAATTGCACTAGAATACCTTTTGAGAAGCAAAATATTGTGAGTGATGCATGGCTAAGCCTTCCTGACTCATGTTCTCTTAAATCCTTTAAAATCTTAGCTTGATCATTACCTGTGATTTAGCCAAACACTGCATTCTCAAGAGTTGAAATGAAGTTTGCTGAGAGAAGGATAATCCTACTGCTTAAAGATGAAATTTTAAGATGATGCAGGATGACACTGTGCCCTGAGAGAAAGTGTGAAGAACAGCAGCTTTTATCTTTGACTAAAGAGTGAAAACAGCCTCATCCAGATTCCTGACTGAATTTAAACAATTCACTTCAGGCTCATTCCCCAAAACAAAATCTCCTCATCAATCAACGTCATCTACCTCTCTGTCCAAATGAAACAGACACATGGCAGCTGTTTAGATTATTGATTAGTCACAATGTAATGTCAAACACAGGCTGTGTGGGCTTTGTAGCCTACAGAGATCAGCAGTCTCAGCAGCTTCACATACGTGCACTGCAACATTCTTTACGTTCATACAGAGAGTGAACATAATGTGGCTTGACCAGCGCCAGCAATCACACATGATTGATTACGAGGTAACAAATATAACTACGCATATTCAGAGATAAATGAGTGCAAGGGTTGAATCTGACAATGTAGTAGTGCTCGAAAATCAAATAATGTAGAGAGGTAAACATACTAATGTACAGTATGCTTTAGATTTGATTACTTTTGTTCCTAGTATCAACACACATTGTCCCTTGTTTACACCATGTTTCGCATGTGAAAACGGGCTGGGGAGTGATAAACTAGTCAACTGTACATCCAGGTACTAACGGGGGCAGACCCACAGGCACAATGATATGAATAAGACTAACGCTTTAATAGGATCTCTTCATTAGCGAGACAACCTCCCTCTGCCAGTGGGACTTTAAGGTCATTGGCCTGTTTGTAAGTATCTTACGATTTCCCCCTCTGAATCATCCAGGAATAACACAAACCTGAAAAGACATTTTCAGTGAAATGCACCATATTATATATAGACATTCAGTGAAATGCACCATATTATATATAGACATTCAGTGAAATGCACCATATTATATATAGACATTCAGTGAAATGCACCATATTATATATAGACATTCAGTGAAATGCACCATATTATATATAGACATTCAGTGAAATGCACCATATTATTGTCACTGACCTGACATAAATACACTGTGCAGCAAACTTGTCTTACTGACAAAAGACAACTTTGGGAGGATGTGCATAATCTATGAGCAGGGAAGACATTACCTTACTCTAGTTTCCACCACTTGTCAAATTCACAACGGCCCAACAGTTGCACTAAAGCAGGACAATCACTAGGCTACATCAATTACTTAACATAATTATATCGCAAGCAGAATATGTATAAAATGCTGATTTTGAACATAAGTGGTCTGACTAATACATGAAATTTGCATTTCTGTGTGTTGAAAGGGCTTAAGTGACAAACGCATTACTTACTCAAATATCAGTACAGTACAGGAAGGACAAATGAGTTAGAGCACTTATACGTCATCACTTTATCTGCTGGTTCTGATGACAATAAACTAATTGTTTCTTCTGTGGCACCAAGTAATAAAAGAACATCTCCCAAATCTCTCAGAGAGAGAAAATTAAAAACTTATATCTTGGGTCACAAGGTGCACAGATCTGGTTATATGAAAAGGTCATATTAGAAATAAATGCCCAGCATTCATTTGTGAAGAACATATTTTATTCCAATCATCATCATCATAATGTGACTTGTGCGTTGCAACCGCTGGACTAAATCGTTAATCAAAAGACAAGCTAGATTAATTAATAATTAATCTACTTAATAACTTCAAGCCCTACTCCACTGTTATCCTACATTTGAACTTAACATATGTACAAACATTTCAATTGTACTGTGTTTAAAATTATTTGATTTTGTCACAGTTTAATTATTAAAGGTGACCTTCATTATTGCTATCGATGTTTTGACATTTTACAGTATACTGGACTGTACGTAATGCCGTAGAGCTCATTAAACTGACATGCAAGGCAGCAGGCCAGATTCAAACCAGCAACCACAGCAGGTCCTCCTCCACCACACTAAGCCTATAGTGTGCAGAGTCCATCCTAATCAAACCTTATCTGAAAAAGGAAGTGAGGAAGTCTCCACAGAAGCACAGCATGGCAGCAGATGGCCTCCTAGGCCTCAACCATCTGGTGAGGAGACGTCCAATCCGCCGTCAGTATATCGCCTTTCATTTACCCATGATTCCTAAATAGCAAGACCTGCTTCTGCTCCCCTACTACACCGCTACAACATTCCCCTCCACAGACAGAGAACATGCACTCCGATTAGGCTTACAGTCCACTGTCTTGTCTGGGCAGCCAAGAGGCCCACTGCCACGTCACATGTCACACAGCCTAATCAATGAGTGTTAAGCCTTTAGCTGTCACTCTCTGGCCAGCTAGGAGATTATCATCTATCCCTGTGTCAGGGCTGCTCCGAGCGTGGCTTATTTTAAATAGCAATATGCTGATTGCGTTGCTGTCTGTGTGACTGCTTCTTCAGTAAGGAGAGGCTTTTGGGCAATTATAGATGCAGCGCTTAAGCTGCAAAACTGTACTTAAAAATACAATTACCGTCACTTTCTTTTCACACTGTCATCAACATTTCCTTAGTGTCGCATTCCCATACCTCCCACAACAGCACTGTAGAAGAAGGTCTGACTAGTCCACAGAGCATTAGGGGCAGGAGAAAAACATGCTCTGGTTTATTGTCATTTCTTTAAAACAATCACAATGGTCTTTGGCGGAATTAAGTGCCTACGCAATAACGTTGCCTCTGCAAAAAAAGCCTTGGGAAGGAACTTGGAATGTGCTCGTTCAAAAGTTGTTTCAGTTGTGCAACAAAAAACTCAGATTGGGCAGATAGTCAAGCTAGCTATCTGGATTTACCCTGCAGAGAACAATCCCATAAATAACTTGTCTGTACTAACATTTCTTCAACCTTTTTAGCAATTTAGCAATCTTGAAATAGGCTGTATTTGATTTATTGGACATGCCACACACATATATTATAATACATAATATGAATGGCCAATATATGATATTATATAAATACTGTGATATGAGACTAGATATCGTCTTAGATTTTGGATATCGTAATATTGCTATATTTCCTGGTTCTAAAGGCATTTAGTCCCAAATTACAGTTAAGTGATGACATTTTCTGAAATTACCAGACTGTTAGCTGTTCTATTATTCACCTTTAATCACTTAGTTATTATATCCAGATTATTGATGTTTATTTAAAATCTGATTGTGGAAATATTTTGTCAACCCTACAATTTTGTCACAATATCGACATTAAGGTACTTGGCAAATAATAGTGATGTCTGATTTTTCCATATGGCCCAGCCCTAATACTAATATTAGTATAGTAGTATTGTGCTTTATAAATTATGTGGAAATGAAGTGATGAATAACAAATGTGCTAAGGTCAAAAGGGTAACCACATATTCATCAATGATTAAAATCATTGTTAGTTGCAGCACTAGAAATGATTAGCTGATTAATTGATTAGTCAATTGACAGAAAATTAATCTACAAATATTTATAGATCGTTATCTATATATATATATATATATATATATATATATATATATATATATATATATATATATTTCTTAACCGAAAAAAAAAAAAAAAACATCTGATGGTTCCATCTTCTTAAATGTGAAAATGTGCTGGTTTTCTTGATCTTCTAATGAATATTTTGGGTTTGGGGCTGCTTGTCAGACAAAACAAGAATGCTGAAGACGTTAACTTAAGCTCTGACAATGTATTGAAAAAATACTATTAAGTTAATGGATATTTAAAATAAACCTAAATTGCAAATTCTATACCAGTTAGTGACCCTGAACAGTGACTTTAGAGAATGGCTTGCCAGATGTAATTTCTTGGGAGCAGTTTGTATCTGCCTTCCTATAAAGTATTTAGCTGTTAAGTGACATTACAAGTTGGCAGTGACTAAAACCAAGGAACTGGACAACGGAAACTTGCTGTCATGTCTCTGTCAGTAGGTGTGGCCACCTGTCTTGGACTGGCTGTCTTGCTTCTGCTGCTGGTCCACTGGGAAGTTTCACCATGACACACAACACTACAGACTCTCTCGCTTTCAAACCTGCTAGGTGAGCGTGCAACACTACTGAGAGAGTCAAGACTGATGAACCGGTTTCTTACACATTGAAGAAGAAAAAAAAACACGTCTGCTCAGGAGAAACTAGCTCTGTGGCATTGGTGGTACCTTTATGTCACAAATGGAAGCATTCATGACGTTTACATAAATTATTCAGGTAAATGTTTGATTCTGAAAATTATTATTGCAGTTTTAAGTCAAATAAAAGCAATGCAAACAGAACTAGGTACTCCAGAAATATAAGCCTATATGTATGTAGATGTGTACTATAGTGATTGCATAACTAATGGCATTGGGCCACAGAGTCAACATTCACACCAGTAGACTGAGGGCAAATAATATACAGTACCCTGTAAACAACTGTGGAGATGCAACTACTCCTCCAACCCTGTGGACACACACACACACACACACACACACACACACACACACACACACACACTCCTTATTAGTGGGCAGTGTTTACGCTGCCCACTTTGATATGATATCTCCGTATCCATATTCAAACCATATTCCATGCAGACAAATTAAGGGAGAGCAGAAGTGTTAAGAGGAATTAAAACATCCAATCTATATTTTGCTAGAAAACAATAACTAAGTCCATTATTAGAAATATGCCATCAAGCACACATGAAATCGAATATCTCGCAGACAGCTTAGACAAACCGAAGTCACCTCTTAAATTACCCACATTGTCAAATAATCTTTCTATAAAAGGAGTACATTGGGGTCTTCATCGGCTCCCAACGCGCACAGACAAGCTTTTGGTAAAAACGGCAATGATAATCAGATTTATTCAGATGCTTGATAGTTAAACTAAAGGTAG
Source organism: Etheostoma perlongum (assembly GCA_026937815.1). NCBI lineage: Eukaryota > Metazoa > Chordata > Actinopteri > Perciformes > Percidae > Etheostoma > Etheostoma perlongum. The sequence goes on along the minus strand of CM049371.1, from coordinate 21,159,971 downwards.
AGGTATGTTTGCCGTTTCACCGCGCGCACACACATAGCCTATAATATTACAGTCAGTGCAGGTGAGGCGTCATGAGAGGCGCTCCGAAGGGCAGCGCTTTCTGGATTACTCACCCCATTGCCGCGGACTTGAGGAACAACTCCTTTTATATGCTCTATTGGCTCCGAGTTGGGAGGATATAATGTTTTAAAGCGCAGTCAAAGTCCGCAGATGATTAGCGGCAAAACCGCCTGCTTCGAACAAGTCCTCCTACTGCTAAGAGACAACTGAAATAGGAGAGCACGTAAACTCGATTCAACGGGTTTGAAGCTCTCTCTCTCTCTCTCTCTCTCTCTCTCTCTCTCTCTCTCGCTCTCTCTCTCACTGAACCCCAGTCCTTTAGCTAGGGAAGTTTTTCCTCTTTGCTTTTTTGATTTCCCCCCTCTTCAGATAGCCTACGCGATCAAATAAATCCCAGATCGGAATGTTTCTTCCTCGCTATCTTCAAACAATCGGCGGTGATGAAGTTAACGCACGTCCCTCCTTGCTCCCCAGCGGGATTGTTTCATATGAAGGGCAGCAGCAGCGACACGGAGCGGTTTCCACCTGCTCACGCTTCTGCCACAACCACCCACCTTAAAACCTGCTAAACCGGTTTCAGTCAAAGTTTTAGCCCAAATTGTGGACCGAAACCTAAATAATTAATACAATAAATATAAACAAAATAAAATGAATGAAACATGCTGTTAAAAAAACAACCGACAACAATGATTGGTTTCCCAAATTCAGGTGCACTTACATGTTTTAAGTGACTTCGATGGCTTTCAGAAGTTGGTCCTAAATTAGCCTAAACAAGCAGGCTTAACGGTTTTAGCACCTTCAGTTAAATATGTATTTGGTTTATTTTCGACCGGTGGTATTAACTTGCCTATCAGAATTTAAACGACTTTGATATTGACCGTTGGTCCTGTTTCAACTGGCAGGTAACGATATCAATCACTGGCAGGTGCGTGCGCTCCCGGAACCATTAAAACATGTTTATTTGTTCTGGAGGAAGGGTTTCGGCGACGTACTGGTCTGGGACATCTTCTAAAAAACGTCGTTTGCGTTTGTTACGAAAGCAAAGCTCATTCGCGTGGTACAAAGGTGTGTTTTCAGTTCTATTGCAAACATGATTTTAATGTAACTTTTGTTTTGTATGTGCTTTAGCTAACATTAGCTAATCGCTAATAGTGATTGCATAACTAATGGCATTGGGCCACAGAGTCAACGTTCACACCAGTAGACTGAGGGCAAATAATATACAGTACCCTGTGAACGACTGTGGGAATGCAACTACACCTCCAACCCTGTGGACACACGCAGCGTGTTTATGTCCACTCGTAGTAGCTAAACAAATAAAATATAACACGTACATGCTAGTCGTGTTTTGTTGTGGTGTCCAGTGTTTTTTTTTTATTTATTTTTTTAGCTTTTCCTCTGTCATTGCAGCATGGCCGAGACCAATGAAACCCTGAAGAACTACGAGGAGATGTTTGCCAACAGATTTTCAGCGGACGACAAAGAATACCAGGAGTATCTGAATCGTCCAGCTGACATCCCACCCATCGTCGAGGACTGGAGGAGTCGTGGAGGTGGAAACCACAGAGGCAGGGACAGGTAATGTAACGTCTATATCTGGAACTAGCTAACAGGGCGCCCCTAATCGTTATTTGAACTGGAGCTAAAGAGATATTTCTCTCTTTAGTCATTCAAGGTTACGATTCTTAGCTCTTTCCTTTCCAAAAATACTCCATCAACTGGCTGTACAGTTTAAAATTTTGTCCAAAATCATCTCTGTTGATATCTCGAAAATGAATTACGGTATATTGTGGGTCTAAAACCATGATTAGTAATGTTTCCCTCGTTGAAGATGAGGTTTAATGATTTTGATTTGTTCAGTAGAGCTGGGCAATATGGAGAAAATCAAATATCACGATATTTTTGACCAAATACCTCAATATCGATACCACAACTATATTGTAGTGTGACTATTGGTGCTTTCACAAAATTTTGACATGATATTTTTGATAAATAATCATCTATGTGGGAAAATACAAATAATAGCACAGTTACAACAGGTAAGTTCAGAAAAGTACATCTCTTTACTATAATACAGCCTTTAAAACAAGGAAAAGACAACACTAATGCCATATGACCATATCCAAAATCTAAGATTATATCTAGTCTCTTATCACAATATCGATATAAATCGATTCATTGCCCAGCTCTATTGTTCAGGTTACAAACAAAGGTTTTATTTAGATTACACACTTCTATAGAAGATGTTAAGTGCTTCAGGATAAAAGACAAAACAACAGTCATATAATAAAGACACAAGATTAGTCTTTAGTACTCCTTTTACATGCACTTAAGTAATAACCATGTTATGGTTGACTTTGTCCTCTAACCTGATTTTGTGACCATCATGTAAAGGAGAAATCTGGTTTCTTTAATCGGATCAAGAGGTTATAGAAACGGCAGTGAACATAGATTTACTCTGAAGAAATTGTGTAACTTAGTTTCTATCTTTTTAACTGTTCCATGTATTTTTTTAATGCTATTGGTTGTACCTGTTTTTATTGAAGACTGATTGTTAATTCATGTTGGTCTCATCTAGGTACCAGGACCATCGAGGTCGTGGTTGGGGAGGAGGTCGTGGTTGGGGAGGGGAACATCGTGGGCAACAACACTGGCATGACAGAGACAGAGACAGGCACTGGGGGCATGGAAGTGGGTATCAGTCAGGTCCTCCAAGCTCCAACCAGGGATACAACTCCTATCATCAGAGACCACATTATGACCGCTGAGCTCTACTCTAATATCTTGGGTGTTAACAGTATTCACAGTCTTACAACTTGCATTCTTGACTCTCATTTCCAGTCTCATAAGCTGAGTATAAGACACAATGTTTGAGCAATATATCAATATTAATAATGTGCTGTTGATCATTGTAATTGTGTGGAACATTTTTTATTGTTGTGACAGTTTTCTTTGTCAGAATTAAAAATACAAAGACAATACATAGTCCAGTCTTTCCCAGAATTATTTCTGAAATGTGACAGCAAAAGAAAACCGATCCTGTTTGACTTCCACTTACCTTTTACAAAATACAGCCATTCCTTCCTATATATATATATATTGCAAAGAGTGAATATGAATTTCCAGAGAAAATTGTTTGTAATGCAGCTTTATTTTTGTGTCAACATTGTTTAAGGATACAGATGAACTGTTTTTAATAAAAATGTACTTTCTTAATTAGTGGGTTTTGTTTTGTAAGGTTATGGGGCTCAGTGTCAGTCCTTGTCAGCATAACATTAAGTTTTCTAGTATTATTTATTGAAGGGATACATCAATATAAAGCACTGGATCAATATTGAGGGGGATCGCTCAAGTTCACCCTTTTTTTGTTAAATATGGCTTATTCTGTCCTCTTCAGGCCATTTAAATCCTTCACATGAAGTAGAAGGAATATTTACTCTTCTTTTGAGAATTAGAATTGGGGTCTTAAACTAGCTACCCAGGTGCCAGATCTGGTCTGTAAGACAATTACACACACACACGTGTTTAAAATTTATTTGTTACAGTTTGCTTAAATAATTTTTGGTTCCCCCCATTTTATTTTGGAGTAACCATTTTCATTTGTGGCAAGGCTGCAAAAATTGTTCTTTTTGAAAGCTGTGCCTAACTGCACAACTTGTCAACATGAACATTTTGGCAATTTTGTTTTAAAGACAGTGATGGTGAAACTTTCACTTATTATCCATCTTAGAAGTGGTGGTTTTAAGATTCTTTCCCCAAGTGGAGTGTATCTGTGTCCCAACCGGCAGCACCAGTCGCATCAAATGCTTGCTTAGGGTGGGGCAATTGTTGGGTCATTGGAAATGGAGTGTTGTCTAGACCTACTCTATCTGTAGTGTCCTGAAATACAGTAACTGTTGTTATGATTTAACTCTATAAATGAAATTGAATTGGTCCCCATGGAACCAGACCTGACCAGTGGCCCCTAGGTAATTTGATGTAATTAATTGTGTTTCAAAACTCTCACTTTCAGGCTCAGAAATGAATAATTTACCAGTTTCACTGTTTCAGCCTTTAATGTCAGTCTAATGGATGGCACATTTAACCAGATGGCCAGAACAACTGTGTGGAGGGAAAGCAGCATTCCCCATTAAATGGCTCAGCAGAAGCCCAAGAACAATAGTTCACATTGTGAAAAGCAACTGAAATATTTATGTGCATCATTAATACATTATTGCTACATGCATCATTGGCTATGGCATATGTAGCTCATTGCCTAAAGATGTCAGCACTTGTATATCTCAGTCCTTTCACAGCAGATCTCAGTAACAAATGGTAACTTGGACACATTTCTCCACTGTACTGTTCCACAACATAAGCAGACACTGCATTGTTTTATGCTGCCTGAATTCTGGGGTTTCTATTTATGGCCAGGGGGAAGACGTAGTTAACCCTTCATTTGGACTTCAGCAGTGCAATCAGCTGTGGTGATAAGAGAGGGAGGAGGTTAGGGGAGAAAGTGTGTGGGGGTTGTGCTGAAACTGGCACACAGTGAGGAAGGCTGTGATCACCACTGTAATCAGTTTAGATTAGAGGAACTTCCCACCAGATGGCTGCATCTTCACAGTGCAGGGATTTGCTGGACAAAGAAGGAGACAGTAAATGTAAAACAGAATTATTGGCAAAGATATATAAAAATGTAGGCTAACTGTGTAACTGTTGCTCTTTGGTGGCACAGTATATACAGTACATTAGATTAGTGTCTTCGCCCTATGTTAGCTGAGTCCTGCAGCGGTCAGGGTTCAAGTCCGACCTGCGGCCCTTTGCTGCATGTCATCCCCCATCTCTCTCCCCCTTTCATGTCTATCCAATCCACTGTCACTAATAAAGGGAAACGCCCCACCAAATAATTAAAAAAACATTTCAGTTATTTAGTGGAACATTTTTGTTGGACAGCTGTCTGTTAAATGTAAGGCTGCAGCCTGCAGCTAGTTAGCTTAGCATAAATACAGTAAACAGCAAGCCTAGCTCTATCAAAAGGTTAGAAATGAAAAAAAAGCTAACTATCATTCTGTCTGTTTAATCTGTATTATTTCTGTTATTTCCTGCGGCGAACAAGCACATTTCCCAAAATTTAAAATCATTCCTTAAATGGTCAGGCAAAATCATATTTCTCTTGGTCCAGATTGAACTATTGCATAACTATTGGATGGATTCCTATGAAATCTTTAAAAGACATTCATGGCTCCAGAGGATGAAGTCTACTGACGTGATCCCTTGACTTTTCCTTTAGCACCACCATGATTGGGCACTTGACATCTGCAAAACTAATATCATTCCCATCAGCCTCAGCTGCACTTCATGCTTAGTGTTAGCAAATGTTAGCATGCTAACACGCTAAACTTATTTGATGATGAATGGTGAACATAAACATTACACCTGCTAAACACCAGCATGTTAGCATTGTCACGTGTTAGCATGTTAATGTTAGCATTTAGCTAAAGCACCGCCTACAATCTCACAGAATCGCTATCACCTCTGTCTTTTGGCACTTTTTCCGCGTGAACTCACTACAACCTCAAAACCTGCTTTGAATTTGGATGTAGTATGGAGTTTTGGTAGAGAACTAATGTTAGAGTTCCAAATGAAAACAACTGATAGGCTCCTGACTAAGATACTGTACATTGACATGCTCCTAAAATCCTCGGGACCTCGACCCTGTATAAAGTTCACATGGCTACCAAGACTAATACGGGTCAACATGTAAATAAGGTCCACAGTTATCTTATACAATCATAGAACTCATCTTGTCCATAGAGCATAGCATTTGAATTTGAGCCTTTTTTCTATAAAATCTATAAAATCCATTGCCTATTACATTTTAATTAATCAGCTGTTAATGCAGCATGATACTTGGAGAGTGTAAGAGAAGGAAAACAATAGAGAGAGCCACAGTGAGGGACCAGTGAGAGTCCACTCTGCCTAGTCTGCCAGGCTGTCAGGCTTCATGTAGCCTGTTTGGGACGATGCAATGTGACAGCAATGGAGACAGTGTGCTGGGGGCCATGTCCTTGATGACGAACTTATCCACTACAATCATCACATCCCCCCCCCTCCCCTTGTACGTGCATACAGACATAGGCTACACGTGCGCACAAAAACACCACAACCTCCCCCCACACACACACACATACAGATACCACATTCCCCCACCCCCTGCAGCACTCGGCGACCTACATCTGGTGTGGGAGAGTGCAGAGGCTAAGGATGGCCCAGGCCAGCCAGCCCTCAGTAGACAGTGGGGAGTGATCATGTAGCATGTGACATGTGTGAATGGTGGAGTACTCTTTCTGTTGAAATAAAGGCCCCCAGCTTTGTTTGCTACATCAAGATCTGTACACAGTTGTACACCTGTCACATGAACATACACACATGCAGAAAGAAAGCACACACTCATACATGCACTTTGACTTAATAAAATATCCTAATAATTGCAGCTGCAGATTAGATTTGATGACATATTGTCCCATGCTCATCCAAGTGCGTGCTCCTTAAGTTAATCATGCAGCCGCACAAGTCATCCATGTAAAGATGGTGGACTACGCTGCCAATGGGGCACTTGTCAGACTGATTGTATTTTCTACAGGAAGACATAGGCTTTAATAACACTCAGTGGTGGACAAAGTACTTAGCTCCTTTACTTAAGTAATACAACAACGTAAAAATGACTCCATTGCAAGTAAAGTGCATTCAAAACTATATTTAAGTATGATATTACAGTATCTGTCAGCTAAGTAGCAAAAGTCACTTTACTCTTTTTGCAGAAAATTGTCCCCTGTGACATTATGACTGATGCATCAATGCACATGTAGCATTTTACTGTTGTAGCTGCTCGAGGTGGAGATGGCTTTAACTTTATATACAGGTAGTTTAGTCCAGTGGTTCCCAACCTAGGGTCCAATTTTGATAGATAATTCTAAGGGGGCCATTAGATGAGGAATTGGGAACTATTGGGAGAGGAAAGAAGAAAAAACAACGTTCTGCTACACACATTTGTATTAATCTTTCAAAACATTATCTTATTTAGCTTTTTGTGAAATGTTTGAGTTCCACTGCATCTCTTTAGCCTTAAACAGTTATTTAAATAAAATCATCTGAGTAGTTTAGCGGATCCATCTGTCTTTTTGATGGAACTGCTGGCAACTCAGACATCTGAAATGCAACAAGGGGCCACAACTAACACTGCTTTATGTAAGAGATCACAAGCCACAAAGGTTGTATTTAATAAGCAAATCATATTTCATGTAAAATTGCAGTATGGAAAGTAACTAGGAACATATGTTATCCTCTGAAATTAAAAATGTTAAATTAGCAGAAAATGGAAATACTAAAGTAAAAAAGTATCTCAAAATTGTACTTGAGTAAATGCACTTTGTTGTTACTTTCAACCACTGTGAATGCAGCCACACACATTAAAGTAAGAAATATTCTTTCACTCCATCTCCAGAACCAAGAACTTGGTGAGTAACGAGCTCCAGTCAACTGAGCCATCTGCCAAGAGGTTCCATCCACTGTTCAGTGCATCTCCATCATCCAAACCTGTGCTTTGCTACAGGGACAGGCTGACATAACATCTGAATCATACACAACACACACTACACTGAGAACCTTTTCAGTGTGGCAGAAATGATGCTGTTTGGTGAGTGATGTTTGACTTTCAAAAATGCAATGTCTCAGCCATCTTTCTTTTTTCTTTGAGGGAAGGACATTCTTAAATTCACAGTGTATTACATGGAAATTTAGTTTTCATTCTTCAGCCTGCTGTGTGCTTATATTGCTAACAAGGCTGCATTCAGACTTCAGGATGATGAGCATCAACACCATGCAGTGCACCTTATCAATCCCCCAGTGAACATATTTACATTGATGAATACTAATGAAAGTCAATAACTTATTTTCTCTCTTCTTGGCAGAAATACACTTCCAAAGTATCCAATAAAAATAATATATTCCAAAACAACAATGCAAAAATAAATACATTTAAACAACTGAAGTTCAAATTGAGGAAGGTGACAAAGAACTGACAAGAAACACTTACACAAGTATCATATGCAAATACAGTGGGTACGGAAAGTATTCAGACCCCTTTAAATTTTTCACTCTTTGTTTCATTGCAGCCTTTTTCCAAAAATCAAAAAAGTTCATTTTATTTCTCAGTAATGTACACTCAGCAACCCATCTTGACAGAAAAAAACATAAATTTAGAAATTTTTGCATATTTATTAAAAAACAAAAACTGAAATATCACATGGTCATAAGTATTCAGACCCTTTGTTCAGTATTTAGTAGAAGCACCCTTTTGATCTAATACAGCCATGAGTCGTTTTGGGAAAGATGCAACAAGTTTCTCACATCTGGATTTGGGTATCCTCTGCCATTCCTCCTTGAGGATCCTCTCCAGTTCTGTCAGGTTGGATGGTAAACGTTGGTGGACAGTCATTTTCAGGTCTCTCCAGAGATGCTCAATTGGGTTTAAGTCAGGGCTCTGGCTGGGCCATTCAAGAACAGCCACAGAGTTGTTGTGAAGCCACTCCTTCGTTATTTTAGCGGTGTGCTTAGGGTCATTGTCTTGTTGGAAGGTAAACCTTCGGCCCAGTCTGAGGTCCAGAGCACTCTGGAAAAGGTTTTCGTCCAGGATATCCCTGTACTTGGCCGCATTCATCTTTCCCTCGATTGCAACCAGTCGTCCTGTCCCTGCAGCTGAAAAACACCCCCACAGCATGATGCTGCCACCACCATGCTTCACTGTTGAGACTGTATTGGACAGGTGATGAGCAGTGCCTGGTTTTCTCCACACATACCGCTTAGAATTAAGGCCAAAAAGTTCTATCTTGGTCGCATCAGACCAGAGGATTTTATTTATCACCATCTTGGAGTCCTTCAGGTGTTTTTTAGCAAACTCCATGCGGGCTTTCATGTGTCTTGCACTGAGGAGAGGCTTCCTTCGGGCCACTCTGCCATAAAGCCCCGACTGGTGGATTGCTGCAGTGATGGTTGACTTACTACAACTTTCTCCCATCTCCCGACTGCATCTCTGGAGCTTAGCCACAGTGACCATTGGGTTCTTCTTTGCCTCTCACCAAGGCTCTTCTCCCCGATAGCTCAGTTTGGCCGGACGGCCAGCTCTAGGAAGGGTTCTGGTCGTCCCCAAACGTCTTCCATTTGAGGATTATGGAGGCCACTGTGCTCTTAGGAACCTTAAGTGCAGCAGAAATTTTTTTGTAACCTTGACCAGATCTGTGCCTTGCCACAATTCTGTCTCTGAGCTCTTCAGGCAGTTCCTTTGACCTCATGATTGTCATTTGCTCTGACATGCACTGTGAGCTGTAAGGTCTTATATAGACAGGTGTGTGGCTTTCCTAATCAAGTCCAATCAGTATAATCAAACACAGCTGGACTCCAATGAAGGTGTAGAACCATCTCAAGGATGATCAGAAGAAATAGACAGCACCTGAGTTACATATGAGGGTCACGGCAAAGGGTCTGAATACATATGACCATGTGATATTTCAGTTTTTGTTTTTTAATAAATATGCAAAAATTTCTAAATTTCTGTTTTTTTCTGTCAAGATGGGTTGCTGAGTGTACATTACTGAGAAATAAAATGAACTTTTTTGATTTTTGGAAAAAGGCTGCAATGAAACAAAGAGTGAAAAATTTAAAGGGGTCTGAATACTTTCCGTACCCACTGTATGTACCTACATACATAGCTCTTATAACCTTAAAGAAAAATAAATTATATAAAAAAAGTACAAGAACACAATACAGATATAGATAAAAGAACAATATCATCAATCACTATTAAGGAAATATGGAGTAAATTGTCTATTATTACACAAGACGTGGGTCTGTTGTGTATGTATCTATGTGTATTTCATATTTCCTATACACCTGTGTACCAGGTGTGCATGGACTTTTCATTACATCCACTTTTTGTAAGGCTTGTATTTTAAACAGTGACACAGAAAAACAACAATGACCTTCCTCTTTCCTCCTGTAAAAATATGCAACAAAAGCTGGGGGGTTAGTGACGCTGAGTCCAATAAGTGTGTATGTGATAATTAATTACCAAACAGTCTTACATCATCAGAATACAGATTGCATAATTCTCACCAGCTGGACAAGTGTGGAAACTGACACACACACACACACACACACACACACACACACACACACACACACACACACACACCATCATCCCTGCAGGGTGATGTTGTTGTGAAGTGGTCACACCTAGATATGGGTCTCACACGTCTCACATCAGGACATTCTGTATAAAGGATTTTAAATCGATTACAGCCACTGATTTCAGGACGACCCAATTCACCCTTATGTGGTTTAATCAGACTGCACAAAGGAATATTGGTGATGGAATAGGACTGTATTTACTTACATTTAATATCTCTTTAATCATCTTTTTCTTTACACATCATCTACTGCATGTGTATAGATGGATATGGATTTGTATGCACTACCGTCTTCTGTTGTCTGGACTGTGTAGGTTTTTATAAATATAAATTAAATTAAATTTGTTGTGTGAGAAAGGTAGGCGTACTAATGAGCTCTGGCTTCAGCTCTGCTGATATCTGCACATTATTTTGTGGCTGTTTACGCACTCAGGTGCATTACTGTTTTCAGATGATCAAATTAACATATATATTATTCCATTGTGGTTTTCAAACATATAACAAACAACATAATATGGCACCCAAAGAGCTCAATTGGTAGAGCGGGCCCATATATAGAGGCTTACTCCTCGACGCGGTGGGCCTGGGTTCATCTCCGACTCCATTTCATGTCTGGAGAGTGTAATCATGTCATCAAAATAAAGGCTAAAAATGCCCCCCAAAAAATCTTCAAGCAACATAATAAAACCAAAGCCTATGTGTTCCAAGCTCTCTTCATGGTATTAATTTAGGCTACAAACAACTAAGGAACTTGCTTTTCGCGGCCTCTGTGAATGTGATGTTCCCCAGTTTGACCAAAGAATGTGCCCTCACAAAGAACAATATTTGTGCTACTACAAATGGAAAATGATATGGAATAAAAGCCTTTCTCTCTGTTGCTTATGGCAATGTAAGTCCAATCATTTCAGTTATGTGTCACAGGTTGTCAAAAACAGCGGAAGCATAAATACTCTCCCCTGCTGTCAGTGTTCAAATAGAAGGCTCAAACCAAGAGAGACGGCCCATTCTGCTGCTATCTACCCACACGCACGCACACACGCACGCACGCGCCCACACACACACACACACACACACAAAAAACACAAAACACATTACTGACATGAATTTGTAATCTAATAGCTGTAAGAAAATGCTTTTATGGGGAGAGTTATTCCCCATAAGCTTCATATTTGGCTTTTAATGACATAGTATTAGTGGAAACTTCCCTGTGATAATTTTCACAGCTTTCATGAAGCTAGCTTTTTTTAGTCCCTTCAGACCTTGAACAGTTTTTCTACATAACACAGGTGAGAGGAGAGGACCTTCAGTGCTGTGGTCTATTTGTTCTCATGATTTCTGGAGCATTAAGTGTCTGGTGGGTGGTGAAAATCTGTCTCATGTCTCAAGGTAATTTATTATATTTTATTTTATATTTCTTTTATATAAAGGCTGTCTAAGTGGGCAGTCAGCGGGGAAAAGCACTCAAGTACCGGTGATGACTCACCTGACAGCCTCCGTAGATCACACTGGCAATAGCCCACTCACAGCTGTCAAAAGTGGCCTTGTTTCCATCGCCTTTCTTGTACAAATGTACAGATGATAAAATATAATAGCATCTTATCTCTGTGCTGTAGAATTTATTTTCACTGGAAAAATAAGAACAGAGCACATCCAGCAATAATTAATCTGGTGTTATTAAGATCTGCGTTTGGATTTAGGAGGACACAACTGAGGCTAAAATGATAATGCTGATTGTTTTCTTATAGTAGTTATAGTTTGTTTTTAGGAAAACAATGCTTTGCTGTACTTTTGGCATTTTTAGCTGTGAGGATGTTCAATTGACTTTTAATTAGGTAAAATATCTAAATACTTATTTCACTAGTGGCTTTTTCTACCTCCTACCCTTCCTCACAAAGGAAGTACATTTACTAAAATATTAAATACACTTTCAGGTACTTTACTTTCCATTTTCTGCTACATTTTACTCCACTACATGTATTTTTATAGTAACCTTTCAGAACCTTTCAGATTCATATTTTACATTATTTTACATGTGACACAGGATATGCTTTTATAAAATATAACACATTGTGACTGCTTAAAATAATTCTGTCTAGTTGGGTCTAGTTCATTATTTCACAAGAACTTCGTTTTTTCTTTTTCCAATCCCATTAATCATCTCACAACTTCTCAGATGGAGACCTATATGTTCTTGTATATTTTTTATTTTAACATTTATTTGTTTTTGTTTTATGTAGCCTACCTCTTATTTATCCTTTTACTTTCTCTATGTATCTGCACTATTGCTGTCTCAGTACTGCTGTAACAACCTGCTGTGTTCCCCGCTGAATCAATGAAGATTTATCTTAATCTTAATAATCTTGTGACTGATTAGAGGGGTCTTGACACTTAAGTTGGGGACCACTTGAATAAACTATGCAAATATATATAAAGTTACTCCCGCTCGACGAACTACAACAGCAAAATACTTCATACATCCATAATCCATATTACCATTAGTATATATGCCATTTTTCTGTAGAACCAGTACTTTTACAAGTTCATGTTGCTGATGATTCTTATGCACTTTTACCTAAGGACAATTTTAAATGCAGGAATAGAGTATTGTTACATTGTTAAAGTATAAGATTCTGAATACTTTCTCCATCACTGTGTTTGTCTTTGACTCATGCTGTTCAACGTTACATTCTCGCTCAGATTGTTACATTGTGATAATTAAAAGGCCGGAAGAGGCAAATATAATGTTTAACAGAATTTTTTTTTTTTTTTTTCTATCCCACGCCATGTTGGAAACAACTGATCTATCTTTCCCACTCCCCCATTTAACCTGTTTATTAATCTGTATGGAGTATCTGGCCACCTAGTGACAGAACGAGGAATGATACATTTTTTATGCAAGACCAACTTTATCTGGAGTTTATCAAAGGAAACAATCTTACCACATTATATTGGCATATTGTCATTAAGCTGAAATAAACTTTTGAAATTATTTCACCAAAAAAGTACCGGACCATTGTTATTATTTTTTACATTTTAATGAAGTGCTAAGCAAACATGTAGTCATAACTTACAGCATGTACAGTACCACTGGCAAAGTTACACAACACACATGGATCCTTGATACAATGCAAAAACAAAGTACTTGAAGACACCTGCTGAATAAATGATAACAGTGCATGATAAAAAAAATATGCAAATGTTATACTTTCTGTAAATGCATCACCAAAAGCTGAGAAAATAACTAAATGAAATAGCGCCAGCCAAGACATGGTAGCAGTCTCACTAGTTCCCCTTGCAGCTTACTGATAACGACACACAGACAGGACAACAAAATTTTGATATTTTACAAATGATGAAACAGTTTATGCCACAAAAGCTTTTCTTCATACAAGAGCTGTGATTTTCTCATATCTCCGCTTGTTTCCACATTCTTGATCATGTCTATACACCGCTATTATATAGACAGATACGCACATACACACTCTCTCAAAACACACACACACTCTCTCTCTCTCTCTCTCAAACACACACATTCTTTATTCCAAGGGATCATGAGGCACTACGTTTATCTCCAGCAGTCCAGTCTTCACAGCAGTCTGGCTCAGTGTACGTGCATGACACCGTGTTAAGTCTAGGTGTAGTAGATGATCTCTGGTATTTGCCCATCCTCCACTGATGTGCCGTTATTATTTCCTGGTGAGCTAAAAAAGAAAAAGGTCGTCTTGGTCCCCGTTGCTGATTCTTGGGTCACTTTCTTTAACCCTTTTGTGCCATAGTGAGAGTCTGGGCCCTGGGGTGAAAAAGCAGGTAATAGGTGAATCTGGGTTAAAGAAGTTCATGTGCATTTATAGAAATATACACATTATAAAACACAAGTTTAGACTGACCTTTAAGGTGGCACATGCAGTGTAGCTGACACTGGGTAGAATTTCCACAGGCTCTTTGAACATCACTCTGAAAGTGTTGGCTGTGCCGTCACAGTTAAAACCTGTGTCGTTCTGCCCCAGTGTAATGCGTTTGTCACTCTCTAAAATCTGCAGAACAGGATAATGTCTTTAGTGAATGAACAACAACATGCAAAGGAAAACAAAAAAATCCATGTTATAACTATTAAAACACAGCTGGCAAGGTACTCTGTTTCTGTGTTTATACAGTGAGGAAAATAAGTATTTGAACACCCTGCTATTTTGCAAGTTCTCCCACTTAGAAATCATGGAGGGGTCTGAAATTGTCATCGTAGGTGCATGTCCACTGTGAGAGGCATAATCTAAAAAAAATTATCTAGAAATCACAATGTATGATTTTTTAACTATTTATTTGTATGATACAGCTGCCTTTGTTTGCAATTCCAGAGGTCAAACGTTTCCTGTAGTTTTTCACCAGGTTTGCACACACTGCAGAAGGGATTTTGGCCCACTCCTCCACACAGATCTTCTCTAGATCAGTCAGGTTTCTGGGCTGTCGCTGAGAAACACAGAGTTTGAGCTCCCTCCAAAGATTCTCTATTGGGTTTAGGTCTGGAGACTGGCTAGGCCCCGCCAGAACCTTGATATGCTTCTTACAGAGCCACTCCTTGGTTATCCTGGCTGTGTGCTTCGGGTCACTGTCATGTTGGAAGACCCAGCCTCGACCCATCTTCAATGCTCTAACTGAGGGAAGGAGGTTGTTCCCCAAAATCTCCTAATACATGGCTCCGGTCATCCTATCCTTAATACAGTGCAGTCGCCCTGTCCCATGTGCAGAAAAACACCCCCAAAGCATGATGCTACCACCCCCATGCTTCACAGTAGGGATGGTGTTCTTGGGATAGTACTCATCATTCTTCTTCCTCCAAACACGGTTAGTGGAATTATGACCAAAAAGTTCTATTTTGGTCTCATCTGACCACATGACTTTCTCCCATGACTCCTCTGGATCATCCAAATGGTCATTGGCAAACTTAAGACGGGCCTTGACATGTGCTGGTTTAAGCAGGGGAACCTCCGTGCCATGCATGATTTCAAACCATGACGTCTTAGTGTATTACCAACAGTAACCTTGGAAACGGTGGTCCCAGCTCTTTTCAGGTCATTGACCAGCTCCTCCCATGTAGTTCAGGGCTGATTTCTCACCTTTCTTAGGATCATTGAGACCCCACGAGGTGAGATCTTGCATGGAGCCCCAGTCCGAGGGAGATTGACAGTCATGTTTAGCTTCTTCCATTTTCTAATGATTGCTCCAACAGTGGACCTTTTTTCACCAAACTGCTTGGCAATTTCCCCGTAGCCCTTTCCAGCCTTGTAGAGGTGTACAATTTTGTCTCTAGTGTCTTTGGACAGCTCTTTGGTCTTAGCCATGTTAGTAGTTGGATTCTTACTGATTGTATGGGGTGAACAGGTGTCTTTATGCAGCTAACACCTCAAACAGGTGCATCTAATTTAGGATAATAAATGGAGTGGCGGTGGACATTTTGAAGGCAGACTAACAGGTCTTTGAGGGTCATAATTGTAGCTGATAGACAGGTGTTCGAATACTTATTTGCAGCTGTATCATACAATAAAATAAAAATAAAATAGATAAAAATCAAACATTGTGATTTCTGGATTTTTTTTTTTTTAGATTATGTCTCTCACAGTGGACATGCACCTACGATGACAATTTCAGACCCCTCCATGATTTCTAAGTGGGAGAACTTGCAAAATTTTTCAAATACTTATTTTCCTCACTGTATGTTTGGTGGTGTATTTTTCTGCTTGGTAACTGGAAATATTTTCATTTTTCCTTGTGAGCAGATTGGCTTTTTTTGTGAAATGAAAAAATAAAAATGTTTATATTCCTCCCAACAAAAAACATAACTGGTATTGAAACTGGCATATTGTATTGGTACTAAGACAAATGTTACACTTTTTCAGTACAGGAAAAGTGTAAATTGCAACTCTCCATCACAAGCACACTGATGATATTAGCAATGCAGGAGTTCCTCCTTTAACATTATTATGCCTTAATGCCAGACGTTACCTGTATGTTGACCTGATAGTCATTTGGGCCATGTATTGAACCATACAGGCCAAAGCCCACAATGCATATTCTTCTGTTAACATTGAATCTACAGAGGGAGAAAGACAGGCAAAGAGACAATTAGAAAACGCATGTAACTTTAAGTGAGACTGTTCGGATAAACAGCTGACCACCGATGCTCGTCATCTCACCTGATTCTGTCACTGGTACCACTGTACCCCCATCGACTCTCAACCTGCTGGAATCTATTAATGCTGCACTCCTCCCCCCCTGAGGCTGCAGCGGGGCCTGTCGATGTAGTCGACCCGTGGTTTGGGGTTTACTGTAAAGTGTAAAAACAGATTTACCACCTCCCGATCGAACAATATTCCAGACTGGGCAGGCCCTGTTGCACAAGAAAGAATATCAAGCTGGTTTCTGTGGTTTGAGTTGTATGGACACAGCAGGAACATGACGAATATGTTTGGCTAAAAATGGCCAGTAATGTGTTGAAATAAAATACCACTACAGGAAGTGAAACAAGTTTTTATTTTTGTGATGCGCTTACCTGCAGCAAACTCCTCAACAGTCATAAGCGGGAAGCGGATGAGCGGGAGGGCTTTCCCCAGAACCTTCTGTTTGTTCTCCGAGGTCTGGGGAAGCTGTTGTCTGTAACACTCGGCCTCTGCCCAGCGTACCACCGCCCCAAATAAGCGGTTCTCCCTGATGCTGAGTGTGTCTCTTTGCAGCACTGCACATAAGGTTTCTACACATACAAATACACAGAATATTCATCAGTTTACATCCAATCAAGCTGTAGAAAATGAAATATCTGGTCAACAAGACTCACATACCGAGGTCAATATCTGTAAAGCCCTCTGCGTTTATTGCGTCCGCAGTGCTTTTGTCTATGGTGTCTAAGCAGAGACTGGCAAGTTGAGGCTCATCAAATAACCTTGCCTGCAATGAAAGCACAAAAGAAGCCACATAAGTAGGGTTGGGAACCAAAACCTGGTTCCAAATTAGAACAGATTCCAAAATGCCGAGAAGCGGGTACACATGGACTTTCTCCGCTAGCCAAACAGCTGTTTGCTGTCACCACTAAATTCCTTGGAGTCTATATCAATGAATGTTCAAATTTCAAATGCCATACTGATCACCTAACAAAAATGATCTAGATAGGTTGGCCTATTTTTTAAAGTAAGCCATTTTCTCCCACACTTTTAGCACTTCTTACCTTATATTAAACTTTGTTTGAGGCCTAGTTAAACCTTTGTAATGTTGTATGGTCTAACACTTTTCACAGCCACTTGAAAAAACTACAGATTTCACAGATAAAGATCATACAGGCATTAACGTGGTCTAAGCCCAATACCCACACTCGTCCTCTATTTCGTCATCTTGGTCTGTCTTTCCTAATGGCTGCATGATATTCCAGGTTATTCATAGGTTAAAGTACCGATTGTGTGAGAATGTTCCAATCAGTCGTCCCCTGTACTACAAGGGAAAAACACTGAATCACTGGCAAAAAAGCTATGGTTAAAGTGTACGAGCCTGAGTGTAGTTTGTAGGGGACCACAGATCTGGAACGAGCTTGAGGAAAACTTGAAATTGTTGCATTCTGTCTCCATCTTCAAGAAAAGGCTCAAGGAAAAAAAAACATATGCTTGTTGATAATTCCGTTAGTGCTATATTTGTGCTGGGATCGTCCGTCTGTAGTTTATTTTTTTTCTGTATATGTCTATATATTTAGTATCTTACATATGACCATTGTACCTTCTGAAATTGTGTTTAATGATACAATGATGATGTGTGAAACAAACGAAACAAGCATTCTTAACCCAGTGATATGTTTTTCTAAGACGCAATTAATTTTCTTTTTCATTTTTTATTTTTTCATTGTTGTCTTCTTTATTTACTAAATATTGTGTACGAAAATAAAAGATGGGGAAAATAATGTTAATTTGTAAACAGATTTTTCAATATCTTGTATACTTTGTCTGTCAGCAGGATTACAGAAGAATTACTGGCCGGACTTTTGAATGAATGACGGGGAGGATACCCAAATAATTTTTTACTTTCATTAACATTGCGAGATAGGGCATTTGTGCTGCACTCATGTGATGTCAGAATAATCGGAAAAATGAGTTTCCAACTGGGCAAAATTCACCCTGCATTCACATTGAATCATAGGCCATGCAAGGCCTGCGCTCTCCAAGTGCCCTTTTATTTTTCATCTGGGTTTCTTTGGGTAGCTTATGGCTGATTGGATGATGATTCTTCCTTTTACTGTGTTAGTAAAAAAAAAAGCGGTGGTTTTTGATCTGAAAGCAGCCGAGCATGCAGCTTGAAGGCATAGCAGTCAGCATCAGAACTAAATGCTGACCCCAAACAAAGAGCAGCATAAACCAAAAATAGAACAGGTAATGTCATAAAACTCAACCATTGATGGCTGGAAGGCCTAGTGGGGATACAAAGAAAGACAAATGGCTTCATCCTCCACTGTAAAGTCTGCTGTCAAGACAGTTTTCAGCAGATGGAACGAAAGAGAAAAAAATGTTATTTCCTTACTCCATATATTGCCCTATGAAACACCCTTAAAAACAGTCCAAGCTTTTAGTGAAACATTCTGTTCCTGCTCTGCTTTAAAATGCTCTTTTTTTGATGCCCTACGTCTTAAATTGGCGAGTT
The DNA here is from genome assembly GCA_026937815.1 of Etheostoma perlongum. Taxonomy (NCBI): domain Eukaryota; kingdom Metazoa; phylum Chordata; class Actinopteri; order Perciformes; family Percidae; genus Etheostoma; species Etheostoma perlongum. The sequence goes on along the minus strand of CM049371.1, from coordinate 21,141,018 downwards.
CACTTAAAATACTATGAATATATTTTTTTCACTTTCTCCTGGTGGTGTCTGGCCAAGCATTTTCTTATCAACATATACCTGAAAACCCAACAGCAATGTGTGTTTCTAGAAAAAGTGTCAGATTTTCTCTAGACAATCACCAGACATCAATGTTAATGTTTTTCATAGGGACTATTTCTTTGGTAGAAAGTAGATCCAGTAATGTGTGGAAAAGGTCGCCTTCTCTCCCCACCATCTCTCTTTCCACCTGAACTCTGCCTGTTCACACAGACTTTGAGGAAATCAAACTGTGCCCAGATTGTCTCTCTTTCGCCTGACACACTCCGACACACATCTGCTAGACTCTGCTGGACATGACAGATGCTACAATTTGATTCCAACTGTCATCTGGTGTAAAGTGCATCTCGCACAAAACCACTTATTCACCAGACAGTTGAGACAGTTGTGGTGGTGGAAATAAAGGCATTGGAATTGAAGACATCTGTGTGGTATTGATTGACATCCTGCATATCCAGACCACCTTCAAAGGAAAGACATGTTGCCGGCAAACGTAATATTTCAAAGCTTTGAGTACCACAAATTAAATTCAAACAGCGGCAGATCTAGAAGATTTTACATGGGGGTGGCAAAGGGGTGGCGAGAGATCTTGGTAGGGTGGTAGGGGGAAGACGGTACATGGAAACCCCCATATGTAAACGCACTGGTATGCCCTACTAACAGAATGTCTTATTTTACCAGTAATTATGATCGAACAAATGCTATTATAGAGAAACTATAAAACATCATTAGATTAATCTACGTATATATGTAAATCTTTACATATCTAAACCTATATCATATACAGTGAGGAAAATAAGTATTTGAACACCCTGCTATTTTGCAAGTTCTCCCACTTAGAAATCATGGAGGAGTCTGAAATTGTTATCGTAGGTGCATGTCCACTGTGAGAGACATAATAAAAAAAAGATAATCCAGAAATCACAATGTATGATTTTTTAACTATTTATTTGTATGATACAGCTGCAAATAAGTATTTGAACACCTGTCTATCAGCTAGAATTCTGACCCTCAAAGACCTGTTAGTCTGCCTTCAAAATGTCCACCTCCACTCCATTTATTATCCTAAATTAGATGCACCTGTTTGAGGTTGTTTGCTGCATAAAGACACCTGTCCACTCCATACAATCAGTAAGAATCCAACTACTAACATGGCCAAGACCAAAGAGCTGTCCAAAGACACTAGAGACAAAATTGTACACCTCCACAAGGCTGGAAAGGGCTACGGGGAAATTGCCAAGCAGCTTGATTGATTAGAAAATGGAAGAAGCTAAACATGACTGTCAATCTCCCTCGGACTGGGGCTCTATGCAAGATCTCACCTCGTGGGGTCTCAAGAGCCCTAAGAAAGGTGAGAAATCAGCCCAGAACTACACGGGAGGAGCTGGTCAATGACCTGAAAAGAGCTGGGACCACCGTTTTCAAGGTTACTGTGAGTAATACACTAAGACGTCATGGTTTGAAATCATGCATGGCATGGAAGGTCCTCCTGCTTAAACCAGCACATGTCAAGGCCCGTCTTAAGTTTGCCAATGACCATTTGGATGATCCAGAGGAGTCATGGGAGAAAGTCATGTGGTCAGATGAGACCAAAATAGAACTTTTTGGTCATAATTCCACTAACTGTGTTTGGAGGAAGAAGAATGATGAGTACTATCCCAAGAACACCATCCCTACTGTGAAGCATGGGGGTGGTAGCATCATGCTTTGGGGGTGTTTTTCTGCACATGGGACAGGGCAACTGCACTGTATTAAGGAGAGGATGACCGGGGCCATGTATTACGAGATTTTGGGGAACAACCTCCTCCCCTCAGTTAGAGCATTGAAGATGGGTCGAGGCTAGGTCTTCCAACATGACAATGACCCGAAGCACACAGCCAGGATAACCAAGGAGTGGCTCCTTTAAGAAGCATATAAAGGTTCTGGCGTGGCCTAGCCAGTCTCCAGACCTAAACCCAATAGAGAATCTTTTGAGGGAGCTCAAACTCTGTGTTTCTCAGCGACAGCCCAGAAACCTGACTGATCTAGAGAAGATCTGTGTGGAGGAGTGGGCCAAAATCCCTTCTGCAGTGTGTGCAAACCTGGTGAAAAACTACAGGAAACGTTTGACCTCTGGAATTGCAAACAAAGGCTACTGTACCAAATATTAACATTGATTGAAATGGAGTGGAGGTGGACATTTTGAAGGCAGACTAAAAGGTCTTTGAGGGTCAGAATTCTAGCTGATAGACAGGTGTTCAAATACTTATTTGCAGCTGTATCATACAAATAAATAGTTGAAAAATCATGATTTCTGGATTATTTTTTTTTAGATTATGTCTCTCACAGTGGACATACACCTACGATGACAATTTCAGACCCCTCCATGATTTCTAAGTGGGAGAACTTGCAAAATAGCAGGGTGTTCAAATACTTATTGTCTTGGCTGGCTGTAGATCCGCCCCTGAATTCAAGAATCTCAGAGACAGATAACTCAGACCTCAGCACATCAAAACCGTAAAAGTATCTGAATGTGTCTAGGTATAATATCTGATATATCTGGGCATAATATGCATTTTGTATTTTGGATGGAGTGAAATTTAAAAAAAGGCCCATGACATGGTGCTCTTTGGATGCTTTTATATCAACCTTAGTGGTCCTCTAATACTGTATCTGAAGTCTCTTTCCCAAAATTCAGCCTTGGTGCAGAATACAGCCACTAGAGCCAGTCCCACAATGAGCTTTCCTTAGTATTTCTGAGTCTGTAGAGTTTGAGAGGAGAGAGAGGGGGGGCACTGCCACTTTGCTTGTTTGAAAGCCATGATGTCTCTCTCTGATGGGTGGGCCAAATTCTCTGGACAGGTAAAGCAGAGAAAGGGGAGGTAACCTTGCTCCTTATGACCTCATAAGGAGCAAGATTCCAGATCAGCATCTGTGCTTTTTATTTTTTTTATTTTAAGGCAGAGCAGGATTCCCAGGGCTCGGTTTACACCTATCACCATGTTTAGTCGGTGGGGGACCATAGGCAGGTTGGGGGAACTCCTATTAATCTTAAAAATTGTGGGTAAATTGTGTACTATACAACAGATGTGACAATAACCTGAGTGAGGAGCATGAACGCGTTGTCGGCTCTAAGGTGCTTGGTGAGGAACTCCACACAGTGACTCTCCAGAGCAGGCACCGCATACTTCTTGGCAGTATACAGAGTCGTCATCACAGTCTCTGGACCAATGTGGACCTCGTCAGAATACAAGAACCTGCACAGAGGAAACCAAACAATGTGTATGGTTAGGTATTCATGACCTTATCGGCTGCATAATCACACTTTAGGCTGACAAATCTTAATGGCAATGTATTTGCAGTATGTAGGTACTGTCAGCAATAGAAAGTCTTGCTTAAAAAGGACTTAAATAATTATACTGTATAACAAGTAATAAAACATGTCTCACCCAAATCACAGAGCAATCTCCAGATATAGCAGCAACCTACCTATTTTTATAGCTAATGCAAATGCAACTGAACGTAACTATGCACACACAGATCTTTGACTTTTGGTTTTGGTCTGCTTCACATATGGTTGCACACTGTGGTTGTTTTTCTACAGATAATATACTAGTAATTTAACAGACCAGCTTTCTTTGTATGTTAGGAACAATTTCTTCTTACCATTTTTCTTTAAATAAATAAAAAATAAATAATAATAATACAAAATAAAAGACTTCACCTCACTCATCCATGGGTCGTGTCCATTCAAAATGTCCCAAATCAAAGACCTTTCTAGTGAGCCGCTGTTATATGCACTGCATATTCACAAGTCCAAAGACAAACCAACTAATGATTATATTCACTGTATCACCACCACTCACTTTACCATGTCATCTGTCTCCAAATATTCCGCTTATAATTTTTTTTTTTTTCTATTTTAGTTTATGTACCTCTTACTGTTTATTTCTGTTACTTTCTATACTTATCTGTATTTATCCATTTTGTACTGATGCAACAAACGAATTTCCCCACTGGGGAATATTAAACGGTGTATTATCTTATTCATTGTTGATTTATCTGCTGATTTTTGCTTAATTAAACTATTAATTGTGTGATCTATGATTTTCCAGAAAATAGTGTAAAATGAAAATTATAATGCTGGAGTGCCCAAGATGACTTCTTTAAAGTGCTTGTTTTGTCTCATCACATAAGACACAATCATTACACAAGAAAAGTAGCAAATCTTTGTAATTCAGAAGCTGGATGAGAGGCATTTTAGCTTGAAAAACAAAACAATTAATCGATTATCCGAATAGTTGCAGATTACTTTTTTGTTAATCAGGAACTAATCCATTAATCAAATCTAATTGATTCAGCTTCACAGTATACTATACTTAGCTAAATCTTTTAATTCTGGGTTAATGATCTGTAGGTTATCAAATTTATGTTACTGCCAATTTAGCTAGCTCTTTCCAGTGTGCAGTGCAATAACAAAATCACATCCTTCTCCAAATGGCAACAGAGGCTGATTGTTGCTGGATGATCAGATTAGCAACTACTAAGTGGGCTTGTGTCTAGCCAAGTGCACTGTTATCACCTGTCCTACCTGAGCAAGGCGAGGAAGGCAGCCGGTTCCACATCAGGCAGCTCTATTTCAGCCGAGGTTGTGGCCATTCCTCCGTTGAACATGGCATCAAAAACGGCACTGCCAGCTGCCAGGACAAATTTATGGGCCGGTATCCTCTGGGCCTGTCTGCCCTTTCCCACTATAAACCTGACGTCGCTGAGCAGCTCGTTGTTGAAGAGGAAGGCGAAGCGCTCCTTCAGGGAGCTCTTCGTCGCCTGCCAGTTGTACATGGGTTCCCGGTGAAGGCCGAGGACAGGCGGGGAGGCGGACCGGGCAGGGCCGGAGGTTGGCACGTTGGAGAGCACCGCTGCGGCTCCAGACTGAACTGACGGAACCGCGTTGGATGCTGCCTCCTGACCGTCATGGTTTGATGCTAAGCCGCCGCCGACGCTGTCGCCGCTCCCGGTCGCCATAACTACACGCGTCTATGTTTTATTCCAATTCTTCAAAGCACCGTAAATGAACCACGGAAATACCCCGACCGTACCGTCCGTGTCGTGATTTATTTACGTGGTATCCACATAGACATCCATCGCGGCGGATTCCATCATTCTTTGATGTTTAGCTAGCTAACGTTACCTGCTAGCTTGCGTCTCTCCAGAAATGACGCACAAGCACAACTTCCTTCAAAACACTTTTTTTTCACTCAACTTTATTGCGGAGTTCAAGTGCAACAAACAAAATTGATAAAGAAAAGAGCAAAAAAAAAACGAATATACATGGCATACATAATCTATCTAGCTAGGTACAAAGATGTGATATATATATATATATATATATATATATATATATATATATATATATATATATATATATATATATATATATATATATATATAGTACAATTACAGTATACACGTTGTGACTTAAAAGGGGGAGACAGTGGTAGGTTAATAACAAATTCAATTTCCTTCATATGTGCAGCAAAGTTTGTTTTTATTAGTAAATTAACATTTGTGAAATGGACAATTTTGCCATAATAAGAATTACATGTATGATGGAGCTAATAGGTAGTACTGTCCGTATCATTACGTAGATAGACAAGAAAGAAATACATAACTAACTTTTAACTTTGTTGTTGCCAACAAATAGGTAATATATTGTAACCATCCAACAAACACTTAAACAATAATATATAAACAATATTGGAAACAATCCAATCAGCAACCTTTAAAATGGAGGATTTAAACATACTTATCAGTAATTACATGTTTGGTGCCCACTCTATAAATCCTGTTTTTTTCCATTGATTTATTTTTATTATATTAATTTATAAATCAGACAATAAGCATATTTACATCTGCCTCTATATCAATTACACATATAAATGTAAATATGTATTATAAACATAAACACATTTATACATTTATTTGTATAATTAACTTATTTTGTGTTTCATATCGCCTGTATTACTGTATATAATGCACATCAATTGCTTGTTATTAAATTAAAGAATTGTATATACTGCTGGCCGCCGGCTTCAAGTTTTCCAATTGACCACTAGATGTCAGAGTCTGCACTTTCAATAGAAGAACATAAACAAACCTTCATAGCTTTTTTATAGATGATATTGATGAAAAATAAACACATTATATGCCTAGTTATTCTGCTAAGAACCAACGCGTGCTCGTTAATTAAATAAAGCTGCGATAGCCTGTACAGGAAGATCATCCCCAGTCACAGTGAGTCTTAACAGGTGTGTGTGTGTGTGTGTGTGTGTGTGTGTGTGTGTGTGTGTGTGTGTGTGTGTGTGTGTGCGCGCGCGCGCGCGCTCACGTGCGTGAGTTACTGAAGGTAGAGAGAGAGGGAATTGAAGCGAGCAGACCAGAAGATCAAGAGAAAGCTGGAGTTGAATTGGAAGTTTTTGTCTTGTTTTCGGTGTTAGAATCGTGACGTTTTTTATAATCTCAATTCTCTCACATGATAAATCGCTCCTAACAGGTCCGCTATGAGCGCGTCTGCAGGGACTAGAGTGTTTGTGCTCTCCTTGATGTCCATCCCCATCTGCTATTCATTTAATTCCCTCATTTACAGCAACAGGTGAATGAAAATACTATTTTATCTGCTGATTAAGAAACTGCCACCACCAGTAGGCTACAGTAACTGCATAATGCTAATTTGGAAAATTATTTGTTATATATTTTTTTAAATATACATGTTTTCACATTGCATTTAGTGCTGAAGCTTTTTTCTTCGCTGGGTGTTCAACAGTCCTCATCCTGGCCATTTCAGCTCGTTTTATACTCAAGAAGAGGGCTCCAGTAGATCCTCTTTTCTATGGTAAGAACTTACAAATGCCTTTGCATTTCTCGTTGGAACCAAACCATTTTAAATAGTTGTAGACTTTGGCGAGAATATTAATTCATCAGCAAGTCATGAGAAATCATTGGGTTCTGTCCAACTTTAAATCAAAATAGAGCGAGTTTTTGGAGCTTAGGATCCAGTAAATATAAAGTATCTGCTGTAGTTTTGTCACCCAACTGAAATAAATTTAAAATGTCTATCTTACTGCAGTGTATGCAGTGTACGCATTCCTCAGTGTGGTAAATCTGATCATTGGGCTGGAACAGGACAACATCATTGATGGATTTGTGACGTTTTACCTCAAAGAGGCAAGTGTTGTGTTGTAAGTCCTGTTTGTAAGATGTTTATATGCGCCCGCAAACATTTGTACTAATAAATATACCCTATGTTTCAGGCAGATCCACATATTAACACAGCACATGGACACATGATCAGCTATTGGGACGGCTGTGTGCATTATCTCATCTATCTGCTCATGATTGTTGCAATTACTTGGGGGTAAGAGCTATCTATCTATCTATCTATCTATCTATCTATCTATCTATCTATCTATCTATCTATCTATCTATCTGGGTCTTTGGAAATATAATGTGTACATCTGGCTTTGACAATGACAGTGTTATGTGGTTTGCACAGGGACAGTTACCGAGCCATTGGACTCTACTGGGTGGGATCTTTTCTCATGCGTGCCATAGTCTACATTCTTGGGAATGCTGTGGGTAAGGAAGCTACACTATAAATAATGGCATGCTTTTAAATAACTAGTGGAGGGTAGCCCATATAACCCCTCCCTACATACTTTCTCTGAGAATCCTACAACAAAATGGTCCAAACTTAAACTAGAATTGAACACTGCAACGTTTTGATGTTTTGCTGTGTGTCTTTCCCACAGTAAGATATTATCTTGTTCTGTCCTTCCCCAGGGAAATATGGGACCCATGTTAGTCCTCTTTTCCTCCTCCACATGCTATATATCTCAGTGTCTGTCTGGGCCTGCTTCCGTACCTTCAGCCAGCCCTCCACACGGGATTCTCAGTTTCCTGTAAGTCAGGATCAAAACTGGTGGTTATAACAAAAAAAGAATATTATTGGAAGATTCCCATACATAGCTTGTATGCGTGACAGAGCTAAAATGTATGTGATAGAGGGCACAGTTTGAATATCATGTTGTTGCTTTCTTTAAGAGCATCCAGGAGGAGGAAAGAAAATGTTTACTCCACAGACCTCTGGACCTACTTTTCATCATCTACCTCATCCTTGCGTTTGCTTTCTGTGTCTTCAGAGGCCTGGTAAGAGCCCCTTTAGATAAAGAACTGCCCAATGCACACACACAGTGGTAGAATACTGTGTTTTTGTAGAGTGCCTCTGTATTTTGTGTTTTAGGTTGTTCTGGACTGTTCCAGCAAATGGTGTCAAGTCTACACACAGCAATACGAGCCTTACCTAAAAGATCCTTCAGCCTATCCTAAAGTACAGGTAACTCAGTGAAGCTTTAAAAAAACATTTGTTCTAACACTGTCATTGCATACATAGCTGAAGAATGTATCCATGTTTGTCAGATGTTGCTGAACATGCTGTACTCTGGACCATACTACATCATTACTCTCTATGGGCTGATGGTCCCAGGATGTGAGTGGATGCCGGATCTGACTCTTGTACATTCTGGAGCACTGGCACAGGTACGCCCTGCTGTTTGTTTTTCACTCTTGGCTGGTGACCAAGGATAACTAAGCCTTTGTAGTTAAATATCCTGAACTACCACCTTAACAAGTGCATAACAAAAAGGTTAAAGATATGTCATTAAAGGATTCATGTCATATTGGAGTTATTGTAATTACTTTCCAACTTGTAAATGGTGTTCAAACCAACATCCAAGTTGTAATTATGACTGGTAAAGTCTGTTTAATTCTGAAATCTCCCATGTATAGCTGTGATATACAGTATATCCAACTTCATAAAACAGAAGTGGTTAAAAATTAAGCAAATATGGACAAAATATTTTCCCACATGACATCATCCTTCCAGGTATATTAGGCAATGCTAGATAAAGAGTGGTCATCTGGCCAAGTGTAGAAAGTTCCAAAACTTTCTATGGATTGCAGATTGGTCTGTGTTTATGTTATTCTTCAGTGCAGTCAAACACCAGTGGCTCTGTGTAAATAGATATGATCTGACCATATACACTCTCTGTTGATATCTAAAGATGGAAACTCTGAAGGGTGGTGGGAGCAGCTAGTGGGTCAATCCAATCACATCTTAACAATACAAAGCAGCTATTGTGTTTGAGCTGCAGGCTGGCATGCGTCACTCATCAGTAGGATAAGGGCGCAAACTGACTTCAGACCAAGAGGAATGTGGTAATCACTTAGGTGTCAGCTGTTCGACTCGGCTATGAATAGGAAAGCTGATACTCCGACAGCCGTGGATGCTATGAGACGTATCATGCGTCTTTCTCCGTGACTTTCTATGAAAAGGTAACTGGCAGGAGTGTGTTAGATTAAAAATATTTGGGGATGACTGGCAGTACCAGAATTTGTCCAGGTTCAATGAGTCATCACTCTATTAATGGAATAATCCCCCATAAAACCATTTTTCCCTGAGCGTTCCCTCTCTACTTTACTTCACAGGCCCAGTTCACTCATATTGGTGCATCACTTCACACACGGACGCCGTTTTCCTACAGAGTGCCTGCTGATAGCCAGCCTGTCTTTTTGCTGGTCAATGTCCTGTATGCTCTAGTGCCTCAAGTTCTGTGCTACCGCTGCTGCTCTAGGCCTGCCTTCTTCCTCAGGCCAACGGCAGAAAAGAAGACTGAATAAAAAAAGAAAGAGAGATAGATAGATAGAGAGAGAGAGAGAGATGGCTAAATAAAAGGCTGTAGTACAATGTACTGCTCTGTGTTGGCAGTCATTAGCAGTTGTTAGTTGCTTTTTTGGAGCGTCCACCTCTCGCAGACCTGTGTCCCCAGTGCTTTGACGTAACCTTTAACCTGGATGAGGGCTTAAGGAGGGTATCTAAAGGAGTTTGATACTGGAGTGTGTGCGTGTGTGTGTGTGTGTGTGTGTGTGTGTGCGTGTGTGTGTGTGTGTGTGTGTGTGTGTAGTGATTGTTTTAGCCTTCTTGCTGCACCTAGTGTAAATAGCCTTTAGGTTGGGTATAGGGCACAGTCTATTGTAAATTTGATATGTATAGCAAGCGCAGGAAGGCACAAACAGTGTCACTGTATGGATAATAGCGCATTTAGAAGTGTGTATGGGAATCAAACTACTTGACAATATTGTTCTTATGTTTTGGGAAGTTGGTTACAAAAACTGCTTTTTTGTTGACACTGAGGTTTCTGTGCAGTGCTTTTTTGCTACTTGGTTGGCAAATAAAGAAATCACTCATAAGTGTCTGTGTGTTTCATATGATTTAAATAAAGTATTATTTATAAGATAGATGGATAGATATTCAACACTTTAAGGGCATTTGGAAAACACAAACAAACATGTCTGTTATGGTCATAATCAGATGATCATAATTATAAAATAATTCATAATTCTTCTTCCTGCTTCTGGCGAGAGCAGTCGTGTTTTTCCTCCTCTCCCCTCTTATCTTAGCTTGGCTCCTATTCTAGTTGTCTACCTTGACTTGTGGAACTTTTTCTCCTTTCTCTTTGTTCCCTGCCTGCTGCTTTCCTGGAACATTCGACATGGAATTTATTAACTGGTCCCTCAGCGCTATTGACAAGGTTTTTTCACCCAAGCATGCTTCACCGGGTGGGCTGATCTGCCCCAGTGGGACATTCCCTGCAGGCTACGCTCGTGATTCCTGGGCGAATTGTCAAACGGTCTGCCTGGACGCTTTCACTGTGGAAGACGTTATTTGGATAATTGGAATTCTGTTGGTGGGACCCCTGATCGTCGGACTTGGGGTCTCCCGACCTATTGGAAAATTGGTAAGACAGCCGCCAGAAAATTTACCCACGAGCTGTCTGGGGAACTTAAAGAGTGCTTACATGGAGTGATTGAGAGGATGAAGGTTTTACATCTGAGGGCTGACCAGTCCAGTGTACTGTCTCGTAACATCTCAGACCGGTCTGGAGAAGCGCAAAGGGCACTTCATGAATTGGATGCACGTATGACGCTGAGGACGAGTGGTATTGATTGACAGACATTGATTTGGTCAAATTTTGCCGAATCTACCTGAATTGGATTGAAATTGTGATCTATTCACTGCTGTTTCTGATTCTGTTTCTGATGCATCTGAAGTGAAGTGTGCGCATGCGCTAACGTGCAAGCTGCCTGTTGCAGTGCTAAGTCTTCTTACTACTGGTGCTACTGTGACACAGAGTTTTCCTTCAGGGATCAATAAAGTATTTCTGATTCTGATTCTGATTACAAATGTAAAATGAAAAGGTACTAGTGATACTGAGATGGTTAGTTTTGATACAGTTCTTTTACACTTCACAAGACATTTGAATTTAGTTTTAACAATATTAGAAAAGTGTTGCTGTATTTAACATATACCTACTGCATTTGTATTAAAGTACAAAATATGACATTGAATTTATCCTATAAAAGGGTTGAAGATTTAAGAAATAGGCTATATAAATATGCTTGGAATAGAAGAACAATGTATTACTCAGTAGGAAGTCACTCACTTAAGTGCAAATGTATAGGCCTACAGCCTGTGGTGTAAACCTGGTGTAAACTTGTTAAAGAAAAAAAAAAAAAAGCAAAGAAACGTGTTATAGGCCTAATAATTTGGTTTAATGAACTTAAATAAGCTTTTAGTACCTTTTTGTTATTATTTTTTACAGGATTGCTGTTACATCTTTTTTGAAGACACAAGTTAAAACAAAAATCGCAACAATTCGGAAATAGAAAGTTGATCCTTTAATCGGGTTATAAACCGGAAGTACTTTGTGTGCACACACCACCCCTTCCTCTGCCGTTAGCAAAACAGTTCTGCATGTTGCTAACTAGCTAAAGTTTACAACAAACATAAGTTATTCAGCTAACGCTATATTCTCTAACAAACCGAATCAACGTTGAATATAACTCGTTTAATCAGATAATATTCAGTCTTAAGTTGTTTTAACTAAACGCGGATGAGATGAAATAACGAGGGCTAACGTTAGCTGAACATGCTAACTAACGCTAACTAGTCAACGTTACCATTAGCCAGCTACTGTTAGCTATGATGGCAGCACCAACGATTTCTGCTACTGTGTTCAGGTCTGTGTCTCTCTTTAAATTATGTCGAGATAGCTTGATAATATAATAATGGCTGGGCGGTGGACCACAATAACAAAAAAGAGTAACGTTATAAACGGCATTACAATGTTGTAAAGTCAATGCATTAACGTTAGCTAACCCTTTTAAATCTAACACGGATCAACGCAGACCTTTAGTAATTGTCTATGTTTTGCTGAGGATATAGAAAGATGTTTTAACATTTTGTAATAAACATTGCATTATTTCCCGAGTGTTCTACTTTTATCCTCGAAAAGCCAAGCAGACATAAAGTACACTCTCTCTCTCTCTCTCTCTCTCTCTCTCTCTCTCTATCTCTATCTATCTTTCGTTACTGTGGTGTGCTGAACCAACACTGTAATACTGCTAATTCTCAGCATATACTGGGCTGGCCATTATACTGTAGGCTTCTTAATGGTAACTACACCTATTGCAAGACTGTATTTCTCTTCTTGTATCTTCTCTTTAGTCAAAAGCAAAGGAGGGCTGCTCTGAGGAAAGAGAGAAGAAAACGGAAACGCCAAGCTCTCGCCCAAGCCAGAGAATGTGGTACAGAGATAGCTGTCATGTTGTAGTTTTTTGTCATCTCTACAGTTGTAGCTGCACCAATGGCCAAATTAACCACAAAATTTACTCTGTTATAGGTTTAAAAATTGGAGCAAGCTGTACACCAGAAGAAGAAGAAGAAAGAAATGATGAAAATGAAAAGGATTATGATGTTGCAGAGCAAGAAAGGTAAGTTAATATTAAAGGCCGTTTTATGCTTCTGCGTCAAATCGACAACATAACCCTGCAGATCCCTCTGCGTCTACGTCGTAACCTGACTTGCACCTCTCTAAAAATGTGAATACACGTTGGGGCGATGCAAGTCTCTCAGCTGTGGCTTGGTAATGTTGCATTTCTCCTGACTCATTTCCTTCTCCATAAACAACATGAAATCAAGGAGAGGGTTGGTTTTTCCTGCTAAAGATGTCTCACCATGGTCAGAAAGCACAGGGTAGACACTTTGTTTTTCTCACTATGACTCCAGAGTCAGTACTTGCTCCAAAGATAAACAATATCACTCTCTCACTTCTCCCTCTACCACACTCACACGCACGCACGCACGCACGCGCTGGCTTGACGCACACATCAGCGCAAAAGTATAAACACCTGAGGTCACTTATGTAGGCTAAGGCTTTCGCTCTGTGTTGAGCTTCTGCAGAAGCATAAAGCGGCCTTAACTCTGCTGTCTTACAGCTGGACATTCAGTGACAGACGGTTACTAAAAATCTTCGTTATGTTTTCTCAGACTGCAGCTACATGAAGAGTGGTTGGAAAGAGAGAGGCTTGCGCAGGAGGAGTTCAGGCTGAGGGCTGAGAGGGAGGAGTCTGCAAGGAAAAGAAAAGAGGAGGAGGAGGTAATCAATGTTTGCATTTGTACATTTCTATTTTGTACTTTGTGAATATAACAGGTTAACTGATGTTTATGTGTCCACACTGTTGATATACTGTAGGGGCTTGCTGTTTATTACCAATGTGGCATGTCTGGTCAGGACATAGAGACTCGACTTGGTTTTATAATGCTTTACTTAAAGCATCATTCTGCATACACTATATTGTATAGTGTATGTTGTAGCCAAATTTAGACTTGTGTGTGTGTGGGTGGAAGGTTGGTCATTACGTATCTTGCGCACCTGTGTGTATGTGTGATAGTTACCAAAATCCCACACAATAGAAAGAGGGAATCACGGGTGAGCGGCGAGCGGGAATTAGGATCTGGGGAGCCACACCGTAGCTGTGTGCGTGTGTTAGTCTGCCTGTTTTTTGGTCTAATCTGATTGTTTTTAACTTTTTCTGTGGGAACAGTCAGTTTTTGTAGGGGTTTTTAAACATGTTCATTAATAAATTGTTAAACTCAGACGTCTTGGGGGACCTCCTCATTTGCACCAGCATGCGTTGGAAATGCCTTCAAATTCCCTCCAGTGGCATTTTTGTTAGATTTCCACTACAGTACATTTTGACCAAGACCAACAATGAATTGAGCTGAAAAGTAACAATTTACTCACCTATTCTGTGAATAATTAGAGTCTGACACAGGATTACTGCCCTCAGTTGGGGCTGGTTGCTATGTGGATTAATTACTCAATTTATGAGTGCATGTGAGCCTGTTTGACCCATTATTCAATGGCTTTTTCTGTTTCCAGCGGATGATAAAGGAGGAATGGGAGGCCCAGCAGAAGAAAGAACAAGACGAAAAAGAGCAGAAGCAACAGGACAAGCGAGACAGAGAGGTGAAACGGGCCCCAGGAGGATAGAAAAAAGAAATATATCCTCTTCTACTTAATCATGAGCATTTCTATTATCCATTCACAAGGGGGGGGAAGATTAAGATGATCATGTCTCTTTTGTATACTATGTTTTTGCTTTGTACATGATTCTTTAAAAAAAATCCTTGACTGAGTGGCACAAGCAACCATCCAACTCCTGAACTAAGATACACACATCACCTTCCGCTCTCACAACAAGGATGTATCTTTTACTTTGTGTGAAACCAGTCTCTGAAATTGCTTTCTAATAGTCCAGAAATTTTAAAATGCCAGTCCTTGCGAATGTGGTCTTAACACGCAGTAACAGATCTGCTGCAGTATGTTGACCGCTATACATTTTCACCAGCCGTGTCTTTACACCATTTGTAGGAGGCCGTTCAGAAAATGTTGGATGAAGCTGAAAATCAGGTATAAACAGATGATTTTTTTTTGTTTGAAAAAACAAAACAACAAGAAGCATTATTTGTGTTACTAAAATACATAGTCTCTACAAGTTTTTTTTATTTTGAAGATTCACAGCAACATGTCCTGGGTTTCCCAAGTTGCTGGATATTTGAAGTAGTGTATCCTACTCCTAATTTTATGCTCAGTTTAATGTGTCTATATTTTCAAGATAAGTTAAACCTCACACATTAAGAACAGCGGAAAATGTTCAAGATATCAGAGATTATTAGATCATTACAGATAAACTATCGCCATATACAGTATATCTGCTGAAGCATTTAAAAAGGACTTATTGTTACTGTGTTATGTGTTGAAAACCAAATATTTGTTTAAGTTTTCAAAAAGTTTTTTTTTTTTTAAAACACTAAAAGCTAACAGGTACATTAAATGTATCTCAATCTAGTTTAAAGTCATACTATGCAGTGTATACACATTTTTGTTCATGTTCTCACCTCCAGCTAGAAAATGGAGAACCGTGGATGAATCCCGAGGCTCCTGTGTCAAAGAACTCTGATAACTTTGGAACAGAGCGCGACGTAGCCAACTGTCCCTTCTTCCTGAAGACTGGGGCATGTCGATTTGGCGACAGGTACTATTTTTTCTCTATTTATGACTTGCCACATTACATTCTACTACTATTACTACTATTCTACTACTACTATTGTAGGGGTTATTGAATGGATGGAAGAAGTCTTTATATTTTTGTATATTCTCCTCTTCTGTCTTTCTGAGTCCAGATGTTCTCGGAAGCATGTTTATCCCACAGCCAGCCCAACTCTGATGATTCGCGGTATGTTTACAACATTTGGCATGGAGCAGTCACGCCGAGATGATTACGATATTGATGCTTGTTTGGAACACAGCGAGGAGGAGCTGCAGGAGTCTTTTCTCGAGTTCTACCATGACGTCCTGCCGGAGTTAAAGAGTGTCGGCAAGGTGGTGCAATTCAAGGTAAGGTGAGATCAGGACAGTGTGTTTCCATGCACTGAGGTAGCCGAATTACAGTCGGCTTTCTGAAGTTATCCATCTTGGATCAGTAATATACTTGAAACAAATAAGACTTGATTTCAAAGTAAGGTCAGGGTAGGGGAGTAATCAGATTTCTGACCTGTTGCACATATTTGCAGAGTAACTGTAGTCTACAGTAACCAGTTTATAACAGTTCATAATACTTCGTAGACGCTTTGTCTGATTTCTTGTGGAGTCCGATTTCTCCAAATAACATTAAGGGCCCTATTTTAACAATCTAAGCGCACAGCGGTGCGTTTAAGGCGTGTCCAAATCCACTTTTGTTAGTTTGACGACGGGAAATAAGGGTCCGTGCACCGGGCGCATGGTTTAAAAGTGTACTTAATGTCTTCATTAATTCATAGGTGTGTTTTGGGAGTAACATGCAATAAACCAATCATATCATCTCCCATTCCCTTTAAAAGCCAGACTCGTTTGTACCTTGGCACATTGCTATTATGATAGTGGATTTGCTCTGTAATCTTTTGCATGTTTGTGTGCTGCTGCGTGTTTGTGTAACAAGTATAGTGTGTGCGCGCGGTGTGCATAAGCCTAGGCACATTTTACTAATTCGCTGTTAAAATAACAATGAAATGCTGCGCTATTGACTATTGGTTTTTGTTGGTCAATGGCACGATCATTCTCGCTGCCACAAGATACTGAACACGCCTCCCTGTAAGACCAGCACGCCCATGGGCGCAAGTGCATTTGCTATTTAAACGACTGGAAATTGACAACTGCGTCAGTCTGAAACTAGCAAAGACACTTGTGTCAAGGTTTGCGCTGCGCCGCTGCGGCGCTTTGGCTGCAAGATAGGGCCCAATGTGTTTAAACATAATCAATGTCAATTATGTCAAAGGCAACTGGACTCACTGTATATGACTTAAGTATGTTTCACCACTCGTTTAAGTTGCTTCAGCAGTTAAATGAAGTCAATATAAATAAATATTCTTTTTCTTTATCAGGGGGGCGTGAAGAAAAATTATGAAAAATCCCTGTGGTGTATTATGAAATCCAAACTGTATTGAAATAGTCATAATGTGTCCCAAGGTTTTTCATGATGTCTCAAAGAACTGCAGGATGTAATCCCTCTGAACATTTCAAAACAGTTGAATTGCCATTTGAAAAACAAGCCTCGATCTTCAGTGTTCAGGATAACGTTCGCTGGATCATCTGTTTACCTCTAAAAATACACATTTGGTTTTATTGATATTTTGCCCTTTTTAGGTCAGCTGCAATTATGAACCACACCTGAGAGGAAATGTTTACATTCAGTTTGACACGTAAGTCATCATACAACCACTCCATGACTTTTTCAAAATGAATATACTGTATGGTGTTTGGAGTTTGGAATACAACTCTTCCATTCTTTGTCCTCCTTCTCTCTGTTGTCCGTCCAGAGAGGAGCAGTGTAAAGAGGCCATCATCAAGTTCAATGGGAGGTGGTACGCAGGCCGGCAGCTTCATTGTGAGATGTGTCCAGTTACAAGGTGGAAGAATGCTATATGCGGTGAGTAATTCATACTGATATGAGAGTGGTATTTTCACTTGGTGACATTGCTGCAGAGATACAAGATTCAGTTCAGTATATTCACCAGCTTGCTTGTGTTTGTATTTGCTCTCTCAGGATTGTTTGACAGACAGAAGTGCCCCAAAGGGAAGCATTGTAATTTCCTGCATGTATTTCGAAACCCTGGCAATGAATTCTGGGAGGCTGACAGAGACCTGCACATGTCACCAGACGGCAGCGTCAGGGGGAGTCGCAGAGACGGGTGGCATTCAGAGCGATATGGAGACAAATCGTGGAGGCAACGTCAGCGCAGCAGAAGCCCGCCGAGATCCCACAGCAGACGAGAGAGCGACCGGAGAAGGAGCAGAGAGAGGAGGGCCTCCCAACAGCACAGAGAGGACAAACGGTCATCCAGACACAGTGACAGGAGGAAAGATTGGTATCGGAGCAGAAGTAGAGACAGGTCGAGGAGTAGAAGTAGAGACAGAGAGCAAGACAGGCCAAGAAATAGGAGTAAAGACAGGGAGCACAAGTATAAGAATAGAAGTGAAGAGAGAGACGGTAAAGACAAAGATACAGACACTCACAGAGCAAGAGAAAGGTCAAAAAGCTCTAGCCGAGAAAGAAAGAAACAAAGTGGAGAAAGGAGCCCCCAGAAACCAGATACTAATGAGAAACCCACTAATAAGGGTACCAACACACGCCGACACCACAAACAGTCAAAAAAGAGCAAGAAGAAGAGCAAGAAGAAGCATAAGAAGAAAAGCCATTTACCAGAAGTGACAACCTCATCTGGAGAGTCAGACAAGGAGGAGGAGTCAGAGGAAGAGACAGTGGAGAATCTCACTGCAACAAAGGGAATAGAGCTAATTCAGAAAAACAATGAGGTGGATGAGAGTTCATGTGTTGATTGTGAAATGTTTAGTCCTGAGGTAAAAATTGAGCAATCGAACACAGAAATGCCAAGTGAAGGTGACAGGAGTACCTCTTAGGGGCTCCAACATTTCAAAATCATCTGAATTTATTCTAGTTTTTCTCCTTTTAACTATGTGAATGTATAAGGAGGAATACATGACATGTTTTGAACAGTGATGCAGTAAGTTAGCACTCCTGTCACCATGATGTACATATGTGAATATTTAGCTTTTGGAATACGGTCAATGTTGCTTTCATTTTAATTTAACACTCAATCACCAGAGCTGCAGCACTTCACGGTATTGTTGTTGAGTAAAAACATTAAACAAGAGATCAACAATTTTTTTAATACATTTATTGTTCACTTTCAAATATAAGAAAAAATGTTGGCAAATTAGTTGGCAGTGTTTAATACAAAAGTGATATAAGATGAACTTGTTGAATAATTATGAATGTTCAACCAAATAACACTGGTTTCAAGAATGCAGATAAAAAAGTTTGACTGTTGTACAGTTTGGATTAGCATCTTTTTTGTTACTTGCTGGCTGGTTTTCCTGTATCCTACCGACATCCTGCTGTTCTAAATCCCTTTTCTGCCATGTTAGCTTTCCATAGACACCATTGAGAAGGTAAAACACAGTTCTTTGGTCATATGTTAGTCTTTAAGTATTATTAAGTATAATACATAAAATAGTTTGTGGGTCACTGTCCTTTCCTGACCTAAGACTAAGGGAGAGACTGACCTTAGATTTATCTCCAGAGGCCATTATGAAATTGAGTGTTAAACAAATGTTTTTATCAGGACAATAAATCCATTGTCAGACAAAGACAAGATGACAATTTTAACAAACGTGACACTAATTACACACAGCAACTGCTCATGTTTAACTAAGGTAAACAGAGCATTGAAAAAGAAAAATGAAATGGTTAATTCGTGGAGGGGAATCACCAAACACAACTAGAAACCTTAACATACACAGATATTGATAATGGGTGATTGTTTAATTTCACTTAACTGGTGGATTGAATTTACCCGTGGGATTATAACGGTGTCAGTGATTCCAACAACAGCACTAGTGCCTCTCATGTATTACCATTACATGTGAGTCAGCTGAGCTTCAGATTCTTCCAAAAAAAATAAATGTCCAATGATCTTTTCTTAGGTCCTTGGTCAACAGGTCATTTGGCAACAGTTATTGCTGTTATGAAGATATTTCTAGAGTTCTCAAAGACTAACCTCTAAACCTTTAACCATCTGGCTAAAAAAAGAATGCAGTCCTCTGATTTTTAAAATATTTCCCAAGTTGGGCCTTTTTATAATCCAAAAATGATTGTAAGAAATGACAAATCTCCTTGCTCAATTTGTACATGAACAAAACTTAAAACATATTATATAGTTATATTGTGCAATATAATATAATGCAATCATATTTTACCCTTGAGAAGCATCCTTTCTTTTGTGCAGAGGACAGAATATTGGTTAGGAATAATAGTTTTATTAAACTACCCTCCGGGCTTTTCACAGATTGCCCAGTATTTATTTTTCATGAATTCGGATGATTAGCTTTGTGACTCCAGTGTGATGGTAATTCATAAAAAGCACGGACTGCGGCTACAACAGCACCCAAAGTACTTTAAGACTAGACGTACACACCCCTTTGCAATTGGTGATGATAGATGATCTTATGATGCTGGAGTTTTTATGTGGTCGCTACATTGTACTGTAAATTAGGGGTGTAAAGTAGGAAAGTACTGCAGAATACAGTGAGAAAATAGTACATAGGAGACATTAAAACCACAGTTGGCACCACATTTAAAGACATTACTGGACAGTACAGAACAGAGTAATACAGCACATAGATAGATGGTGATTATATGCATACAACACTGACAGTGAACATGAGGAGACAGGATAGAGACATGGAGGTTTCCAGATCTGCATCTGGAAGAGGATCTGCAAGGCAGCGGCATGATGATTTATGTCAGCCCAATTTCTTCTAAAACGCTCCGTGGTGCCTCGGCCTCCTGCAGATGAAGAAAAAGATATGTTTTTTGCTGTCATACATGTTATGGCGCAAAGTACCCCTCCAAATTATAATACATAGTACATGAGTCATAAAGTTACTAAATGTGTGTCGGGAACAGGAGGCCTCCAGTGAGTTAAAGCTTTTACAAGCCTTCACAATCAGCGGTGCTGTTATAATAACAGTACTGCGTGCTTTGCTAAGAATAAATCAGTGATTCTGTTGACTTCAAGAGACCACAGCTACACAGAAATGCAAACATGCAGGACAGCACTTCCCTTAGCGCTCTGGCACAAGGGAGAGAGATATTAATCAAGCGCTGCAGACTTCAAATAGACAAGTGACGTCAGATGTGGAGGGCCGCAAGGTGGAAAAAGCAATACACCAACATCTTTGATCCTCCCTTCTGTCCGCCTTAACATTAGCATCGCTTAGTGAAATTTCCTTCTCAAAGTTAGAGCTGCAACAATTACTCGATCAACAGAAGATGTATCTGCCACAGTTTTGATAATCGATGAGTTGTTTAAATATGCCATAGATTTGCTGGTTCCAGCTTCTCAGATGTTACTGCTTACATGACACTATGGTAAGTCTGGCAAATATGTTAGACTGTCTGTTGATGAAGAACTGTGTACCTCCTGCAGCAGATCAGCTTGCTCGATGGCTTTCAGCACGTTCTTCTTGGATGTCTCCTGGGCCTCTCCGCCCAGCAGGAACTCATCCAGAATAAAGTAGGCCTTCTCAAAGTTGAAGATAATATCCAACTCGCACACCTGTATGTCCACAACACCACAAACAGAAGCAGATCAGAGGAGATCCTATACTTACTGAAAACCTTGGATTCTTGCAATACATTTTATATTGGCCCGCCCCCCCATACTATCAATCAACATGTTACACGAGTTACATGAGACTCACACTGCCAAAATATTTGTCAAGCAGCTCCACGTATCTATGGATGATCTCCAGGGTGATCAGCTCATTATCCTGATCCTCGACTGCACAGCAGAAATACAGGCTTGCATATCTACAACATAAAGTAAGGAAATAAAAAAGGTTAACAAGGTGGTTAGGTGTACAAATATTAGTGATTTTGTTCTTTCACATGCCTTCACGATAAATCGAAATAAAATCGCGATCTCGATTTCTTCTGTGAGTTTTAACATGGACTGTATATAATAGGTTTTAAAGCGCTGCAGTGCTCTCCCTTCTCTTGATTGAAGCCTCTGTGTTTACAGGCTTGTGGGGATGCGCAATGAGCTATAGGTGCCAAAATAAATCTATGTTTGGTACTGCCAATTTCTTTTGTTTTGTCATGGTTCATATGTGCAATTAACATTACACACAAAAAAATCTTGGCAGACAATCGTGAAATAAATTCTAAGCTCAAAAATGTTGATTTATATTTGTCGTGCAGGCCTACTCTTTCATCAGAAAATGTAGATAGATACAGTGATCTATGTAACTATCTATCTAAATAACTTTCTAATCAAATTCCCATTATATTTATTTCCTGAATAACAAGTGTATTGTTGTGGCTTTATGGATATATCATTGTTTAGCTTGGCATTAATACACCAATAAAACCATCCACTTCTAAACAATGCTACCACTTAAATCCTTCCTTTAAAAAATTAAATTACAAATTACTCTCCCCAGGCTGGCTTTTCTTGTTTTGTTTTTATCATATTGAACACAGAACATGTGTCTTTTGTAGTTTTATGACTCAGCAGTCATATGTCCAGGACAAATCAAGCACTCTTTATATATTTGAATCATTGTCCTCCATTGTTTGACAGTTGGTATTAAAGAGTGGGTGTTCCTGGCTTTCATCACACACCAGAATGTGAGATCTAAATGCCAGAAATCTCAGTGCTTGACGGCATAATCACTGAATCATTGGTTTTCATAAACAACCCCAACTGCAGATACAAAAGTGATGTGGCAAACCAAACATTAACACATCCTAATACAATGACCAAACTGTGAAATGCCTGGCACATTTTATTGTACGTAGCACTATGTAGAACATTGTAAAATGTTTAAAGTTTAGCAAAATAATCTCAGTGTTCACTTGCTATCTTTTTCCAGGGATTTCATCCAGATCTTACAGTCTTCACCGACAGAGAACTGCGCAGTATCTTCCCGAAATACCACTGCCTGTCATCATGTCACTATACTTAAGTCACATTATACCAAATTAACCATCTCCAACACAACTGAGCAAAACTGCGCGGATGAAGACCATGAGATGCAGATGAAAGCTCTGGAAAAAGCTATGTCAAACTACTTTTTCCATAGTCAGGAAAGAACTTTATCGCTTAACATATTAAATGTAGCTGCAAAATCCGATTAAAAGCAACTTGTGAGCAGCCTTTGCAGGACTGATTTGGCATAAATAGATTGTAAACAGCTATTAAGAGATACGTTTATTAACAAGTCACAGATGACAGGAGTCACAACATTGTGAACAACCAGGGATTCAAGTTTTGTGGTGACAGCTTTGATTGAGATGATCTCTGCTTTATATTTGTCCATGTATTTACTGTATGTAGGCTCTCTTATTCACCTACCTCTTGTACACAATCTTGAGGTCCCTCCACTCCAAGAAGCTACACATCTTGGGCTTCCTGGCCAGTATGGTCTGGACCAGGTCTCTGGAGATCTTCTTCCTCTCCTTGTCAGACAGAGGCACATACCATTTCTGTAACCGCAGCTTTCCCTGCCGGCTGAATAACAGCATGAACTGCATCTGAGGAAGGGCGTTCAGATAAAAGTTGTCCTTGGTTGAGATGGGAAAAACTTGCAATGTGTAGAGATAAGGAAGGTGTAACGTTTTATAGAGGTAAGAGGACGATGTGGCAACTATAGCACTCGTGCATTATATGCGATATACTATTTTTCCATGACAAGAACTTAATTCAGTAACGTTGCATCTAATAGAATAATTAATAGGAACAGGAAATACATACATTTATTCAAGGATGATACAACCCAGCACTCTGATCAAATTGATTTTAGATTTGTACAATGTTATGTCTATGAGGCTTTTGCACAAACTTCCAACAGCTTCTGGTAGCTAACCTTGCTAAAATAGCCACATTATTGACATCAACTACACGTTATGTGTAATTTGCGCCAACCCCCGCGACGCAAAGCTAGAGACAGCAGTTACGAGAAGTAAACACGACTCTTTACCTTCAGTGTAGTCACTTGGACGACTGGTAACTTCAGTAAATTCAAGCGAAATACATAACCCAGGTGAGTACACAGATATTAGGTTACCTTCTCGATCCAGACTGATGCTAAACTAGCTAGCGGATAGTGGTTCTGGCTGAGACAACGATTAAGTCAGCGGCGCTGTGATTGGCCGAAAAAGACACTGCTGTGGAATTTGATTGGTTTAAATATTCCGTTATTCGTTACGTGCGCACAGCTGTGGCTTCCTGTGTCTGAAAGTTAGTCACGTTCACTTACACATCCACTACATTTCAGACGCAAATATTACGTTACACCACTGGCTAAACCAGCAAAAACATGGAGCTGTTATGTACGGGTGAAAATATACAAATGAGACAAATATAAACGGCAAACTGTTACTGTAAACTGTGTACGGGATGAAGTGGAAGAGTGAAGGAATTAATATTGTATGGGAATGTATAAGAGGGAGGCCTCGAGGAAGACATACACTACCGGTCAAAAGTTTGGGGTCACATAGAAATTCCCATTGCACTCCATTGTAGACAGAATGCCAGCTGAGATCAGTTGCATTGTTTTTTTAACCAGGGCAGCCGTTTTCAGATTACATTATGTGCTTACATAATAGTAAAATGGTTCTCCAATATTTTTCTAGTTTTTTATTTTTAAATGATAGATTAGTACACAGAATGTGCCTTTGGAACATTGGATGAATGGTTGCTGGTAATGGGCAATGTAGGTATTGCATTAAAGATCAGCCCCCCCACCCAAATTAGTAGGTATTCTGTTTATAATGGAGTGGTATGGAAATGTATAAGTGACCCCAAACTTTTGACCGGTAGTATATATATATATATATATATATATATGGTGGTATATGGTATATGGTATATATATATCAGTATATATATATATATATATATATATATATATATATATATATATATATATATATATATATATATATATATATATATATATATACGCCTCGGTAGTCCCCAGAGTTGGTTAAAGAGTTGGTGGCTCGGGAAAGGGAAGTTTGGGGTCCCCTGCTGGAGCTGCTGCCCCCGCGACCAGATACCGGATAAACGGACGAAGATGGATGGATGGATGGATGGATGGATGGATGGATGAATGGATGAATGGATGGATGGATGGATGGTACATTCAGGTGATGTATGTAATATGTGAATGTCTATGTACAGTAGACATCCTGCTTCTATTTAAATTTGACAAGTGATTCTATTTTTTTTCTTTAAGTACTTTGCTGAAAACTCAACTGCTGATCTTATGTGCTTATTTTGTGTATTTCAAATGAAATGTTAAAAAGTGCTCATATGTCTAAATAATAATATTATGTGTAATGTATGTGCACATACACATTGGGACATTATAAAATGGCGTCTTAAAAAATAAGGAAACATATTTAAATAAATTATATTGTTGATGTTTGCCTTGTTTTATTCTTCTTTTCCCCTGAAGCACTTCATTTGTATGAAAAGGTGACTATACGAATACACTTTTTGGGAAAGTGTCTACCTACATTGATCTGGGTTGTGTGCCCTGACACATAAAAAAGGAAGTGGAAGTGGCTCCCCCTGTCGTCAAACACTCAGACAACAAGTACATTATGTTTTTTTCTTTTCAGAATGGATGTACAGTTTCTCACGTACGTACTCTGCACGCTTTCTCTTTCTGTGAGTTCTCACCTTTAACGCCTGACCCTACATATCCAGCTGTTTGACACAAGGCTGCGTGTGTGTGTGTGTGTGTGTGTGTGTGCGTGTGGGTGTGTGAATACAGTGTGATTGTATCGTGAAATATGTGTCGTCACGGCTAGCAAGCTGCATGTAGCCGAGCAGCAGCCTCATCAGAGCGGTGAAGCTTTCAGGTCAAACCCGCGCTGCAGCAACTGGACGGATGGATCAGTGCCTGGTAAATTCAGTGATTAAGCACCTTTAGTAATTGTATATCTATCATAAATTTATTTTAGCCTTTAGTATTGTTGTGTTCTATCTTGACCAGGTCTCATTCGGTAAAAATATTTTAATCAAGATACTTCCTGGTTAAATATTAGTATAGTCTAAGTTACTTGTTAAGCCATAACTTGTTGTGTTGTGTGCGCAGTGATGACTGATCAGTGAGGATGAGGAGTCGCAGTAACTCAGGAGTGAGGTTGGATGCCTATGCCAGGCTGGTCCAAGAGACTATCCTGTGCCACCAGGTGAGTCCATACATACAGATACAGGAGAGAAGCAATACCACAATGTAGAAATATTCAGCTGCAAGGAAAAGTCATGCTTTTATGTACGTAAATGTAGCCTATTTGCATCTTAACATACTTAGTCTCAAAAGTACTTATTATGCAGCATGGCCCTTTATAGAAATCATTGGTCGTAATTATTGATGTATCACCATGTAAGTATCATTCTAATATAGCAGATGGTAAAGGTTGGGCTAATTTGGACAATTTTACATACCAATGGGTAATCTATAATAATAAAACATGTTGTATTTGTTTGTTGCATTTTTGTATTAATAGTATAAGATATGGAGGAAAATATACATACAAAAATGTTTACATTACACTTCTGGAAGAAGGTTATAATTGCATAAGCCACGTAATTGGTAAAGAAGTTCATCTTTGAGCCATATCTATACACTCTCCCTCTGATGGATGATTTTGAAATTATACTTACATATTACAAGTATATAATGTGCAGACTAACTAGTCACTAAAGCTGTCAAATGAATGTCTGAGTTTGTCTGCTTCTTGTTTATTTTTTCCTCAATCAATCATCTATCAGTGCTTCAACAGTCAACAGCTGTCTAAGTTTAAACATGTGACCCAGAGGGTTCACAGCCGATAGGAAACTGTGCCAACGTTCCTTACAAAGCATGCACATGCCAGGATGTAGGTCTGGTTTCAGAGGAGGGGACAGGGCTCAGGTTCTTTAACCAATAACTGAAACTATATCAAATTCTGCGTTATCAAAGCACTAACCCAACTTAAAATCACATTTGCTTTTGTTGATAGACACCTGATACTTTGCTCATGTTTTATTTGCACACTCTTCTGCTTCACATTTTATTAATGTTCAATACTAGTATTTTTAAAATAATAATAACACACCATTAACAGTAACACAGATTCAATCACTTAGAGTTGAAACTACTAGTTGGAATAATTGTCTGTGCGCAATCAACAGAAAAATTAACTGTCAACTATTTTAAAAACTGATTAAACGGTTGAATCAATTTTACGAACAAAAATGCGAAACAGGCTTCAGCTTCTCGGACGTGAGGATTTGCTGCTTTTCTTTGTCATGCCCACCCTGTCCCTATTGTAAGTGAAGGTCTTGTGTTTGTTTCAGAACCCAGTGACAGGACTTCTACCTGCCAGTGCCCAGAAGAAGGATGCCTGGGTGAGGGATAATGTGTACAGTGTCCTGGCTGTGTGGGGGCTGGGCATGGCCTACCGCAAGAACGCAGACCGCGATGAAGACAAGGCCAAGGCCTACGAACTGGAGCAGGTGTGTTTGTAACAGAGAGAGAGAGAGGGTTAATGTTCACAGCAGTGCCCGTTTGTTCTGCCGGTTATGGAGAGTCAGATATTTTAAAGAAGCAAGCTTTTGATTTGTGCCGCATCATATTCTTATTATTAAGGCTACAGTTATACTACAATTTTATCACATTTATCCCAAAAAAAAATATTTAAATCTCAAATTGATATTTTAAGCACCAATCTGAATGGGCCTATACTGTATCTTAATATCTCAATGACTACAATTATTGCTAATCTGTGACAGATCTAACATAAATAAAATAGAAATATAATAAAAAAATTAAGTCAGTGCTAAAACGTTTCAATTATCAATTCACATTATCAATTCACTTGTTGATTGAATTAATTCATTTGTTAAAATAGAATCTGTCTTATAATAAATTGAGACAATTAACGTAATTGAGACAAAATAAAAATGTATTTGCAATTTCACAAAGTTGGACATTTTCATTTTTTTCATACTGTATATGTCATATTATTACAAATGACAATTTGGATTCTTGGCTGCAAGCTAATTAAAAACATAACTTTTTAGCTTTTGTAACATTAAGTCATTTGATAGATTTAATAATTAACAGTCAGTCAATACATTTAATACAATGTTTGAGATATCTATTCAGTAATAAGTAAATGATTAATTGCAGTTCTTTTTTTAATCATCAGTTATTGTTGCATGTACTGAGGTGCCTTTGAACGATGATGTGTTCAATGTCTGACAAACAAAAGTCAGTGACTACGAATCTTTTTACTGAACTGAACAAAGGGATTAGAATTGGCAAAGTGATTTAGAAAGTGAAGTAGAAAATGATTTGGATTGCAGTGGTTTTTTGTTTAACTTTTGTGGTTTACTGATGTTGTTGTTTGTTGCCAGAGTGTGGTAAAGCTGATGCAGGGACTTCTGCAGTGCATGATGAGACAGGTAAAAAAACCCTGTGCTTGCATTACATGTGTACATGTTCACTTGTGTTTGCACATTGAAACATCAAATCCTCGTGGGAGAAAATCCCAAACACATGTGTTCAGGTTCTGAGAAAACACAATGTGTTATCTGGGGTACTTTATGTAAACAGGTTTGTGACCACAGTCTGCTCCTATGTGCACAGGCACGTCAAACTCTGTGACGTCGGCAGTTAGTCAGAAAGATAAACAAACTAATAATGTAGACAGTATGTTGGTGATCTACATTTTGAAGTAAAAGTGATAACGAAAGCCTGGCTGCAGTAAAAGTCTTGTTGGTTACTCTTATCTTCCATAACTGGAAATTAGATAAAGATGCCAAATTCACAGAAAAGTGTTAAATGCTTCATCCTCTGCTGCTGAGATGTTGTCATCAGTAGGCAAAAAGTATTTTCTCTTGACATGTTGAGGAGTCAAAAACAGCAGACAGTGATCAGAAACCTTTATGCTTGTCTAATCATGGATACAAATAACCAGATTATATTTTTCTATGTCCCGCACATGATCATTAAAGGAGAACTCCGGTCAATTCCAACACGTAGCTCTGTTGGTTGTAAATGTGGAGTGCTGTCAGTAGAGAGAAAAATGAAACCAATCAGTGGTGCCTACACCGTGTTATCCTCCTGCTAGCGTTAGCACCCAACAGGCTTAAACAAGGCAAGTTTTAAATGTGTTTTTAGCCTCTTAACATGTTCAAAATGTCATTAAAAGTGCCTACACATGTGAAGTGATTCCCTCAGAGTGAACACGGTGAATCTGACTGCTGTAGAATGGAAAGATATGCTTGAAATGCTTACTCAGCTGTGTTTAGTTCCTGTGTTGAGAGGCAGTTAGAGGTCTTGGGAACCGTCTACAAACTACAACACAGAAAAGAGATAAAACAAAAATATGTAGGCTATCAATTTAGTTATTAAATAAGGTAGTGTCTCCAAACTTATCTCAATTATAACTTATCCCCTGCTAGTTGCTACTTACTTTAAAAAAATAAGCATATGCTCAGAAGGAATCACTTGACATGGGTAGGCACTTTTAATGAGATTTTGAACATGTTTAGAGGCTAAAAACACATGTATAACTTGCCCTTTTTTAAGCCTGCCGGGTGCTAACTCTAGCAGGAGGATAACACGGTGTAGGCAGCACAGATTGGTTTTGTTTTTCCCGCTACTGACAGCACTCCAAATTTACAGACAACAGAGCTACGTGTTGGAATTCTCCTTTAACAGAATATAAGTGGGATTCTAGAATGCTTGTAAACACACTCATTTGGATTTATCTATCTGTCATTTTCATTCTTTAAACCATTTTTTGCAGAAAATCTGTATGTTGGGGACCTTTTAGTTGCATGTCACCCTTCATCTCTCTCTTCTGGTTTCCTTTCTGCTCTCTAATGGCTAAAACACTCCCAAAAATACTCAACAAAAAAGCAAAAATCTTAATTTAGGGAGTCTGACTTTTCATGGTAATCTTGCCTTTTAGCTTTTTTGGCCTAGATAAACACCCCTGATTGTTTTTTGTTTGCGTGTGTGTCTATGCATATTTACATGTTCATATTCCTTCAGGTGGCTAAGGTGGAGAAGTTCAAACAGACCCAGAGTACAAAGGATTGCTTGCATGCCAAATATGACACTTCAACCTGTGCCACGGTGGTCGGGGACGACCAGTGGGGCCATCTCCAGGTGGATGCCACATCCATTTACCTGCTGATGCTGGCACAGATGACAGCCTCAGGTACAGTAGTAATGCAGAGTGGTGTTTACATATGTTGTTTTTTTGTGTTCTGTGTTCTTACAGTAAACTGTTTTAGTGTATTCATTAGTTTTTACCCATTTTCTATTTCCTAAGATGATCTTTGGTTTACAGATGTCACACATACAGTAGGTATGGATTTACACATTTGTGATGCTGGCAAATTATCCAAAAAACACTGTAGCAAAAGGCAATGCACGCTGCTTGGCCAGCTTCCCTTCTGGCAAGCACTGCAGGTCCTCGAGAGGGACAAATAAAGTACCCAACCATGGGATGGTCACTGAGTGTGCCACATTATCACGCAGGTCTTCGCATCATCTCAAACCTGGATGAGGTGGTCTTTATCCAAAACCTGGTCTTCTACATAGAGGCTGCCTACAAAGTGGCGGTGAGTAACAGCTACTAGCATAACATATCTGAATCTCCATCTGAGTTGTTGGTGGTCGAGTTGAATTCTGGGTAATGTAGGCGCCTGGTTTTGACAGGGTAGAAGAATGGATGGAATACAAAAAAGACAATATCTTTCATGCTGCTGCATTGAATCTTCATTGCAAATCTCATCTATCATAGTAGTGCAATGCTTAATCGGTGGAGTACTCTTTTAAAAGTCACACCCCGACCACAGTGCAGAGAGTCATTGCCTTTTGTTCCTCTGTAGGATTATGGAATGTGGGAACGAGGTGACAAGACCAATCAAGGCATCCCCGAGCTCAATGGCAGCTCTGTAGGAATTGCTAAGGTACAGGTTATTATTGTCCACATTTATAATATACTATACATATAGACCAAAAGAGGAGAGTGTATTTCTGTGTGTGTGTGTGTGTGTGTGTGTGTGTTGGGGGGCTTGCAGGCAGCTCTGGAGGCCATAGATGAGCTGGATCTTTTTGGTGCCCATGGAGGGCCAAAGTCAGTCATACATGTTTTGCCTGATGAAGTGGAACATTGTCAGGTACGGTTGGCTTTGCCTCCAGCCATCTCAGCACCATCTCATAATTCTTTTGCTGAGTATGTCGGTGTGTTTTCCCTTTCCCTCAGTCCATCCTGTGCTCCATGTTGCCAAGAGCTTCAACTTCAAAGGAGATAGACGCCGGTCTTCTGTCTGTCATTTCCTTCCCTGCTTTTGCTGTAGAGAATGCTGAGCTAGTGGCCATTACTAAGTCGGAAATCATAACAAAACTGCAGGTACAGCAAGACAAAACACACTCTGCACAGAAATGCTACACAGTTCAGTATTTTCCCCTCTATGTTTTTCTCCTTGTACATGTATCATGCTAACATTTTCACTCTTTGGTGTAATTTCAGGGTCGCTATGGCTGCTGCCGCTTCATCAGGGATGGATACCGTTGTCCAAAAGAGGTAAGACATTCTGCATATTGAAAATGGAAATGCTTGGATTTATAATATAAAAAAATCATTCAGCTGAGACAGAATAAGTGTTTGTTTTACAGATAAACACCTTAAGTTTGAAAATGAGAGAAGTGCACCTTTTGAGTGGATGTCATAGCGTTTATGATTAGGGATGATGATTGCTTTCCTATTGTAAGACAATTGTGTATTGTATAATTTGAGCTCTAAGGTGCTACTGTAGTCCCTGGCTGTTTTTCTCACCAGGACCCATCTCGGCTGCACTACGATCCTGCAGAGCTGAAGTTGTTTGAGAACATTGAATGTGAGTGGCCTGTGTTCTGGACTTATCTCATCCTTGACGGTATCTTTACTGGAGATCAAGTGCAGGTAATAAAACCGTATTCTGTATTTACACAGTCATTGAGCTACTCTGAATGACTTTGCTGCAGATGTTTATAATAACAATGAACAAATGACTGTGTGCATTGCACAGGTACAGGAGTACCGTGAGGCACTGGAAGGTGTTTTGATCAGAGGGAAGAATGGCATCAAACTGTTGCCTGAACTTTATGCTGTACCTCCTGACAAGGTATCCCACTTCAATAGGCCAAATATAACAGATGCACCTTTATTCTAGTCACATTGTACTTGCAAGGTCTGACAAAACCTACAAGAAAGATTTGAGATTAAGGGCCCTATTGTAACGAACTAACGTGCACAACGTGAAGCGCATAGCGCTGGTGCATTTAGGGCGTGTCCAAATCCACTTTTGCTAGTTTGATGGTGGAAAAAAGTGTCCGTGCGCTGGGCACATGGTTCAAATAGGTTGTACTTAATGTAAACTTTTGGCTGCTGCAAGATAGCAATACCCCAAGAATGCACCTAAACACACCTCCCTGTAAGACCAGTACACCCATGGGTGCAAAGATGGGCACAGTTGCATTTGCTATTTAAACAACATGGGTGCGGGACGGGGAAATTAATGGCGTTGGTCTTGAACTAGCAAAGACACTCGCAAGATAGGGCCCTAAATCATAAAGATGATAGCACTGGTCCTTATCTTTCAAAATGTTAGTTTTTCATGGAGAATCTTAAAGATATTCAGTTGTATTGTAATCTTTTTTTGTTAGGGTAAAACAAGCTTAACAAGGTGGCGCATGGATGTGCCCCATGTACTAGGGCTCAGTCCTTACCGCAGCGGCCCAGGGTTCGGTTCCGACCTGCTGCCCTTTGCTGAATGTCATTCCCCCTCTCTCTCCCCTTTCATGTCTTCAACTTTCCTCTCAACTTAATGCCCCAAAAAATAATATTAAAAACAAGAATATTAGTTATTAGTCAAAAAGCAGACTAGGTTACAACTCTAATCTAATAAGCTTCAATTGTACTTTATGTTTAGAGCTAATTAGCAAGTGCTGCTAATGTGAAACTAAGATGAACATGGTAGCATACTAGCATTGTTATTGTGACCATGATAGCATGCTGATGTTAGTATCTAGCTCAAATTAAAGCCTCATAGTGCTTACATGGCTGTAGACTCTTATTTTTAAATATCTAGTCTCATGTAACTGGTAATCTGTTTTATGTCTGTTCAAGAATTATTTTGTACATTTTACCAGTATAGATGCTATGGTATTGGAAGGGTAAGCCTGTTAGCTCTCCTCTGTTACTTTTACTGTTGAATACTCCAATAGCTGTCATCACTACAGATATGCGTGTAATGTTGATATGCAACTGCCAATACAATAGTGTCAGGGAACATCAGACTAAATAGCGTCTGAACTGCTGTACCTGTATATCATGTTTTGCCACTAACAGGTGGAGGAGGAGTACAGCAATCCTCACTCAGTGGACAGAGTGGCCATGGGGCAGCTGCCGCACATGTGGGGACAGTCGCTCTACATCTTGAGCTGTCTTCTGGCCGAGGTATTCACAAGGCCCTTGAAAACCACCTCTAAAGTTAACCATTGCCATTTTTACCTCTGTAATGTTTCCCCCTCTTGGTTTCTTCTTATTTCTGTTTTAAGGGTTTTTTAGCACCAGGAGAAATAGATCCTCTCAACAGGAGATTCTCAACAAACTTAAAGCCAGATGTTGTGGTACAAGGTTGGTGATCGATCATTAGTTTGAGGGAAAAAACAGCCCAGAAGTTGAATTAAAAAAATGGGTTAAATACCAAAAGAATTTAAAAGTACAAGACGTATTGAAAGAAGAAGAAATCCACTCATCTTATACAAACTAAAAAGTTTACTTTTCATAGATCCGTATGACTTGTGTGGCAAAGAAAAAGGACAACTCACAGACAACTTTAAAAATGTCATGAATGTCCAAGACTTATTTCCAATGTTTTGATGTGAGCATTGGTTTATATAGAGATTTTCTTATAGAAGGCGGGATATGATGTACTTATTTTTTTATGTGTGTGTGTGTCAGTTTGTGTTCTAGCAGAATCGGAGGAGATCCAGCAGTTGTTAAGTGATCATGGGATCATGGTCCAGACGATGTCAGAAGTTCTGCCTATGAGGGTCATGCCTGCTCGCATCCTGAGCCATGTTTATGTCAGATTGGGTAAAAAAGCACCAAGCACTTTTTACTTTGTGTGTGTGTGTGTGTGTGTGTGTGTGTGTGTAAGAGCAAAATATCGTCTCATTGCTACAGGGAACTGCAAGAAACTGAATTTGAGCGGGAGGCCCTACAGACACATTGGAGTTTTGGGAACATCCAAATTCTACGAGATCAGAAATCGCACTTACATATTCACCCCCCAGGTAAAACTAGCTTGTCTTGAGATGTTGTGATGTTCATCATCAAAGTAAAGAAGCTAGGTAGAAGGCTGTAGTAATAAATACTACTGGTTAATACTTTGGTTTCTTTCCATCTGTTTCTTTCTTTTCTGTGCTCCAGTTTCTGGATCAGCACCATTTCTACCTGGCACTGGACAACCAGATGATTGTGGAGATGTTACGAACAGAGCTGGCCTATCTCTCCTGTTGCTGGAGGATGACAGGACGGCCCACACTCACTTTCCCCATCACCCACAGCATGCTGGGTAATAAAGCTCTTAATCCAAAGCAAATCAGTCTCACATATTTTGTTTTCAGTGTTAATGGACTTCCAGCAGCTTGCAGAATTATCATCCAAAACATGATAGAGGAATAATTTAGACATGACAAAGATGGAACAATAAATGAATTTGATACAATGAATGTGCAATGAATTACTACATACACTGTAATACAGTCTAGTTTACTTTTATTATATTGTTTTTACTCATGTACAGTAGCTGGGACCTTGAATATAGATACTGTAATATTTCCATATTGCTATTTTGTCAGATTAGTTCACTATGCTTCACAGCATTTATTTACTTTTTATATTCAGTTGAAGATGGAGATGGAATTGATTCGTGTATCTTAGCAACCCTCCGAAAACTACAGGATGGCTACTTTGCTGGAGCAAGGTCTGTTTCCATCGGCAACATAGGACATCATACTAATAGTGTGTTGAGATGAAACATGACAGTATATATTACTTCTTACGCATGTCTGGGTATTTTTGTGGATGTTACTACACAGGGTGCAGATGTCAGACCTATCCAGTGTCCAGACCACTTCCTTTCACACTCACCTCAGCTTCCTGGATGAAGAGAAGGATGACAGCTTACTTGAGGATGAAGAGGATAATGATGAATATGGAGAGGAATATTACAACTGTAGGCCCTCAGGTACTTTATGATGACATGTGTGTCCTCCTTTCAGTTATACATGTCAATGTAAGTAAATAATTATATATACCTATATTTTTTTTTTAACCTCCAGAGGGCTCTGAAGACATGTTTGACCAATACCTCACACAGCTCCTCCACAGCACCAATACCACATCCTATCTTCCTCCCATCCAGAGTGGGCAGCACCACGTCTTCAGTGCAGAACACAGCACCAGAGACATCCTGTCTTTTATGGCCCAGGTTCAGGGCCTGAACATGCCCAGTGAGTTATTAGGAATCTAATTATTAAGTTAAAGTCAGTTTCCTCTTTGAATTATGTTTCCTGTTATGTTGCTGTCCATGGTTGGGGTTTAATTTAGATTGATGTTAAGATATATGTAGGCGTTGCAGAAATGACTCATTTGGCTTAAAGCAGTGGTTGAGATTGGGTTATAGTAAAGGGAAACACAGATCAATGGGGAAAGAAAGAAAAAAGTCTGATTGTTATGCAAGTTTTGTTCTCTGGCAACCTATAGATAGCTACAACAAATACATACCAGACTAAATGTACTACTGTTATGTAGACCCTTGTTAACATGGCTAAAATGTATATAATAATAATGATGCTGAAAACAAAAAAGTACAAGTTTATTGTGTTGGGGTTGTTAACTACGAAATGTAGGAAATCTCTTAGTGGGGTAAAAAGGTACAATACAAATCATGTTAAACTAAGAACAACAGAAAATAAAATGAATTGGCAGTGCCTTAAATATGATCCTGTTTCACTTTGGAATATGTTGTTTTAATTTGTGTATTACAGAGTCTTCCATGTTTCTACCTGTGACTCCTGTTAGGAACAAACGCCGCAAAGGTCTCAACTTACTTGAAGTTTCTCCTCATTCTCAGCATGGCCCACATGTAAAGCCGCACAAGGTATGCACAGCAGAATCTTGCTTTTCTTGTGACTTCAGTATTACTCTGAAGTGTATTTGTCTTACGCTGACATCCCTCGCAAGTCTGACAGTGCTGCTGACTTGCACCTGCCTCGAGACTCCCAGGGCAATACCGATTTTGCAGCGTTGGTGAAGCAGCTGAAAGAGTGTCCGACCCTGCAAGACCAGGCTGACATACTCTACATTCTTTACGTGATGAAGTACGGACATAGAGGCAGCTACACGCACAGATCTTATTGTCAGCTCTGGCACACTAATAAGTAAACAATGTTTTTGTTTCTTTA
This sequence comes from Etheostoma perlongum, assembly GCA_026937815.1. Classification (NCBI taxonomy): domain Eukaryota; kingdom Metazoa; phylum Chordata; class Actinopteri; order Perciformes; family Percidae; genus Etheostoma; species Etheostoma perlongum. The sequence continues at coordinate 21,104,866 of CM049371.1, read as the reverse complement.
TTTTTTTGTACTGACACGTCCTGTGTTGTTTTTTCTGATGGCCAGAGGGGCTGATTGGCTGGTGGAGTTGTCAGGTCCTGGGCAGGGTGGAGTCAGCGTGCGTTCCCTGCTGGAGGAGCTGTATGTACAAGCTGGAGCCTGCAAAGAGTGGGGACTCATCAGATACATCTCTGGTATACTACGCAAGAGAGTGGAGGTCCTCGCTGAGGTTAGTGGGAAGTCATTTACTCCCTAAATAACTCTAACGTTTTAGGCCTGATACAAGACTGACCTGTGAAAAACCTTTTGACCCAGCCCAACTAAGGTCTTGGGTCAGCTTTATTGCCAAGTAGTTTTTTTACAATCAAAGAATTTGCCTTAGTATTTTGGTGCATAACAATAAACATAGTAAGTAAGAGAACCATAAATAAAACTTAAATGTACAATAATAAATGTAAAAATATGCAGAATAGATGTTTTTAAAGTGAAAAGAATGAAGATTGACTTCAATATTAAGCCATGACAAAGTGTCTCTGAGCAAAAAGAGTCTCTACAGAATAAATAATGGATAATTTTAATCATTTCATAATAATTAACTCTGTATTTGTCTACTCCTCAGGCCTGCACAGATCTTATTTCCCATAACAAGCAGCTGACTGTAGGTCTACCTCCTGAGCCCAGGGAAAGAGTCATCACAGTGTAAGCTGGCGTGGCTTGGGAGTTTTTGCCTATGTTAAGGGTTTATTGAATGAATTATCACTTAATAAACCAACTCTACCCTCCTCACTGTTTCCTCTCAGTCCACTCCCTCCTGAGGAGTTGAATACTCTCATCTATGAAGCCAGTGGTCAGGACATCAGTGTAGCTGTACTCACACAGGTAGGTAACTCTTTAACCTTCTGGACTGTAGCAGGACCTTTTTTAGACACTAATAACATTACAGCTGTGAACTGTGTGTGTTTGTTATACAGGAAATCATGGTCTATCTAGCCATGTACATGCGCTCCCAGCCCGCTCTCATTGGGGACATGCTCCGGCTCAGGATAGGACTCATCATGCAAGTGATGGCCACTGAGCTGGCTCGCAGTCTGCACTGCTCTGGTAGGAAAGCAGCAAACACTGTGTACATACATAAACTACCCTGCACAGGAGAACAGTAAAAGCTGTGTATTATCTTTGTAGGGGAGGAGGCATCTGAGAGTTTGATGAGCCTGAGTCCTTTTGGCATGAAAAACCTGCTGCATCACATCCTCAGTGGCAAAGAGTTTGGGGTGGAGAGGAGCAGTGAGTCTCTTTTTGTCCTTCCAGTATACTGTATGTGTGAGGGTTCATTTATAGGAGCATGTTGCACCCTTAGCTTTAGGTGAGGCATTTAAGAGAAGAAATTATGATGTGAAAATGTCAGACTGGGGGAAAATCAAGTAGAGCTGAGAGATAAATGTTATAGGAGCAAAGCAATCGGGTACTTTGACGAACTAGGAATCAATGAATTTTTAGTCAGCGCTGTAGTTGTTGTTAAGTTAACCTAATGTTTTTAGCAAAGCTAGCAGCATCCTTGTCTGTTGGTCGATCCTCCACTTTGGTCCAGACTGAAATATCTTGACAATTATTAGATAGATTGCCATGACATTGGGTATATACAGTATATTCATGATCCCCAGACAATGCATTCTAATGACTCTGCTGATCACTAGACTTTTCATTTAGCACCACCAGCAGGTCATAAATACACTTTGTCCAATACTCTGGTACTTTGTTTTCGACCAAATACCATACCTAGAAAACCAGTGACATCCTTATCAGCCTTAGCTATATTTTGTGTTTAGTGCAAATAAGCAAATGTTTGCAGTTGCTAAACTACGATTGTGAACATGGTAAACATTATACCTGCTAAACATCAACATGTTAGCATTGTCTTTGTGAACATGTTAGCAGATAGGTATGAGCACTCAGCTCAAAGGGCCTCACAGAGCATGGCAGATTCAGATGTTGGCAGCATTTCAGGGGGCTGTAACCAGGCTATAAAATAAGTGTTCAATGGCTTTTTTGTTTTGTTTCTTGCCTCTATTCATCAGTGCGCCCAATCCAGTCAACAGCCACTAGTCCTGCCATCTCCATCCATGAACTCGGCCACACTGGAGCCACAAAGACTGAACGCACAGGAATACACAAGCTGAAGAGTGAGATTAAACAGGTGGGACACACAAATAGGATAATAAAACTGGTTAAAAAGCATGGTCTATCTATCAATCTATCTATCTATCTATCTATCTATCTATCTATCTATCTATCTATCTATCTATCTATCTATCTATCTATCTACATGTATCTATCTATCTATCTGTCTGTCTGTATAGACTAACCGTGTTCTTGCTTTTGGTTGCAGCTGGATGACTCTCGGCCTCTCAGTGTGGGTTGGGTTTAATAATATTGAGCATGATTCTAACGTCAGTCTAGACAACCAAACCGCTGGCTAAATCCTGCTCATGAACCACCACTCATTGGCTCCTAACATTGTGTGAGCTACAGCGCCCATTTCTGACTTGACTCTCACTTCATCACTTATCATTAGGAGAACATGCTTTGCTACTCTTAACACACAGTAATTGTCTTTGTCAAGAATGTGTTTTTTGTAGAAGAGTATAACATTTTTAATAACCTTTAAATTCTTGAGCTCCTGAACCATTCTAGACCGTAATTAAGCTGATTTTAGGTAGCCCACCCTTATCACTCATTTTGTGATAGCATTTTGTCATGAAGTGGCATCAATTGTTTGTCAAACAGTCTTTCTGTTTGGTCATCCAGAAAAGTGATTTTGTGAATTTCTTTAACTAGTTGAACAAGGTAAACTTAACCTTTGACTCTACGGATCAAACATCATCCAGAAAAGTAACTTAACCTTTGACTCTACGGATCAAACATCTCCAGTAACATTGTGCTCCATGTGGCTGCAGTATCATTGGGACTGTGGTGTGAGAATCATGTGAACAATCTCAAACTGTTCTGTCTTCTGTCATCCATATCCATGTGTAGATCTTCAGCGGCGGTCTTTCCTTGAGTAGCAATGTCACTTCTCCTCGCTCCACGGTAAACCATTTCACCTCATCTGCTTCCAATTAGCTTTGTTTGTCCTCCTTAGGGTTGCCCTATTTAGAATGTATGCACACACTTAGCAAACTCATCCTAAAAGCATTTTCATTCACATTTTATATTTTCTGTAGACACTAAAATATTCCATGTGTCTTTCTGCATTTTATAAGATAATATAAGGCTGACATTGTTTTTTTTTTATTTAGAGTAATTATTAATAACAATAAAACATACAATTTCACCAGCCTTGCCCTTTCATATGTCTGTTGAAGTATTTTGCCAAGTGTGATAGAGCATGATATCAAAATGCATGAGTGATTGCATGGACTGTGTAACTTAAGATAACTGCTTAATGTATAATTGTGTGTGTGTGTGTGTGTGTGTGTGTTTGTGTGAGAGAGAGAGAGAGCGAGAGAGGACTACTACAGTAAATATTTAAAGTCCCCATATTATGAAAAACATAACTTTTTCTGGGATTTGGGGTGTTATTTTGTGTCTCTGGCGCTTCCACATGCATATAAACTTGGGGAAAAAAAACTATCCATGCTGTTTTGAGTGAGATACAGGTTTCTGAATGTTCTCTGCCTTCAGTCTCTGGGTGAGTTGTTCAAAATCTCCACAGCTTTCTACGTCACTAGTCAAGGCGGGGTGGCTAATTGTAGCATGCTATTTCGTTCTCAGTGGCAAAACACTCCTGCAAACGCACACTAGTTCACCATAATCTCAAAAGAACTACTTCCACGTTCCTGTTCTGCAGGTATTCCACAAGTGTCCCTCATTTAGAAGAAGTCTCCCAGCTAATCCTGCCTTGTACTGACCAAAGTTGGAGAAAGAGTTATCTAGTTGATGTGAACTTACCTAGCTACTGTGCATGTGCGACTCACAACAAAGATAGTATAGAAGTAAGATGTATCACTCTGTAGCTAAAACAAGTGAGATGTCTCACTCTGTAGCTAAAACAGAGACCTAAAAACACAGGGTGAAAACAGGAAATGCAGCAATGTGCAGTACAACAAAAATATGTTTTTTTTTTTTTTTTTTTAATGAAACCATGTAAACCTATTTTGGTACAACCTCAAATACAATTATGAACCTGAAAATGAGCATAATATGGGTGCTTTAAACTTCTTTACATGTATTTGTTATGGTATGACAAACCTGTGCTATCAGTCAGTACAGTGTATCTTTTAAAAAGGCTCTCCAGTAATCACAAACCTGATGATGCAGTTGGGCCAGAGTAGTAGGAGGAATGAATAATTTCAGACTTATGACTACAAATCAATCTCTTAAAGGGGAGCTCCACTGATTATACACATCAAAGTCGTTTTAGAGGTTTTGAGGAGTACAACTGCATATGTGAAAAAAAGTAAAGACTTTTGTGGCTCCTGAAATCTGATAAATGTCCCCAAGTGATGTCACTTGAGTCAGCATCGGTTGGGGCTGAAGACTACAAGTCTGTTGGTGGGGAGATAGAAATAAGTGTGTTGGCCAGACCTCTGTAGACTGCTCCTCATCTCTACTTGAGGCTACCAGCTCAAGGCTACATACAAGGCCGCTACTAGCACAACACACCCTAATCTCAGACACAATTGTTGTGCGTTGCATTGCATTGTGGGTAATGTAGGTGCCAGGATTTTGACACGGACAAAGAATGTGTGGAATAAAAGAGAAGATATCTCTGGTTCTGCTGCATCGATTTAGATTTTTTTTATCTGTCTATTGTGAGTCCAAAAATGTTATAGGAATGCAATGCTAAATCTATGGAGTACTCTTTTAAGCTTTGAAACCAGGAGAGCTGCATTAAATTTTACATTAAATACACAAAAAAACAACAGTGCATTAATATTCCGTAGGCACAAGAGCTTAATGTCTTCATCAATTGGATATGGACCCTCTTAAACAAACAACTATATGTGTCACTGGTAATTAGTAATTATATGTGAATAAGTTATCATGGAGTGTGGGAAAAACTACATATATAATTGATATTGCTCATGCTGTGGTGAAAGTCTGTGTGGTACAGACACTGCTGATAAGTGTAACGGCGTATACAAGAAGTACATTTCAAGAACATTGAGATCAGGTTGAACATCAGTAAAATGGTCCATGTAATATGTTTTAACAGTATCTTCTTGTTCTTTTACCGCAGCGCTGCAGTAGCCCCTCCACCCCCAGTGGGATCCTGTCCCCTGTGGGCCCCGGTCCAGGAGATGGACAGCTGCACTTTGAGGAGAGGCAAGGCCAGTGGCTGAGGCGACGCAGGCTGGATGGAGCTATCAACAGAGTACCAGTTGGTTTCTACCAGAAGGTCTGGAAGATCCTGCAGAAGTGCCATGGCCTATCCATCGATGGATATGTGTTGCCTTCATCTACTACAAGAGAGGTAGCATCTCGCAGACAAAATGTAGGACTTTCTGTGTGTGTGTGTGTGTTTAATTCTGTGTTTTCTGTGTAGATGACAGAGGGAGAGATCAAGTTTGCGGTGCAGGTGGAGTCTGTCCTGAACCATGTACCTCAACCAGAGTACCGGCAGCTACTAGTGGAGACTGTGATGGTTCTTGGCCTGGTAGCTGACGTGGACGTGGACAGCATTGGTAGTATTATACACGTGGACCACATCCTGCATCTGGCCAATGACCTCTTCCTCAGCGACCAGGTACTGAGATAGCTGATTGCAAGAGATACATTTCAGTTTGAAAGAATGTTCATGTATTTGTGCATGTGGTTTCACTCTGTTCTACCTTTGCATCCCCAGAAATCCCATAGTGCCAGTGATTACTTCCTTGAGAAGGACCCAGCGACCGGAATCTGCAACTTTTTCTACGATAGCGCCCCCAGTGGCAGCTATGGCACCATGACCTACTTGTCCAAGGCAACGATCACTTATGTCCATGACTTCCTACCAAGCTCCAGCTGCCTGATGCAGTGAAACAGTAAACTAAACACGTGAAGAAACATGTTTTATCATAAGTAAAGTATCACCTATAGTCAAAGGCAGCAAAGCTTCTTATTGTCAGCTGATACAGTCCATGTGGTGCTTTTGAGTATTCAGTCCTTGACTCTGTAGCTCTCATACACTGATGTTACATCATAGCTTGGCAGCTAATTTCAAACTACAGTAATTATTTTTTTCTTTGTCAAATCTGGACTGTGAACTTATTTATTACTTAAACATGCTTTTCAAATGTGTTATTACAGGTCTTAATAACAAACGTGCATACAGTATATGTAAATTGAAATTTGCATAGCTCTGTGCTGTTGTGCTCTTCGTGTTGTGTGTGTGAGAATATGAACAGTTAACTGGCTTGTAATTAAATGTCATATGTTATAATTTTACAGAGCTCTGCAGTTACTAGGGTAAACATTTTGATCATTTGTGCACACAAATGAGTATTTCCCTTATACCAATCTGTGTATTTTTATTTTCTGCCCCAATTACTTTTTATTTATTTATCTACATTTAGTAATATAATAATTAATTGTTTGATTGTAATGGCTGTGCTTAAATACGCCCAATAATAATACAATATAAATCATAAAATTGGGTTGTTCCCTCAAATTACTTATTCTCGCCCACAGCTGATTAATTTGTACTTTTTTTTAAATTCCTTTGGTAGCTTCCAGGCTCTTTATAATTCAGTGTTAGTTGTAGTCCTTTTGTCTTTGTGTATGTGTTGCATGTTTTATAAAATTAATGGAAAATAATCCATCTGTCCATATATGAATGTCACCCCAAGTAATGCATGTAATTCAACATATTGACGATTTGTTCATTCATTTAAGTTTGGACACACTTTCTTATTCAAGTGAATGGGAAAGTGTGTCCAAATTTATACAGTATATGCATGATGTATATGTAAAGAATGAAATGGCAATGCAGCAAGGTATTGGTTAAGTACTAGCGAGGTCCAGAGTATGTTGAATAGGGTCTTTGTAAGTCTGAGAAGCACAGAAAGGAAAAAAAGATTTAAATAACCTTCATCACAGCACTTAATTTTGAATGCAAAATGGCAGGAAGCAGTAAAATGTAAAAATATATTTTAACCCTTTTTAATGCTTACCCAAATCCTGAAATATTTGCATTTAGTTAAAACTAAAACTAAAAAAGAGAGAATTAATATATGTAGGCATATTTATTTTACTATTGTAATACATTATAAATGTTTCTGATTTAACATTTAAAGACCTGTATTTAAAAAAGTATGTTAATGCAATAATAAAATCATTGACTAATCTATTGACTGATATATTTACTGTTTAATTTCTACCAGCTACCAGCAGTAGTACATGAAGGAGCTCTGGTTGGCCAGATTCCAATGCACAACAGCCAATCAGAGTTCTAGCTGTTACTGGTTGGACTTCATTAAACTTTGTGTTGACTACACATATTTGCCACACTCAATGTTTTAAATGACATTATAGCTGCTTTTCATAACAAGCATTACTGTGCAGCTGTTTACATTGATCTGTCTAAGGCTTTTGACGCGGTTAACCATTGTATTCTTATTGGCAGACTCAATAACCTTGGTTTCTCTCACGACTGCCTCGCCTGGTTCACTAACTACTTTCTTGATAGGGTCCAGTGTGTTAAATTCAGAGGGCCTGCTTCCTGGACCTACAGTTGTCTCTATGCAATTGCCACACGGTTCGAATCTTGGGCCAACTTTCTTCTCATATATATCAATGACGACACTATATTGTACACATCTGGCCCTTCATTGGATACCGTACTATCTAAACTCCAGGGGAGCTTTAATGCCATTCTGCCCTCTTTCTGAAACCTTCAGCTACTTTTAAACTCTGGTAAAACTAAGAGCATGCTTTTCAATCCATCACTGCCAACACCAGCTTCACTACGCTAGGCGGGTTGGAATTATAATACGTGGCCACTCACTCACTCTCATTAAGGTCTCTGATTCTGATCTAAAATTAGGTCTATCGTACCAATTCTAGACTTTAGTAACATCATTTATGATATAATTTACCCGATGAAGGTCTAAGACCAAAACATTGTATTTTCTAAGTAAATATATGCTTGCATAATGGTAAGTGTGCGAGATTCCTTCTACAACTCCTGGTTCCTAAATCCTAAGTCACCTGCCCGACATAACAAGGAGTGCAAAAAGTTTTCCTATGTGGTAGTGTCGAAATTTATAAAAATGTCCCAAACTTTCTTCTGAAAAAACTGGATGTGGTGTACCACATTACTATGTTTTGTCACCAGAGCCCCATATGACACTCACCATTGCAAATTCTATGCATTAATCTGCTGCCACTTGTTGCATATCCAGCACTTAACTTACTGGTACCAACTCATATACAAGACCTTGTAGGCAAAGCCCCGCTGTACCAAAGCTCACTGATTACTATGGTTCTACCTACTTGCAGCATGTGCTCAAGCATATATACTCTTTAGTCATCCCAAAAGCCCACTCCTTCTTTGGCCGCCATTCTTTCCAGTATTTAGCTGCCAATGACTGGAATGAATTACGGAAAAACTAAAACTTTCATTTGTTGATTTTAAAGTACTACTGTCTGGGCTCTTGTCCGACCGATGCATGAGTTAACTCTCTTCCATCATACAGTACATGTAAGATTGCACATGTTCACTTTATTGTCTCTTATGCCACAATGCATAGCAATCTTACCTGCACTGCTGTCATATTTGTTTAATGTTTCTTGCACCATGCCATTTGCATAAACTATATACAGATTCTGTAATACACTCAGTATTTATATTTGATTCATTTTGTAGACTCTTTTTTGTATTTTTAATGTTTATATTTTTGTGTATTTAATGTGTAACTATGTTGTCTCACATGTTGTATGCCTTGTCTTGGCCAGGTTGTTGTTGCAAATGAGAATTTGTTGTCAATCAGCTTAACTAGGTTAAATAAACGTTAAATTAAAAAATATATAAAAAATTAAATTGGCTGAAAATCAATTTAATAAAATAACAATCTATTTATTGACAATGTGAAAACAATGTGCTCAATTGTGAAAAGATAGAAATATCAAGTTAAGCTGGATTTATAATAAATCACAAGCATAAATGAGGCTATTTTTTGTACCTATTATCAGCAAAGAACAAGAAGAGGTCATCGGCGTATGTAAAAATATTGGATTATAATGTTAGAATGTTTTAATCACTGTGGGCAGAAAGCAGACATCTGAAGATCACACATATGCTTTGAAAGATGCAACCCACTGCTGGATAACAGCTATAAAAATGTTTGGATTTTCTCTTAGGTTTGTATAGAAAGCTATCTAAGTGCCCAAATCAGTATAGTGCATTGTTTCATATTACTACCATACAAATTTCAGTTGGCAAATCTGTCCCTTATCACTGTTAACTTCTGCAGTGCTAGATTGGAAAGTTAGACATAGCAGCTACGGTAACTAAGTCTTAATCCATTGTCCAGTTACAGTGAGGAAAATAAGTATTTGAACCCTGCTATTTTGCAAGTTGTCCCACTTAGAAATCATGGAAGGGTCTGAAACTGTCATCGTAGGTGCATGTCCACTGTGAGAGACGTAATCTAAAAAAATACAGAATTCTTTTTTTTAGATTACGTCTTTATTTATTTGTATGATACCACGGCAAATAAGTATTTGAATACTTTTGAACACAATTCTGACCCTCAACGACCTGTTAGTCTGCATTCAAAATGTCCACCTCCACTCCATTTATTATCCTAAATTAGATGCACCTTTTTGAGGTCGTTAGCTGCATAAAGACACTTGTCCACCCCATACAATCAGTAAGAATCCAACTACTAACATGGCCAAGACCAAAGAGTTGTCCAAAGACACTAGAGACAAAATTGTACACCTCCACAAGGCTGGAAAGGGCTACGGGGAAATTGCCAAGCAGCTTGGTGAAAAAAAGGTCCACTGTTGGAGCAATCATTAGAAAATGGAAGAAGCTAAACACGACTGTCATTCTCCCTCGGACTGGGGCTCCATGCAAGATCTCACCTCGTGGTGTCTTAGTGATCCTAAGAAAGGTGAGAAATCAGCCCAGAACTACACGGGAGGAGCTGGTCAATGACCTGAAAAGAGCTGGGACCACCGTTTCCATGGTTACTGTTGGTAATACACTAAGACGTCATGGTTTGAAATCATGCATGGCACAAAAGGTTCCCCTGCTAAAACCAGCACATGTCAAGGCCCGTTTTAAGTTTGCCAATGACCATTTGGATGATCCAGAGGAGTCAGGGGAGAAAGTCATGTGGTCAGATGAGACCAAAATAGAACTTTTTGGTCATAATTCCACTAACCGTGTTTGGAGGAAGAGGAATGATGAGTACCATCCCAAGAACACCATCCCTACTGTGAAACATGGGGGTGGTAGCATCATGCTTTGGGGGTGTTTTTCTTCACATGGGACAGGGCGACTGCACTGTATTAAGGAGAGGATGACCGGGGCCATGTATTGCAAGATTTTGGGGAACAACCTCTTTCCCTCAGTTAGAGCATTGAAGATGGGTCGAGGCTGGGTCTTCCAACATGACCCTAAGCACACAGCCAGGATAACCAAGGAGTGGCTCTGTAAGAAGCATATCAAGGTTCTGACGTGGCCTAGCCAGTCTCCAGACCTAAACCCAATAATGAATCTTTGGAGGGAGCTCAAACTCCGTATTTCTCAGTGACAGCCCAGAAACCTGACTGATCTAGAGAAGATCTGTGTGGAGGAGTGGGCCAAAATCCCTTCTGCAGTGTGTGCAAACCTGGTGAAAAACTATAGGAAACGTTTGACCTCTGTAATTGCAAACAAAGGCTACTGCACAAAATATTAACATTGATTTTCTCAGGTGTTCAAATACTTATTTGCAGCTGTATCATACAAATAAATAGTTAAAAATTCCAAAAAATGTTTTAGATTATGTCTCTCACAGTGGACATGCACCTACGATGACAATTTCAGACCCCTCCATGATTTCCAAGTGGGAGAACTTGCAAAATAGTAAGGTGTTCAAATACTTATTTTCCTCACTGTATGTCAGTGTCTAAAAACGCTGATTATGATTAATGCATTTATGTTTATTCATTCACAAACTAAACACAACAAGCACAATTTATAAACAACTATTTAAATGGACAATTTAATAACTAATTCAATTACATCATTTCTGAATCAATAAGAAAATAGACTAGTTTTAAAGAACAACCAGTTGAAATCAATTGCTCATAATCAACTTGGACAGGCAGCTGATACGTTTAGCCAGCAGTGGTCGTTGTTGTTCTTGGTACACATTTCTTCCAGCTGTAGGGGGAGAGACGATGGGAGGCTGGGCAGGCACATTTATAGCCACCTTTTTGGTTCACACACAGGTGGGAACACCCTCCATTCTTCCGACTGCACTCATTAATGTCTGGAGGAGAAGGAGGGAAAGTATGCCTAATTACAGTAAATATTAAATATAAGCTTCCCCAGTTATATACATATACATATAAGTCATTATGAGTGTGCATGACCCAACTGACCTTTGCAGCGTCGGCCATCTCTGTGGAGTGTGTATCCTCTAGGGCAAATGCAGCGGTGAGAGCCTGGCAGGTTGACACACTGCCACTCACAAGTCTCTTCCTGACACTCATTTATATCTGTGTGGTCACATAAGTTGAAGAAAGCTATTGGGTTTTGTTTATGGTGTACAAAGTTTTTTTTTTAATGAGAAACATAGAGAGATATATGGTGTACACATTCAGCTTTTATGTTTTCATGTCTTACCTACACACTCCTCCCTAAAGGTTCGTGCAGTTGGATTCTCAGGTGGTGTTGTTGTTATTGGTTCCTTCCTGTACCCAGGTGGACACTCGGCAATGCAGCTGTGTCCGTTTCCGGCTAAGATGTGCCCATACAAGCAGGCGCATTGGTAGGATCCTGGGGAGTTGTGGCACTGCTCCGTACATGGCCCGAGCCCCTGATTAACAGCACACTCATCTATATCTGGATCAGAAAAAGAATTTTAGGTAAAGGTGACATCCATGCTAAAGTACATGCATTTTTCTTTTTCAACCTTGTGGTGGCGTTAGAGGAAAAGTATTTTTTTTTACACATACCGAAGTAGGCACAGTGCACCTTTTCCACAATCCTTCCTTGTGACCAAATGTTTTACTACATAAAAAAGAGGAAATACTGGAAGGAGGGAGACTGTTCCCGGTAATGTTTATCAAGTGTCTCCTAACCTTGGCAGTGGCTGTCAGCAGTCTGAAGGCTGTAGCCAACAGGACATTGACAGTAGAAGCTTCCGGGGGTGTTAACACAGCCAAACACACAGCCTGTTACAGCTGCTGGCAGCAAGCACTCATCCACATCTGGAAAGATGAAAAGTGATGTAGAAATACTCCTTGTTCATAGATGTAAATGATATAAACACACACACACACACACACACACCTGTGCAGGAGGTCTGCTCATGAGTTGGTTGATAGCCATCATTACAGCTGCACTTGAAGGAACCAAATGTATTGATGCATTTCTGCTGACACGGGTGCGGCCCCTCCACACACTCATCTAAATCTAGACACATGCAAACAAAAGGTATTCCATTCATAAAGAACACATATCTTGAACTGGTTTAATTTTATAGAACACACATTATTGTCTACAGTCAATCTGACAAAAACACACACAATCCAGGCTACAATGAGATGAATGAACAGAGCAACAGATGAAAGGTGGTCATCACTCATGCCTCTGATGTGTCTCCATGTTTGCCTGCTGTTTTGGTCAGTAATGAGCAAACCATAACGCAGATGTTTTCTGACTTCCTGTTCTTCTGAGACAGGAAACAACAATGAGCAGAATGGACTCAGCAAACTTGTATATCAGCTGTGGTCTTGTTTTTCCCTGTGTGGCCCTGTGATCTAGAAAATAACCTTTATTTTCTTCTTTTTTTTTAAAAATTGTACAATACTTGAATTAGTACATACACTTAATTGAGAAATCTCGACATACGGTAGAACATGTGGACAAAGACTAGTCAAAAATACATCTTTTGAAATAAGGGCCAAAACAAATGCTAATTTTTCTTTAACTGTCAGACAGGAATGTTTACAAGCCTTATTTGACTGCAGTGGAATTTTCAGTCTAAAACTAAACTATAATCAGTCAAACCACAATGACTGGACAGGACTATCTGTCCATACTGATAATGATACTGTTCAAAAATAATATCAACACCATCCACTGATGCCGTTGTGAATGATATGTTGTCTGTGAGCAGGCACGTGTAACCTAGAGACAATATATAAAGTAAATGTCAGCCTTCTAAGTGCTACACAGTGATCGTGCAGCCATAAATTTCACAGCTCACTTGTATGCTTGTCTGTGAGCCATGAAACATCAAACACATAAAACATGTGAAGGAGATTCCCTGCTGTGCTGTAACACGCCTCAGTGCACGCTGTGTTGTGACACGCTGTGGGCGTCCACAGAGGATTCCGGAAGAATGTTACAAGAAAAAAAGAAGAACATCAATACGCTCACCTCGACACGTCCGCCAGTCATCCAGCAGAGTGAATCCAGCTCTGCAGTGGCATTGAGTTCTGGTCTGGGTCTGGTTGGAGCTCTGATTGTAGGGCTGGGAGTGAGAGCACAGCTGGGAACAGCCCCCGTTGTTAACTGAACAAGGTGTCAACCCTGGAGACAAACCATAAGGATGTATTAATTTGGGGGGAATTAACAAATTCAAAAGTTACAATAAGAGAAATTAATTTGAGCATTTACATGAGCGGACATTCAGGGTATTTTTAGATGATGGAACATTATCAGAGAGAGGTAAAGAACTGGAGATGACCCAGTCTGAATATGTGACAACAGAAGAGGCTGTAACTCATCTTTGGCTCTATCAATCCAGAAATTTAGAAAGTTACTAATGCTATTATCCTTAAAACAGATAACCGACATGACGCTGCTTGATTGAAATTACAGACTGAAACTGAGTAAACTAAACCCGAAACAATTAGTTGATTAATCCATCGACAGAAAATAAATTGGCAAATAGTGTGACAATTATCACCCAGTTCCAGCAAGATATAACATATGGACTGTTTAATAGACATTCATAAACTAAAAATATTGATAATTGATCATCTTTTTTTGCATGCACTCTTTTGAATTTATTGTTGTTTTTTTTACATGCAAACTGCATATGTACTGTGAATGTATTTACTCAGTGTTTCAGAATTTAATTCCTGACAGGGTGTTAAAACATCATGTGAAGTCAAACTTAAAACAAATTACTGTTGGTAAGCTGACAGTTTCTGCATGCAGTAATAGAAAAAAATATAAAAACAAAATTCTAGTAGTAAAAAACCTTTATATTAACAATAAACAATACTTTAATGAAACAGTAAAGACTAGTTTTGGGCAGTATATTGGTAAATTAACATCTTGCACCTTCCTTTTTCTTTACCCATCAGCACACCATTCCTTTTCCTTGTCAGTGAGCAGCATTCTCAAATTAATCAAAGAAAGTTATGAAGCAGCGACACCGCCTACCCAGACAAACAGGTGTGATTCCGCTCCAGGCCCCCCCATGCTGGCAGTAGCTGTGTATGTTTCCATGAGCCAGCGTATAGCCAGGGTAGCAGGCATACTGTATGTAATGTCTGTACTCTCGGGGACCTGGATTCTCTACATTACGAAAGTAGAAGGTCCCGTGAGCGGGCACAGGCGGGTATGGGCACATGGGGCGTCTGCTGAGGTTCAGAGACAGCAGAAGTGGTTTGAAGGTGGCGTTGTGGTTTTCTATATGGTGAAATCTTGGCTCACTGGTGGTATAGGTGTTTGAAGGACCATAAGGCAACTGTGTTTTCATATTGGACTGAGAGGAGCTGGACCTTATGGAAGTTGAGGCAGAATAAGATGGAACGGGGGCTGATAAGGAGGAAGCAGGTGATGAAGGGGAAGTAGAACTGGCAAAAATTAAATTAACAGAAGATAAAGTTGTTGAAGTCTCGGTGGGCTCCTCTTTATCTACAGACACAGGCTGAGACAAAGGAGGATACTGGAAGCCAGTTTCAGCCTGTTGGTCTTCATCTGCAATTTGTGAAGCGCCTATTACTACCTCAGAGAGAGTCGCATCATCCTGGGAAGTGAAAAGTTCTCCAAACTTGAACACTTTTTCACCCCTGGGCACAGGAAGTGCAGATTTCATGTGGTGGAGTGGGGAAGTTGGCACAAAATCTCTTCCTGACACTTTTGATAAGGTAGATGAGACAGTAGTAGTCAGATGTGATTTAGAGGCAACTTCGTCCACCTTTTCTGCCTCCATGTCATGCCTCCCAGTTCCTGTTTTGTCATGATGAGTTGATTGGACTCCATCTTTGACTTTAAAATTGGGAAACAGAACATGCTGTTGCAGGTGGACAGTCACTTTAATCATCTCCCTGTTGGACATTTGGGATGGCGTGTGAGACAGCAAGCCCAATTTAAGGTTCACTTCTTTGGAGGCGGTATTAGCGAGGGTGTTGTAGTGGGATTGTTGCTGGGTCTTCAGAATTACAGCAGCCTGGAGGTTCTGCTGTATGTTTGGCTTTTGCACACTGACACCTGAGATCGAGCTCATCATGTCGGACTCTAACAAGGAGAAAAGAGGAAAAATATCAAATGGTTTGAGTTAAGGAGGTCTAGTCTATTTGTACAGCAACTTCCAAACATGACAAAAAATAGGTAGTTACAGTTATAGTTATATTGCAGTAATAAATTGTCTTCTACCCACAGCTGTGCTGTTTAATCAATGAATGTGGGAGAATGAACATGATGTGATACAAAGACAGTGGCTAGTACAAGATCAAATTTAAAGAAATAGTTTGAAAAGTTGGGAAATAAACTCCTTCACTTGGTCAAGAGATAGATAAGAAGATTGGCACCATTCCTGAGATACGTATCAATCTTTTCATCTAACTCTGAGCAAATAAGTGTATTTTGTAAAATGTCAAACTATAGCTTTAATAGCTGAGTTTTTTTATGATCACCTTTGCATACAGGCTTTGTGCTGTTCCAGGTGAGGCCCTTACAGTATAACATTGAGGGCCCGTGTAGCCGAAAGCCACTATCACAGCTGAACACTGCCCAGGAGCCATTCTCATTCATGCTGCTTGTCCCATGAATAAGCCGTCCTGGGTTGGAGCAGCCAGAGCCTGAAAGAAGGGGAGAATATCATGGAAAGGAACCCTTATTGCCTTTGTTGTTGTTTCTTTTCAACTCTCTACTGTGCACTGCAACAGAAGCAAAAAAAGTATCCTCTAAATGCATCTACTGACTAAAACAGAAACTGAAATCCTGAAACAAAAAGGTTTACAGCACATGCTTATAGATGAAGCTCCTCACCGACACAGACTGGGGTGTCCCGGGACCATTTCCCAGACACACAGCTGTTGGTTTTGTATCCATGGAGCTTGTAGCCAGGACGACAGCGGAAGATCACCAGCAGTCCACCGTAACGGAAAAACGTCTGCCCATTCTCCAGGTGTCTAAAAGTGCTGCATCCATCATCTCCCCACGCTGTAGGACAGTTTCACAGTAAATGTCTGCAGTGGTCTGAAAATGTTGCTTACTCTTAACAACACACAAGTCAGAAAATGAACTTGAAGAAGTACCTGGAGCGTAGATGCAGAGCAGAGCGACCAGTGCTGCTAAGAGCCCCATCTGTACTCCCAGGTGGGATTGGAGGCTACAGAGAAGTACTTGGAGAGTGAAAGTGGGCAGTATATGAGAGGTTGGAGATTGAGGGGAGGGGTTGGGAGATGTCGTCTGGGATTACTACAGGATGGACAGATGGGAGGAAGGAGGGCTACACAAAACACTGACAGATGGATGAGTAGGTATCAGGGAAGATGCTGTTTTTACCTGATTTAAAGTGAGTAGCAACAATTTAATGTGTTGCTTTATTATATAGACACTCAGACATTAGCAGCAACAAAAACACCAAATCAATCAGTTACATAATTAGTCTCCACAAACCCCTGTTTGTCTCTCACCCTTCACTTCTGTAGGAACCATGCATCTAGAGTGTCTGTGTGTGTGTTTGTGTGTGCATACTGCACAAGTTGTTCAGTAAAATCTAAACCCATCATTAGTCAACCAGACAAGATGCCTGGGCCTGTTTTACAGCTCTCACCGTTTGGTAATTATAGTGGGTAGAGTTAGGGTTAGAAGATATGTAGATAGATGCCAGAGTGAAGTAGAATATGAACACACACACACACACACACACACACACACACACAGTCTTGTCTCACTATCTTTATGGGGACAAGTCATTGACATAATGCATTCCCTAGCCCCTTACCCTAACCTTAACCATCAAACCTAAATGCCTAACCCTAACCCTAACCCTAACCATAACCATAACCTAATTCTAACCCTGATCCTAAAACCAAGTCTTAATCCTCAAACAGCCCTTTAACGTTATGGGGACCAGCATTTTGTCCCCACAAAGCTGTCAGGACCCCATAAGTATACTGTATTTCCAAATTTTGGTCCCCACAAATGTAGTTAAACATGGTACACACACACACACACAAATAAAAACATACACAAAACAACAATTTGTTAAGAAATTAGACAATTTATTCCTTTTTGGTAAACAGCTGAGCACAAACCAGCTTAAACTCTAACTCTAGCAGCATTGTGTTTCTTCTTTTTATACTTCAGGCATCAATACATGTAATACTTATAGGAAATACTACACTACTGACATGTAGGTAACACTGCTAGATCACACTGGTACTCCTCCTGCTGTATATCTATTGTCAGAAGTTACATCTGTGCTAAATCAAACCTTACCTGTAGCTTGTAGTCCCAGAACCTTTTCAGATTTGTTCTAGCAATTTATTTGGACTTGGTGGGGTTCTTGGTGACTTTTCAGTGTACTTTTATGCCCAGGACTTCCATCTTGTGTCGATGGGCAGGAAACTGAGCCCCAAATTGCTCCCAATGGTCAGATCAGCACCTTGCATGGTAGTTTGTAATGGGCTTTGAATAAAATTGATATATAAATGCAGAAATGTACCATAGCATAATCCTTTTAAATAATGCCAAATTTCACGACAATCCATCCAATGTGTGTCGAGCAGTTTCAAGCCAAGAAGGCTTAACAAATGGTGCCTCTGGTTGATGTGGAGACATTTCACTGTATTGAAATCTGGCCTGCTAGCGGTGTTAGATGATAGGTCAGAGGATCACCAATGTCTTTCAGACTTATCCTCTGGGGACTATTAATGTCTATAAAATGTTTCATTGCACTCGTTTGGATGAATGTAACTTACAGATCGGCATTGCCGTGCGTACATCAATGCCGATAGTGTGGCAAAAAACAACACAAACAAATGACAAAATGCACCAATACTTTAAAGGTGCATTGTATTTTTCCTTTAACAACTTAAGAAATACTATTTTGTCTTTTCCCTACTTTCCTTCCTTCCTGCTGATCTTGCAGGGCTTCCACACTGTAGTATTCAGATTCTTCCCTATCACAAATACTTCTCTCCATCCATCTTTCCGTTGAGTGGCTGATCCTTGTTGTCCAGTTTGTGTACCACTCTGAAGGCCTCTAGGAACTCAGTGAAGTCTATGCTGCCGTCTTTGTTGAAGTCGATACTTCGGGCCAGGTCATCGATGGCTCTGTCGTCGATGTCGACCCCCAGGTGGGCACTGAAGAGGCGCCAGGTGTGACGAAACTCTTCGACTGAGATCAAACCTGAACAACACACAAACCCTGACATCCTGAACTATAAGGAATACATTTAGAATTTTGAACACTGTCTTTAAAAGAGTTTTTTTTTACCTGAATGGTCTTTGTCTATAATGTTGAATATTATCTCAATGTCTGTCCTGTATCTGAACAGAGTTTCAGCCAAGTTTGAAGTCACCTAAAAAAGAGGAAAGAGGAAAAGAAAACAGTAGACATCTAAACAATAGCTGTGTTTGATAGAAACAGGAGTGGAACATGTACTATAATCCTAAAAGTATCAGTATTACAAGGGAGAACAAAAAGGCTTGGGCTGACAGTTGGATTGTAACATGTTTAAAGCTTGGTGCTGATCCTCTGGCAGAGTAAATTAAGTGCCCATATTTGTGCGCATATTGCATATAAAATCTCACTTTTCTTCATTTAAATGCTCCACTCCATTTTATTGCATGCATTATCACATGCTTTATAAAAGTATCCTACCTCTGTTGCTTTCTGAGACTTAAACCTATTGACCAATGTCAGGGCTTAAATAAATGTAATGGAATAAAAAGTAAAAAATTTAAACATTTAAAAACTAGTAAAACATTTCCCTCTGAAACGTGAAAGTGTATAAACTTAAAATACAAAGATCTCAAAATACCCTTCAAGCACAGCAACCCCTTACTTCTCTGACCTGAGGCAGAAATATCCCTGATTCCATATGCTCAAAGCAGGACTGGTAGTCCACACTGCCATCTGGTGCCAGATGGGCTAAGTGTGGACGAAGTGTCCTCCAGGGCAGATCCAGTCTCAGCACAGACTCCAACACCTGAGCCCATTCACTGACTGACACACTACCTGAAAAAGATATGCTTACATATAACAACTATACGACAGGTCAACCTGATTAAATACTTGTAATAAGTAAGTGAAAAGAGCGCACCGGTATTATTCAGGTCGTACTGCTGGAAGCCTGACAGCAGCTCAGAACGATGGGAGAACAGCTTCTCCTTCAGGGCCTTGAGAGCAGAGCCTTCAGCAGCGCGTACTCTGCAGACACACATGTAAACACAGGCCATTACCTGAGTGTGAGCTTTCCTACTTAAATGCTTAAATTCAAAATGCTTGTTTTGACCGCTCAGCAGTCCAAATCCCTAAGCTATCCAATTTCTTAAACAATCTAAAACAGACAAATGCACATTATACATTAAACAAATAAACACCAGACACTTGCTGTACCTCTGTGTCAGTGTGAGTTTGCGTGTTGTGCGGCTGACTTGGTACTGGTAGAAGCGGGGAACCAGATCTCGGCCCACTTTGATGTAGGCACCACGGTTGCTTCCCTCCTCATAGTAGTTTGATGCTGAGAAAATGGTGATCACCTGTAGAATAAATATAAACGCATATATTCAAAACGCATATATTCAAAACTCAAACATTGCTGAGACAATCTCAATGGATTTATTGCAACCTGTCTACCTGTCCACCATGACAGAGCTCGTATCCATCCTGTTTGCACTCATGGGATCTGATGAGCAGCTGGAGTCCGTGCTGGAGCAGCAATCTCTGGGTGACGTCAGGGCCAAAGTAGCAGCCACCTCCTCTGAATGTGTTGGGACTGCAGCCTTTTTGGGTTTTAGGGTCACTCCACAATATATCCACTATCTGCAGCAGAGAGGAAAGCAGATACAAGTGGTGAATAAAACACAAAAGACATTAGTCGAATAATGTTCATTGGTTTCCCAGTGCTCCACTCCTCCAACCTGTTTCCATTCTCGATCACGTTGTGGAGGTGAAGGAGGGGAACAGAGGACAGAGAGTCCAGGAAAGGCACTTGGAGGTCATTGATAGCGTATGGCATGCTGGGGGAAAACGGGAATGGACGAGGCGAGAGGCACGATGGAGTTCGAGGAGAGCAGAGCGAAGAGGAGGAGGACGATGATGAGGAGGAGGATGAAGTGGAGGCGGCACCGTCTTGTCGGCTGTGCCTGCATCGCCTATTTCTACAGAAGAAAAGGGGTAGAAGTGAGGGTCTGTCACTTTTTTAACAAGAAGTCAAATTGTACATTTGTTCTGTCAGCGTCTGTGCGCTGCTACCACACCTCTGGTTGGGGGTTCTTTGGTTCTTGCTGTGGCTGCGACTGCTGCTGGGACGAGAGCAAGCTGTAGATCTCAGTGTCTTCAGCTGTCTGCAGGACTGGCCGATATCCAGCTGCTCCACACTGCGTCTGGGAAACCTCAGGGCAGATTTCACCTGGAAGAGCAGAGAAAAGTGTGGACAAAAGTATTTCTTTTCCACAGTGAAGTTCAAATTGACATATGTTAAGTGTCTGAGGATAATGGATACAGTATGTTGTACATGTAAAGCCCTTTGAGGCAAAACTGACTTGACTTAAAAACATCACACATCCTTAGTACTACTTCTCATCTGAAGTAAATTAAAAAGGTAAAAAAAATCAAACTTAAAAATATAAATAACTATATATATATATACATAAAAAGATTACAGATGATTTATTGCATTCTAGGAGTTACTTTGTGATACTTTGTGTAATAATTGTATATTTTGTTGCACCCATGTTGTCCTGTACTTCAGAAGTAATTTGCTGCATTTTCTAAAATACATTAATTCTTTTTTATGAGAACATGTGCATTCATTTGTAATCCAATGCGATAAATACATGCATGCTTATTTTTCATTTGTGTGACTGCTGAATGGTCATTTTCTGGATCTTGGGCCATTCATTCAAAAGAATAAAGAAAACACATAAACAAAAGTTCCTTCTGAATATGAACAAAGCCAAAGTTAGCCATAATATCTACATTGATGTGTTGTGGCAGTGATTTGTCAGCATTTTAAAACAAATGTTTTTCTAACCTCTAGTGGCCAACATTGATTATTGCTATTAAAAGAGTACAGCTGGAAGATAAAAGGTGGCTGCTTGTTTCCACTGACCTTGTGTCTCTCTATGGAACTGAGGAAGTCCAGGTCAGTCTGATCTGATATCCCTCCGTGAACAATCAGGATCTTTCCGTCGATGACTGTTGCGACAGGCAGAAGGCTGAAAACGTCCTGAAACAGCTGGAGGATCTCACGGCCATGCGCCTGCACACAGTCAGCCACATTTTTAATGCAGCCAGATCCACCAGCTGTGACAGTCAGCAGTTACATGCTGCAACCTGCAGAACATGCAACTGAGTTGTGACATAATGTGTATGGACTTGACTATACCTTGTATTTCTGCATGACTTCTTTGGTGAACCCATATCTGAAACATCAATGTAAAAACATATTCTAATTTTACTACTCCCATGTTTGTGGTAAACCTAAACGGATAAACCTTTTCTTCTTTCTACCAACCTGAGGTTCATTATGTGGTCTTCATGGTTTCCTCGGTTCAGGTGCATGTAGTCGGGGTAAAGCAGCAGGTAGGCGAACAGGAGGATGACCACTTCGATAGACTTTTTCCCACGGTCCACAAAGTCCCCATTAAACACATATGGCTTCTCCGCAGAGGGAAGGCCATTCTGAACAACATGCCGGAAAATCAATCAACTTAACTGTATTTACATAAAATTGGATGCATCTTCATAAAACACCATTTCCTTGTAAAACAGATAGTAAAGGATTCTAAAGACAACTGTTGCATAGATATAAAAAAATGTCTTTACCTTATAAAATATTAGAAGTAAGTCATCAAGCCGCCCATGCAGATCACCTGTACCAACAGGAAAATCACAGCATTGCAAGACGTGGTATCTTATTTCTGGCTTAATTGATCCCTGGCTGATTTACAGAGGAGGTCTAGAATTTGTAAATGGTGTGAAAACACCTGAACCCAGTGTTTTTTTCTGTTTTAGTCACAAGTATTCTTGAGTTTAATGAGATGCAAATCTGCAGGAGGAGGCAGCCGTGGAAGAGGAGTTAAGTGCCTGATCAGTGTGCAAATAAACAAGACCTCCATTCCTGGAACGCTGCCATTAAGATTCAGAAAACTGTATTTAAAACACATTTATAGACATCAGCGATAATTTAACTGCTAAGCAGGTCATTAATGTATTCAGCACCTCACTGTACTGTGTGATGTAGCTGGTGCGCA
Organism: Etheostoma perlongum; assembly: GCA_026937815.1. Lineage (NCBI taxonomy): Eukaryota > Metazoa > Chordata > Actinopteri > Perciformes > Percidae > Etheostoma > Etheostoma perlongum. The sequence goes on along the minus strand of CM049371.1, from coordinate 21,082,014 downwards.
AGCAGAATCAAAATGATCAGACTGAAACATTTGTGGTGTACTTAAAAATGACAAACAATTATGAATCTTGAATTAACAATTGAAACTAAGATCACCCACCACATATAGTGATCTCATTGGTGTAGGATGTTGACAAGTGGGTGATGTTGGGCATCTGTTTGAGGAGCTTTTTGGTCTCGTACAGCAGCTGCAGAACATATCTGGCATGTAGAGACTGTATGGAAGAAAAACAATGAAGTCCCAGAAAGCACCCAAAATCTAAACCATGCCAATCAAAAGTATTTTGTACCTGCTGCTCCTTAAATGCACTAAGGAGAGCATTCGTATCAGACACGGAGAGAGGAAACGAGAGCCGGGGCCCAGTGTACAACTCTGGAACAGAGATCAAGTTGTAGCAAGTCTCTCTGTCTAACCAGGGGTCCAGCAGCGGGTCCAGCAGCTGGGAGATCAAGTCTGGAAAACACAGTGTGAAGAGTTATGAACATACTTTCATTCTATCATTGCCATAAAGTAGTCCTGCTCATTAATCTGCAACATTACCCGCCGGAGATATTGGAGAAGTAGACACCTTGGAATAACAGATGTTACAGTATAGCAAAAGCCCTGACAGTCAACCAATTGATATCACCTCACAGTATACAGGCATTACCCAACTCTGATAGTTCAGATATAACCAGCACTGAAAGAAAATACTAGATTCCCCACACTGGTTTATGCTCCCATAATCACTTAAATTACTGCACTGTTTTATTCCATCATGGATCTTTGTCAGGCCTGATAAAGGACTTAAACTTTAAACAGGAACTCCACAGGCTTTACACACCAAAGTCTGCTTACATGTTTTGGGGAGTATGACTGAATATGTGGAAAAAGCCATTTGTGCTTCTTGTTGTTCAAAATATGATACATTGCCTTAAGTGATGTCCTTACAATATTTCAGAAGGAACTTGTTTACTTTTTATTCCGCATCATTTATTTAATAACTTTAATTTCTGGATAATTTACAGATTCAGATTAATAAAACCAAATATAATCAACAAATAGATTATTTATAATCTATAATATATATATATATTTTAATGCTTTTGTGCTTTAACTGTAAAATTTTGAATGCCGGACTTCTCTTTCTTCCACCACTGCAGAACAACAATCAGATTGTCTCTCTAAGTAACATGAATGAAGTAAAACTCTTTTGTAGGTAAACAAAATGAAGGGTTTACTCACTGAGCTAAAAACCCATACACAGATTTTAATTATCTATAATAAAAACTGTTGACACAGCATCCAGCTCTGTCTGAGCTCACGGTTGGAATAAAAGACCACTCCAATATGCTAATGAAAACCTCTAATTTATGCAAACAAACAAAGGCATGAACAGACATCTACCTATCCTATTTCCCCTGTAGTGCCTTTTAAATGCCCTCTATTCTATTATTGCACACACACACACACACACACACAGTGATATAGTATTTATATAATATAAACAGGCAGCAAAAGTCTGGCCTCTTTGCATCACTTATGTTGACTCAATTTAAAACCCATGTAGAGGATGCACAGTAGATGTTAAGCAATAAGAGCCGACCAAAGGATTAGCTCGTCAATGAAGCATTATGTTTTTTGCTGGATGGTCAATATATACTTAAGCCACAGCTGTATCAGTGCAACACACCAACACATTGGCCTCCACATTCACAGTAGTTGCTAAGCAACAGGGTATACACAACAGATTTTCTAATGTAGACCAAAACACAGAAGCATGAAACAAAAAGGGGTTAGATTGATGGAGGTAAAAAAATGCATCTACTGTATGTATATTAAACAACCATTAAACGCTGATAAGTAGTTGAAATGATGGTATTATTAACATTTCATCTTTAACTTTTTGTGTTTACCTACAAATGAGTTGAAAACATTTTTCTTTAATCATGCAGTTTCACGTAACAGCAAACCAGCTTCAAATAAACCTAAAAAATGCTCAAAAGCTTTAAAAAACAAATACATGAAAAAAAAAGTCATAATGGTGCAGAATAACTTCACAAATGTAAGTGTCAGTATGTCAGAGACACACAATAGTAGTGAATGCTTTCCGGCACAGTGCAAAATAATAAAGTAAAATACATTGTCTTTCATTCATATCCATATAATCCTTGTTACTAAATGTGTTTTACTGCAAAATAAAATCAACTTTACTCCGGAAATTTCCAAATAACAAGGATGAAGTCAGAGTTTTCACTACACAAAACCTTATCTCTTATTTAAAATGATGTGGATAAAAGACTATTTGGGCTCCTAACCTGGTCCATTTCCATTCAGCTGAGTGAAGTTGTCGAGCATGAAAGTGAAGAAACTGGAGAGCTGAGGAAAGAAAAAACAAAAAAATGGGTTTTAAGCTTTCTGATGCTTCTAAAAATTGGCATCCATGTGTACTTTGAGGAAAGGTCTGCGCTGAGAGTCACCTGGAGCTGATCCTGTTCCCCGGCATATTCAATGGACTGAAAGATGTTCCAGGTGTACCTGCGCCTCATCTCCAGACGGGCCATGTAGCGCCGGTACCATCGCTGGATCAAAACCGCTGCCTTCATAGCTATGACAAAACACCAGCTGTTTTTTTTTTATATAGATATATAAAATTTTGTATACATGGGAGACATGTTTATTAAAAATATCTGATTATCTGAACACACATACACACAGTACAATACAAGATTATGGCATGCAAGACTCTTATCACACACACACACACACACACACACACACACACACACACACACACACACACACACACACACACACACACACACACACACATCTTTAAAGATGAGCAGGGTCTTACTCAGAGCTGGGCTGGGAGTCTTAACTGTGTCATCATCTGTAAGAGGAAGAAACTACAACTCAGCATAAGAAACTGCTAATTAAAGACAACACACACACACAAAGAGGGATAACAAGACACAGGGGAGGTCACAATTATCAGTGGGACTGGAAAACTAAGCAAATTAAAAGAGCTTTCATGAAAAATAGAACTCATTTAAGAAAGACGGAGTGTGAAGAAAGAAAACCGCCATCTGTCAAACAGCTGGGATGTGTGCAACAAGTCGGAGGAAAATCTATCACAGCAAAAATATATTACCATTAGACTCGTTCTACGCAGTGTCACTTTGAGATACCAACCATAATAGTACTGTACATAATAGACATCTGCTAATAATGCACTGTGAGCACTTCCCAAGTAATGTTACATAATGCTTCACAGAGGAGATCGAGACAAAAACGGAGCAAAAAAAGAAGTGCAACTAATGACTATTTTTTGATAAATCAATCAGAGTTTGCCATTTACTTTCTTATTGATATCAATTAATTGATTAGTAGTCTTTGAAATTTAAAAATAACTGTGACCAAATTCTCATCACAAAATATCCATCGTCCAAAATGACATTTTCAAATGTGTTATTATACAATGTAATTGTTTGCTTGCCATTATTTCTTTAAGAAAAGACTTAAATGACTAAACGATCGATTAAGCGACTATTTGTTTGAGCTCTAGTTTTTTGTTTTAGTTTTAAATCTGGACTGAGGAGAACAGATATTTCTAGGATCTATATATGGGATCTATGTGAATGCCAGACTGTATGTAGGAATTACATGTGAAATCTTAAAATAAAAGCAACTGAAAATCTGTAAGGACACAAATATGATTTATGCAAAATTTTTCTAAGATTGCACTCCAATTAGTATCCAGAAATATTTGTGCTCAGCTGGTCTATATTGATGTTTCTTCACACCTTTCCTCAGGAAAAAAACATCCAAAATGTGAACATATTCCAGCTGAAGTGAAGTGTAAGGACCATAATAACAGCTCCCGCCTTTTACACATATTTACCTGTCTCCACTTTTCGCCCTTGTGTCTCCGTAGCAACAGAGGTGCCACATCCCATGGTAACCAAGAACCCAGGGGTCACATCAGTCAGTTTTCCATCTGACTGGTGGCATGCGACTGCTTCCATGAGAGAATAAAAACAATACTGTTTGCATGCTACATCAGTCACTGGTTGTTTGAATGGGAGAACTGGCTTTCACTCTTCAGTTTACATAGTTCCTCAACACTTTATCCAGTCTCACACAACAGCAGCAGGGTTTACTTCAGTGAGAATGTCTGTCTTTAGTTGGTCAGCTCTTGCAAAATCTTTTCTTTTAAGCACACACTGCCCCTATGTGTATGTGTGTGAATTGCATTAAATTAGGCTTATAAAACATATATGTATGCTTCAATAACGATGCATTGGCTGCTTATCACGCTTCAACACACTCAAACAATCCATGTTTAAACAGAAAAATCTAACTAAAAAGGAAAATGTTGCTTATTGCGCATCACTTTCCATTTCACATAGCATCCTATTTTACGTATCCGGTGCAAGTAAAAAAAAAAAAAAATCCTCCAAGTGTTTTTGTTCCTACCTGTAGCTTGTTTCTACGCGATCCAGAAGTCATGAAATTCAGAAAATCCGTATGATGCACCCAGAAACAACTTGTATCGAAACTGCAGAAAAGGATGTGGCGCTACATGTCTAAGTGACTGATAGATTTGAGTGTGAAAGATATTGGCGGTGATATGGTTTCCAGAGACGCTGTTGGAGCTGCAAGAGGAGGAGACGAGGGCGCACAGGAGGCGGAGGTATCAGCTGGTTCTAAAGCACAGAAACCATAAACACAATGGAGCGATCCACCTGCTCTACTGTTCCTTAGTAGGCTACTTCTGAAACATATTCCCCAGGTACCATTTTCCACCATGACTCAGCCAAATGTGGGATTATTTAAGTTTAAAGAGGATGCCAATTTACATTTTGCTTCTTGGGAAAAAAAAAAAAATGGGATGGAACTACTAGCCGTGAGGGTTTAAGTGCATGGTAATCAGGATTAATTGTAATGGTTGCAAAGACCTTTACTCTGGCACCACCCTCAGGAAATACTAACAAAATTGTTTATTTTGCCGTTGTAGGTTTTGAATGCAGACTGGATCTGACCCAGAAGAGGTCAACTACTGCAATTTGTCTAAAAGAATATAAGGCCTGAACCACCAAAAATAAATAATCAGCTCTAACTTACTGCAAGGGTTGAGTGCCCCATGTTATTTTACGTCTCAAACTCACCATCAGCATGCAAAACCTGCATCTTGTATTAAAAGGCAACAGCTTAAAAATTCAAACTCTTTAATGATTATAAAAGTTAAAATATTGACAGTTTCCATCTCTTCATGCAGCAGCTTTTGTATTAATCCGTTGTTGCACAAGTGTGACAGCAGCATTGATCTCCTGCAGAGTGATCACTTTTAGTCTGTTTCTTTTTGACAGTCGCGAAGCCTCTGAGCTCACCAGTCTGAGCAGGACTGGTTTGGGAAAACGAAGCCGGCTGGTCAGGAAGTCTCGGCTCCTCATCCCAGCTGGACGGACCTGCAGAAGGGATGCAAAGTCACAGGTGAGTTGCACTTGGAAATCAATCTGGATCAATTGTTACATTAAAAGCATCCCATGAAAAGCAAGAATGTTAGGTTCCAACCTCTTTATGAGCTTTGTAGATGAGAGTGGAGTGATCTTGAATCCTCTTATTTATTTGTGGAGGAATCCTACGCGCTGCTCGGACAGAAGCCTTCATTTTGCTGTGTCAGTTTTGTAAAAAAACACACTCATAAAAAGAAATCATAAAAAGAAATCAATGGAGGAGCGTGCACACACAGCTTTTTCAAAAGGCCACTAAAACTGACAGCAGAAAAGTTTGGTTGAGAAAGGAAAAGGATGCTTTAATGGACACAAATTGAAGACAGCTTTGCTTAATTAGGATTAATTACTTTCACCCAGCAGGCTTTGAAACCCTCGGTGAAGTCCTTGGTCTGTGTGTCTACAGTGGACAGAAAGGTCACGATCAGTTTTAAGCTTTTAACCTAAGACAAATTGGGCTGAAATTTTGAATGCGGTGCATGCTCTTATCTTATTCTTAAGATAATAGAAAATGTAGAATCGAATCATGATTACATCTTGAAAGAAAAGAAATGTGTTTTAGTATTCTGGAGTTTAAGACTTCCAGGCTTTTCTACATGCAGGCTTTCCCTACTTATCTCAATTCAATCAAGAGAGACATGTTTGCAGATATGCAAAAAAAGTTTATTGTACAGCATTATGAAATGTTCAAAGTCTTTGGAGATTAGACTATTGTTATACTAATAGTTTGTATATAGGGGCAGAGAATCATCATAACACCCCAGTGGGATCTAGACACCGGTGGTGGCGACGAAGGAGGCTCCGGACCAGATGACATGAGGTGGATGGGGGTTGCACGCTTTGCCTGCAACAACAGCTGATAGAGCAAAGGGAGAAACAGATTTAAAGCGGGGTTGTGACTCTGTGATTGGCCCTTGAAAGTTGGGTACTATTCTGATTGGTTTAGCAGGAAGGTGAATGCCTCCACCAGCTGATTCGATTTAGGAAGAGAGTATTGATTAAGATTTAGGTCTTCCTGAAAGAATTTACACCAAACTACATTTGTTATCAACAAGAAAAATAAACTCCATTTTGCAGATGTGCAAAAGATATATACAGCATGATTAAATTGTACAGTTATTTGAATAACAGCTGGTTTGATTTATGACGAGAGCATAGATTCAAAGTTAGGTCTTCCTGAAAGAATTTACACTGAGCTAAATTTGTTATCAACAAGAAAAAAAAATTGTTGAAGATTTTTTTTACAGGATATTTAAAAAACGTGTAAGTTGTGAGAAGTTGTTGATTTGTAAAGGGGATATGGTTTTTAGATCTTATTCTAAGGTAGACTTTTTTTATTTGTTTTAATGGTGTCTATTGTTAACATTGACAGTCTATTATTGACTGTTATTATTATTTGTCTCCTCCCTCCCAGCTTTCCTCTCTGTGTGTTTTGGCTCTGGGATGCGTTCCATGTCTCAGTGTATTGTTTGTAATTGTTTGTATCCATTAATTTCTGAATACAAAAAAAATCAAATTTCTTGTAACTGTACAGTACATATCGGCCAACATATACCAATGTATTTGTGAAATCAGGTGCTTTGGGCTCTAGTGAACTTTATTTTTCTCCTTCATTTTTAAATAAATTTAAATTATCTAAATGTATTAATATAAATGAAATGATTTAACCTTTTCTTTCTTTCTTTTTTCTTTATTACATATATTCAAATTATGATAATATACATTATAATGCAAAAGGAAAATGCAGCAAACATGCAAGGAGAGCCAAACAGTCACACAAAAGTCGACCTTCTGGTCAATCATATGGATCAACTGGCCCAGCATAAACCATCACCACCCTGTAGCACTCTCTCGCACACACACACACACACACACACACACACACACACACACACACACACACACACACACACACACACACACACACACACACACAGGCTTTTGTTTTTATCTGCCGGATTTTTGACTTGACCCCTGTGGCTGTGCAGTGGTTCCTAGAATGTATGGTGGTCAATGATGGTGGTGGGTGAACAGCTGTAGGAGGGGCTTTGTCAGATAAGGATGGCATTAGGTAAAGCCATTAGTGTCCTGTGGATTATTGTAATCCAGCCTCTCTATCACGGCTGGCTCGGTTGCTCAGTGTACAGTCAGTGTTGTCTGGTTTGAAGCAGGTTGGAAGATGGCTCTCTACGTGCAGCGTTTCCTGCTGGCCCTGCTTCTTCTGGGAGCTAACGGTACGATTTCAGTCTTTACCCTCATTTTGCCTTGTGCCGGTGTTGAGTTGTAAATACACAATCTGTGTGATATAGAAATGTAACATTACAAAACCTCTGAAACTCTGACAAACTGACCTTGAAATCCTGTCAAAAGACAAACTGCTTCCTAACTGACATGTTTTAACAATATATAAAATTCCCACAGGAATCCTTGAGATTATTATTCAAGGTTTTCTTCAGTGACACTGTACTTCATTCCCTGTCTGTGTTGTATTTATTTACCTTTTCGTAACATGGTTAATTTGACAGATTAATGCACAGATTTTGTTTGATAAAGTGGGTGACTAATGTGACTTAAGTCTTTTTTTTTTCTCCTCTGTGCTTTCTGTCCATTTGCCTGAACAGTGTTCATCAGCACTCGCACTCAAGAGGTAAGAAACCTCAGAAAACATCTCAGAGATGAGGTGTTTGCATAAATCTGCTCAGATGAGATATTAGAAGGTTCAGTATCTGCTGCATCATTACCCTTTCAGTCATTCATGAAATTAGGCTTTTCACATTATTTATTTGCAAACCAGCTGTATTTTATTAAGTTTTGGGGATTTCTGCTGACACTACATTGGATTGCATGTATTAAATACTTTTTATGTGTGTTTATATAAGGCGGGAGTGTCTGAGGCGTGGACCAGCAGGTCTTGCAAATGTGATTGTGAAGGAGAAGCCCCAACTGAGTTTTCCTCCATTGGGACCGGCTCTTCCATGGTGCGAGGAGTGGACTGCATGCCAGGTAAACTGTCCCCTCTCTATAGGGAACTGCTTTTTTTGGGCCATGTAACTTTTCTTAAATTTACATTAGTGAAAGAAATGAATGTTTTTTATTTATTGAATTTAAATTTCAAACTGATGTTTTGTGGCTTTCACATCCCATTTTTACTGCACACTGAGCACAGATTTTCTGATTTCTCTAATATGGTCCCTCTTTGACCAACTAATTAAGTGACTTTTGTTGATTAGATAATAATGATCTACTGGTAACAAGGACTACATTGTGACGGCAGTCTTAGATTTAGATAGTGAACATGCACAGCTGTGAGCTGACTGAGAGTGGACGAGGACATGAATCATATGCTGTACGTCTGACTGTTTCATCTGCTGGAAATCCCGTATAACAACACAGTATGTCTGCCACTAGCGATAGCTTTTTCCATTATCAATTACTCTGAAGAATGTTTTGTGTATGACATCCAAAGAAAGTACATTTACTAAAATATAACACTGCAAACATTCACATTTGAGAGACTGAAACCTACAGTTGTTTGCAAATAATTGACTTTCAAAACAGGTGCCTGTTGATTAACTAATTGATTAATCAAAGAATCATTAAGGATCTACAATACAGATAGATATTTTTAATGTGTGTGTGTGTGTGTGTGACAGAGACAGAGAGAAGTGAAATCTTTACATGTACATGCATGACCGCATTAGACTCCACATTTGACGCCACAGGGTGGACATGCTCCACTGGACATCCTCAGGGAAGATGTTGCAGATGGAGCCATGAAAAGACACAGAAACACCTCCGCCAAGCCTGCACAGCCCTATAAATGTACTATTTCAAAAGTAGAAAATGTGGTTTACATCTGGATCTTAATCTGCTTCAAAACACACAAAATATAGACAAACATGTGATCCATGCAGCAGATTGTTTTCATTCATTCTTGAGCTAGGATACAGCAGTTGACAGAATGATGAAGGTTTTCATTATATGGCAGCCTTGTTGGGCCTGAGATATAAATATCTCCTATTAGGCTTGAAGAGAAGAAAAAGGCAGAGCTGATGTACAGTGAAAGGGTTTTTCTCAGGGTATCAATCATGTCATGGACGCACGAAGAAAGAAATGTTCCGATCACAGGGCTCGTGTAATCGCACACTCACAGAAACCAATAATTACATTACCACGACATGGACCTGGTGATGATAAATGGTGTGTGAGACGGATTATCCTACACGGCCTCAGACCATATTCCACCTCAATCTATTGTGTCTCACCTCTCTGTCTTCTCATTAGGGGGGGGGCTCTAGAGTGACTTGCATTACTGTTGTGTAAACACTTATCTCCTAGCTCACACAGGTGCTGCTGCTCTATACATTGTAATACTGGGATTAGACAGGACTAAACCCTCTGCCAGCTAGGTTTAAACCAGTAGTAAACAAAAGCACAGCAGGTTTCTGTTCCACGTATTAGCAGCTGATGTTTTTTCTAAAACTTAAGTAGGGAAAAAAACTCTTGCAGCTCTCTCATCTTGCCCCTTCATGTATTTATAATGTGTATTTGCTAAATCAACAAAGGACAGGCTCTCGTGTGTTTTTTGGTGGAAGTGAGAGGGCAGATTGACAGATGAAAACATGGGAGCAACATGGAGCTAAAGCTGTGGAGAGTAGAACATGGCCATCTGTCTGCCTGCTGCCCTAATGGACATCGCTGATCTCTCACTGTGAAGAATTAAACCGCAGGCTTTTAGCATGGAATATGGGTCACACTGGGTCTGCTAACAGTGGGGGCTTTGGGAGAGATGGAGATTTAAGCACCTAAAGGCTTATAGTGATGATCATTTGCTGGTTACATTTCCGTTGTTTTACTGCTTAGCTGTTGGCAGACATGTTCTCCTCTGTCGGGGTGGCGAACTTGAAATCCATGTAATCAGGGATTCTTTGAAAATAATGCTATTAACTGAAAAAAAGAGATTTACATTACAAGCTCTGTTTTATAACCTTGTCTCTGATCCTCCTGCAGAATGTCCGTACCACAAGCCTCTGGGCTTTGAGGCTGGATCGGTGAGTCCAGACCAGATCACCTGCTCCAACGAGGACCAGTACACGGGCTGGTTCTCCTCATGGCTACCAGGCAAGGCCCGGCTCAACAGCCAGGGCTTTGGGTAGGTACAGGCCAACATGTATACTTTTCTGTCCTCAAAACAATTGTAGTTATAGCTGCATGCATTTCATCACTGAAGATTGCCAAAATCTATATTTGTTCTAATTTAAATTTGCAAAATGTTTTTGCCAAAGATCGTCGACTGTTCTTACCCTAATGAACAATTTCCATCTGTGACTAAAAATAAAATGCATTCAAAGAGTGAGGTGTTACCCATCTATCATTATGCAAGATGCATTTGGTAAGGTTGACATTCCAATATGTTCTTGCTTAAAAACATTACAACATATGCATGGACAGATGAAACTGCAGAAACTGTAGACAGAGGAGCTGTTATGCTCAACGTAAAAGGCTCTAATCTGCTTTTACTGCATTTACAGTATGTGCTATGCGCCTTAACCACGCAACCCAGATTCTAAATCTCGTTTGGTTATTCTTTGCTCCTAAAAAGTATAGTTTTGGAACCACAACCCAAACAACTTTGTCAATGAAAACATTTCTCATGTCACAGTGAGGAAAAGCACAGGAGTCACTAATACAATAACGATGGCTGAATGGCATTTAGCTGCTTAGTTTTCAGAGTCCTGGTGTTGTGCATGCTGACTCACTGTCATGACTAACCCCTAAATAGAACAGTTTTGTCAGTAACACCTGTGCTTTTTCCTAGTATAACATCTTCAACAGGGGGTCTGTTAGTGCAGGGAGGGCGCTAAATTATGTAAACTATTTTTTGAAAGTTTCATTTTTTCAAAATGTATGAAAATATACACTAATATGAATACACCATATTAATAGCAAATATACATTTGCCTAGTTGTAACATATATAAACTTAATATAGGTAAGGTAGCCACTATGGTAGCTGTACAGTTAAGCTTAAAGATTCATTCATTCATTCATTTATTCATTTCCCGCCCCAGACACAGTTTAATATGCAACTCAATTGTAGACAATAAATGCAGCAGTGGGTCCCTACTCACTCTCTCTTTCAGCTAAGGGGTCTCTGGCCTGCTCTTAGAAAACATCAGCAAGTCAAAGTGAACCATGTGTGCATGCGTTGTTAACCAGCCTATATGCTGCATTACCTCCAGTGTTTGTGTTCCTGCTGCAGGTGTGCCTGGCTGTCTAAGTTCCAGGACAGCAGTCAGTGGTTGCAAATTGATCTGAGGGAAGCGATGGTGGTGTCGGGAATTCTCAGTCAGGGCCGCTGTGATGCCGATGAGTGGGTCACCAAGTACAGCGTTCAGTACCGCACAGACGAAAAACTCAACTGGATTTATTACAAAGACCAAACTGGAAACAACAGGGTCAGTTGAACCCAGTCAAAAACACTGTAGAGTATACGAGACACAAACTAGACGTGAGGTAACATCTCTGTCACCACTGGTATTCTTTTGACCAAACTTGATTAGCCTGTTGGGGATGTAATTAATTCAGTTCACATTTTTAACTTTTACAGGTTATTGCTTTTAAAAAAACAACTTTGTTACAAAAGTGTGATGAAATCTGACCTGAAATCTGATGATCTGTTATCATCTAGTTAATAATGGCTCAAAGACATTAATATATTGGTGTCATAATAGATTTTTTTTAAATTTAGATTTGAAATGTGGTCCTAGTCAATGTGTTTGATTTTCACCTACAATACTACTCTTGTACAGATGAATGTGTTGTAAATCAAATCTATTTTAAGTTTCGGCCTAAAACCAAAGAATTGGACGATGTTACCTTGACACTGAATTTGTGTTTTTTTTTTTCTCACTATTTTCTGATGTCTTATTGACTTAACAACTAATTGAAAAATCACCAATGAAAATCATTGTTTGCTGCAGCCCTACATCATATCATAATTGTTGTTAATAGAATTAACCATAGTAACATTTGAGTCAGTTTTAGTCAGTATAATGTATAAATTAATCCATCCTGACTTTTCACTCCCTCTCTCAGGTGTTTTATGGAAACTCTGACCGCTCCTCGTCGGTGCAGAACCTCTTGCGGCCGCCCATTGTGGCCCGCTACATCCGCATCCTCCCCCTTGGATGGCACACACGCATCGCTCTGCGTCTGGAGCTGCTACTCTGCATGAAAAAATGCAGTTGAACCTCTCTTCCCAGCCATCCCCGAGGCCTTGTCCCAAAAGGTTATCTACACCTAAATTGCCCCATTGTCAAAGCGTGTGGTCTGTTATTTTATCCACAGATTTGGCCCCCTCCAGCTACATGTATTAAACCACAAGTTGAAGACAAAAACATTCAGTTTTTTAAAATACAAACAAAAAAGTTTGACTTATGTGATTTCATTAAAATATTTGTTTGATGTGCTGAATGGGCTGCATTCACTGCACTCTCCATTGTCTGTTAAACCACTCTCAATAGATTGTTCAATTTGCAGTGAAATGGCATAAATTCAAAGCAATAATTAGGCAGACAGAGAGAGAGACAAAGACAGCGTTGCTATGGAGGTTGACAAGCTCTTCCAACACATTTGTGTCCTGTTAAATTCTGTCTGCTTCTCCTGATATGTAACAGTATAGAACAGGGACCTCTTAGTCAGTCTTTCCTTATTTCCCTTAAAGTTTAAAACTGGTGATATTCTACATGTTTCTAACTGTCAACAAATCCCATAAAAAGACCAAAACCAACAAAAAATGTATCCTACCAACAAGTATTGTTTGTGTGACCAAAGCCATATTTATTATTTTTAATATATTTATTTGTATTACTCCCAAAAAATATTAAACATCAATGAGCCACTCAGTTGCATATCTGTGACACATTTGTTCATTACAAAGAACATAGGCACTGTAGATTATTTTGAGTCAATAACATATACACATGATCTTGCTGCTCTAAATACTCAATGGTTCAATATGAATAAATGTATATTAATGCCCAGCAGAAAATAGTCCCCAACAAATGCTCTATTTACTCCTGTTTGAGTAAATATTGCTAAAAAACTATAGTGCCCAGCTAATTTAGAAAATCACTTTAAAAAGTATATTGTTGTGACCACCTTTAAAAAAAAAAAAAAAAAAAATGGTCGTAGTTCTAAGTGCCACAGACAGGATAAAGAAGCCAGAAAATGAATACTGCATTGTTGATTTTGGTATTTTCATGGGATTTTTTGATGATAAGAAACATGTGGAATAATGCCAGACTTTTTCTTTCAATACACATGTGATTTCACTTCCTGTTTTCTCTTTTTTGTTTGTAAAATAATTTTTACTGGTATCAATCTTCAGTGCTATACAGTGGGGCTCGAAAGTCAGGGCACCCCGGGTAAATATTTGTATTAATGTGCATAAAGAAGCCAAGAAAAGATGGAAAAATTTCCAAAAGGCATTAAATGACAGATTAGACATTCAAATAATATGTCACAAAAAGTTAGATTTTATTTCCAGCATTTACACTTTCAAAATAACAAGTTACAGAGTTTCTAGCATATACCGCCCCCTTTGGAAAGCTGAGACCTGACAGTGTTATGGATTGTTCTTAATCATCGTCTGAAAAGACCAGGTGATGTCAATCTTAAGGTTTTAAATGCCCAGACTCATATGACCTTGCCCCAACAATCAGCACCATGGGTTCTTCTAAGCAGTTGTCTAGAAAACTGAAACTGAAAATAGTTGACGTTCACAAAGCAGGAGAAGGCTATAAGAAGATATCCTCTGTTTGGAATGTAATTAAGAAATGGCAGTCATCAGGATCAGTGGAAGTTAAAGCAAGATCTGGAAGACCAAGAAAAATATCACACAGAACAGCTCGCAGGATTGTGAGAAAAGCAAGTCAAAACCCACGTTTGACTGCACGATCCATCCAGAAAGACCTGGCAGACACTGGAGTTGTGGTACACCATTCCACTATAAAGAGATACGTGGACAAATATGGTCTTCATGGAAGAGTCATCACAAGAAAACCTCTTCTACGTCCTCACCACAAAAATCAGCATTTGAAGTTTGCAAATGAACATATATAGACAAGCCTGATGCATTGTGGAAACAAGTTTTGTGGACCGATGAGGTTAAAATGAGCAAAATGAGCCAGAATGAGCAAAAGTACGTTTGGAGAAGAAATGGCACAGAATGTAATGAAAAGAACCTCTGTCCATCTGTTAAGCATGGGGGGGGGGGACATTTCACGAGTAGAAGGAAAAATAAAATGGATTCAATAAAATTTCAGCAAATTTTGGACGCTAACTTGATGCCAACTGTGAAAAAGCTGAAGTTAAAGAGAGGATGGCTTCTACAAACATATAATGATCCTTAACACACCTCAAAATCCACGGTGGATAACATCAAGAGGTGTAAACTGAAGGTTTTGCCATGGCCTTCACAATCTCATGACCTCAACATAATTGAAAATCTATGGATAGACCCTAAAAGAGCAGTGCGTGACTGACAGCCCAGAAATCTCAAAGAACTGCAAGACTTTTGGAAGGAAGAATGGGCGAAGATATCTCAAACAAGAATTGAAAGACTCTTGGCTGGCTACAAGAAGCGTTTCCAAGCTGTGATACTTGCCAAAGGGGCAGTACAAGGTATCAACTCTGCAGGGTGCCCAAACTTTTGCAGACGCCTTTTTTTTGTTTTCTGTTATTTTGAAAGTGTAAATGACGGAAATAAAATCTAACTTTTTGTGACATATTATACGAATGTCTGATCTGTCATTTGATGCCTTTTGGAGTTTTTCCATCTTTTCTTGGCTTCTTTATGCACATGAATACAAATTTTTACCTGGGGTGCCCTAAACCTTTGAGCCCCACTGTATAAAGATTGAGGAATGGAAAATTCACTAATGTTCAGATGTGGATTGGTTTTGTGGTTTTCTCCTGTTTTTTCTGAAACATTTTAATTCAATTTCCCATGGTGCTTTGGGGATATTGTTAGATCTCTAAACTATTTCCTTAATTAAATGATTACTTGTGTCATGTCTGTTCTCGTGTCTCTGCTACAAAACAAACATGAGCTGTTAAAAAATGTACAGTTGGCTTTTATTATGAGACCCTATCATTTTTAAAGTAGAATGGTCAGTATAGATACACTCTGTGATTTCTATTTACACCCTGTAAGAAGTGGAAAACTGCATGAAAAAAAGAAATGATGATCAAGGAAACACATTCATATTTGTGGACAAAAAATCTTCTCATCTCAGTTGTCAGTGTATATGACTTGCTTGGGGTTGAAGCCTCCATTTCCATCTTGAAGTGTTGAGTCAGTGAGCTAATATAAGGCTTCAGGGCACAGGCAAGGCAAGCTTTATCATCACTTTGTCGCAATAATGATATAAACAAACCCATGTCAGCAGTCATTTACAATCATTAGCAATCAGGATTTTCAATAATACAAAACATAGGTCAGTTTTACTGGCCTTGGGTCATGTTCAAGGACATTGAAAAATAAAACAAAAAAGTATTGCAGAGCGATGTCGTCATATTATATGTGGACACTTCTCTTGCTTTAATCACAGTCTCCTAATGGAAATCCTTCTCTGTGCTATATTTGACTCTAATTTAACTAGCCACTAATTTGGCTGGTACAATCGGCATCAGTCTGAGTCTCTTTCTGTATGTTATTGCTTTCACTTAGCTGTGTAGTCAATTGGTTGATTTTTGAAAAATCTTTTTCTGCCTACATTGTTTTTTTTTTAACCTTTCAACAGATGGGAAACAAAATACATGAATTTTCTAAAATTCTCTTTTTAGTCCACAGATGTCAAAGATAATTTTGAACAAATGCATCCGTCCTTCTTTCTTTTGTTCCCTCCTTCTGTGATACAAAAACTTTTCTTCTTTACTTTAAGCTTTAAAGCCACAGAGGAAGAAGAAGGAATGAAGGGTAAAGGTAAGACTGGAAGAAACATTATGCAGATTTTTTGCCTAGGCCACTAATAGGGTTTTGTTTTTGTTCTATATATTTTTTTATTATACATATAAGTCACTAGACAAAGTAAACAATTTTATGAATAACCTAGTTAAGTGAAATCATCCCTGATTGTAATGAGAATACAGCAGGAAAACAAAATTCAGATTTACAAAAGGCATATACAAAAACATTGATAACAGAAGCTTTTAAAATGTACACAGAAGAATCTAAACGTTAAAAGTTAAGTGAAAAGGTAAGTATGGTGTTGTTTAAATCTTTCAACAAATCCCATTAAAAAAAACAACAACAATGTGTTAGTGGACCCAAAACAGCCCTGCGTTGAAACAACAAGAAGAGGAATATTGTTTCAGGTAGCAGTGAGACTTTAATTAATTAATTGAATTGAATTTTATACTCTATACTGATCCCCAGTGGGGAAATTACAATTGACACTCTGTTTGTTTGAAAGCAGTACTATACCTATTCATGCACAAATGGAAAGATGTCAGATTGAGTGGGCTGCCAGTGCAGAAGGGGGGGTATGGTGCCTTGTTCAAGAGCACCTTGAAAGTGCCCAGGTGCAGTGGCATCTTTCCAGTTACCAATCCAAACGCCATACTTTGGCCCATTTGGGGACTTGTACCAGCAACCCTCCTGATCCCAACCCTCTACAGACTGCCTACTAATATATCCACGTCAAATATTGTATATAAATAGGATCCAGAGGGTCTCTTTTTGAGTGAGAGATTAATCCGTTTAAAGGCTATTAGATGCCAAAACACTGCACAGCAGTGTATAATACTCTGAGACAGGATTTTACAACACTGAATGTATCACTGTGGCAATTATTTTATCTATTGTCTAACAGTTGTCAGACAGAAGAAATACAGCTTTCACATTACAGGCTAAATGTAATTTAATACAAGTAATCTACCATCAAGGTGCAAAGGTTTTAAACCTTTTTTGCCTGCAATCATGCGTTGGCACTCCAAGTCTGTCTCTCAATACTTTCAGCCTTCCCAAGACGGATTAATGAACATTTGGTTCCGTAGTGATCATTTACAGCAGCAGGATGGTGTATGTGTGACCATTTCTAAATAAACTACAGAGCCCACGTTCATAGGAATGAAGGACCATGTCACCCAGTCCCACAGAGTGGGTCACTTATTAATAGTTTTTGGACAGCAATATGTGGCACAGAGTAATAGTCTATATTCACTTGTTATTAGGTTTGATTCATTATTGTTTTTGGTCTTTTCATGGGATTTGTTGACATTAAGAAAACATTAAGTTCCACCAGACTTAACCTTTCAGATCTTAAATGTTGTAGGTGAGGTATGCGTTTTTGCAGAATGCACTCCTACTATCTTGCACACTTAGATGTTGTATTTGAGTTAGTCGCCACCATAGACCACAATGGTCTTGATGTGCATTACTTGCTGTTAAGGCTGTAGACAAATCCAACATGGCAGCACAGAGCTGGAAAGCTGTTGTGGCTGATAAATGAACTGAAAGACTGAAAGTGGGGCTTATTTTAAAAAAACTCTTAAAACACTAAGACTGGGACATAAAGTGAAATGACAATTACTGTATGTAAAACACAGAACCTAAAAGTCTCACTCTGGCTGTTCTGGTACCAAACCCTGTTGACAAATAGCCAACTTGTCACAAAACTTCCAAACTGATGTCATGAGGGTGATGTGCAGATTTGTAGGTAATTTCCAAGATTTCTTTTGTCCACTTTGGCCAAAAATATTCATCAATATTTTTTTTTACATTTTGATGAAAAAAACAGAAGAAAAGGTAAAAATAACATAACGTGAAAATCTGTTAACATATCAAATTAAACAAAAAAGGACATTCATCATTATTAAATATTCCTTTTGACATATCGTATTATCAACACATAAAGATCTATGCATTTCTTTGTGTCAGAACTAAAGCTCTTGCAATAACACATTAATTCTATATTACCTTATAATATTCCCATAAAGCCTACATACTGTGTCATTTATAGCTTATATCCTTGAATTTAAAACAAATAAATATTTAATAAATAATGTTGATATAAATCTTTTTTTTTTCTTATCAAATAGCCGAGCTTGAAAAACATTTGAGTTTATTGGCCACCGGTGTGACAGCGGCTGTCTCATGTGTTGCTTTGCTGTAGTGTCCTGTGAGCAGAAGATGGCAGCAAAGAGGCCTCGTGGGCAGTGTCTCCTTGACAGGAAAGATCAGCTTCTAATGTTCCAACCTTGTTAAGTAGAGAGAGACTAACATACAACTGATACAGTACCGAGAGAGAGAGGGCACTTTTCCTGTCTTTGATTCCCTAAACAACACTATTACTGGTGTTTGCGTTAACCCTTTCAACATCTAGTCTTTATACATTTCAGAGACATGATCACCAACAAATAACTACGTTTCTGAATGAGGACTCGATCCAGTGAATTAGGCTTTCATGTAAACTTCTACTACAGTACCATGATGTCTGCGTCTGGCAGATGTCTTCCAGGATGGAGTCATATTGGAGGTGGTGTGGTTTGAGGGGAGGAGGGTTTACAGCGCCGTCTCCTTCAGGTCGTTGAGGTTTGGCATCCTGGTGCGGGAGGCTCGCGTAAAGGTGGGTCCGTTCTGCCCCGGTTTGATGCCCAGCTGTTCGGGGGTGAACTGAGCACCCTCCGCCCGCTGTAAGCGGACACGTGCCAGCTGGACTCGATCTGTCCGGGGAGGGGGTAGCTGGCTTTGCGGCTCTTAGCCTGGGTGGAGCTGCTCACCCCGGGGTGCCCCCTGCTTTCGCCGTGCCCTCGACCTTCGGAGTAGCCTGCTTTGGAGGAGGGCTGGGGCGGGTTGGGGAGTGGGGCTTGGAAGCGCAGGTCTGGAGGAGGAGGAGGAGGCTGTCCTTGATTTGAGGAAGAAGGGGAGAGGTGAAGGAGCCTGCGGAGTGACTTGAGGGGTTGACTCTGTTGGGGAGAAAGAGTTACAGTTGATGATGGATCGTACAGTAGAAGGCTTTTAAATTTTACTTATTGTTTTTTTTCTTATCTAAGTGTCATGAAAAGACCTAACCCAACAGTGTGTTTGTTTGTCTCTCAATACCCAATACTGTCCTACCCTGTTTGTGTTCATTCCTACTGAAGATATAAATAATTATTGCATGACGTGAAGGTGTTTCTACAAGGCTGATTCCAGTTGGGGGCTATAAGGTGCTGTAATGGATTTGGATGGGCCTTAACATCCCACCCTCCTTCTTTATTATTATTTATTTGATTTCATTTTACTGTATTGAATTAATCTGATTAAATCTATTAACATGTAATAAATTTAAGTCGTACTACCTGTGTGCAAAAATACATATGTGACAAGTTACCTGAAAAATGGATGACATTCACAGAGGCTAGTCTGGAAATTTTATATCATAGTATGCATAAGTGTTATGGTTTTCATTGAAAAATACCTTCTTTGTCACACTTTTAACATGTCATAGGATATTATATTTGCGCTTGAAGTGTTAGATGCAGAACCACTTTGTATGACCTCACCCACAAATAGCTTTTATGAGACTTAAACAACAAAAAATGTACGTCATAATAAAATTTTAGTTTTATTGAATAATACAAAGAGGCTGTTTGGGTTAGAAAACAACATGGAAAATAAAAAAACAAACAAATACAAACTAAAGTCTCCAGTATGTAGGCTACATACCTGAGAGTGTGAGTCCACTGGTTTGTCTGGAGGCCAGTCATTCACTCTCTCTCTCTCTCTCCCTCCCTCTTTCCCTCTCTCTCTCCCTTTCTCTCTCTCTCTCCCGTTCTCTCTCTCTCTCTCTGTCTCGGTCCCGGCTCTGTTCCCGCTCCCGGTCTCGGGATCGCTCGCGGTTTTTTCTCCTGCTTCCATGGTGAGAGGATGACTTGGAGCTCCTTTGCAGGGACAGGTGTTCTTGTCCGTTACCAGGAACCTGACATTTCAGAAATAAAAATACAGCAACATCATTAGAAATTATGCAAAATATTTACTTAATGTAAATGTTTGTTCTCTTCACGGCGGGGTTACCACACTCATATTCATGACACAGCACTGCTCACTCAAATCACATCTCAAATCCCGGTAGGTTCATGCACCCCTCTGGCAGTACCAGACAAAGCACAAGGAGGTGGTGATGGTGATTAGTGATGATGTAGTGATTTATACAAAAAGGGTTTTGTCTGAGTGTGTTTGCACAAATTATAATATACAGAACAGTTGCATCTAAAGATTATTTTCATTATCAATTAATCTGTTGATTGTTTCTTTTATTAATAGATTAATCGTTAAATCATTCATGGCCATCACAATATCCCACGTCAAGCTGAAGTCTTCAAATGTATTGTTTTGTCTGATCAACAGTTAAACAAGTAAGAGGGTTATGTTTGCAATATAAAACAACAACAACAAAAACAGTAAATGTTATGATATTATATATAATATTTGGCTTTTTTACTTGATATTTGTCTTAAACAATAAGTCAATTATCAAGAAGTTAGATGAGAAGAAGTGTTTTAGAGGTGCTGGTCCAGATGGATTTTGTTACCTATGGACAGAACCAGGCTACCTTCCACGTTTCCCATCTTTGTGGTAAGCTAAACTAAGCTAACTGTCTGTAGCTTCATATTTATGACTATAATTATTCATCGGCCTTCTCATCTAACCCTCGGCAAGTAGGTGATGGAGCACATTTCCCAAAACGTCAAACTATTTCTTGCTTCAGCACAGTACAGAGTCCATAAACGTCTGCAGCATGAGTTTTGGGGAAAATACGTAGGATAATGTGCTCATATACATGTGTTGAATATGTTCATGATGACTGATGTGTTATTTGAAAAGAATGAGTCTCGACTTGCAGAAGTGTTGGCCTCAAAACAAACAGCACACATGTCCCCCAATGCAATGTGAATACAAGGTGACATTTGACACACATTATAGCAAGGACATAATGGATGCACAGACACCGTGCAGTTTTAGACTCAAAATGTATTTGAAATCCTTTCAATTTGGAATATTTCTTAGTCAGTCAATCACCAATCATTAAGTGCTTGAGAAGATTTCAAACCAGGTAATTCTGGTGAGTGCAATGCGAGTTAACATGCAGCCGTAGTGTTGGGGTTAGATTACTGGTGAGGCAGGGTAGGGCGCGGGAGGCTGGTGTTGTACCATAGGCGAGGCGACTACAGGTAGGACTTTGACAGCTGAGTTGTGCTTTAAGCTATTCTTAGAGCTAAAGAGGGGGAAAAGACTTTTCTTGATGCTGGGGTTCCTCCCGTCCTCCATGTCCGTCTGTGGAGCAGAAGACGCACAGCCACAACTCTCAACACAAAATCTCTGACAGCAAACAGAAAAAACAACTGCAACACCTGATCTTTAACCATCTAAATAAATACAACTCAGCAATAGATACAGAAAGAAGAATCAACAATAGTAACAATTTGATTGTTAAGATAAAAGAGAAAATAGAGTGGAGAGTGGAAATTCAGACCTGGACCTTAGTTCTGATTTATTACTACTTGGGTCTTATTTTTGTAATTTTGAAATAATGTCTATCTGTTATAATAACATCATGCTATCCAAAGTAATTGACATAGCGGCATGACGGGATGATCAGACAGGTTGTAAACAAGCTAACATTTGTTGAAAGGTTCTGAAATACTTTGTATGGCCATTTCTTTTAGAAAGTTTATCTAAATTCTTTGCTACATTTAGATGAAAACTTGTCTTGTGAAGGTGCGCAACTTAGTTTAGTATATAAGGTCAGTGTTGAGATAGGAAGTTCCACCATTGATTGGAGTGAATGGGATGACGTGAGTGTTGGCCATTGGCCATTGCCCTTTCAAAATGTATTGGCACAGGCTTTTACCTCTGCTATCGCCCATCAATCAGCTGATTAACTTCCTTGATACAAGGTTGTTTTTTGCTTCCGCCACTTGTGTTAACAGTTTAAAAACACAGGCTTAACAGCACTGGAAAGTAAACCACATGCAGCACACCACAGTGTGTGTGTGTGTGTGTGTGTGTGTGTGTGTGTGTGTGTGTGTGTGTGTGTGTGTGTGTGTGTGTGTGTCTGCCTGCTCCTCTCTGTTGCTCTCTCTTCAGACACAAATGAACATGTGGAACAAGTAGGCCTATGTCATTTAGAAAAAAAACAATCACAAACCAAAGTAACACTCAGATATATCTCAATAAATATAAAGGAAAGACAGGTTTTGATATTTCATCATTATCATTAATATAATCATTATGTAAAAAATGGGAGAATAGAAACTCCAGGAGAACAGCAGGCAATGGAAAGGAAAATCAAAGTGATGGCTAACAGGGGATGCCTATTTGATCATTTATCAGAATCAGATCATTTATGTCATATATAATGTTTTCTATATGGTTTATAATAGATTGTCAATGTGTTTTCATGCGGGATTCGCTGGTGACTCACAGTGCTCTGTGGCACAGCGTGTGCAGTATGAACAGCACAATTGCTAAACATGGATGCTGAAAGGAAGCGGGAAATGCTTCACATCAGTGCAGTGTGCAGTTAAAGATACTTATACAAAAAAAGGAGTTGGCCTACACATGAAGAAAGGAAAACAGAACCATCTAAAACTAGCGCAAGGAAACAATGCCAGTGGAACTTCACTATTAGTTTCCGGCAGAGCTATTAACATCATTGGACCAAAGAGAGCAGAGAAGAAATAACAGTAAATCTGTGAGGTGGTAGTAAATGTAGTGTAGGTTTTAGTTTGTCCATCAATAAATGTTGTAGCTCAGCTTTTGAGGCTATGGTTTATAATTGTCATGGTGTAAAACTTATGACCCTAGATGAGTTATCCAGAACAATAACATGTTGATAACAGCATGATTAAATTGAAAAATAGTCCTGAATTATTTGTCTTGAATGTATCTTTAACATGTCATGTGATATGCTACTTCAGTACATGTCAAACAAATATTGCTGGGACCACTACAAATGAACATTTAATATCTATATTCACATTATAGACACCACCACTAGCTAACCCTATAACAATTTGGCCACAATTAAGCACATAGAGCATCCGTGGTCCAGCCATACGGTATACAAGGAATTGAACTAGTTTACAATCTGTCTGATTGTCTGACTGCTCATGCTTCAGGCCCATCACACTTCGTATGTTGCCATGTTCCTAGATTTTAGTAGTTAATGATAAGTACAATGTTATTATTACCAACAGGAATGATGGCAGAAACTTTGAAAATTAGACCCATGTTTTAACAAACCAAACCCTTTAACACACTTGGTTAATAATACACAGGCTCTGCCCTTTACTGGTCACTGTGGGATATACACCTCTCCAATCCTGAGCCTGTGTTTTAGTCAGGCACGTCCTGATTTGCCAGCTATGTTTATGCAAATTTCAGCACGGTGCTTGGTGCTCCAGATTGGCCAGGAGTATACCCTATACAGTCCATTAGAAGGTGGAGCCTGTGCTTATAAAACTAGGATTATAATACACAACCTTTGTTCACTAACACAGAAATTCAGGCCAGAAGAAACTGATGCTACAGATAATTATTTTTAAATGAAGAACCTTCTGATTTACTACCCACTAAAATAAACTTTATAAAGGGAAACAACACATTGAACCAAAGGATATATGTCTGAGTGTGCTGGAGGAAATTGCTTAAATGAGCTTACTATTTGTGTCTTCTCTTTTTTTTCTTTTTAATGGCTCTGAAGAAGCCTTGTTTTTCCTTCTCTTTGGCAGGCTCTGGAGGATTCATGACCATTGCTTCTGCAGCATTCCTATGTGGCAAATATGGAAAAGTAGTTCACATGACTCATGTTTTTAAATACAAAAGAAATTAAAATCATAGATTGTGTAATGAAACACCAAAGTAATTGTTTCTTGTCCACTTAAAGGTTCAGTAGGTAACTTTTGTAAAAATGTATTTTTTACATATTTGTTAAAACTGTCACTATGTCCTGACAGTAGAATATGAGACAGATAATCTGTGAAAAAATTAAGCTCCTATGGCTCCTCCCTGTGTCCCTGATGCCATTTGGCAGAAATACACCGCTCCCGGTCAAAACAGCCAATCAGAGCCAGGAGGACTGTCTTAGCAGTGTCAATCACTCTCGTGTACGCGCTGCTCATAACCCTCCCCCCTCCCCCTCGCACAGCGCGTACCGTGTTCAAGCTCAAGATTGCCCGTGTGCTGCAGCTGTGCTAATCGCGGAGAAACAACTTTTCAGGAAAACTGCCAATTTCTCGTGTGACACCCGGGGCCTATTGCACGAAAGTAGAATAAAGATATCCAGGATAAATGAAAAAGCGCAGCTTGACTTAGTGTGATCCGCTCATCGCGGCTTAATCGGTTGCACGTTTGCCGAGCCAGGATGAACAGGTGGAGCTAAGTCAAGCCAGGTGTAGATAGCTGGGATAAGTGCATATTCACGGCTTTCTCACATAGACCACGGTATCGATCACAGATTTACTGATGCGGAGATGGAGAAGACGCATGCGTCATATGTTTCACCCAATGAGCAGCAGCTTCTAATGGAAAGTAACGAGGAGGGGAAGAATATGCAAAAAGGGAAATACGGCTCTTATCAAACGGAGAGAAAAAGCCCAACATAGCGGACCCGACTTAATGTGTGAGAGTGTAAAAATATCTACTTAGCCCATAGTCACTACACATTTTTATAAAGTTGTAGGCTACACTGTGTTTTAATTGCTTTAAATATGCTAGTTTCATGTTTCTGTTTTTATGTGATAAATGTGCTGGTTTTAGCTGTAAAGTAGGCTAAAACCAACCCTATGACTAGGCTTAATTTCAAACCCTTATTCACAACGCAACAATGAGTTTTACAACCATAAGCACAAATCTCTATAAGCTATGTCTAATTCTTTGTACAATTAATGTTCATACAGAACGATCAGAAAGGGACAACAACTAGAAAAAGAAGTAAATGACTTCAATACATGCTTTGAGCATATGTAAAACAATATTCATGTTTTTTTATTCTTCTGACAAGTGACCGCATTAAAATAAAAAGATTAAGAACCATTGTGGTGTTCCCGGTGTGATGAATAACTACACTACATACGTACTGTATATAGGCCACGTTATTGGTCCAGGGATGGGAGACTAATTGAGAAGGTTATGAAACAAATGTAAGCTATAATAAAAAAACATTAGGCCTACATATTAAGGAGTAACACAAACTGTCCTTTATTAGAGAAGGATAAGCAACAAGAAAATGAAATCATGAATGTATTGGTCTCTGACCAGTCTGTCATTATTTTCATCTGGGAATATCGCTACATTAATATCGTCACACTTAATCTTCGGAGCGCGTCCTGTATAAACCTGAAGCTGAGACCACGGACGCTACGCTGCTCATCTCTACTTTTACAGAGAGAGTGGACACCGACGCGACTCGCAGGTCTGCCGGCAGGCAGCGGCCACCAGGCAGCGGCCGCACGCCAGGCAGCCTCGAAACGGTACCGTCCCACCGGGAAAAGTCCCACATGCATCAGGGTGCCACTGCAACCATTTCTAACCATCTAAACAACTGTAGTAGTGTTTAAATCAAACTCGCAACAACAATAGTGACAAGTAGGCTAATGCATGTTAATGAAAATATAGCAGAACACATGCAGAAGACAACGGAATAACTGTTAAACACGTTTATTTCGGATCAGACGGCAGCTGATTTAACACATGAGACTCCAGGATTAATCTTAGCCTGGCTGTTAGCCTGCTCTGGACCAGGCTAGCCGCAAAGAATAAATCTCCATGGTTACTTGGCTGGGTTTAATTCAATCTGGTTTCGTGCAACCGAGTCAAAGCTAAATTCATCCAGGATAACTTGAATATCCCGGCTTAATCCCTTATCCTAGTTTCGTGCAATAGGCCTCAGCTCAGAAAACAAAGACGGGCAAACAGAAGAAGACCGATGACGAAAAGCGAGCTAAAAAGAAAGAATTAAACCGAGCCAAAATAAATCGGAGCGGCTTTTCAGAGGTGGAGGGAGCTACGCCTCCTGAAAGGATTCAACACGGATTCAGAGCTAGCCACATTTCTGCTTGACATGTAAGTATCCCTGCTGGATTTGTTTCATTTATTAATAACTAGCTACACAACTAAGCTAGCGATGGTTACAGTATCGCTGGTGATAGCGCAAATCTCATTTTACTCTGTAGCTTGTTGCTAGCTAAGTCTAACAGTTAGCTTGTTAGCTTGTAGCACTGCAGGAATGTTGTAGCTAACTCGTTCATCCTCAGTATTTAATATTGTTTTGATACCTACATTTAGTAAGCCTAAATGTGTTTTTGTCGATCATAATTAAATGCAGCTATGGTGAAACTACTTTAATTGTGCGCTGTCCCTGCCCCTGTTTCTTCCCCCTCAGGATTGTAAATCAAATGTCTGACGCACATTCTTTATGCTCCTCCAACAGGTCAGACATTGCCCCAGACACAGAGCCACGTGAAGGAATCGTCTTTCAGTCCAAATCAAGATGTTCAGTATTTCCTTGTGTGTACTTTACAAAAAAGCTGATTTATTTTACCCATATGCAAAATAAAACCTAAGACATATTTCTAAGATGTTGTTATTCCTTGGCTTAGTGAGCTTCCTCAGTGATTCATCATTCCTACTGAAAGTTTATTGTTTTAAATTGATCCAAAAGGTAATTCAGTAATGTACTGTGTAAAGTGCTGCTTTTGTTCTCACAAATGAGCGATTACATAAACGTTTTTAATCCCTTTTTTTATTAAAATATTTACAAAACTTTTAATAGAAATATTTTAAATAAGCAATTTTTTTACATAAAGTTTTAAAAGCACAGCACACCACAGCTATACCCTCCTCAGAATAAAGCCCCTGTATTGTGTGGAAAGCATTGGTGGCCCTGCTTACTAGCCTGCGCGTTCACGGCAGGCTCGAGGAGCTGTGGAGGGGGGGGCTGTAGCGCAGCAGAGAGCAAGGGGGAGGAGCCTGTAAGGTGTGCTTGTTCAAATTTTTGTTCAAAGTCCACGTTTCCTCAAAACTACCTACTGCAGCTTTAATATTCGATGTGCACTCTTATGGTTCATCAAAAGAAAGGAATTACTTTTTTATCAATTAAATTACAATGTTATATACTTGACATGTTTTTGTTGTTTATTTTCACCTTGTACAATCTAATAGATCTTAATTAGTGTTGTGACAGACTTTATGTGACAGTGCAGTGAGGAACATCAGTGAAACACTAATCTTTCTTCTTCATTACATGTCTACTTCTAAGGTCAAAGTAGATCGTATAGAAGCTCAGTTCCTAACAGTTTAGAAAAGTGACTTACAATTGATATATATGTCAGAGGTCACACACCTCTGGAGCAACTAGGGGTTAAGTGTCAAGGACACATTAGTTGATGTATAGCAGTGGGGAATCAAACCCACACCTAAGGCATGTGTCATATCCACTGCGCCATCACCACCACTTTTAGTTTCCTTTAAACAACCTTGAATGTTCATGTACAACTTGATCTTAAGGCTTATAAATAAATAAAAACATTTTAAAGATTATTTTTTGGGCATTTTAGGCCTTAATTATTTTTTTACAGGACAGCTGAAGACATAAAAGGAGGGAGTCAGAGGGGGAATGGCATGCAGCAAAGGGCGGCAGAGCGCAGTCGAAACCGCGGCTGCTGCGTAGAGGAAACCTCTATATGTGGGCACCTGCTCAACCAGGTGAGGTAGCCAGGCGCCCAGCACACCACATTTAAGGACATTTTGCGTGTCATTTAACACTCTATTCTCATTTCCAACTTGTCAGTTTTAAACGTGCTTAAGATTGTGAAATCAAACAAAACCATTTGGTTAGGTTTAGGAAGAGATCATGGTTTGGCTTAAAATAAGTTTGTTACGTACAGTTAGTTAGGTCATCAAGATACAAAAAGTCAACAGTGACTTTTGATTTCACACAGGACACAAACAGCATCCTCCAACCTGGCGGATTTTGTCGCTCTTTATGCCACACCACAATTTACTTAGTAGAGATTAAATGAACTGACACGGGAACAAGAAGAAGAAAAAACGTAGTAATAACACGCTTGAGAAATTTACTTGAGAAATTGGGATGAAGTGATATTGATACACTATTTGGTGACCCCAGGCTGAAATGTATTGTGTTGTAGTGCCGCCTGAAGTCACGATCAAGGAAAATGCCATTCCAGTTCAAATAATAAATTCTCACCAATCAAAAGCCGTCTGGCGTTTGGAGTGGTTGACCATGGCACCAGGGTCTCCCGGTACTATAGGTATGACAGGCCCTCGACCCTGCCCAACACCATCATGGAAAGAGGAGGAGTTGTCTGGTCTCGGGGAAGGGACTGAGGAAACACAGGGATGAGAGACAATTATTAAAAGTGTATATCTCTGCAGATTTTACTGAGGAGTGTTGGTTGGTACATTTTAAAAAGACAATCTGCCTCGGATGTTATTAATCTGTGATGTGTCATGTTATTCCACAATGTTTTATTTGCTGTATTCACATTTCCCAAAATCCACCATGTCTGTCTTTTCTATTAAAGCCCAGGATGAAGCCTCTTTTAATTACTGAGTTCTCCCTGTATAATTGTTAAACATGTAATAATAATTACATTGTAAAACGGCAAGTGTAAAGATACACTTTTTCCTTGATCTTAAAAGCAGACATTTTCAATTGATCTGTCAGAGACCCCGACATTTTGTGTCAAACAAAGGTTATCCATTTAGAAAAATACACTACTAAATAAATAAAGAAGTCCAGAAATGCCTTAAACCAAGGGTCTTCAAAGTGTTTTAAGCCAAGGACCCCTTAACTGAAAGAGAGATGGAGTATATTGTATAAAATGAAGTTGCAGTTATTAAACTGGGCCTACAATAACAATAACCTAAAATAACAATAGCCTAATAATTGTTATAAATCATACATGTGGCAAAGTGAATCCTTGGCCTAAGTTACACCTTACCTATAGATCGGTAAGCATATCATCAGTGGGATTTTTAAATTAGCTAATAATATGTAAGACTTTTTAATTTTTGAAAAAAGATTAATTATAGGCCCCCCTGCATTGACTCTGAGGACCATCTAGGGGTCTCGGACCCCCTGTTGAAGATCTCTGCTTTAAACCTTTCCTTTTGGTACTTTTTGGTTTGTTTTTGTCATACCTTGGTTTATAAAGCACTCAATGGTTTATACATGGCTTCTTACTGTCCCCCAGGGTAAAAAATAATAAATGTACAAGCATATATATTTTTTTTATTTTTTATTTTTTAAATAATACGGAAGTGTATTTTTATGTTGCCTTACATTTTTTTACATCTTGTCTTATTGTCTAATCATGGACATTATTTTGAATCACTATACAATAAATGTGCCTTGCCAAAACAATTTCCTTTTCTGATCCACACTACACACATAGTGATTACTACCTCGGTAGAAGCTGCCTACTCTCCGAGGCATGGACTCAGTGAAGATCATCCGGTTCTCCTTGGATGAACCTCCATCCTCGCCATGAGGGTCATGATACATGCCGACCTAAGAAACACACACATGATACAGACGCACAAATACACACATGGGCACAGGACCATACAAAGTTCCTCAGTATCGTCATATTTGTGAATGATAATATCATCTAATCTCACTTCATTTGTTATCGTTAGCTATCACATGTTTTGCTGGCTCACATCACAAGACAATCGGGACAATCTTAGAGCTTTTCAGTGAGGTTACATTTATACCAGCGACAACGTGCAGTGAAGCTGTAAAATCAGAAAAAGCTATGGAAACCAGCGGTCAGAAGAGCTACTGCCTGTGTTCCTTGAAGGGAGTCAGGGGGTCGGACCTCGTTTTTTGAGCGCTGTGTATGAAAAGCAGCAGTGTTGTCCCTCGTAGAGTCTTTGATGGGGACACAAGGGTGGCTCATGTCATTAGGGGACTGTTCGCTCTGTTGAGAAGACGGACAGGCGCAGGTCAAAGCAGACAGGGCAAGCAGTATGAAGCTGTGGCAATGAAAATGTGAGACAATGACAGTCCCTGCACACACGCATTAAGTCCTGAAATACCCACGCATTTTCAATACATGTGTTAAAGAAAAGATTCACCCTTGGACACTCATACATGTCAGGAAATGTGGTATTTATTCATTTTTTAAGGTTGATGACATGCAGCCAAGGGCCAGGTTGGAATTGAACCCTGGACACTGCGGTAAGGACTGAGCCTTGGTACACAGGGCATGCACTCAACCAGGTGATCTACCAGGGTGCGCCATGGTATTTATTTTTGTGTATGCACCCATTTTTTCTCCTGCTTCAGTAATTTCCAACATTTCTCAGATTGACATTCAATAATTTCTAGTAAACAGCATTACTTTGTCACACACTGTACCGTTGGTGAAGAGACAGAGTTAAAATGGCAGGTTATAGTGAAAAAAACGTTATAATTGGTGTCAAACTCCTGTGGGCAACAATGTCATCTGTGTCATCTTGCCTTGTTCTTAGGTTCATTACTTATGATTTACCTTTCATTGGTCGGTAGTATTTAAATAGTTTTCCTTTCTAACTTTGTGGGTCCTGAAATACACTAATGTCCTCTTGGACTATGTGTTAGGTCATGTGTTAGAGAGAGAGATGCAGAACTACAATAATGCCTAACTATAATAATCATAGAAATATGACTCACAATAATTAGCAAATGGTACAATGAAATGATATGATGTACAGTGGCAATTATGGTACAGTAACAGTAAAGAGAATATAACTATGACTACTACTACTAATAATACTAGCAGTAGGGGTGGGCTTTGAGCAGGACCACGGCAGCTGCTGCCACGATACAGGGGCCACCACGATCCAAAGAAATCTGGGAGGCGAGAAAGCACAAGGACTCCGGGAAGGAAACTAAGTTAGTATCTCGCATTAATGGGACATGGATGTTTATGGATGGAGAGAGAGGAGGAGAGAGAAGTTCAGTGTGTCACAGGAAGTCCCCCAGCAGTCAACTTAGCATAACTATAAGGGCTGTTCTTTTAAGCTTTATCAAAGAGGAGAGTTTTAAGGTTACTCTTACATGTGGAGACAGTGCCTGCCTTCCAACCTAAACTTAAAGCTAGTTCCACAGGAGCTGAAGGCTCTGGCTGCCAGTCTACTTTTGGAGACTCTAGGAAAAATATGTAACTTTGCATTCTTGGAGCGTACTGGTACTTTTTATGATATGATGATGCATGACTATTTACCCATATTTTCTTTATTTAAAAATATGTATTTTTCCCTATACATTTTAATGTTGGTTTAAAACCATCTCTACAATGACAGAAATGTCATTTTGGTAGAGAATACTAAATCTGAATACTAAATCTAAAAAAACTAAATACTTTAGTTATTCAAAAATATGTTCTGTATATTATAGTATCTTCAGTCTAAATTCCATCATAATATTGGTGTCTTTAAATCACTGAAGACATCAGACCTCAAGAGTTTTCAGTGTAAGACAGTATGTGCTTTTTTAAGGATGCGCTGTGTTGCATTGAACTAATTAATGAACTAACCCTATTATTCATAAAGAGGTGTATATGTATCCTGACTGAAATGAAGTTTGTGATGTTTGTGACACTATTTTGGCCCAAAATTGTAAAGATAGTAGTCATGAATTGTCTACATTTAGCTTTCTATTGAAAAATATTCATCATCATATGATATAATTGACCCATTTTTATAGTTTTAGTGTCAGTATATTAGGGTGAAGGTTTCCTTTAACTACCAAACACACTCACATGACTGTCTGCCACTAACCCTCATCATGTCATCAGTGCAGTCCTCTCTCGAAGAGCTCACTGAGTGTCCAGTGAGGGTGGTCCGGTGCTGCAGTTGGGGGGAGAGCAGCTGTAGGCTACTTGCACGTGTCGGTATTGCCTGCCCCGGTGGAGGTAAGCCCGCCATGCCACCCTCAATACCATGTGGTCGGTGGCGCTCCCTCCTCACGTACATGGAGTGGCGTTGAGGCCGTTGTTGCGATGAGAAGGGTGAGGTGTAGCCCAGACCGTAATGATAAGACTCATGTGGGGAAGGCAGAGTGTGAGTGGAGGGCATCCCTGCGCCGCCCGGGTCTAAGAGCTCCGGAGCACCAGCGTCCTCTGAAGAATAGCGAAAAGATCAAAGTCATTAGATCTTCAGGTAATGATTTTTTTTTTTTACTATTGATTAATCTACTATTTTATTTGATCAATTGGTCAATCTATAAACTATGTATGCCCATGACCAGTGTGACTTCTTCAGATACTTTCATTTTTCAACCAAAAGTCAAAAATCTAAAGTATTTAATTTACAGACATATAAAACAGAAAAAAAGACACATTTACTTAAATGATTAATCAATCACAATATTGTTGTCAAATATTTTTTCGGTATATTGACATATCTATTAAACAGCTAATAATGGCAGCACTACATGTCAAAGTTGTCATTTGTTACATGACAGCCACAATAATTACTGCAACAATTACAATTACAACAGATAACATATTAACGCTGATGACATTATTTATCACATTATAATTTACAGGGAGATTATGAACTAGTTCCTGAAAATGCCTTGTTACAGAAAACTCTCATTGTTTTGTATGGTTCCCGACCAAAAGACTAGAAATGCATTTGTTTGCCTTCTTTTTTGCTTGATAGAAGTGTCTCTGGTTCAACAGTGGGGAGATCTACTGGATTTAAATACTTTGAAAGACCTGGTTGAAAAGAGGCTAGTGGAAGCCTAAAGTCAATTCTTAGTTCAGTGGGAAATGAAGTTGGTTTGTTGAATAAAAATTCGACTCTCAAACCTACCTGGTCCTAAAGTTTTATGTCTGGATTTGTGTCTGGATGAGGAGTCCAGTGTGCTGCTCTCCATGCGGACATTGCCGCTGCTACGAGAGGCGGGGCTATGCCCGGAACGATCACTGTGTCGGGTAGAGGGGCTGCCAGGCGGCCCCTGGGGACCTGAAGGGGTGTTGAGGTCTAGACAGCTGGCAGGGAAGAACCGGGTCCCGGGTCCCACCCCTGCTGTTGTGTTAGGGTCATCTTGATGGATTCGACCGTCGCTGAGGTTCCCTACAGATTTTGCATCACTCAGCCCACTGTGGCTCTTGGACAGGCTGAGATAAGAGGCTGAACTCTTAGAAGAAGAGGACATGGATCCGTGGGCAGAGTCGGCCATACTGTGGGTATGTCGGCCATGTTGTTTCTCTGCTCCAGACTGCAGTGTGTTGGTCTTGCCTTCCAGGAAGGTGTGGCGGCCTGCCTGCTGCTGTTGCTGCTGCTGCTGCTGTTGCTGCTGCTGCTGCTGCTGCTGCTGCTGCTGAGAGCGAGAGGAGCTGGGTTTGCTGTGGCTGTACTTCGCCCCGTGTCCCTGGTCCTGCAGCTTTGGGGAGGGTCCCAAGCTGAAATCAAACTCTGTCTTGCCTTTGGCATCTTTGGGACTGAGGAGATGTGGCAAGTTGTTGTTAGTCAGGTCTTTGTTGGATGAGGCAGAACGATTGAGGGTCTGGGACATGTACTGGGCCTTGGGGTGGAGCGTAGGACTTAAACTGGTTGGGGACGGTTTGTTACCGTTGAGGAAACTCTTGTTGCTGAGGTGATGGAGGTCCCCATGGCGAGGGAGGCTGGAACATTCTTTGCTGTTGGAGCGGCGGCTCGTGCTCTTTGTGTGACTTCTGGAGGGACAGATGACACTTGCATTATATCAGGCTTCCGCTTAAAGTCCTAATCTTTGGGA
Organism: Etheostoma perlongum; assembly: GCA_026937815.1. Lineage (NCBI taxonomy): Eukaryota > Metazoa > Chordata > Actinopteri > Perciformes > Percidae > Etheostoma > Etheostoma perlongum. Next base: position 21,047,712 of record CM049371.1, on the reverse strand, counting down.
ATGTTGCACAAACTTACACAAAAAATGATTCCCTCAGTTCTTTTTCCAACAATCCTACTACTGCTTGAACTGTTCTGTCTCTAAAATCAACTCTTAAATCAAAATAAATCATTGGATGTCAGATCTTCACTTAGGAAACAATGCTTGTGTCAAGAAGCAATAGTTGCAACCATTATTGCAAATTGCTATGATTTATTCAATTCAAAACAGAGAACAGTCAGAACAAAAAAGTTGAAAAACTGCTTGGAATCAAGTTCCACCTAAAAGTCATGTTTTTTTAACAAAAAATCCCGATGGCATATCTTCGAAATATTCTAAATTTAATAATGAAATATATCTTTAAAGCGGGAGCAAGTCTTTCTAAAAAAACTGATTATTATCCTCACAGAGAATCAGTTACCCACGTATGGACGGTATATTATAGTCATATACCTGTAGATAATAATTGATGCAAAAAAAACATAGATGCAGATTTCACTCACTGCGACTATATTTTGTGTTTAAGTTGTTAATCTCAGAACTACAGTTCTCTGTGGATGCCCTAGCGGCTATAGAGAGCTGTAATTAGTGTCCCAGCTTGGGTTGGATGATATGATGACATGAGATGACCGCATGTAGAAGCTATGACAGAAAGTAAAATGAAAGAAGTCTGACCTTGTGGGAACTGTGTTCTCTCCGTGATGGTGTGTTTTCCTCTTAGAGGAGCGAGGTGGGTTGGGAGACGTTGGAGAAGGCCTCTCTCTCTCGGCCTGCCTCAGAGGCTGGAATGCTGGATGGTTCAAACTCTGCTCTGTCAGATAACGCTCAGTCGGGTTTAGCAGCAACAGGTTCTGATGGGAAAAGATGTGCATATATTTATCAATACAAATATTAACTATTGACAAAGGTGAATAGTAATATAAGTAGATAGATTAAGTATGGATGAAACGTCATGTAAATTCCTTAATATATATTTAGAGTTTGAGTACTTTTACCTTCATCAGATCCAACATCAAACCACTCAAGATGCCTTGGTACCTTCTCTCCAAAGTCTGAGGATGAGTAACTGAGGGAAACTGACACACACACACACACACACACACACACACACACACACACCAAACCTGTATCATAACTGAACTTTTGTGTGCACTGAAAATTACTATTACAATTTCCAACATACAGTGGATATTCCTGACAGTAAAAGTGTTTTCTCAGTTCAAATCACACAGAAATCTATCACTGGATCACTAAACAAACTACCAAATTTCCCTATCTCAAACACACGCACGCGCTCATGCACACACACACACACACACACACACACACACGCACACACACATACACACGCACACACACTCACACACATGCACACACACACACACGCACACACACAGACACACATACATACACTCACACACACAGGCACACAGACACACACACACACACACACACACACGGACACACACACTCACACACTCAGACGCGCACACACGCTCGCATGCACACACGCTTGCATGCGCACACTCACGCACATGCACATGCTTATGCACACACACACGCACATGCACATGCACATGCACATGCACATGCACGCACACACACACACACACACACACACACACACACACACACACACACACACACACACACAGTCCTGCTTCAGCCTTCTGGGACATTTTTTTCTCACTGCTAAACTGAATCTCATGAGTCATAGCAATCCACTCAGTCATGGTACTGGGAGCACTGCCACGAGAGAGAGAGAGAGAGAGAGAGAGAGAGAGAGAGAGAGAGAGAGAGAGAGAGAGAGAGAGAGAGAGAGAGAGGAAGAGCTAGAGAGAGCTGGATAGAAAAGGAGAGGAGGTAAAAACAGAGAGGAGGGGAAGAAAAAAGAAGCAAAGAAGACTATAGAAAGGATGAAAAAGAAACATTTCCTACCCTGATTCCATGAAAGCGAGGGTTGTTGTAGAAAAGTTTCATCTGCTCTGCAGGAAGTGTCCCCAAAACCTTTTGAATGGTGAAGAGCTGGAGGTAAATATAACGAAACAGCATCACAGTTAATAGCGTGACAGTAGATTTCATTCGTTCACCAACAAGACTCTATTATGATGATTATCTGATAAATACAAGCCTACTATTCTCCTTTTAGCTCTGTTTTTGGTCTTCACCAAATCCTAAAGGAGATATAACTGTCTCTTTAGCTGATTATTTCTCCATTATGTTCAACAGTTAGTCGTTGTCTGTTGTTTGGTAGCATAGAGTGGCAAGAGCTTTTTGACAAAAACAGCTGGAAAAGTACAAAAAAAAACAAGCAGTCTTCCAGTTGCTTATTTTATCAATGTGAAAAAGACTCACACACCTTTCCTGTCCAGGTGTTGGGTCCAAAGACCTTTGATTTTATCTCACAAGGATTCACAACACTGTTTTACTCTCACTTGAAATTGTCTATTTTATTACATTAGAAAGAAAATGTTTAAATGTCAAACTGGCTCTACGTTACAGACACATTTTTTAATTTTATTTGAACAACAGTTAAACTCCAGACCAAAGATATGAGATAAAGAAATGCTACAAATGCTCGCAGTGGAGGATCTACAAATACTTGCATTTAATTGTTTAGCCTACTGACTAATGGACTACTTGTTTCATCACCAACCTGATCTATCTCACTTTCCCCTGGAAACAAGGGCTGTCCGTCACTCAGCTCCCCGAGGATACACCCCACCGACCACATGTCCACGGCCTTTCCATAGGGAGCCCTGAGATGGAAAAAGAGACAAAATATTATTTAGATATGAGGTGATGATGATGCTTAGGATGATGTTAGGAGTGGTGGTGGTGCAGTGAAACAAAAAGAATAAATGCTGTGTTTCTGATGGTCACAAAGAAGATGGTCATTTCTGAGGGAACGGAGCTGAGGAGTATGGTGAGAAATGGCGAGAGATCTGGCAGCGGAGAAGCAGAGGAGTTGTGGTGTTGGAGGGAGAGAGTATTTGAGTGGGCGGCATTCAAACGTTGTCTCAATAAATGTTCCAGGGCATTTACTAAATCAGGCTACAGCAGTGAGGCTAGATGACGTTTAGCTGTCTCTAAGCTAGAATGGACATTCTATGCAGCAAAAAGCATCAAGAACAACAAGAGAATCAAAAACTGTGAAACAGAAATTTGGTCTCGGGGTTGGGTGTGTGCTAATATGTAATAAAAATGTGTCCATACTTGGAAGCACTGTTTTGGGGAAAAGAGTAACAAGTGTTTGCCCTGTAATCCGATGAAAAAGATGAACATGGAAAATATACAAAATGGTTTATGGTACTGAACTTGTGCACAAAGACGCACAGAAATATTGTAGCTTTTAAATAATAATAATAACTAAAACAAAATTAACAAAATAATAGAAATACAATATTACATTGTCTTAACTTAAACATTGTTTGGGGTCCAATAGACTTTGTGTTGACTGTGATATCAACAACCCTCCAAATACAGTAGATCCATTTTAAGAGATCAATTTAACAAAATATATCTTTCATGTTGTGTAATTTTATTGAGGCTGAAACTCTTTCATTAATCAACACTTTTCCAAATTTGGTGACTTTGAATTTAACTGACTTTTTAAGTGTTCCTCTATTAGGGCTGCTCGATTATGACAAAAGTCATAATCACAATTACTCATTAACTTTGGAAACGTTGTGCATTTTATTGAACTTAAAAAACAAAACTTCTGACATGCCGGAAAATTCCTCCTGTCACATCTGGGATCTTTGGTCTCAGTTGGTAAGGACGCTTTATTTAGTATTAGTTTTACTTTTGTTTTAGTGTATCTTTTGCTTTCATTCAGTCATGGTTGGCCAATGACTCAATACACATTTTTAGTGCCATAGCTTTGTTTCCTTACATAATAATAATATTCTAATAACTTCTTTGCAGTGAGTTTGACAGATTTTGAATTTGGGAAAACGAAAGCACTGGTATTGGATCGACACTCTACTGATATCCTGAATTTAGGTATTGGAATCACTGTGTTCCTGTCTGATACAATCTTAAATAAAAACTGATACAATGAGAAGATCTCTCATTGTATCAGTATTGTATTCCTCTCCGGGAACCATCACCTTATCGTGGTGGAGAGGTTTGTGTGTCCCTATGAACCTGAGGGCTGTGTTGTCTGGAGCTGTGTGCTCCTGGTAGGGTCTCCCATGGCAAAGTGGTCTCAGGTGAGGGGCCAGACAAAGAATGGTTCAAAAGCCCTATGCAAAATCGAGGAAGAGAGGGAGTGACCCTGCCCGGAGGAGGCCCGGGGCCCCCGTCTGGAGCCAGGCCTGGACGGAGGGCTCGTCAGCGAGCGCCTGGTGGCCGGGTTTGCCACGGAGCCCGGTCGGGCACAGCCCGAAGAAGCTACGTGGCCCCCTATCTCCATCCCATGGGCCCACCACCTGTGGGAGGAACCGCTGGGGTCGGGTGCGCAGCCACATGGGTGGCGGCGAAGGTCAGGGACCTCGACGGACCAGACCCGGGCGGCAGAGGCTGGCTCTGGGGACGTGGAACGTCACCTCTCTGTGGGGGAAGGAGCCGGAACTTGTGCGGGAGGTGGAGCGCTACCAGTTAGATCTGGTGGGGCTTACTTCTACGCACAGTCTCGGTTCTGGAACCGTACTCCTGGATAGGGGTTGGACTCTGTCCTACTCCGGAGTTGCCCAGGGTGTGAGGCGCCGGGCGGGTGTGGGGATACTCACAAGCCCCGGCTGGCGCCGCTGCGTTGGAGTTTACCCGGTGGACGAGAGGGTCGCCTCCCTACGCCTGCGGGTGATGGGGGGAAAACTCTGACTGTTGTTTGTGCATATGCACCAAACAGGAGTTCGGAGTATTCGGCCTTCTTGGAGACCTTGAATGGAGTCCTGTATGGGGCTCCAGTAGGGGGACTCCATAGTTCTGCTGGGGGACTTCAACGCACACGTGGGCAATGATGGAGATACTTGGAGGCGTGATTGGGAGGAACGGCCTCCCTGATCTGAACCAGAGTGGTTGTTTGTTGTTGGACTTCTGTGCTAGTCATGGATTGTCCATAACAAACACCATGTTCGAACATAGGGATGCTCATAAGTGTACGTGGTACCAGAGCACCCTAGGCCAAAGGTCAATGATCGATTTTATAATCGTTTCATCTGATCTGAGGCCGTATGTTTTGGACACTCGGGTGAAGAGAGAGGGGCAGAGCTGTCAACTGATCACCATCTGGTGGTGAGCTGGGTCAGGGGATGGGGGAGGACTCTGGACAGACCTGGTAAGCCCAAACGAGTAGTGCGGGTAAACTGGGAACGTCTGGAGGAGGCCCCTGTCCGACGGACTTTCAACTCACACCTCCGGCGGAGCTTTTCGTGCATCCCTGTGGAGGCTGGGGGCATTGAACCTGAGTGGACAATGTTCAAAGTTTCCATTGCTGAAGCTGCGGCGGCGAGCTGTGGTCTTAGGGTCTTAGGTGCCTCAAGGGGCGGTAACCCACGAACACCCTGGTGGACACCGGTGGTCAGGGAAGCCGTCCGACTGAAGAAGGAGTCCTTCCGAGATATGTTATCCCGGAGGACTCCGGAGGCAGTTGCAAGGTACCGACGGGCCCGAAGGGCTGCAGCCTCTGCCGTGACAGAGGCAAAGCAGCGGGTGTGGGAGAAGTTCGGAGAAGACATGGAGAAGGACTTTCGGTCGGCACCAAGGTGCTTCTGGAAAACCGTTCGCCACCTCAGGAGGGGGAAGCGAGGAATCATCCAAGCTGTTTACAGCAAGGATGGGACGTTGTTGACCTCAACTGGGGAGGTAATAGAGCGGTGGAAGGAGCACTTTGAGGAACTCCTAAATCCAGCTGGCACGCCCTCTGTGGTAGAGGCAGAGCTGGAGGATGATGGGGGATTGTCGTCAATTTCCCTGGTGGAAGTCGCTGAGGTAGTAAAACAACTCCACAGCGGCAAAGCCCCAGGGATTGATGAGATCCGTCCAGAAATGCTGAAAGCTCTGGGTGTGGAGGGGATGTCTTGGTTGACACGCCTCTTCAACATTGCGTGGAAGTCTGGGACAGTGCCTAAGGAGTGGCAGACCGGGGTGGTGGTTCCCCCCTCTTAAAAAGGGGGACCAGAGGGTGTGTGCCAATTATAGGGGTATCACACTTCTCAGCCTCCCTGGTAAAGTCTACTCCAAGGTACTGGAAAGGAGGGTTCGGCCGATAGTCGAACCTCGGATTGAAGAGGAACAATGCGGATTCCGTCCTGGCCGTGGAACAACGGATCAGATCTTCACTCTCGCAAGGATCTTGGAGGGGGCCTGGGAGTATGCCCAACCAGTCTGCATGTGTTTTGTGGATCTGGAGAAGGCGTATGACCGGGTCCCTCGGGAGAAATTGTGGGAGGTGCTGCGGGGAGTATGGGGTGAGGGGGTCCCTTCTCAGGGCCATCCAATCTCTGTATGACCAAAGCGAGAGCTGTGTCCGGGTTCTCGGCAGTAAGTCGGACTCGTTCCAGGTGAGGGTTGGCCTCCGCCAGGGCTGCGCTTTGTCACCAATCCTGTTTGTAATATTTATGGACAGGATATCGAGGCGTAGTCGGGCGGGGAGGGGTTGCAGTTCGGTGGGCTCGGGATCTCGTCGCTGCTTTTTGCAGATGATGTGGTCCTGATGGCATCATCGGTCTGTGACCTTCAGCACTCACTGGATCGGTTCGCCGCCGAGTGTGAAGCGGCTGGGATGAGGATCAGCACCTCTAAATCTGAGGCCATGGTTCTCAGCAGGAAACCGATGGAGTGCTTTCTTCAGGTGGGGATTGAGTCCTTACCCCAAGTGAAGGAGTTTAAGTACCTTGGGGTCTTGTTCGCGAGTGAGGGGACTATGGAGCGTGAGATTGGTCGGAGAATCGGAGCAGCCGGTGCGGTATTACATTCTGTGTATCGCACCGTTGTGACGAAAAGAGAGCTGAGCCAGAAGGCAAAGCTCTCGATCTACCGGGCAATTTTCGTTCCTACCCTCACCTATGGTCATGAAGGCTGGGTCATGACCGAAAGAACGAGATCCAGGGTACAAGCGGCCGAAATGGGTTTCCTCAGGAGGGTGGCTGGCGTCTCCCTTAGAGATAGGGTGAGAAGCTCAGTCATCCGAGAGGAGCTCGGAGTAGAGCCGCTGCTCCTTCGCGTCGAAAGGAGCCAGTTGAGGTGGTTCGGGCATCTGGTAAGGATGCCTCCTGGGCGCCTCCCTAGGGAGGTGTTCCAGGCACGTCCAGCTGGGAGGAGGCCTCGGGGAAGACCCAGGACTAGGTGGAGAGATTATATCTCCAACCTGGCCTGGGAACGCCTCGGGATCCCCCAGTCGGAGCTGGTTGATGTGGCTCGGGAAAGGGAAGTTTGGGGTCCCCTACTGGAGCTGCTGCCCCCCGCGACCCGACTCCGGATAAGCGGATGAAGATGGATGGATGGATGGACAATGAGAAGATAAAAACATAATTTCAGAGAATGATTTGTTACGTGATTTGTAACCCTAACAGAATATGACCCCTTTCTCTTTCTCTTTGTTTCTCACATAATCTCCAATACACAAACACAAAGACACACAAACAGACTCACCCCAGCAGCAGCTCAGGTGAGCGGTACCACCTTGTAGCCACATACTCAGTGTAATTGGCATCTGTCCCTTCAGACAGGTTACGAGCAAAACCTGAGCCAGACATGAAAATGAATAAATCCTAAACATAGCGATACAGTATTTTAGACATCCAGTACTATGTGATAAATGGCTCATTAGTAAGAATAAAGTGCAATCAACACTCAAATTGTTTGGACAGCTACAGTAACAACATGGCCATCATCCCATGTGATCAGACTCTAATTAGTTATGTCACTACAGGCGAGCTGAGACGGAGCTTTAGAACTGGTGTACCGAGAGTCCATTTTAAGCCTGAAAAATCACAATAAAGTGAACGCCAGCTCCAACAGTGAATAACAAACAAATCTCACCCCAGCTGACTCTGCAGGATAGTTTTAGCCAATTATGCACAGCTAAGTGACTGTGTGATTTTTCAAATACAAAAATGTAGACTATACCTGGGAAACTTTAAAATGACAGAACTATGGTGTATCAATACAAAGCATTAGTAATTTACAGGGGAAACAGTGCTTAACATTAACCTGACTTTCTTGAAATATAACTTTAGCAGATAAATTGTGTTAACAACCCCAGAGTACGTTTTATAGAGCTAGTTGGCTGCTTCCCATTGGCAGAATTGATCCTTACAACTTACAAGGTGACACATCAATGGTGGGATTTTTCACAGAAACCAAACTGGCAAAACAGAAATCACAAAGTAACCGAAAAAATCACATACATTTGACAGCATTTGGATGAATCTCCACATACAGCAGAATGTCTAATAAATAATCAGTTAAAGCTGATACGTCCCTTAAACAAATACATCGATTATTCGAGCAATTACATTTATTTGACAAGGCAAACCTGCAAGAGCCTGTGCGGTTTTACTGCATTACACATGTAAATCTCAACAACTCAACATGACAATACGGCTGCTGTAAAGAAACCGAAGGAGAAGACCAAAGACTCACCAAAGTCACAGAGTTTGAGAACATCCTCCGAGCTGATGAGGAGGTTCTCTGGCTTGATATCTGGAAGGGAGAGGCAGACAAAAGCCAATACATTGTTATGAAACATAACGTAAAAACACCCTGGTTTTGTATGCGATTTTGAGAGTGAGACTTAACACCAGCCTAAGTGACATTGATATAGAGATATAAATAAATAAGATAAACTCCACACCTCTGTGTACAATCTCATTTGTGTGACACCAGTTGATGGCTTTGATGAGCTGGTAGATGTAGCTGCGGACTTTATCAGGTGGTGCACCATTGGGCAGTTCCTCTAATAGCTCCAGCATGTTCTGCAAACCACAAAGAAAGAGCTAGGATGAGTGGCTGCAGGTTTGGGTAAAACAGTGCTCAACAATATGAATGTTGTTGATCTTTCTTCTAGATCATTTTTACAGTGGGTTATCTTCTTCTAGGTCTTGCTTTTCTTTTTAAACCCTCACCAGGGCAGTGAGATTGGGACACCATGCTAAAGTGACTGAGTACAGTATGAAAATAAAACCTGTCAAGAAATAAACACTTGGCTGGCTACCCTGGCAACACAGTGGGGAATACCCTTATTCACCAACAGCATAGTTCATTTGTTGCCATGGTGATGCTTTTTTATGCTTAACTGAGCAGTCTCAACATCCTGAAACTTGGAGACCAGATACAACAGCGGGGTGGAGATATGTAAGGGTAAGAATGAATGTGTGCAATGCATTAAATAATAACGACAGTGTGAAGCTGACCCTCTCGACATATTCAAAGACAAGGTAGAGTTTCCCTCTCCTGCGAAAAGCCTCTTTCAGCTCAACGATGTTGTCCTGCTTCAGTGTCCGAAGCATCTTCAGCTCCCGAAGCGTCGTCTCCTTGACTTCCTCATTTTCTGTGCGGAAATTAAAGAGACACAAATGATACTGCTGTTCCTCCTTCTCTCCCTCCTTTTCTCCCTCCTTTGCTCCTTCACTCACCTTCACTGTCTTTGAACTTCTTAATGGCCACCAGCTCATTGGTTTCCTGGTTTGTGTTAAGACGAAAGAAAACAACTTACTTACAAAGGCCATGCGACTTTCTAAGATAGACAGATACAAAGATTCATCAAACAGTAAAATCAGACTTGAGAAATAGTATTTGTCAAACAAAAGGTCAAATGAGAATAAGAGATACTTAAATTGCCCATTTCTAACACAAAAAGAGAAAAAGGGTGTCCAAGTTGCTGGCAGTGCCAACACAAGGGCTATTCTGTGTGCTCCCTATTTAAATGTTTTACCACAGCGCATATGTACACAAAAACCAGCACATCCTGAAATACATCGTAGGGTCTCCTTCAGCTTCTTGCAGGTTGCTTTATTAACCTTGAATATTTTACAAACTGATGTGGTTGCAGATTCTGAGATTTAAGTAGCTTTGATTTAAAGGCTGGTAGGTTTCATTGCAACTTTTCACAGGTCAAGATGGTAATTTCTTGACTTCAAAAACAGGACACTAATCGCGAGTCTTTATATAATCTTCATCAGGTTTTGCTGGATCTATTTCTACTCGCTACATCCATGCTGGAGTCAGGAAATTAGGCAACATACATCGAACACAAACAGAAATCATGCTTTCACCACCCTTTTCTTTTTCAATGGAATACATAGAGTAATATCAGTTTAGTAATATCCTTATTACTAAAAATAACATTAACAACCCCACTGGACTGTGTTTAAGCTCAGTGAGAAGCTTAACCAAAAAGCAAAATATTATTCAAACTATAAAGAAACTGAGGGGTTTGAGGTACACATGTTTATAACTGTGTCTAAGAGTACATGGCAGTCTGTTCAGAGCCCCGGACTTTGATGGGTTATGCCAAAAAACTGGTAAGGAAAAAATATCTTTTTTTTATGGGGATTTTTTATGAATAGTGCAAAAGTTTAGTTTAGTTTATGTAAACCTTGACAAATGAAGAGAGAGAATGAAGATGGATGCATCATGTTATGGTTTTTCAGAGGAAACACGTTCATAACTACAAACGTGTGTTAATTTCTAAATTCTGCGAAATAGACATAAATTTGCCCACATCCTTGATTAAATGGGAAACCGCTCTATTCAATCTTAACGCTGGAGCCTGAGGCTGTAGTCCTGGTCCGGAGGGATTTACAACATACAGGCCAGTCTCCCTCTATCCTCTGATACTATCAAGTTTCTCTATTGCCCTTTTGTTTTCGGAGGGTCAGACAACAGAGTCGGCCTCAGTAATGAGAAGAGGCCACGTGGTGACGAGCTGCACGTCGCTGCCAGCGCTCCTGTTCACACAAAACAATTGTTTAACTGAACACAAGTGATTGAATCAAATCAAACAACATGGATTTACAGCTCTGATTTACACTTAATCCAGAGAGTAAAGTTACAGTTTTCAGTGAGAGAATTACATGCGAATAGCAAACTGGGAGATTTACTGTGTTTACCAGGCAAAATAAAAAAAATAAAAACACACATACAGCAGATGTGACATTTCAAGCTCTGCGGCAGCACCTTGCAATGTGCTGATGATGTTTGTGCTCATGTGTGGCGTCTCTGACCTCAACTGATTTACCTTTTGAGCTACTGTTATGTCAGCACACCTAAAAATAGCCTCAGACGTGCTAATTTTCTGCTGATGGCATAAGCAGCTCCCGATTATCACATTACACACAATAGTAAAGCTTGACCATTTTAGCTATGAATACTATGGCATGACAAATAATAAATAATAAATAAAGAGACTACCATACTGTGCCATAGAAGTGATGTCGTTGCTGCACTTATCTTTTCATATGAATTCATGTCTGTTAGCTAGAGGTCATCATAATTATGCTAAATGGGAAAAGTGGTAATTATTGATGGGCCCCATTGAGGAGCCAATAGGACTGACTCCTCTTTTTTTGTGAATGCTAAATGAGCGGCACTTATTTAGTGCTTTTATATCTTGACGGACTAAGTGCTTTACAGGCTTTTCTTTTACTAACCTCAGTCTCCCCCAGTGGTGTGATTCGCAGTTATACACAGTATACCCTCTAGGAAAGCTCCAGGATTTTGATATACCCACTTATAAATGCTCAATGACATGCAAAAACATACTTTCTATCATATCTTTTATATATTTTGAGGGGAAATGTGACAATATATACATTTGGCAATTTGGATTAAAGTATGGTTTTCGCATTTTTCTTGATTTGTCAGGTAGTCAATTCACTGGATAAGACAAAAACAGGTGGTGCAATGGATATGACACATGCCGTTGGGGTGGGAGGTCTGGGTTCAATTCCCACTGCGATACATCAATTAAAATGTCCCTGAGCAAGACACTTAACCCATAGTTGCTTCAGAGGCATGCAACCTCTGAAATATTTAGCAAGTTACTTTGGATAAAAGCGTCAGCTAAATGACATGTAATAATAATAATGAATATCCATTAATAGTTTCTCACACTATTAACTCAAGGTCAACTTACTTTTAAGAACACTTTTAAGAACATGTACTATATTGACCACACTACTGACCCTATGCTCTTCAAAGTCAACAGTCTCAAACTGTGACAAAACCATATTTAAACAGAAGCAACTAAAAATGATCTTCTATCCATCTAATTATTATTGGATAATATGTCAGTACATGTCAATAAGTAACTTGTTGATGTCCTAAAATTGCTTACATTGTTTTACCAACAGTCACAAACCACATTCTGTATTCTGATAACAAAAGTTCTAAAGCAAAATCAAAAAAAGATATACTACTGATGAATTTCCTAGTGATTAACTACCAGGAATTAATTAACATCACTTAAGCACTACAATCCAACATCGAGACCAGGAAACACTGGCTAGCGGGTAGGTTGAGCTATTGTCACTCCCAACACACAAATTCAAGATAACACATAAGCCTCCACATACACACACCCACATACGCTAATACAACACTTCCATAAAGTGGCAGAACATTGCACAAACGCCAGCACACATTTACTCGGCTAATTAAATGTCCCACCAAAGCATACTGTACTGTAAAGTATATACTGTATATTGTAAAGTATATGCATAATTTATACAGGGATACACATTTATAATGCACAGTTCGATTTCCTCGACCATAAACTGGTCTGCTGTCATCTCCTAACAGGGTGACCCATTTACCATCAGCATAGTCTCCATTTTCAAAACCTCCCTCTGCATCTCTCGCTTGTACGCACACACGCATGTACACACTCATGCACGCACACGCATGCACATTCTCACACTCTCACTCCCTCTGCCACCCTTTTCTCTTTTGCCCTGCTTCCAGCTGAGAAAAGTAAAAATAACTGCTCTCTCGCTGCAAAGCTAAAAAGATTTTATTGGCATGGTATCTGGCTCTACATGTGAAAATGAATCCCCTACTACTGTTATATAAGTAGGAAACTTGTCTCATCATGTTCTTAGTAACTTAATGCAGAAAAGATTCAACATAGCCACCCTTTGACAGCTGGTATCTAAATTTTTATGGAATGGTGATTCGCTGGTAACCAAATACATGGTCCTGTTGACCCGTCCAATCAAATCTAAAATCAAAAAGGAGATTGAGATGGAACAATTATGAATTCATGTTATTGGCTTTGGTTTGTTTGTACAATGCAAGCATGAAAACGTATTGTGGTTCGGCCGCAGTATATTTTGTGTGGTACACAAATAATCGAGGAATTGGTTTTGTTTCACAGACTCTTTGCTTTCATTTTTCACCTAGTGAACCTAGGGAACAATTTGACCCATTTCCCCGTGCTTTCATGACACAGATAGAAGTTACTATCAATAACTAGAACCTTCTGTCTGACCCGCTCTCTCTCACTCATCACAATAACCTGTTAGATATTGCAAACAAACAATAATCAGCAAACTAAGTCATTTTTGTATTTATACTGTACGTATAAAAAAAAAATCCTTTCTAAACTAGTGTTATATAGACTCACAAATGCAGCTTTTAATTTTAAACAAAAGACCATTATCAGAGCACAAATAATTAAGCGTTCTCTACATAACAGACAGACAACTTTGGAAGACGAGCAGAAAAATGTGACACATTCCACATTTAGACATTCACAGTTAGTTGCATTCTTCATTTTGTCTCTTCCGATAATACAGATTGTCCTTTATAGTTTCTCTTTTATCTGCCTCTGGTTGCAACTTCAACTCTAACCCTCATGTTCTGCTTACCATGTAATGTTGTTCCTGTCTCAAGAATGCAAGTGCTTGTATATTTAGAATGTCACTCAATGTATTTAATTTATGGCTGATTTAAAATTTTAATGAAGCATAGCATTGAGAAAACGTGGTCAAGTGTAGGTTCTAAAATGAAAGAAACATGCCTATATAGCACGTAAGGGACCACAGGGCAAACACCGAGCACTCAGAGTACTCCATAATTAATGAACCCAGTTTACGTTAATTTCCCCTTCATCTGTCATACAATGCCTGCAGTAACAACCTACATTTGTTTGCAATCAACTACTTCTTTGAACTTAATTCTACACATAATTTTCACCTAAAATTAAGTGCAGGAAACAATAATGAAATAACATTTATTTTTTCTTACCACATTAAAATACCATCAGCATTAAACATAAAAAAAAATCACTGGTCACTTGGTCACTCTGCCGCGACTGTCACTCCTCCCACAATAGTCCTCTCTCGCTCTATGGGTGGAATGAGGTGTTTTTCACAAATATATTATGTTTGTTACTGTGCAAATGTACAAAATTAGACTAAAAATGTGTAGTTCTATAGCAGTCAAAGCAGAACATGTTGCTTTATCCACAAATGTTAATCTTTACTACAGAACATGTTTGATTAATAAAGCTTATTGTGGCTCATGTGGCTCCATTTGATTCCGTTTATAGAGTGAAAGTATTTCCACAAGTGAGAAATCTATTTTTAGGTATATAAGTAAAATCTATAAAAGTGAAGAGATACAGTGTGGGTGTATGTGTAGGATAAAACTCAAAGCTGTGCAAGAAGTCTTTTAAACTTCTTAATACAGAGTGCAATATCATTGTTAATGATAATTACAGGCACGTTCACCTTACTTTCAGAAAAATAGGTGGCCCTAAACTAGACAATTCTTTTTGTAAAGATACAAATAAAACAATTATCTATCTATAAATAAAATATATACATTTCTTTTACAAACCAGGGGTTTACACAGCATTTCTATAAAAAAACACAATACCCAATTTTTGTTATTTGGGTGATGTTGTTTTTAAAGGTCCCATATCACGCTCATTTTTAGGTTACTACTTGTATTTTTGGTTTCTACTAGACCATGTTCACATGCTTAATGTTCTATGATCTTATTTTTTGTTTTTTATATATTATTTCAAACTGTCTCTATCACAGCATGTGAGTAGAGCGGTGAGAATTTCTCACACATGGAGTTGTTCTTTCCTCCGCTTCCCCGCTCAAAGCCGCTCCACTCAGTATCCCTCCGTGCTCAACTCCGCATCGGCCCCTCTTTCCTCAAATTGCTCACCACTCGCTCCATAAAAAAGTGTGTTGTATTTATCAGATGAACGGCAACCACCCTCCATTCATGCCCAAAGCTCGGGCAGCAAAAAATCCTCTCGCTTGCTCTCTGCTCACATGCTCTGGTCTGAAGATACCTGTATTACTTTCCAGTAACAAGTAGTGTAAACCGGGATTGCAATTTCCAAAACAGTTTTTATAAGACATTTACTAATCCAAGCAACGCTAAGTTACCCGTGATTTGTTTTTTGTCCAAGGTAAGCTTTCTTATAAGATAATGATAAAAGTTGAGAATTGTTTTCATTTAACGTCAAAGAGAAAAACAAAAGCAAATAAGAGCTATTTTAGTGATTATCAGATTTTTTAGCTTTTCTCAGTTTATAAAAAAAATTCACTATGCAACTTCAAGATTTGCAACTCAATACACCACAGGTTGAAAACATTGCCTTTGCTTGATAAACACACTGCAGATAAACAGCAAGTAAAAAAAGATACAACAGCAACACATGAGCTGGGAACCACGCATACACGTATGTTAGGCAATGCTGGATGAGTCACACCAGCAGGCCTCACTTTCATGCATACCAAGCACTTTGATGGCATAAATTTGAATACTTTTCTGAAGAGCCACAGTTCAAAGTCATTCTACACCAGATTTTCAGCAGTCAGATTCATGCATACAATGTGACATAAATATAGCATGTGACTGACGTTTGCACACCACGTGCAACTGGTGACATTAGGGTTTGCTAGTGTTTCCCAGCTTGTATTCAAGATCTTTTAATGCAATATTTTGAGTTATAGCCAGCAAACAATTTTGCATCAAATTTGTATTTATCCCTATAATGACAGTGGAAATTACTATCGTTGATAATGTTAATCATCAATTAAAATCTGCTAGTGAAAGTAAGGAAGGAAAGTAGTTAAAATCTACTGAGATCTAAAATCTCAGTTAATTTTGTGTTTCCGAGACATAAAGTACCAACTTGTTCTTACTTTTCATATTAACTAAGCCCAATGAAATCAAATCAAAATCTTCTAATTAGTTCTGTTTAATTAGGGTTGTAAAAAACGTATTTTCATTATTGATTATTCTGTTGATTATTTTATCAATTAATAGATGTTTTTTGTTACATAAAGAAGTGGAATATGGCCATGATGAATTTCCAACGCACAAAGTAATGCCTCTAAGTTGCTTGTACAAAAACATGGAGCAAATCCTCATATATAAGAAACTGGAACTGGGAGGTATTTTGCATTTTTGCTTTAAAAAGTCTGATTAATTGATTATCAAAATAGTTCTTTCAATAAATTAATTTATTAACCAACTTATCATTGCAGCTTCAGCTTCTTTGTCTAAATTTGAGTCTTTTTCGTCTGATTTTAACATCTCAAAATGCACTGCAGTACAAAGACACAGTAATGCAAACCATAAATTTGTTTATATAAATGACCTACAGTTACACCTACAGAAATGAGAAATGCTGTCTTACCTTATGTCTGCACTTAAGCACCACTCCATACGCTCCTGGACAGAGAAATAGTGAGAGAGACACACAGAAGATCAATAAAGTTTTAACATTTTGATTAATGTTTTGGCCTCTTAAACCTCAAACACAGTAGTTCATAACAAAAGTGCAGCAGGTGAGAACCACCAGAGAAACAACAGTATAGGTGAGGGGGAGGCATACAAACACACACACACACACACACTGTCTCTGTAGCGTTCTGCTTTTGCTAAGCACCCCATGTTTATAGTTGATGATCCATATTTTAGAAGTCAGGTCTACGTTTGGACTGTTTTCTAGGCATGTTAGCATTAGACTTGCATTGGTTGAAGATAATTTTTGTCTCTACAAACTGCTTTTGTTGCCATTTAAATCACACATGCAACATATAATAATGTCCACTCCCAGTTGTTCCTGTTTCCAGTTTAACCAGAAAATGAGACAAGAACAAAGAAAATGTCACACATGAATAAAAGTATCTGTTGAATTATCAAAAATACGTCATTGTTTGTGTTTTTGATTGGCATAACATTAAAAGAACACACCCAAATGTGTATTTACAATGGTAAAAATGATTGCCTGTAACTTGTACCATCAGAGTTATTTGAAAGATAAACATAGTGGCTTCAAGACAGGTAAAACCAAGCTTTTTTGCTGTGGCTTTAAAACTCTCATCATTTAATGGTAGTTCTCATTCAACTAACCTTTGACTAATTTATCCTGACAAGCACTGGTGTAGATCACAGTCAGTGAGAATTATCGACGGAATGATAAATACTCAGTAACTCTGTCTTCTCACATTAGAGTGAAGCCAGGGATACATGCCAGTCTAACTCACTAAAAGGACGGCTGTGGCTCAGTGGAAGAGCGGTTGCCTACCAATTGGTAGGTTGGTGGTACTATCCCTGGCCCTCCATGTCGAAGTGTTCTTAGGCAAGACACTGAACCCCAAATTGCCCCCAATTGGAATGTGAATGTGTGTGAGCAGGTGGCACCTTGTGCGGCCGCCTCGGCCACAGTGTGTGAATGGCTCAAGTGCTTTGAGTAGTTGTTAAGACTAGAAAAGTGCTATAATATGTTAAATATTATGCTGCTGACTGAAAGAAATAATTCCTGCCTGGTTAGATGTGTGAACAAAAACTTAATCTCATTTATTTCATTTTCTGACCAGCCATCAATGTTGTCTCTGTGGCTCAAAGCTTATGCTCATGACATATGTTTTCTGAAAGCATAAACGTTTCACTGTGAGAAGAATGCAATTCTGGTTTTGTAATATTTAATCCCTTATAGTCTATATTTTAAACTTGTCCATGGCTTTAGAATATTCCAAAACTACGTAAAGTCTGAAAATATATTGATATGAGCCTCTTAAAAACAAATATACATCTCTAAATATAGTTATTTTCATGTTTTCAGATCTTGATGAAAGGTCCTACAAATCCTACAAAGTCATTGCCAATCAAAGAGTCTTGGCCCCCAAAAAAACGACCCCATAGGTGGTCAAGGGACATAGTATAAGGAGCGACAAAGTGCGGTGCGGGGTGGTTGGATGGGTCAAACTAACACAGGATTTTCACCCAGAAGGCCGCTGTTCATGTACTTACTTAACTTGTAAGTTACATGGCAGTGTTAACCATGTGTTTAACACTGCGACCATTACGATTAGGTGTGGATGCTAATTTAAGGAATGCTCCTTTGGGTCGTATTAGAGGGTAGGAACAAACAACCTTGTATGGGTTGGAAGACTTGCTATCAAAACAACCTGTAAACTGCCACCGCTATGGGTTAATGTCTGGTTACGTTAAGGCAGAAATATTTGGTTATGGTAAGGTAAAGATCATTGTCAGGATTAAAAGAAAACAGTGTCAGCCTGTGTTAAAGTCACATTTTTTACCCAACCATCTACCTTAACCTCCTCTCTACAAAGTTTGAAATGTCAACGTCAAGCCACGTCCAGCTTTGCTCTTGACAGACAAGAGTCATAATTCACACCTGACAAAGGTCTTTGTCAGGCAAACATAAACAAAGCTTATTTTTTGTCTTTTATCGTAAATTCTCAAAGAAAGGCTAGTATTCAAATAATGTTAGCCAATGGTCTTGCAACATGTCAAATTAATGGTATCAAACATTTAGGGGTGTGAAATTACCTACCGTGTCCACCGCTTTTCTGCGGTTTTCAGGTTGAACAACATGTTTCCTAGGAACGGTGAGCGCAATGGGCTTTAAAGTATGTTTTCTCTCGTTTGGTGGGTTTTTCAGAGATGTTACCCAATCAGTAGCGACCTGTATATAAACTTGTGGTAATAAAAAGGCAGTGCGCTTGCTCACACTGTAGGGTGTGTTACCATATTTTACGTGTCATGTTAAACTCACCGCTCTGCTGCTCATAGTTCTCTTTTTAACACAAATACTGTTTTAATTCACTGATTTACTCCAGTTACTTATCCTCTGCTGTTCTTTCACAGTGTGATTTAGTTACAGTCCATGAAACTTAACACTTCCTGGAGAAAGTAAAACCTACCAGGAAGCACACCTTTTGAGCCGCTGGAAGGCTTTTAATGTGAAACACCAATCCAGGAAGTGTTGAATTTCACAGAGGTAACTTAACCGTGCTTGAAAAAAACGTAAAAATGGAAGCAACTGGTAATTATTAGAGAACATTAACTGTATTTATGTTAGAGCAAAGAAACTCAGAGCAGCAGAGAGGTGAGTATGACATGACTCTGATAGTGCACTGATGAAATTAGTGCTCTGGAAACGTACACCATCAAGACAACAAGGTAAAAATTTACATCATGTTACATCAACAGTAAGTTATTCAGGAAACAGGGAGGCTTCTTACTCAAATTTGCTGAGATATTAAACAGGGAAATATGGGAATACGGGAAGACCTCTCCAATATAAGAATGTTTCAGATAAAGGCCTGGTTTTCTGGCAGTTGAGATAAATAAAAGCTCTGGAAACTTTTTAAGAAATATGATAAACAAATGACTAATGCTGTTGTTTTCCTTGTGAGGACAGTCTTGAAGGGTTACATGCTACTCTATGAGAAACATCTGCAACTCTTCAGGCTCAGAAACTCCTTGAAAATCCCTTTGCACTGTGTAAAAAAGATACAGACATGTTGGAGATACAAGACCTAGGATTCAGCTGTGCGATGTAAACCACACCTTGGCTGCAAAACACCCCAATTCCCATAAACACACACAGTGGACATGATCTCATCTGATCACCAGGATCATTAACAACAAGTATGTACAGTCCTCACGTTATACAAAACTAATGCAATAAAACCAGAGTAAAAACCACCCACCTTCTCCCACAATGCCAAGGACTTCAAACTTATTCATCACATCACCGAGGGTGGGGGCTCCTCCAGCAGGTGAATTAAGCAGTTCTGGGTTTTAGCGATGGGACTCCTGCTTTGACCAGCGGCTGACAGAGTGAACTGTAGAGTCCAGGAGAAATGTTGTCTGACCACAACCCATCTTCACAAACCTCTTCTGCTTCTCTCTTCCTCACTCTACAGCTCTCTTGCCTTATGTGTTTTTGTAAAATGTCTTTTTACTGTTATTTATGGATCTGACTCAAGTAGTTTCAGTTGTCTCCAAATTCCCTTTGTTCCATGTCCAGGTTGTCTGTCTCGTGCTTAGGTCTATATCCAAACCTCCACACAGTCGCACCTGTAGGACGAGAGACAAAAAAGCAATGTGTTAAAACATGCTGTCGGAGGGTCACTCCAAGGTCCAACTTCCCATCATGCCTTGCACAGGCAGTAGCATGCTGTTGGTGTTCCTGGGACAGATGGTGTTTAACTAGGGCATGTGCATGGACAGAAAGGCACCATTTCTTGAGGACACATTTAAATTATAGATGACTTAGGCATGACTTCCACACACTCAGTCTTTCCCACATTCACGTTCAATCTGGAGGATGCTGCAAGTGAAGGTATAATGTTTGATGACTGGAAGGACGGCTTTGCACAGGTCTTACTTTGTAGTGCGCTATTAGTCAGTTGAACTACCACCCATGAGCTCCTGACTTTTCCTCAAGCGGCACCATGAGATTGCCATTTTTGATTTTTTGTAAACTGTCTTGACAACTATTGGATGTATTACAATAAAATTTGGTACAGACACTTATCCCGTAAAATACCTCAACATCTACAACCTGGGTTGGCATATGTTTTGGTACAACCATTCATGGTTCCTAGATGATGTATCCTAGTGATTTTGGTGATCCTCTGACATTTCCTCTCATAAGCATGTTGACTTTTGTGGTTTGTAGTGAAATGTTAGTGAAATCCAAACAACAATTGGATGGATTGCCAAAACATGACTCTGGTGATCCAATACTTTATGACCTTAATGACCAAACCATCAGCCTCAGCTGTACTTTGTGTTTGGTGCTAATTAGCAAATGTTAGCATGTTAACATGCTAAAATAAGATAGTGAACATGGTAAACATCACATTCTTTATTTCACATTCTATCTTTCACATTTATTTTCTTTCTTTGGCCTAACTTTGGTTATTCTGATTTTAAATTCCCATCAACTGCACTTTATACTCAAACCACTGTACAGTTACCGACATATCTCTGTTTCTGCTACATTCAAGATGTTGAACTAAATGGGTTGAAATGTGTGATGATTAAACATTCTCACAACTTAGATTCTTCCTTTGTGCTAATATTTAGCCTTACTTTGCTTTCCCCCCGTTTCCAAAAGCATATTCTACATGTATACACACTCAACGATAAAGTAATTTGTTTAAGGAAGAAAAGAAGAAGGAAGGAAGCAAAATGCATGTTTTACAATGTTTTATCCAACGGCTTAGATCTTCTCCTGTCACATATCCAAAAAGTAACTGAGATTTATAAAATGCCTCTTTTGTTGTTGGAATGGAACCATCAAAGCCACAATATCAGTCCAACTTCATTTGTTTAACAATTGATTTATTCAGCAGTGCAAAAACACTTTAATAATGATTTGGCTCATGTGCCTGTGTGGGTGTTTTCCTATACAGTGTACACTCCTCACAGCAAAGTCTTTCCAGGGGAAGTGATAAGGTGGACGTTGAGGTCATCCATGGTCCTTAACAAGGATATGGTGCTGCCACTGGGGAGTGATTAGATCCATATTGTATCTTGTCCGAAAAGACAAATGTAGCCTAAAAGCCTGAAACTAGAGCAGCAGGATGCATTCTTTCCTGTACTAGAGGAAACATGTTTTTAAAAAATGGGTTCAGCACAGTCGGTCTATTAATATAATCTTCTGATAATCTGCTGCTTCTCTGTGCAGCCATCAGGCAGACAGCTGGTAAATGGAAATAAGGTGGAAATGTCAGTAAAGTCCAGGAAATATTGATTGAATGGACTGAAGCATTAATATGGCAACAAACGCCTGTTGGTGTCTGCATGCAAAGAAAATCAAAAATCAAAAAATGAGTCTAATTATTTTTTTAGACTGGCGCGTGCGTGCGCCGGCATGCACGATAATATGTTGTGTGCTTGTGTATATAAAGGTGAGAAAGAGAGAGAGAGAGAGAGAGAGAGCGAGAGAGAGAGGGAGAGGATAATAGGCTAATGCTGCTCTCTCTGCATTGAAACTGCGTCTCTCTCATCGCTGCGTTGCGGAGCGCACCACCATTCCGTCGTTATCCACGCGTTTCTCAGCCTACACAGCAACCAGTGCATACATTAGGCTATAACGCATAGTTCACGGACCATGTTCACGACAGTGTTGCACAAAAAGATCCGCAAATAGCGTTTAATCATTCACCTATAATAAGACATCATTTTAAACCATTGCATCATTAGACCAATGAACCCCGTATTACCTGCAGATATGTCGCCTGTGTGAGATGAGAAAGCTCAATATGTAAACCACACATGATCATGCCTATGATAATGATGATGTGGGAAGAAGAGGAAACATCATATGGAGGGACATGGGGGTGAAAGCCCTGGCCTGTGCGTCGTGACACGATCAAATATCCTACTTACTCAATCCCTGGATGGAGACGAGACCAAATCCGCAGGCGCAACGCCGACGACGGGGTATCCATGTACCGTCAACAGTTCTTCAGAGGCTCCGTGTTCATAGCCTCAGCATCAGCTGGTTATAGCAGCAAAATCGTCATTCCTCTGAGAGACGTTGCGGACAGCCAATAGAAACGCCGACGTCTGCGCGTTCCAGCAGTGGTTTTGCATCCAGTAGGCGCTAGCTGTGATTGAGAGATTTTATATATTATATATATATATATATAAAACTTTGGGATGGAAATGTAATCCAGTTTATAATTTGTTAAATATAATACCTGGAATGAATCTCCCTCTAATAATATACATATATTTCACAGTGTCAGTGTCGGATGCTGCTGTTGTAGCCCCCTTTTCATGAATCCATGTTGTGTCACTGCTTAAACATCTTCCTGCAGCTCGTCTCCACTCTCTCCCACCTATACCTTCATCACAGCACTGATTGGTGAAATCAACGTGAATTTACTGGATTCACACACACTGGGTCAGTCGGTTTCATAATAAGTAGGTGTAGATGTTGTACATCAAATGCTGCAAAAACAAAATCAAACCTTTCTAAAGACCGTGTTCTCTGTTTGACCTCCACAACATCCTTTAGGCTCATTGTTCTCACTGTAACAACTTTAGGGTAAAGTTGTTATGATTATGGTTTTAAGCGGATGGGATTTAGAGCAGCTTTACTATGACAAGAACATTCAATGTATTCAGAAGATAAATATTTATTTTCCCATGCGACAGCTGATAGGGTAGGGCCATTTCTAACATGTCAATATATGCTCCATTACATACATGTATAGGCATAAGATGCTCAATATAAAAGAACATAATGAGAGAAATGCTCTTTAAAAAAAACAACTCATCATGCATAATGACCATTTTCGTGTTATTAAATGATTGTATTACTGATGCATTAAGCAGCTGTACTGTTGGATACATTGACCTTTAAGAATGCATAATCATTCATAAGGTTATCTTTTGTGTGAAAATATTAGGTAAGTAGCTGTCTAATGTAGAGGTAATTTTGTCCCTGCATGATGCAGTAGAGAAAGTAAAGCAGCATAAAATATTCAAGTTTAGTAAGATAAGTTTGTAACTAAGTAATCATTATGTTTTTACTATTGGTCTACACTGTATAAAAAAACTAATTTTACACACTTAATTTTACAGTTTTTTTTCTGTATTGTTTTTTTAAATACAGAAAATAATTACAATAAATTGGGAATTTAAACGTCTAATGTAAAATAACTACAAAAAACAAAAAATAACTTTAACTCATGACCATAGGCAAAATAGAGCTTGACTATTTAATATAGAAAATCCTTACAACAAAAAGTGTCCAGCAAAAAATTACTGGTAAAGAAATCCAGGAATACTTAAAAGACAAAACATACTTAGAAGACTGACACAACGACTAAGTACAAAGGCTAACAAGGTAACCAGAGACAGGTGACACAAGGGCTGGAAACAGGTGGAAAACATCAGATAATCACAAGGGCCGGAAAAGGCAGGAAGTAAAACAAAACAAGACAGTGCAGAAAACATGACTATCACAATAAAACAGGAAACAGAACATATACAAGACAAGACCAAAAATAACACAATCACAAGATATGACAAAAACCAGGCTAAGAAATTAAGACAGGAAAACAGACTAAGACAAGACAAAACACCCAAACCATAACAGTAACTGTGAAACAGCATAGCATTTCCCTTATTTTACAGAAAATGCATGTTTTTTTGTTTTTTTTACGTAAAATGACTTTTAAAATACATTCAAACATCACAAATATAATTTTTTTTATTTAAAAGATAAAATTGTTAAATTTAAGTTTAATACTGTAAAAACACTGCTAAAAGTAGATACAATTAGTGGAAATTAAAAGCAACAAAAAGTATATTTTCTGTCATTATATATAGAATGCTTATAAAATACCTAATATTATGGAAGCATTCATTATTTTGAAAACAAAAACCTTGGAAAATTGCTTTTTTAATTAGTGTATAAATGCCTACAAGCATTGTTAGACTGTCTACAAGCAGTATAAAACTGTAAAAATACAGTTTTTATCATTTAATACAGCCACAATCACTGCAATTACACACACAAAGAAGAAAATGTATTGTTTACATAAGACTGTAAAAAAAACTCAAATATATTCACATATATTTTATTTATTTAAAAGCTAAATCTAAGCACTAAGGTTTGATACGGTAAAACATTACTAAACGTAGGTGCAATTAGTGACAATTGACAGTAAAAGATATCTGTTCAGTGATTTTATATGGATTTGCTTGTACTTAAATTTCTACATTGACATTTGATATTACAGTATAGTAGTATATACTATTAATTTATGTTAGAATAGAGCCCAGAAACCCCTTTTGATTCATATTATTTGTTAAAGGAGACGTATTAGGCTTTTCTGTTTTCTGTCATATCTGTTACCATGTCAGATGTTCATGTTAAATGTTGCTAAAGTGTCAAATAATGAGGTAAACATATTTAAAAGAAATCTCTATGAGCCATAACCTCAGATTACCCACTGTTCAGAATTGTTTTCAACAGTTTTCTTTATTGGGCTCTGTGTGATGACACACTGAGCCGGATTCCTATACTGTATCTGGTATTTGCTGCTGGCTGAGCACACAGGTCACACCCACAAAACACAGAAACAGCACTGCCCCGTCGGCTCAGTCTATCCAGAAAGCCAGAAAGGAGTAAATAGAAGGCACTCAAACAGCGAGACATGTCTCAAGGCCACAATGGATTTGTTGCAGTGAGAATAGAACACAGGTCTCTCACACCAAAGTCATGTGTCTTATGCACTGCCTCACCGACCCCAAAACTGAATGTTAAACAGGACTACTAAAAGAACTAAGCCTAAAAATATTTTCGATTCATTTGGAAACTGTGATGGAACAAATTAGACTGTGTCGGGCCACCATAGTCTTGGTCATTTATGGGAAACACAGATAAGTCTATGTTGTTGTTTAAAGTCAAAGCTTTTAATATTGCCAAATTTAGAGTTTTATATTTGACAGTGATTTCACATTTCTTGATTGTATAAAGGCTATACAGACAAATACAATTTATTAATTTATCTGTACTGTTTTTATTTCTAAAATACTATCTAGTTTTATAGGTCAAGTTATTTTGTAAGTTTGTGGGTGTTCTTGGCAGGTTTTTCTGAGGCTTTTATAGTGTTCATATTCATATCGATATCTGTAATGTATTGACTAAATTACAGAATATATTGTGATATAAATTTTGCTTTTGAAGTGGACCCACTGTCATAAAAGCAGCAGAGTTCCAAAGTGAAATCGAATGCAAGTGGCATTATATGAATTTTAACATGAATAATAAACCAAGAAAATTATGCTTTGCAGAACTTATAAACCTTAAAGTGTATGGCACTTTTGATAAGCTAATGCTAATGTTAGCTTAACTTGGAAGGAGTTCGTTTTGCATCTTTTATTTAGCATTATTACTGTATACTGTTCTGTAAATCTTTGGCTACCGTTTCTTTAAAGAACTGAATATGTTGGTTAGTGAATAGAAATCATTTTGTTTATTAAAACACTTACATGAAATGTGTTCAGTGCTGCTCCAATCCTTCAATGGCGCCCCACTCTTCCTTCACATCGCAAAAAAAATGTCAATGTCAATGTCAAATTTATTTGTATAGCACATTTCCAAGGCCGAGGCCTACCAAAGTACTTCACAGTAAAAACAGATACAATAGAAGACACAGTAAATAACAAATACCAAGAAAATAGAGTACAACATTCATCAGTGCGGCTCCCCTGAGCCAAACGCTATTTCAAATAAATAAGTCTTCAGCAATGATTTAAAAGTGGACAAGCTTCTAGCAGTCCGCACAGCTACAAGCAATGAGTTCCACAAAAAATGTCCTCGTTGTGAAAAATACTCTTCCTCCAGCAGTTTCCTACTGGACTGTGGCTGTTTTACCATCACAAAATCTCTGTTGCGCAGCTCTGAATCTATTTTATTTATGACATTGTTCATTTCAAACAGTCAAATGTAACGTTAACGTCACAGAAAGCCGCGAAAAAAGGCAACCGCACATTCATTTTGACATTAACATTGCCTTTTTCTTTTTAGAGTTTGCTGAGTGCACCAAAAGTGTTTTAACATGAATAGGTTAAAAGGTCAAGCCGCATAATAGATTCATAGCATTTTTTTACATAAAGAATTAATTAAAAACCAAAGGATGGGTTTTTTGAAAAAAATAGTTTTGTACAATGTGTAAGACAGTTAGCTGAGTGCACCAAAAGTGTTTTGACATGAATAGGTCAAAAGGTCAAGTCGCATAATAGATTTATAGCATTTTTTACATAAAAGAATTATTTAAAAAAATCAAAGGATGGGTTTTTGGAAAAAAAAATAAGCTTTGTGCAATGTGAGGAGGTAGGAGATTTAGCTGAGTTCAACAAAAGTGATTTGACATGGATTGGTCAAAAGGGCAAGCTGCATAATAGATTTTTCGAATGTGTCGAATAGCCAACGTCCAATAAAACCAACTTTACCACGGTTAAGTGGGAGGGGTTACGTTAGAAAGCGCGGTCGATAGGCTACAGCAGCACGGTCCTTGTTGGAGCCAGAGACCGGAGCCAGAGACCGGAGCCAGAGACCGGAGCCAGACTGTTTTGAGACAGTTTGGAAGAGAGCGACTTTTAAATGCAACGCGTGTGAAATTCAGGTTGGATAAGATGCAATTGACAGTCTGCACGTAAACAAGAACTGCAGGTACGTAAGCCCCGAAATATAAACTGTATTAACTAACGTTAACGTTACCAACTCATGCTTGGTAACTTTAGTTAGCATAAATGTTAGCTTGTTCATTTACCAATTTTGACTTTACTCCAGTCGGCAAACGTGGCTAACTGTGTCAAGTAAATTAAGCAACGTTACAGTAATGTTAGGTAGCTAAAGTTAAGAGTGTTATTTAGCTAACGTCACTTAAACAAAACAGTTTCCAATTCATTTTTAATTTTTATTTTGGCAGATTTCTTAATTAAAATTGCTTAAGCACTTAACTACTTTTTTTCTGTCTCTCAACAGATTTGCTTATGTCAAAGTAATCTGAAGATGTGAGTGTGAACTTGAACTTTGTGGTCTTCGAGCACAGTTTGTCACCCCTGTCTTATGTATGGCTGTGTCTCAAATCGCACACTTCTGTACTAAATACTAACTATTTGAGTACATAGTGCGTTCACACTGTCGAAGTGCGGTCAAACGCAGTGTACTTAAATACCCGGATGGTGCACTCAAAACGCCCCGAAAAATGAGTGTACATCGATGGACACTTTCCACACTCAACGGTCGCCATCTTGGCTATGTAGCGGAAGGGGCGGGGCTAACAACCGTTAGACGCGATAGCGAGACCGACGGAGTAATACAAATGTAAGTTGAACGTGAGTGTTTTTGCTATACTTATAACATATAAGCCACCTGTATATGTATATTTGGTTAATTTTACAGTCGGTAATGATTTTTGTACCACGAATTATAACCTTTATTGTTACCGTAATTGGACGTGTAGCAAGCCAACCATAGCTAGCTAACAGCGGCAGTTTAACCAGATTGGCAAATACGTTATAAGCTAACGTTACATGTGTTGTAGTATATTGTTGTTTGTGTTAAACTATCGTCCCGCTGTAGAAGACTTTAGTGTTAAAAGTGTGATCTTAACAAGTTGTACATAATCCGATGTGAGCGTCAGCTCACCAAAATAGCGATCAGCTGATTGTCTGCCAGTAACGTAAACAGTAGCGCAATGTTAAAATGTATCCGCTGTTACTGCCTCCACCTGATGTATATACTGTATATACTGCCTCCACCTGATGTATATCCTGTATAACCCATCTCTTCAGGGACAAACGAGGAATAGAGGGCCGTCATTTAGGGGCGACGATGGCCATCAGACCGTAGAAGGATCCCCTGGACAGTCTGAAGTCCCCCCTCATGTCCCTGTCCCCATCAGACTAGCCACGACCCGGGCGGGAGCCTGCAGAACTACAAGCACATTTATAAAATAAAATGATATTAAAAGTATTAAACTTTGTTCTCTTTTGTATTACACGTTGCATGACTGCAGCAAGCATATAAAGGAATGGGGTCTATTTAAATGTCAGGTCTGTTCCCTCTGCTTTCACTATTGTATCGTCACTGTATGAAGACCATTTAGAACAAAAATACAAATTAAAATAAAAGACGTAATGATGTTTTGTCTATTAGGTAAGTTGTAAGGGTAATGCTTCACTATAACAGTGTTATCTCTGGGCTACAAAGATTTCCTCATGAAACAGTTGAGCATTAAGATGAACAGTAACGTTATGAATGAATGAATATTAACGTTACTTATTTTTAGAGCAGAAACAAGAGTGGACTGCAAAGAATAGGTATAATGAATGAATTTAAAAGACTGCACTAACAAGAACAAATATTATACAATACAGTTGTGTGTACTGTTTTCAGCTAATGGGGGGGGTGACATGACGGCTGTGTTGCAGTCGTCATCCTGGAGCAAATAAAAACATCACATTTATTGTTGTTAAAATATCAAAAACAATGCAGGAATTATTTTTCGCGAAACACAGTAGCAGACTGGAACGCTCTCCCCTTGGTGAAATTCACAAATTTACAGAAGAAGAAGAGATGAAATGTGATCGTCATTTCCGGTAAGTGCACATGGCAGTGCGCGATTTGAGACAACACTCCTCTGTCAAAATTTACGCACTATGCAAGACAGTACGTAGTGCGCGAAGTGTACTTCTGTAAGTGCACTAACGGAAGTGCGCGATTTGAGACACAGCACATGTTTACAACAGGAAGTGCTCCTTTGGCAGCAGAGTACTTCATGTTGAACCATGACCATTGTGAATGTCGGTACACGATCCGTCCTGCCTGCACGATCCGTTCTGCGCATGTGCAAGATGTTCGCGCATGCACTGATGATATCATGATGAATGCGGATTTACGACACTGCACGATCTGTTCCAATAGACAGTTAAAGAAAGTCTGTTCGCCTCAAGAGTATATGGCTGCAGCCTGGAGCGTCACATGTCATCCGTCCTGCCTCATGTGGTCTCGTCTCATACGGAGGTGTGTCCAACGGTAAATTCAGAGGGTCAAAAATACGAAATTGCGATTAATTTTCCAGACGGGTAAATTCGTGACCACATTTGTTGCAATCAATTGAAAAACGTTAAAAACTGTTAAAGTAACAATTTTGCCATACACATAGTTTGCTGATTTCTGAATGTTATGGTTGTGTTGACAAGATAAATGCAGATTATTGTCTGGAATAAAATGAGCCTGCGTCAGCTATCGGCAATCATACAAATGAATATAATACTTTTCAAAGTAAAAGCTCGCGTCAATTATCATGCTAAAGAATAAAATATTTGGTGTTTTTTTTTTTTTAAATATTTAAAAATATATGTCCGTCTCTAAAATAGAAGGAATTTCTCTCCCAACAGAGGTCAAGCATTTGGTTTTGTTTTTAATCCCCCCCCACACACAATACAAGACAAAATACAATAGAACCGCTGGCACGGAAGTGGAAGAAAAATACAATCGCCATCTGGCCCAAAGCCGTGGCAGCAGAGATACGCCGTTTAATGCAGGACGGGTCCCAGAGACCCGACAGCCGAGGCCGTGGTAGTAGAAAAATACAACCGCATTCTGCCCCGGGTCCCAGAGACCCGACAGCCAAGGCCGCGGTAGTAGAAAAATACAACCGCATTCTGCCCCGCGTCTCGGAGACCCGACAGCATTCTGTCCCTGGTCTCAGAGACCCGACAGCTGAGGCAGCATGCTCTCGCCATGCTGATAAGCAGTTGTATTTGCAGCAATGTCCCAGTGAAGTGTGAAAACAATATAGAATATCAACTTAAAAAGAGTCTTGGAAAGAGTCTAACATGTTTATTTTTGTATTTTCGGTGCAGATCGTGGATTGTTATCCTGCCGTTAGTTGGCAGAAATGCGTCGCTGATGCAGGTTTCATCAGATGTAGCTACGTTAATATGGAACAACACAACCATAACATTCAGAAATCAGCAAACTATATGGCAAAATTGTTACTTTAACAGTTATTAACGTTTTTCAATTGATTGCAACAAATGTGGTGACGAATTTACCCGTCTGGAAAATTAATCGCAATTTCATATTTTTGACCCTCTGAATTCGCCGTTGGACACACCTCCGTATGAGACGGGACCGTATGAGACGCGACCGCATGAGACGGGACGGGTGACATGGGACGCTCCAGGCTGCAGCCATACCCGTCTCGTTCGCTTCCACCGAAAAGCTAACGTTAGTTTAGCTAACAGCTAATTCGGCTAACCACTAGCTGAGACAGCATGTACAAGACCCTCAAAACTTAAAATAACCGTTTAAATATATAACAGCTTTTACGTCAGTTCTACTTCACGTGAAAACGTGTCACTGTTTGGCCGGTGCTTGTGCCTGTGGTGGCAAAGCTGCGGTGGAGAGCGGGTGCTGTAGGGGAGTGAGTGGGTGGAGAGCGGGTGCGGTTGGGAAGCTCGCCCCCCGATCAGCTGATCTGAAGATGCCTAAATCCGTTTGACATTTCAGACCGGATCATGGTCCTCCCCAACCAGCACGCACCAGTATTGTAATTGTTTATATTTACTTTACCATTCCTTTTAGACTGAGTCATCTGAAAGGCTCCTTATCCCTAGACAAGAAGTTCACTGCATACAGACAGGCTGTAAAAACGACTTATGACAGTATCAAGACAATCATTCTGGGCCATTACAGCCATTCCTCTTGATATCATATAATCTAAAGGAAACAGAATAAGATATGGTGATACCTCATAATAGCAGTGTTACAAATAATACAAACACCAATCCACTACTGTTACCACTGCTACAGTACGTACTAGTACTGCGCATTTGAGCAACTCAATGACAATATAGCTTTACTCCAGATGTAGTGTAGGAAATAAGTGACCAGTATTACAGTGTACCCGTATGGTTGGTTTATGCCTTCCCTAAACCATATTGAATTATATTGTTATTAGGACGTGGGTAAATAGGAAAGACATGTCTTTTCAGAAAACATTAAAGTTTGGTTAAACAACAATGAACAGAGTGTAATTTAACATATTCTATTTATTTAAGAACAAAGCGCATCAATTTAAAAATAAATATTTTACAGATTACGATTAGCTGAGAACTCTATAAAACATATTCACAGTATACTCAACAGTGCACGTATTTGTACACCGTTGTATCCTTCAAAAGTTTTTTTAAGGCTTGTCCGAGTCCGTTGTCTGTGAGAGAATCTGAACTTTATTCCCCTGGTCTGCAGACTGCTCGCCGCAGATGTAGCTCGGCTTCCACACCGACTTGTGGTAGGACGTGTCCCTTCAGGCGGTGCACACTCGGGCTACTCTTCTTTTGCCTTTAACGTCATAAATGAAAATAATGTCCAGGATCTCCGGGAAAAGAAACAATATGCGTGTCTCCATTTCAAACATCATTGCAGGTTGATTGTGGGCGACAACGCTGTCATGGTTAGCATCCAAAACTCTACTGCCGAAGTTCCTGGCTAGCTACGCAACGTTAGCTATATCCGCTAGCATCTGTACAGGCTAACTATAGCAGTTAGCTTTGTGTGTAATGTAACAAGAACCCATCTCATAGGAGCAAAGCTTACTATTTCAATCAATACAATTATGGTACAAAAGCTGCTCAACGCCACATGTATGATGTTGACAACATGGACGCATATATAGGCAACACCAAAGGCAGTCGTAATATTAGCATTGTGGGGGAAAAAAAGGAAACACTGTAAAATTGTGCCTATTTTCGTATTATATTCACTTTTGCGATATCCAACACTATCAAATACAATGGATAACAGTTCAAGTATTTACTACCAACAAGCAAATTGCACAATCTCGTTGCAAAATTAAACCTGCAACATGGGCTTTACTGTTAGCTAAACTAACATTAGCCTTCCGGTGGAGGCTAAAAGCAGACCGATACTGTGGAACGGATCGTGCAGTGCCGTAAAGCCACATCAATGCCTTCACTGATGCTCTTGTGTTGATGTTTGCTGTGTACTACTGCCTGAACATCCTCTTACCCAGCAGCCCAAGGAGCAACCTTGGAGTTCTTGCAGAGGTAAGAAAGCAGAAGTCCATTTTAGAATGGACAGAAATAAAGTTACCCCTTTGAAATCTAATGCAATTTAATAAAAGAGCCTTGCACAGGACAGGATTTCACAACTTTGTCTTGCTGTCACAGCCTTTGACTTTTTTACTTCATTTTCTCAACCGTAGAGTGTGTATTAATATAGGCTACTTCCTAAAAGGTACTATGTGTCTAAAGTTCAGTGGGGAAAAATGAACTAACCTTATCAACAGAATAAGACAGACTAAAAGTTCTGATGTCATGTCAAAGACATCTATGTAGTGTATTGCAGAGATATTTACTGAATTTAGCATGCCAACAAGCTAACCCCGGCCCATTCTGTGTGATTATTCTTTTTGTCTCAAGAGGCAATAGTCCGATAGTAGAGCTTATGCCTCCTCCCCTCTAGTTTCAGCTGAGATGTGTGTGATGCAACAACTGTGTGTGGGCCTCAGCCGCACAGTGAGCAGCAGGTCTGCAATAAGCCATTTTATATTATATTACTTTAAGTTACAGTAGGGCTGCACAATTAATGTAATTTTAATCACAATCACAATTTTTTTTTTTTTTTTAAATGTATGGGGACGTCATCATTTCAAGATATAAGGTGTATTATACAGGAGTCCACATTTTCTTACTGAAATTGTTTAATGTATTTTACTTGATAGATGCCTTTTCAAGATCAACCCAGACAAGGGATTGAAAGGGGAGAAGAATGCTACCAGAAAGCAGCTAGCGGTCAGTCCAAAGGTTCTTTGCCTAAAAAAACTTAAGGACTATGAATGGAGGAAGTAAAAAGAGAGTTTTCAGAAGGGCGACCATTGCAATCCAATGTCCCTAGTTTTCTCATGCACAGTTCATGTTGGTCTCACTCCTCTCGTATTCTTGAGTGTTCTTTAATTGTTGTCAGATACATGGGCGTCAGTTTGGTTTAAAATGTGCTGGGGTGCATTCGGGAAGTAAATTTTAAGAAGTGCTGGCTACAATGACATATTCATTTAGTTTTTCTCTTTCGCGCTTGTTATGTGTTGAAAGATGCTGTCCTGTAGCATGCTAATGTAGCCTAAATGAATAAACACGTGGTTTAATGTACCTAAACAACAATCAATGATTACCAAAGGTCTCTCCCATATTGATCCTCATAACCACTGAAAACTGTCAAAAAATCAACCAAAAGTCCAATTATTATAGACGT
The DNA here is from genome assembly GCA_026937815.1 of Etheostoma perlongum. Classification (NCBI taxonomy): domain Eukaryota; kingdom Metazoa; phylum Chordata; class Actinopteri; order Perciformes; family Percidae; genus Etheostoma; species Etheostoma perlongum. The sequence goes on along the minus strand of CM049371.1, from coordinate 21,013,682 downwards.
TATCTGACATTAAGCGTTCTGCTTCATTAGAGCCTATTGTAAGGAAAAAGCTTAACGTGGTTTAATGTACCTAAACAATGATCTCCAGATTTCTCTCTCATATTGCTCCTCAAAACCTTAACATTAAGCGTTTCTGCTTCACATTTTTAGCAAGGCAGCGGATTATATAGCGGACTTTATAAGTCATAATGTGAAAAACGTAATGTGATTTAATGTACCTAAACATCATCACCATATTTCTGGTTCTATTTTTTTTCAAATACTTTTCAGTGGGAGAAATTTGGTGATCATTGATTGATGCTTTTTCCTTGCCATAGGCGCCGATGAAGAACACGTTAATCTGAAATCTTCTATAATAGTTTGATTTTGGTTTAGTTATTTTGACAGGCTTAAGTGTTCATGACAAGATATGGCCATGAAAAATTTGGTGATCAGTGGTCGTTGTTTAGGTACATTAAACCATGTTAAAGCGTTTTCCGAGCGTTGTAGAATGTCCCGACAGGCCGTGTTGTGAAGAGGAGTGCGCAACAGCAGAGCGGATGTGTCTGTGCCTGCCCTGTGGGGATAGAGATTTTTGTGGAATTCAAGAATGTGTTATGAACTTTTTAAACTAAAATGAGCTCAAGGTTTTCAAAAAAAGCGGTGGGTACAAAATGACTCATGCTGAAATCTGATGGGTACGCGTACCCACCAAAACTGACGCCTATGGTCAGATAGTACCACTTTGACCCAGATGAATACTAGGTGCACATTGTAACCATTTTAAGTATAGAAGCAAGCATTCGTTTTTAGCGAGTTTTTGCTTTGTGTTTTATTTCACTGTGAACATTAGCTGAACTGTTCTTGAACTTTCGCCCACAAGCAGGCAATTGTTGGACTGCTAGCAGTATGTAAGCAAGTGTGTTGCTAGAGCAGCAACTGTTTCTATTCTCATCTGTTGGTCAACAGAATTAAAATAAATGTTGAGAACAGTAGGAAGTGTGTCCTGGTTGTTTCTAAGAGCTATTATTGTTAAGCTAAATCTCCTTTTCATAATTAATTTAACTACTCTGTTATAGCTCCATAACATTTGAAGGTTGAATGTTTATAAATATACATTTAGTTATCAGTATTATAAGTGATATTTGACAAATTTATTAGCAAGTTGTTGTTATAATCAATATTTTTTGACAGTATTTGGACATTTAAAACAAAAGTAAATCCATTGTTTTTTATGGCAAAGTATGCTTATTTAAACTTTGAAGATTAATTAAATATACATGATCTTTATGTAAAATTACATATAAAGACTCATATTATACTTAATAGATTCTAAAATGAATGGTAAATTGCTGTAATTATACTTATGCATATTTGTTTAACAGTTTTTGGATGTGTTTTTTTTAAAGGTAAAATCTATGGCAGAGTATGCTTTTTTAACATTAAAAATCAATTAAATACACAGGCTTTGTGTAAATTTCCATTTACAAAAGTATTTTAACTTTTTAAAGTAACATCAAATGTTTTTTGGGTGATGTATCGCTTTATTAGATTTATTAGATATGTATTAAATAAACACAATTTTTACATAAAATCATATTAAACTAATAGTGGCAATTTTTCACGATTTTAAGATTATTTGTATTATAGCAGCGTTCAACTGTATTTATAGGTAATTTGTTTTTAAAGGGGTAAATGTGCTTTTTTTTAAACATTAAGCCCAATAATTACATACGATTTAATGTAAAATTAAAGATATAATCTGTTATTTCATTATGGAAAATTACTGTATTTTTACCAGATAAGTTTTTACTGTTATTTTACAGTAATTTTTTTAAGAGGATTGTTTTACAGGTGTTTTATTTTTTTATTTTTTTACAGTTGTATAGGATGTGAGAGTCAGTGTGGCCTGACTAATTACTACTGGCCTATCAGATTAACACTTTACATTTAACTCCACAGTCGTAGTGCAAAATGCATAAAATGTGGAACATTTGGTCAAAGTCCTCGCCAAAGAAAAACTTTCTTTCCTACATTTGTGCAACATTTGTTATTGGAGAGAAAATCTGAAAAAGATTTGAAAAAAAGCATTTCACATTTTGTCAATGAAATGCGGTTTTACGAATGGGAAAAGTTCTTCATCTTAAGCCTTAGCCTATATTTGGAGTTTTGGAGCATGCATATGTTTTCCTATCACAACATTTTTGTTTAACAATAATTAGCAGTGTTAAGTAAATGTACTTATGTACTGTACTTAACACAAATTTGAACTCAGAGGTGTAAAGAATATTCAAAATTAATTTTTTAACATTCTTTACACCCTATTACTGTAGTGTTATCTATAACACTACAAGTTACTGCAGATTAAGATGTTATAGACACAAACTATTGTCAGTTTAACAAGGTCAACTTTACTGATCCCAAGGAAATAAGCTTTATTTTATTTATTAGCATTTATTATTTGATAGTTACAGTGCCCCCCCCCAAATGAGCCAGAGTTAGCCTATAATAAACAATGTTGCCTAAACTGTTGCCAGATAATAAAGATTGTACATATAAACAAAAAACACACACAACATAGTACACATCATTAAATAATGGCACAATATGACATATAGGCATAAGTTAGCTATACAATCTAAACTAATGAATGAAATATGACACATTGTTACAGATCAAACTATGCAACATAATATAAAGTATAGGTTACTCTACCTCCACCAGCTGCTTAGTCTATGTGTGAATAAATAATTTAATAATCATTCTGCATAATGAGTCTGATACTTAAGTAAAATTTTCGGATAATACTTGTGACTTATAAGTAATATTGGCCTATTAAATGCAGGACTTATGTAACAGAGTATTTTACACTGGGGGTGTTAGTGCTTTTAAAAGGATAACAAATGGATTTGGGTACTTCTTTCAACATTAATAAATAATCTAGCAATATTCTCCATTAAATTTGTCTGATTCATCCAATTGAATCCACGAATTATGTTTTGCAAATGGTCTGTCTTTCATTTTCTTCATTTAGTGACCGATTTTTATTTATTAGCAGCCACTCACATTAACCTGACCTTCCAGTGTCTGCAGTTATATCTCATGTGTCATCATCTTCTCCAGTATGAAGAACAGAGAACAACACATTCGCTATTCCAGTTTTCGTTTCCACATGACATGCAGTTTATTATCAAAACCCAAGAAGAAACAATATCCGTCTCATTAAGGCTACGTATTATTAATTTCCTATTCCTGTCTGTTTTTTCTTAACCCCCAGTGGAAAAATATGAATTACAGCACTGCGTGGTGGACATGCGCGGAGTTGCAGCGAATATGGCGGCATGCTGATAGAAAGTGAGGAATCTCCCATCAAAACACCCAGTTTATACGGTTGGTACAGCTCATGTCTTATTATCACTCTCATATGCTGCCGGTGGTGGGTTTCTCTCTCGTTTGTGATCAAAAATGGCCATCTTTCCTACTGTTTGTATCTGCAGCGATAGATAGCATGTCTTCTGTGCAGGCGGAGAGCACCATGGTACGTACAGTAGCTACATTGAACTCTGCAGATGTGCCTTTGCTTTCTGTTTACTGGATCCCTGCAGAGGATCTCACTGCAACTATAACAACACGTTCATGATCCCGCAGCCTGTAGGCTGGCATCACGCCCGTTGTTGTAACGTTAGCGGTGTTTAGCCTGTATAATGACCACTGTCCCGCCCACAAACTGTAACTGTTACAATGCAAATGAAAATGCGTCACAGACTTTTCTTCAATTTTAATTTCGTCTTCTGCTGATTTAGGGTTTCCCTTCCGAACCTAAATCCTGCAAATGAAAGAAAGGATTTAACAAAGAAATGATTTATCAACCACACGTGCAACCTATTGGGCCTACGTGTAACCAGCATGTCGATATCAAGAAAACGGTTTAGATAAGAAATATTCTTTAATTACTTTTTTTTGTGTGGATATGGAAATCATATTCTTAGTTACCACCGTGGAGGTGATGCCCTGCAGCGGCTCACGCCCCTCAGCCTCCCGGCAGTAGCCCATAATGTAATCCTGATGCTTGCATTTTTGTCAAATACAAAAAGAAATAGACCATGTGCTGCAGGGTGAACCCTAGACTTACTTTGTTAACCTTTTACTAAGTATGTATGAATGTATAATACATAGTAGGCCAGACCCATAGCCTACGGTATCACAAAGAACTGATTGGTTGATTTAGCCTATCAATCAGGAACTATTTTGACAATCCATTGTCATTGAAGTTATGCCTATTTATTAAGGAAAAACACTGCTCTATGTGAGAATATGCTGCTTTCCTCTGTTTATATTATTGTAAACGTGATAATCGATTACTCTTTCGTCATTTTTAAAGCAAGAATGTCAAATGTCAAAAAAATGCTACCTGGTTCTCAGTTGTTATTGATTAATTGGTCAGTTATTTTCTAAATTAATCAATTTATATTTCTGTCTATAAAATGTCTTCACAATTTCCCAAAACCAAAGTGGCAAAAACCAAGGATGTATCCAGGTCACATAAAACAAAGAAATACAACAAAAAAGAAGAATGAATAACCAGCACATATGTGGCACTTGCAAAATAGTTGTCAATTACCGATAATTTTCTGTTGATCGACTATCAGTTAATCAACTGATTGTTTCAGGCCTATTCACTGCTTTTCTTTGTCTTATGTGATTAACTCTGACTATCTTTGGGTTTTGAACTTGTTGCAATTTGGAGACATCTAAACAAACAAAACTTGTTTCTGGTATTTTGACTCCATGTCAGAAATATAGGTCAATAATCACTTTCAGTGTACAAAAACATCCCTTAAAATTAAATTGTGGGTGTTTATTCTCCATAATGAAAATTGACATCTCAATCAATCTGATCAATTTTATTACAACCTCTCAAATCTAAAAAATAATTTTCTTAAAGTTTTATTTCACTGTAAATTGTTACAGTTAATATTTAAGTATAGCTGTCACCCCGCTCTGGGAACTTGTGATCAGCATTTTACACACATTTCTGACATTTTTATAGATTTAGAAGATAAAAGAATGAAATAAAAGTTAAAAAAATGCAAAAGTAATCAACTGATTATTGATTTGGAATGTAGTATTATTCTTATTATGTCATGTAACTTCAGCTGAACTTAATAATACGCTTGTGAAGTAACACGTGACATTTTTATGCAAGCATAAAAAATAATTCAGTCTTTGTATTACATTATTCTTTTCATATTCGGCATCATTATAACAAAACATCTGAGTAAAGTACAATGTTTTACCCAAACATCTTTCTCGCTTGAGAAACAATCAGTAACACTTTGACAGCTCCCCCTGTCAAGAAAAAGTTACAACCTCTCCTGGAAACCAGGTCTTGGGTCATTTTTCAGATCTTCACTGCAAACATTACACTAATCCCAGATAAGTGGGTGCCTTAGTTGAAATGGAGGTTGTAAAAGTTAAGTGCTTCCTGGTCTGCCAGGAGTTTTTTGTCTGACTCTGTTGTACTATAGACAGGCAGACCAGTGCAAACACTGAACCAGTCTGCAGCTGAGCAGGAGCAGAGCTCGAATCCTTTTGATGTCACCCAGCAGACGTCCCGCATGCACACGTCTTAATGACTTTTTATGGCAGCTTGGAATCTTTATGGCTTCTTCTGTCTCAATGGGATTCATTGCAGACACAGAGGGCTCTTCAGAGGCAGGGGCAACCACAATAGATTGCAGATGCTATGATTTTTAAACTCAAGGAAAAGGAGACATGGTCTGGCTTCTGGAGGGATTGTAACCTATGAATCTTTAGATTTTCACTTGGAGTGTATCACTTTTTATTGGTGCTCTGGTACCTTGGATTATTTTTTTGCTTCGTGTTTAAACTATGACACTATGTACAGACTTTGCAGGGAGTGGGACTATGCTCAGACGTTTTTTAAACCTGGATGTTTGGGCCAGAGATTCAGCGTAAACAGTGTGGTAACTATTTTATTTTATTTTATTATTAATTTGTATAGTGCACCAGGAGTAAAAGTAGTCATGTAGCAAAGCAGCTAACTCATGGGCTTGAGTACTCTTTTTTGGACACTTCATTTCAATTTTAAATCTCCAAATCAGCATGAGTGCATATGCGGTTGTGTTTATGCTGTGAGATATTTATTTATCAAGCACAATTGATAGGATAAGATGTTTTTATTGGGATTTAATGCCATCAGAAACAATATTAACTAGTACATATAACAAGTGCAGAAACCAAGTATTTAGATGGAAGATGGGCGTTGTTTGTGAGATTATCTTGTTTTTCTTACTGGCAACAAATCCCATGAAATGAAAAAATTTACAATATGTTAGTCCACCTGTCAATAATTTAAGATGTTCTTACCCTGCAGCACTGTGCCCAAACCCATTTGTTCCTACTGCAAACAAAAACAAGCAGCTGGGTACTGTAGGTTTTAGCAAACATTACTCAAACAGGAGTGTATAGTGCAGTTGGGGACTATTTTCAACCATGCATTAATACAGAATTGGTGCTCTAGTGAATATTTAGGTAGTAGGATTGATTTAAAATAAACTACAGTGTGTGTTTTTGGTAATAAAGGAACATGGCACCCAGTGCAAGAGTGTGGCTGATTGTGTTTTTAATAGTTTTTGGACAACTCTCGACTACTTATTCTTTCATGTTTTGTTAAAAAATATATTTATTACTAAATCACACTAGTTGTTTGTAATAATCAGCTTAAATATGCAGTGCCCAGATCCTATTAAGCAGAGATAACTAAGAATGCTAAGTTAAGTGAGGTAGAGCATGCTCACTCAGAGCCATGCAGAGCACGTTGGAAATTACAGTCTCTTTCTGTTTTACTGGAACTAATGTATTTAATACATTGTTCTTGAAACTTTACTGTTATAATGAAAAAACAGATTCATAAGAATTACTTTTTCCTATAGTTTTGATAAGTAGGCTTAATGTGTCATATTAATTATATTAAAACGTAAACTCATCTGGGATAACAGTGCAGCATTGGCTTTGGCCATCAAGTAACAATCAATTGTTAATCTGTGAATTGGATTTGTTGACAATAAGAAAAATATCACCAGACTTAGCCTTTTAAAAAACAAAACATATACCACCACTGTTCAAAAAAGGCAAGGCAGTTTTATTTGTATAGCACTTTTAAACAACAAAGCAACTTAAATTGCTTTACATAAGACATGAAATGAATTAAAATAACATAAAAAAAACACAAGACAATATAAAATTATTTAAAAGAGTAAAATAAAATAAGCTGAAATAGAATAAGACAGACTAAACAGGAGAATATAGCCTAAAATACTGTGCAATGCAAGCTATTAATAAACAGTCCTAAATTAATTTGTTAAAAGATTTCAAAGAACTGAGAGTTTGAGCAGATCTCTAGTTTTCTAGAGTTTATGTGGTGCATAACAACTTCTCTGTTTAGTTTTGACTCTGTAGACTGTAGGCAGACGCTGACCTGTCCTAGACCATCTGAGAAGTCTGGATGATTCATTACGTAGCAGCAGATGAGAAATGTATTTTAGCTCAAAAAATTCAGTGCTTTGTAAATCAGAAGTATTTTAAAATCAATTCTTTGACACACAGAGAGCTGGCGCAAAAGAAACAAGTTTATATTTTTGATGGGGGTGTGTATCAAAGATGATTTAAACACTAACCTTGTCATTATTTGACTTGTAATGCTGTGAAATATTACATGAAACGCTCCTAAAAAGGGGACTTGTATCCCACAGCATACATTACAGTGGGTCTTTGATTTCTGGTATACTGATGTATTTGGACTGTATCTGTCTCCTCTGCAGTGTCTGTGTGGGGAACAGCCTGTCTGACTTGAGCCTTTCTGCAGCCGCACGTTTAACTTTGGTCATCATGGGCCGGACACCACACAGAGGTAGGCCTTCACAGTACTGTTTTTATGGTTGTACCGTCACTCTTGTACTTAGACTGATTCTTGGTTGTACTAATAGACATCAACATCAATTTAATCAAAAAACAAACACAGAAAGATGCTCTCTAACACTTCCGAACACATAATTAGAATCTTTGGTGTTGCTTTTTCCTCAGAACTATTCCAATCGCAGGTGTTATGTCTTCATTCTCAGTAATTACAGTCTGTATATCAGTAGCTCCCAAATTCTGATGAGCAGTTCAATCATCTTTTGATTTCAGATCAAAAAGAAGAGAAAGAGAGACGAAGCAGCATCACAGCAGGATCTCCCCTCGACAAATCTAATGGTTGGAAAACTCTCTTAATTGGTGATGTTTTCATTAATGCTCTTAGATCCAGCCTCTTTTGTGTCAGTACTTACATTCACAGTGAACAACCTATTTAGACTTGTTTTTAGTATTTCTTGTGGTGTTTCAATAAAAGCACTCATAAATGACAGGTTTTTAGCAAGTTTAGGATGAACAGTTCCCCCAGAGTTTACCAAGATAACCTTCGTCTCTCGTTTATTGGCATGTTTCTTCTTAATTTTATGAACTGTGTTGTTTTAACAAATGTGGTATGAACAAGCATAACATTGGCATTTTTATCTCAAGCTACAATCCATTCAACAACTGAACAATAAATTTAGGATTGATTTACAGTAGTAAGTCTGAGTGTAGTAAAATGCTGAGTCATTTTGGTCACAGCTCTGTGGCTAAAGGCCTATAGGCCTACATTCGTATGAATGAAAATAAAAGCAATATTTCTATGGAAAATTACTAATTAAAGGTGCTCTAAGTGGTGTTGGGGGACGTTACTTCTTGTTGACGTTCAAACTATTTTCAAACACAATGAGACTAGCTCAACCCTCCCTTCTCCTCTTCCCATCCCCTCCCCCTTCCCTCCGTGCTTCGTGGTGCAGGTTGGCCAGTTTGTTTTTGTTGCTGTTTGTAGACTCTGAGCTGTCTACAGAGATTGTGTTTTTTACAGTGTGATCTGGGGACAGGCAGCTCGCAGATAGTGAGGAAATGTTTGCTGTATGTGACAACAAATGTTTTAGCCTGAAAGATGTGTGACATTGCTTAGAGCACCTTTAAGAAATTCTTTTAGCTTCCATGTCCATGTGTCCAGTGTTATTCCAGTAATATTCTTTGGTATTGATTTGGACTAACCGGGTCACACATGGAAGCTATTGGAAAACAAAGTGTGACATTTCTATTAAAAATATATTGTTATTAACTAGACTAGCACTAGCACGTAAATCCAATATGACGAGGTGTGTATTATGTCTGTCCAGCAGTGGTGGATGTACTTAAGTGACATTTTGACACAGCCTACTTTTACTTTACTTGAATGTTTTCATTTTATAGGCTACTTTAAACTTTTCCTCCACTATATATCAATTCAATTCAGGGAAATATTATACTTTTTACTTCAAGCCAGTGTGGTATTTATTTGGAGTCAGTCATAATACATGGAAGCTATTGACACTGCCATTATTTTTTATTAAAATATTTTTGGAAATGAATGAATGGCTAAACAAACAAATGACCAATTGTGTGCAACTTTATTTTAAACAATTCACTAAAATAGGCAAGTCAACATGAAAGTGTTGAAAAAAAACATTGGTATTGTGTTGTTAAAACAGTAATTTATTGATGATCCCTAACAACCCCAGCGGTTAACATTATGGGTGTATAATAAGAAGTGTAACCGGTTCCGATTCTCAGCTTCCAATTTGGCAGTTAAGGGGAAATTAGACCAGGTCAAAAAAAAACCCACTATACCTAGATTTGTCGAATCTGGACTAAATTATCCCAGAGATGCTAAAGATTTTTAAAAACACAGTTTCAGATTTGTGAAAACTTTATTATATTTGTGAAAATGCAATAAAGAAGGATTTCCCTGTTCTTTTTTATATGTAGACCACATTGGACCAAGTCCAGATCCAAAACCACTATACCTAGACTTGTCAAATCTGGACAAAATTATCCCAGAAATGCTAAAGATTCTTAAAAACACAGTTTCAGATTTGTGAAAAATTTATTCTATTTGTCAAAATTCAATGTAAGAATCTGTACCTGGTCTAATGTGGTCTACAAGTTTCCCTAAATCCCTTAAACTGCCAAATTTGAAGCTGCGAATCAGATGCTAACTTCGGCGTCGGTTAATCGTAAGGGCTGGGATGTGAGTTTGAGCTAGCTAGCTAACCGTCCTCCAACTGCCAACATCAGGTGAAACTGAAGAATGAAACACCGCTACATCAGGAGGAAATATCTGTCAAATATCCTAACTTTACCAGGGTCCAGTTAGCGACTCCCGTAGTTTAGCTAGCTAGTGGAGCATTTAGCAGCTACAGGGCCAAATATGTCCATAGGTAGACCACAGTAGGGACACAAAATCATAGCTAGTGAATATTGGACTTATGTTCACCAGGGGTGCTCTCTCTCTCTCGCGTACAACATCTGTAACTAACATTAACTAGTGTAACCATATATCTATGGCTGGAACCATTTGCTAGCAAGTTTGCCATATCAACTTAAAAGCTAATGACGTGTTGTGTTTGCAGTTGGTTTCCAAACCCCAGTGGCCAAACAAATGAGAAAAATGAGAAGTTTTAGTTTCTCTAACAATGTGTTTTCCCACACTTTCCTTCAACAATAATTAGCTAGCTAAGGAAATTAATCCGTTGTTTGTTTCTGTTGTTTTTGTTGCCAGAACCGTTCAGTTGGGAAGACTATCTAAGAGAAACTTCCTCTACTGCAGCGTCACCTACTTGCTTCAAACAGGTAACGTTAGGTGAATAAAAAGGTGTTTGTCAGGTCCCATTATAGTCATTCCCTTTAGCCTATATATGGTTTTCTTTAAATGTTTGTATTTTTAATATTGTTAAATGCAGTCTGTCATGACTCAGGGCAAGCACGTCTTTTTTGATGTTTTGTAAATAGTGGTTAAAAGGTGTTTAAAGGATACGTTGGTGATATTCTATATTTTTCTTATTGTCAACAAAGACCAAAAGCAACACTAAATATCCAACTACAAGTGTTGTTTGTCGAGCTAAGCATGAGTATTCCTTTGTGTCATCCATTGTCATTGCCACACCATTGAGTGACATGTTTGACATGTTTCTTCATTATGATAAACATAGGCATGGAAGTTTATTTTTAAATAAAGTAAAATAAAGTGGTGCTGTGAAGCCATGGCTGAAAATAGTCCCAAACAAAGATTTACGCCTGTCTGAACCCATCTTTTTTAGGAGATTATTTTGTCAGTGTTCTTTTGTTTTTTTTATGAAAGTTTATATTTGGACCCATTTTAAAAGATTAATGTCTTCAGTAGGAACAAGTGGGCTGAGTACAATAGATAAAGAATATCGTCAGCTTTATTCTTCATTAACTGTACATATATTTGAAGTCCCAGTGTGCACAGCAGCCTGATTGGTCATCCAGACGTAAGTGTTCTTACAATACATGACAGTGATTGAAGGTCCCTTTGTATCCCTCTGCAGTCCAGAGTCCCCCCCTCCAATGACTTTAAAGCAGGTATGAAACTTGAGGCACGGGACCCTCGCAACTCTAACTCTGTGTGCATTGCAACGGTGATGGGCATGATGGGTACTCGTCTACGCCTGCGTCTGGATGGAAGCGACAACACCAATGACTTCTGGAGACTGGTCGACTCGTTAGACATCCAACCAATAGGAACCTGTGAGAGAAATGGAGACATGCTGCAGCCACCGCTGGGTGAGTGTCTTTAAATAGTTATTTGTCTATAAGATATATGTTGATTTTTATATGATTTGAGTTGGTTTTGTAAAGTGAAATATTTAAATCCTTGGAAAATTAAGAATGTCTCAAACAAATATCTTACTCAAAATGTGATAGATGGGAAGTCGGTTATATAGTGAACAAGGACCACATTTTCCGGGACTATAAGGCATCAGAATAGAACAGAGCCATTGTTAATGTTGTTAGTAACTGGGATTTTCCTTCTATAACAAGTCAAAATGTCTGCTGTGAAAAAGGTCTATCTCCCCCAGTCTCCCGGTTTGTTTTGTCTGTTGTGGTGGGAAACCTTACACTTTATCATTTTAAATAGCACACAGGCATTATATCGTTCTCAGCATTGTGAGGCCCAATTTCAAAAACCTGAGCCGAGGTGGTTCGGTCAACTCTTTAGATCATCTCTGATTTGGTCAGCAATTCATAATTTTTTGGTGTTGCTCATTGACACCTGTTTTCCCAGTTTAGAGGAAAAGTTGACCATTTGATCAAGTACTTCATCACGTTGATGCAAAAATCATATATAAATCCAGTCTTGGCATAAATAAGTCATCCTCATTAAACTGCTCATTGACAGGTACCTCAGTATGAACAATATGGCAAAATTATTACATGATCGTATTGCCCACCTGTCGGCGTTTTAATAAATCTGACCTTGTGTTCAGGTTTCAGGATGAATGCCTCCTCGTGGCCCATGTTCCTCCTGCGGACACTGAGTGGAGCCGAAATGGCCCCTGCCTCTGCTTTTAAAAAGGTAACGACAATTGGAAGAAGCGACTGAAGGCCAGTACTGATATTACTTTCTGTGGCACTGACGTAGAGCCCTACCAATATATCGGCTTGCCGATATTATCGGCCTACTGTATATTAGGCATTTTCCAGACTATCGATATAGGCATTTATTAAGGCCGTTAAATTATTATTATTATTTTTTTTCATTTATCAGAATCATTTATGACAAATAAATGATTCGGATAAATAAATATAAAATAAAAACGGACAAAACACCTAGGCCTGTCCCGATATTCAATAAATCAATTAATCGCATGATGAATAAAAATGAAGGTGATCATTTTTTTAACCGCGATCATTTCCATTTGCATGCTTGTTTGTTTTCCTCATCTCTCTCTTTCTCTACCAAAGAGACTGGATGACCACTCTCGGTTTCTTAGCGTAATGTGGAGTGAGCCAAAAACCCGGCAGAATGCGCACTCTCTCTCGCCCTCTCGACCTTGGTGCACACCTTGCTGGACTGCAATTAGCTTTATTTAAACAAAGCTTTATGCAGGAGAAATAACCACATTATAAGTGTTGGTGTTGCATCGTGTGTCCACCAGAGGGCGCTCTACAGCGTCTATGTTGGTAACACTCTTTGGTTTTTTTGTTGTTGTGTATTGTGTTTTTGTTCAAAGTACTTTAAGTTTCATATCTTAAGTTTGTATTTTTATACATTTTATTTATCAGAACTTGTGACAATAAAACAAACATTATTAAGCTGATCAAACTTTGAATTTGTCAAAAATGAATTGACAGATCTTTTCTCCTGGTTTCATGAAAAGAGTAAATCAACATTAAGTGTAAATGACTAACTTCCTAGGTGTCCTAACCCCCTCACAGTCAATGTTAAGAAAATGTTGAGCTCCATTCCTGCTATAAAGTGAATAAAACATTTGAAAAAAAAAAAAAACACATTACACAACATTTAAATCAAGTAATCAAATGTGCAAAGCAGATTGTTGTCTCTATGGTTGGGATTGTAATTAATACAATCTATAAAAACTATAAATCTTGATTTAAAAAATATGAAATGTTATAGTGTAGTTTCAACTTTTCCTACTGTTTTTATTGCAGTATTCAGCACAGAAACAAGGGGGAGCCACTCATTTGTAATTTACACTGGATCAGACGCAGCAGCATGCCAGTAAATATATACAGTATTTATTAAAGCGCAAAGTGGAGAAAGCAGTGTTTTGTTTCAATAAAACATAATTAAAACTGTGTTTATTTATTAGAAAGCATGTTCAAATACTTGCAAGATACAAACAGAAAGTATGTGACTGTAAAGTATTAATGTGCCTGTTTATGTGTATATATGTGTGTATGTGTGTTTAGGAACCAGCCAGTCCGGTTAAAAACTACTTCCAGCCTGGAATGAAGATGGAGGCGGTGGACAGGAAGAACCCCTATCTGATTTGTCCTGCCACAGTGGGAGAAGTCAGAGGTCAGGAGATTTTCGTCATGTTTGACGGCTGGCGAGGCGCCTTTGACTATTGGTGCCCCTTCGACTCCAGAGACATCTTCCCCGTCGGCTGGTGTGCCCTGACAAAACACAGCATACAGCCGCCTGGAAATTTCTGTAAGTGCTGCTTTTGATTGTTTGTGTTTTCATTGTTGTGTAGTGTGTAGAATGTGACTTCTGGGAAACAATTTTGTGTGTCATTAAATGTAGATGACTGTAGAAATATAGATAACATGCACTGATCACAGTGCAAGTTCTATCATCGCAGTGGTCACAGGTTTCCTTTATTAAGCGGAACATATGATTATAGTTTGGATCTTTCTTCAAGCTATAATTCCATAAAGCTTTAGGATTTATTTTTATAGCCATATTAATTGCACCTATGTGTTATGCAAAAACCTAATTGATGGTCTGATTAGCTACAAATAGTTACGTTTCATTATCATGATGATTAGAAAAGAACATGTACTGCTCAAGTTCTGCTCAAATGCTTATTGACTAAGACTGACATTCATGTGAGATTCAGAATATGGTTGCTTACTCCCACAGATAGCTTCAAGGTTATAATCCTAACAGTCAGAAGATGCTCATGCAGGACATCCAGGCCAATAGAACGCTAGTTTATCACACTGACTTATTTGGTTCTTCTTGTTTTGGAGAGAAAGGTATTTTATGTCTTCCAATTTTCACCACTAGTGAGTAGCACAGCACAAAGTCTGATGCATCCGCTTCATTGTTACAGGCTGAGAACTGACTGCAACTCTGTAGTGGACAACTCAGCATACCTGTAGAGTTAACTTTAGAGCAAAACAATGTATCTTGATTGTTTTGTGCTAAATAATCCCTAATACTGGGTGTCATATTTCCACTTGTGACAAGCAGTTGGCTGCAGACTCGAGCCATTATGAACACAGAGAGGCTTTGTTTGGAGTTTCTTGAATGTGACTAGATGTCGCTGAACAGTTGATCTGACTTTACTTCCCTGCTAATATTTGATTAAATCTGTGGCTAACTGACCAGTGGTGGAATACGTACACAGATGTTTTACTGAAGTTAAAGTAGCAATCTCACAGTGTAAAAATACTCCGTTACAGGTACAAGTCATACAAGTACAAGTATTATTGTCTACTTATATTCTTAAAGCACCACAAGTAGAAGTACTCATTATGTAGAATGGCCCATTTCAGAATTGGATATATTATATTGTTGGATTATAATAATACAAATAATAATGTGTCCTTTATTAGTCCCACAAGGGGAAATAACAATTGCTATTCTAACTATTGATGCAGTTGATATGTCTGCACAACCTAAAGGTTAGCCTTCATGCAGAAAACAGCATTATGATGAGCAGAATAGGGAGCTAAGTATTGCAATAAAACAATATATCAGTGAAACAAAGGTCATGAAACATATTTACAACATTTGATTGATACTTGTAATCAATCGGTTTACATAGTTTTGAAATCTTACAAAAGAAAGAAAATGTATTTGGGTAATTTCATGGATTTATTTTTAGGTACATTCATTGCTTAGTAATCATTAAAAGCTATTACATACAGTACGTAGTATCATAAAATAATGTCCTAATGGTTGTTGTAATGGCCTAGTAAAGTGTCTAGTAAAGAGTATTTTATTCTTGTAGGATGAATACTTGGAGAGTACAAACAAATGTGTGACATCTATTAGGCAGTTATGCTGTGTATTAGGCAGTTATGCATTTTAGTGAGTACCAAGCGGTAACATAGTAGAAGATACAGAATTTAATGAAGTCTTTAAGCTTCTTAGACATTTGAATGTGTTTGGTTTGTTGTCCTGGTTTCCACTGAAACAAATTTGTTAAAAAATGTAGAAGAAGTTAGGAATAACCAAGTCAGTTTGGGAATACTGTAGTCAGATTTTCATTTGTGAATCTCTGATGTGTGTTTTGTTTTCCTCTCCTGTGTGTGAGTTGGTTCTCTTTGCTCTGACCTCCACATTGAGTCCCTAAAGATTCCGCCGGTTTCTGATCTTTTTCTCATATATTAATCCACTGCTTAACATAACCGTTTTTGGCTCCATTTTGCCTGTTTGAAAGATGTGGCAAAGCAGCTTGGCAGTTGGAGCAAAACAACAATCATACATTGATAATTAATCTGCATCTTTCCTTCTTTTATTGGACATACAGCTAATTAACAGCTTGTGAAACATAAACAGTTTAAAACCTTAGATGCTTGTCAGATTAATACTATACACTTTATCAGCTATCAACAAAGAATAATTTACATGCACTTGTAAGATAAGATAGACTTTATTTTTACACACATAAAATAACTCAAATACACATTAAGTAGAAATAGGAGAAACAATATACATAGTATAAGAAATAGAAAAAATAGAATTAGTTATAATAATAATTATAGTAATAATACTAACATATTTACACAATAGACACCCTATATATAAACAGACAGTATATACTGTAAACAGATATACTGATGATGTCCATCCATCTTCACAAATTCAGTGATGTTTTGTTAGTTTTTTTACATTCAAATTACCATTTTGAAATGGTGACATCAATATTAGATTTTTTTTTTTTTAAATTTGAAATAATATACTGTATATTAAAAATATATTTAATGGTGGTTTTGTATAATACTGTCCTTTTTTGACCAAGTTTGGAAACATGGACTGTATATTATTTTATTTTATTTATCTTTATTTTACCAGGTAGGCCCTACTGAGTTTGGAAACCTCTTTTGGCAGCATAAAGGGTTGCAGAAAAAACAATAACAATACCAAAAACAATAGCAATGCTAAAAACAGATAACAATACTTAGGATCTCTAACCATTAGAATGTTTCATACTGTATGTTCAGATTTGTCTGAGGCCCCTTCAGATAACAAAAACATTTCTTCTGTATGTTTTTATATACTCTTAATTATGTTATATTTCCATGGACCCCATGAGGGACCCCTGAACCTCAAAACATTCCCTGTATGTGTCTGCGCGACTGAGCTTTTGTTGATGACGTGTGAAGGCAGTAGTGAACTATTAATTATCAATCAGCATGTAATTATATGGTAATTACACTCAACGGTGACCAGAGCATGCCACCATGTGATTTGCACTGATGCTGAAGCTTACTGTTGAGGGTTTGGCTCTTTAGTTCCTTTGATATTTAGACGTTTGTTATCCATCTAAATCACTTTGACAAATGTCTCTGGAGTAAATATGTTTATTCCGAAGAAGTTAAGTTGGTGCAGTAAATATCAATCATCCTTATGTTTGCTGTTACATCATCCCCCCTCCCACAATTTTCTCCCCTATTGCCCTGTTATTGGTGTCTTCTGGTCAGGAAACATGTGGCTTTAAATAACACTAGACCAACAACATTCTAATGGGAAATGTGTGTGCGTGTGCGTGTGTGGGTTTCACCCACTTTGTTGATGGATGGCAGCAGTTACATTTTCCCAGTCCTCTGGCAATGAGGCAGTCAAGTTTGCAGCCTTCATCCAATATTTATGTATTAATACACCAAAGACGTTAATGTCTGCTTCAGATGTAGTTCCATACAAGACTGCCTGGCTGATTGTGTGTAAAGGGAGCTGTCATGATGTAAAACCCTTATATCCGCCTTTTAGAGCTCACCAGGAGCCAGTTTCACACATATATTTTAGACTGGCCTGTAGTGTTAGGCAAGCATCAACTTTGCTTTTAGATTAGTCTAATGACCGTTTCAGAAAAGTACAGGCCAACTTATTCCAAGCCTAAAAAGTTAGCTACCCTATCCCCAGTCAGACCTATTTTGCCATGGTAACAGCCAGTGAAAGTTGTACCAGAGTGATAAGGAAGTATTAAGAGAGCATAGTAACTTGTTTTTAAATCTGAAAGATGAGTTAACAAATGCTGCGTCCTGTCACATTAAGAAGCCACAGCATCTCAGCTCTGCTAGAGGTCTGCACTGTTCACATTTTATACAACAGGAAGATATAAATGTTGCACTCTTTGTTCAATTTTCCCAAATAAAAATCTCCTTGTAAATACTGAATTCTTCCAGGAGACAACTTTTTCCTGCTAGAGTGAACGGTGCCGAGCAGCAGTTTGACACGGTTACCCAGTCAGCCATGTTTTTCAGTTTGAAACATGTCTTGATCTACCCAGAATTTATGGCAAATTAGTCCTACTAAATTCCACAACTAGACAGCTTTGTGCGATGAATATAACTGTCTATCTGAAGTCTGACCATTAGTTTGATTGAAGCCATTGTCACAGTTTATCTCTGGTATGTTCTTGCAGAGAAACACAGATTTACTTCTTTATGTGTAGGAGTTTGGAGGAGGAACAAAAACAGGATCATGTTAATCACCAGAAAGCTATGTTTGTATGGGAGTAAGTGAATAAGTAGGGTTTGATTGAGGTGTTAATGAACTAACTGATAATTAGCTGAACATGGGAGAGAAGAAGTGACTGTAATTACTACTACATTTAAAATTTCCAATTTGCTTTCATTAAAATTGTCCTGTTGTGACCCTGCTACACATTTTGTAATAAGTTACAGAGGATGCCAAGATTGGGTGTCTAATTATTTTTCCCTTTTTTGTACAGCACATAATCATGCACAATTGTTGTTGTTTTTACATTTTGTGTGATAGGTCTTTGTCTTTGCTTGTTAACATTAAACTGGGTCAGAATGCAGAATAGTGCCCTCTGAATAATGCATAGGATAATAGAGCATCTTTAGTTTTTGGTAGATATAGATACATGGTTGTTTTTGTCTATATTTAAGTCAAAATAATATTACCTTTTGTCACCTTATGTTTTATATTTGGCATAAGATAATATTTAAAAATGTATCAAATGGAAAAAGTATTTTTCTCAGGTTTTGGCATTAAAAATACAAAAAAGTATGTCTCTGCATTCCTTTTAAACATATCTTTGTACAGAATTATTGCTGCCTTTTGGTATTACTTTCTAGCTCTTTTTAATTTTGAAATCATCAAACGTCAGTGTGATTTGGTCGTCTTAGACTAAACAAATCAAATTCCCCTTTAGGTGCCCTGAAAAATATAGACTAGATACAATGTCAATGCAAGAATAGTGTCAAAGAATAATATATATACACACTCTTATCAAACCGTTTCTTTCTTCAAACTGCACAATTAGTGCTCCCATTTGTCCATTCAGAAACAAGATATCTTTGACTGAAGGAACTTTCCTATGCAGGCTTCGTTTGACTGCTCTGCTCCATATTGAACCAGAGCCCCGGGTGATATCCGACTGGGCGACTGTTTCCTGATGTGGACCTGGCCATCTCTCATCAGGGCATGTCTGAATAGGCTAGGGTTACACTGAGGGGGCACCTCCTTCTGGGCTGTGAGAGTGTATGTGTGTATGCTGAGGGAAAGCTTGCTTATGTGTGCAGCAACTCCTGAAGTTTGCCCTTTTTCACCCGTTTCAATCAGGACTCTTCTGATCCAGTTTAACCTTTTACCCCCCCATCCCCCATCCGTTCTTGGAGCCCCACCATTAACCCCGCTCCCCCTCCCCCAGAGGCTTGCTGAGAAGCAGGTGACTGATGTAAATTGTCGATATGGCCTACAGATAACATGAATAAAGGGCCACCTCCCTTACACCCACCCACTCACCCATTCCTCCCTCCGTCACTCTACCCCTCCCCAGCCCCTATGCAAATCTAAACACCCCCCCTCCCCTCTGCCTCCGGCTCATTCATTGGGAGGGAAGCTTTGCAGCGGCTTCTACCAGCAGCAGAAGCAGCAGCAGCAGCGTGGGCTTTGTTGTGGACTACTGCTGGTAGAAAAAAGAGCGGAGAGACACGGAGACAACTGAGAAAGCAGCTGATAGTGAGACAGAAAATAGACAATGAAGTGCATATGAGGAGAGTATTTTAGAGGAAGTTAAGAAGAGGAAAAATAGAGTGGAAACAGAAGCAACTATTTCCCCTTTAGCTGGTGTTGATCTAAGAGAGAAACAGGAAGCCACTGTACTGAGTGACTAGTATTGTTACGGACATTACTTCTACTATCATCGTTTCCTCCGCTTCTACTACAACTGCTACTGCTACGAAAGCCACAAATGTGGCAGTGAAGTTCTGCATTTTTGGTGGAGATTTCCTGGTGAGTTTGATATGTTTACCAAGTTTTTTTGTACATTTTTGCTCTTTTACATAACTGAAAGGAAAAAAACCATCACACTTTATATTTTCAGTATTTTACCTGGATTGTGTTTTAAAGGATGTTTTATGATTAGAACTCCTAGATGCAGTATGTTGAATTGAAGGGGAGGCACATTTATGTACCACTAACATGTTTCACAAGACTACATTTTCTGTGGAAGTATCTGTTCTATTTTTTTTTTCTTCATTTCTATTCCACTAAAACTTCCCTAAAATGTACCAATTCAACATCTATGAACTCTGCACACATTCAAAGTAAGTCAGTCAATGATCCGCTCAATTCAGGAAGTAGTGGTTGTGTCTTGGAAATGATTGCTTGTTTATATCTGATCATTCTGTACCTGAATAGCTAGAAGAAAAGATAATTTACTAAAATTTGTCTTTGTGTTATTATCATGTTAAAAAAAGGGGAAGTGAAAGCTAAATCTGCTGTTCACATGAAAGTTGCATGTCATCTCACATGTGTAGCAGCCTCCTGTTAATGATTAAAGCTGCAGTTTGACACTGTTTTCTTTGTTAAGCGTGGAGACTTTTGGAATAATTTGCATTCAGTCAAATTCATTGTAAGAGACTTGTTGCTTTTGCTAGTCCTAAAGACTCAAAGTCTGCAGTTGTAACAGTATTGTTAGTTGTAATCATGTTTGGTGCTCCATGTGTTTTTGATCATGTGTTTTTGTGTGTTAAGCATCAGGAATTTGTTTGCAAAAGGCTCAGGCAAGGATTCGTTAATATAAAAAAATGTCATTACATTCTTTTCACAGTTTTTTGCATTCGTCTTTTTCATTACGTGAATTTAAACAATCAGTTCAGAGTACTCAAATCACAGTACAACAGTAGGGATTGAATTCATTTTTAAAAGCTGGTGTGTCATGCTCAAGAGTTTGTGCAGGAAAACATTGTGTGTATACCATATTTACTTTGTGCCCTGAAGCTATTTTAGTTACTTCCCTCTCTCATGCTGTCTGCACATAGTCACACACACCTGAATCTGCAGTTCATGAGTTTCGTTCTGCTTCAGATTCACTAGAACACGTGTGTGTGTGTGTGTGTGTGTGTGTGTGTGTGTGTGTGTGTGTGTGAACGGACTGTTTGCTTTGAGGTGGAGAGGGGTGGTTGTAATTAGAGAAGAGACAACTCTGTAGAGCCCCTCCCCCCACCCCCCAGACAGCAGACACACTTCTCAGCGACCCCGTTCTAATGCGTGCACGTACACATTTCCATGGGCTGTGACATACACAGGTCAACTGGTCGAGTTGGAATGATATGATCATGATCAGTACCATATGTACTATTTCTTGCACCTTATGCATTAGGGATGCCATGCTCAAAATCTTTAGTAGCTATTTGTGAGGACTAATAATATTTTTTTAGTATTTGGAATGTTGCAGAATTGTATTTGTATAATGTCGTACACTTGTTTACCTTAATGGTTTTGCATATTTTTGCCAGGTTTTACATCACATCTAACGATTGTGCAAACCATACTGCTGTGTTTTAGAAATGTATGTTCTACTGTTGCTTTTCATACAGAACAGAAATGAATGAAAATCAATGTCTGCCAGTAACAGGAGGGAAATATATATATATAATATATATATATATATATATATATATATATATATATATATATATATATATATACAAATCCAAAACTGTATAGCATAAAGAGCTGACACTATTGATTGCTTAAATTATTAGTCAATCGACAATTTTGATCATTAATTTATTGCTTTGTCATTATTTTAAGCAACAATACCAGACATTTGCTCTTAAATGCCAAGATGTGCTGCTTTTTGATTAAGTAATTTACCTGCTGGTCAGACAAAAAGCAATCTGAAATGTTTGGGCTCAGTTACAGCCCTAATATGCATTTGAAAACGGTCTACAAAAGTGTCAGATATGCATTGCCTTCTGTTAAGGAGCTATATGCATCTGATGAAATGGTGCTGCCAAAAAAAGACTCAGTCCTGGGTTTGAATATTTCTCTCAATTTAAATATCAAATTGCTTTGATGAAGAGCTTAAACAAGCGGATGCATAATATATAGCATACAGTCAGATACTGTGTAATGTAATGCATGTATAAGCCGACTTAGTTTTATAAAATTGTAGTAAAAAAGTATTTTTTTGAAGTGATGGTAAAGTAATATACGGTAGAATGTGACATTAATCACCAGTGTGATGGCACATGTTGCTTTGGTGGTTGTCACATAATGTGAAAGGATTAGATTTTCTTTTTTGCAACAGGGAAAGATCAGAGAACTCAGATTTCCTACGGAATAATAACCCGCTGATACGGATTGGTACCCTGCAAACAAATTTTGATCTTCCTTTGTAGGGCTTATGGCTTCTAGCTTGGTATGAATAAGCATGCCACTGTGCACGCAGGTTGATACTTCTGTTCCTCTGAGCACGCTTTGTGTGACCGCTCCTAGTGAGCGAGTGAGACCTCGCCCTCTGAAACAAAACACTGCTCTATTCTATGCCCATTTTCACTCATTTCCCAATTAAGCAGCTTTCAGGGTTCCCTGGCTGGCCCCTCAGAGAATACTGTAAACCGTCCATAGTCTCTCCATATTGCCTCAGTCAAGGAGGCTCTAATGAAAGCCTCGGTCTCATGAGAGCCTCCACATGCACTCTCAGGCCCCTCTTCTCACCAAGCAATACGTTTGTATTGAAATAGGAGATGGTTATCTTTCTCTTTTCTTTCCTTTCTTTCGTTCTTTCTTTCTCTCTTTCTCATCTGTGCTCTTTTTCTTTTGCACATCCACTGTGATGATTATGTGATCATATCAGAGTCCCGCTCAGGGCTAATGAAGACAGAATAACGAGATGGGGTTTTTTTTGTGTTTTTTTTTCTAGCAAAAGCTATTTTCTTTTTTCTCACTTTATTATCACTTTCCTTCTATTTCAACACCTAAGCTGATTGGCAATTTGTAATTTTCTTTCTTTCTTGAAGTAAGATTTTAAGTTGGATGTTTCTGTGATCTATAGAGAACCTTCAAGATTTTACGTTGGTATTGTTTTCACCTTGTGTGTGTGTGTGTGTGTGTGTGTGTGTATGAGAGAGAGAGAGAAAGTGATCATGGCAAAATGCGGTCCAAGAGACACCTACTGTAGCGGGAACTAGCCTACCATAGAAACAGATTTGAGTACTCTGACAGGTGTTTATATATCTGTCTCTCTGCAGCAATACGCTATTTCAGCCATCAACAATTCATTAATAATACAGGCTTGCTTAAACCTTACAGTACTTGCTTTTAATGTTTATATCTCAGTATATTTTATTATTTTAAACTGTTATAAGCTGCATTGTTGTTTGAGTCTCATGTTCCCTATTTGAACTTAAA
Source organism: Etheostoma perlongum (assembly GCA_026937815.1). Taxonomy (NCBI): domain Eukaryota; kingdom Metazoa; phylum Chordata; class Actinopteri; order Perciformes; family Percidae; genus Etheostoma; species Etheostoma perlongum. Next base: position 20,990,185 of record CM049371.1, on the reverse strand, counting down.
TATATTTTATTGTATTCTTTCTTATTAATTTAATAAATTATAATTAAATTGAATAAATCATTGAAATCAATTCATTCATGATCTACTGCACTGTACAATTACTGCAATGTTCACTTTTGCACCATTGCACACAGTCTACCATAGTATCTTACCTCATCATGGTCATTGCATTTCTGTGAGGGATTTTTATTTTGATTCTTATGTATGTGTGTGTATATGTGTTTGTTGTGTAATGGTTGTCTTGCTACTGGATGCCCAAATTTCCTTTGGTATGAATAAATTATCTACATCTATCTACTACACAACTTGGTCACAGTTCTTTAATAACAACAGTACCAATAATAATTTGTAACAATAACAACAAATTCAAATGATCCTTATGAAGATATTATGTTATGGTATGCGTCTGTTACAAATGACTGCTAGCTGATCTATTTGTGTCCGATTTTTAAACTCCTAACATTGGCCTCAATCCAGTATCGACTGCTGTATATGGAAAAGAGTTAAAATGTTACCACCATAATCACTATATTTGTTGCGTTGCTAGAAGCAGAAGGTTTAAGGAATCGTCTAGCAGGCGGGTCTCTGGGGGTTTGTGACTTTTGACTCTGATTTCAGTGTAGGGAGGGGCTAAATACAAAAGACCTGCCAATCTCAGAGGACTGAAAAATCAAAACAAATCTCCTCTGCAGCACCACTTAGTGATTCATTTTTTCCCCTCTGTCTTTTGTATTTCTTTCCAAATGTCTTCTACCTTAAGCTGGGCAAACGCTGTGAATCATTAGGGTGTAAATGTGACATTTCTAATAATGCAAGCCATGCCTTGCCTTAAGGACAAACAGCAAGTTTATTCTCTGCACATGTCTTTGTTTGAAGCCTCTGCGAGTGGATAGAGGGTAAATCTAATTTTGTGTGCTTGCAAGCTGACATTTTGTGCTACAGATTTAGAATTTATTTACTTTTAAAAAAGTCTAAATGAGTGTCATGTGTTCCTCCTCTCTGCTCATCTTTAGTGCAAAGTAATCTAACATGAGGATTAGAAGAAAAGGAAGAATATATTTTTATCATTTTCTTTTTTCATTTTTTTCCAGTTACCCTCCCTGGTGCCCTTCTCGCTCCCGTGTCTTCCACCTCAGCCTCCCTCAATACACGTCGCTTGTCTTCTAATCCCTCCTCCTCCATGCAGACCTCATACCGACTGCCCAATCCCTTGCCACCCCTCCCTGTGCGCAAGGGTGTCCGAGGTCGACGTCCCAAATCCCAGACTATTGCTTTGTTGAAGGCGGCAGCTGAGGCTGCGGCGGCAGCAGCAGTAAATGGAGCATCACAGAGCCCTGCCAGAATGATCTCTGAGGCTCAATTGGCCCCCAGACCACACAAGAAGAGAGGGCCAAAGCCTAAGAACAAGGTGAGATGTCACAAAAGTTGTAATCTGTCATGCTGTGCTCCAGTGACCCTGTCATTTCATGTTTATATGTATTAAGGCAGAACTGATTTTAATCAAGAGGAGACAAGGTCAGAGAGGAACTGTTTAAGAGAGGCAGTTTTGAGTAGATGTTTATTCTTGATAAATGAGGAGAGCAGCTTTGTTTTTGTAACTGCTGTATGTGCTACAGTGCACTTCATGTGCAGTGAAAGAGTTAAAACACACCTTTAATAAATCATTGACTAACTTGACCGCCTTTGTAGGTTACAGAGAGTTAATTAGAAAGGGTTTCTTTTTTTGCTCCAGAAGAAGCCTCAGGTGGTGCAATCCCAGGGGGCACCAGCAGTTACAGTTCCACCTCCAGAGACCAGACTGAGCTCTGGACACGTCTCAGCAGACAACAACCATAGCAACAGCTCAAATGTAGTTTGCACAGGTAAATTGGATAATGGATACAACTGAGTCTGCTGTCTAAATGTGTACTCATACGGTATATTTATAGTTGATTTAAGCAACAAAGAACAGAATGGAAAGAATGCAGATTGGTTTCACCAATGTTAACCCTCTCTTTGTTATTCCAGTGTGTGTCTATGTGAACAAGCACGGTAACTATGGCCCGCATCTGGACAGAAAACTAGTGCAGCAGTTGCCCGGACCACTTTGGTCCAGCTCCAGTAAACGCGGTGCTTCAGCAGGCTGTTCAGGCCTGCGTGGACTGTACGTACCAGCCCTCTGTGATGCTGTCGTTCCTACAGAGCCAGTCCCACACAGGAGGAGAGGTCATCAGAGGTAAATGCAGTGAATATCCCAGGATATACCCTCTGAAAGAAACTGTTAGCAAACAGTGGTCTTTAAATTGCTTGTTTTGTCAAAAAAACAGTTCAAAACTCATGTATGGGCAATATGAAATGATTTAAAAATAAAGTAGCAAATGTTCACATTTGAGAAGCTCGAAGCAAATTGACAGTGTTCACAAAATGGTTTATTAACTGTTGATTTGTCCATCAACGGAAATTTACATATTTGCTATCTTGCCAAGAGTTATATGATAAGGTTGAAACTGCTTATCATCCGCGCATGCCTGTATGGTAAATATGAATCTATAGCCAGCAGCCAGTTAGCTTAGCTTAGCGTGAGAGGTAACAACATCCACCTACCAGCGCCCCTTCAGCTCATTAATCCACATGTTAAATCTTGTTTATTTTATTCTTAACACAAGTAAAGTGTTAAAAAAGTGCCTAAATATTTCTTGTCCGTCAGCCGAAACTTCCTGAAGAGTGTGTGCGTGCGTACGTGCGTGCGTACGTGCGTGCGAGAAGAGGAATAAAAGACAGTGCCTGTGGCAGCAGCTGATGTGAGCACTGTGTCGGTAATCTGAAATGACATGTGCGTCTAACCTGGTTTGGGATGCTGGGATTGGGTCTCCCTTGGGGGGGCAGGAGGGGTTTTAATTTGTGGATTTGTGCAGGCTTGGCTTGGGTGGGAGGGGGAGGGAGGTGCAGTGCAGTGTGGGATGGGGTAAAAAAGGTGGGTTTATGCTTATAAAGGGAGGGTGGTAACCCTAAACCATCTGCTGTTTTTCCTAAAATGTGAATACATAAGGTGTGTGTGTGTGTGTGTGTGTGTGTGTGTGTGTGTGTCAAAGCATAATACAACCATGTAGCCACATCAGTGCTCAAGATCAAACTGTTCAGCTTGAATGTCTTCCACTAAACATATAAAATAAAATAAAAACTCTTCAGTAACTGATTTTTAGTGTTTTCTTCCAAAATAAGACTAAAATAAGAGTTAATGTATTATAATCTGTATGTCATTCGTTCTTTTCATATTCAGTTTAGGGACCAAAATCGGAAAATGAAAACATGGTTCGTTATTTCGTTATTCGTATATGAATCGGATACCAAAAAACGAATAAAGGGTTATTTCGATTTTATACTCAGATCAAAAATAGGAAATTAAATAACGGGCCCTGACCGATTTTGATTTTGATATTTAATTTGTTCGATTTGTGTGAACCGGAAGTTGTTATTGTCTCGTTAGCTTGATTCATTTCTTCAGGTTAACCAAACATTAGCCTTCAAAACCATCATGGAGAGTTTCATCTTGTTCAGAGGAAGTAAACGGGTGACTGTCAAGGAAAACGACATGACTACAGAAAAAATTCTCACACTCATTTCAGAACATCGTTGGATACCCATCTGCTGCAGCTTTGTGGAAATCTCTACGTGTGTCTTGCCAGTTTCAAATAAGTCTTTAATTAAATCAGCATATGGTTCCAGTGCGGCCATGGTGTTAATACGAAATTACTAAAGAAATACTGAGTCATTAACTTACAATCACTAACGTTTTCCAGGCTTCTTTTAACAGTTTTCCAAATTGCGGCAAACTTCCTAGTGCAACACACAAAGAAGACAATAACTTCCGGTTCACACAAATCGAACAAATTAAATATCAAAATCGGTCCGGGACCGTTATTTCATTTCCTATTTTTGATCTGAGCATAAAATTGAAATAACCCGTTATTCGTTTTTTGGTATCCGATTCATATACGAATAACGAAATAACGAACCATGTTTTCATTTTCCGATTTTGGAACCTCAATTGAATATGAAAAGAACGAATGATACACGGATTTATTATCTTTGTAAAAAATAAATGTTTTAAAAGTGTTTGAGGACCAGAATCATTCATGCAATGATTGACTTCAGGAAACAAAACAACTTCTCCAACATCTTGGAATGAAACTCTCTGTTAATAATAATGCTCACAACGTCGTTCAATGCCTTGCATAAACTAAATTTAACAGCCTGTAACAGACGCAGTCATTCAGAAAACTTTATTAGAAATAGTGCAACAAACAGCAAGAGACGTTCACTGCCGGTACCTGAACTAACTTTTCTATTCTGCATGTACTCTACATACAGCACACAGACTAACAGCTGCTTGTGTTGTGCCCTTCAGTGCGGTCAGAGCATGGTATCCGCTACGTGAAGCTGCCCTCTGCCTCCAGTACGTCTTCTGTGCTGCGGTTTCTGGAGAACATGTGCCAACATCTGGAAAGTGACAGTCTCTTCAGCTCACAGCCTTTTAGCCCCTTCAGCAACAACTCACGCTTCTACAACAGGACCAAGTCAGGTGGGCAATTGTGTGGATGGAGTTACTGTCAAGGGTGATGTGAAGAGCAAAGATATTAAAATGGGGCATGGTTAGAGGATTTAGATGTTGGGTCACTTACCATGAGCAGAAAACATTAAAAACGACTCGATCTCAATGGCGACCAAAAAAAAACTAAAAATTGTCACTGAGGTTGTAACATATAAACTATTTTAAAACTTTAAAGGCAGAACTTTGGTCCCACCTCTGTTCCTCTAGGCTGTTTTATAGTGATGTTATTTCATCAGTCTGATCTGAAAAGCACAAAAGATACATCTTTTCTTTTTTTTTTTAGCATTTACCAAAGCCCTCATGAAGTTTAATGTAAAAGACAGAAGTTGGTAGAAGGTTAGATGATGTTCCCATGGTGAAGTAGTTCATTTTTGTGCCGATCTAAATTGATTAATGGATTAAAAAATTAAATGTTTTTTTTTTCAGTTGCTAAATGGGAAATAGAGGATTTTCCCCTACTTTCTCATGAACTGGTGTATTTTGATTTAGGTCTAAATACAGATAAAAGAGTAAACATTTCCTGTAATAAGATAAAAAGAATTGTGCGACCTAAGCAGAGGTACAGTATGTGCTCAAAGTGCTTTTTACTTGAAGCCTTTTACCTCCATCATTCATGAGTATCAGACATTTCCTTCAGAGTAAATCTCCCCTGAGTCTTCCTATATACAGTAAGTCAGTGATGTTATGGCTTTGTGCATCGTCCAATACCGTTCAGCATCTTTGGGTTTTCTATTTTCACCCAACACTAAGTTGTATCTCTCTCACCCTTTCTCAAAACAGAACCACTGTCCCAACCTGAGAACAGCATGTCCAATGACGATTCCACAAAGGATCCCGCTTCCAGCATCCGCCCCCCTCACACCGCATCGGACTACAGAGCAACAAAGAAGGAGCGCCCATATTATCCTGGACACACACACACGCCGCCACCCCTAAGACGGGTCAGCTCCAACCCAACTGAACTTGGGCAGATGTGTCCACCCAGACGAGTGGAGGGTAGGGTTAAATACACACGCACACACACACACACACACACACACACACACACACACACACACACTGTTGACATTTTATTGATTAACTATAAAATAATTTTACACTGGCAAATACTCTTAAGTTTGTATCCCAAGATTGCAATATTTTAAATAATGCCTCTCTGCCCAGAACTATGGACATTCAAGAAGAGGATCGTGATTCTGTCCCCTAACAGTCCATCTCCCTCCAATTAACTGTGTTTAAGCAGCAAAAGCTTTTCCTAATTAACATGGGATTTCCCTTCCATTCATTTTAATTTGGCTGACATTTTAACAGAATTCAAAGCATCATTAGCATCTGGCCATAACAGTGATAAATAAAATTATAGTTAGAAGGTATATTATTTGGTAAAGGTATCAGTTTGGTGTCCGGGTTAGCTCAGTTAGTAGAGCAGGCACACATATACAGAGGTTTACTCCTCGATGCAACGGTTGTGGGTTTGACTCCGACCTGCGACCCTTTGCTGCATGCCATTCCCTCCCCCTCTCCCCCCTTTCATATCTTCATTTGTCCTGTGGAATTAAAGGTATTAGATTAATTAGTTTTTCCTTTTTTTGGCTCGCACGCACACTTTACAGCAGCTAGCTCAACAACAGGCCCAGACCACATGAAACAGGACAAGGAGGGTTCAGGGAACGATGCCTCCACCTGGTCAGTTGATGATGTCATGCGGTTTGTCTTAGAAGCTGACCCCCAAACTCTTGGCCCGCACGTCGAACTGTTCAGGAAACATGTGAGTATTTTATTTGTATGAACTGTCTTCTGTCCCATTTAAATATAAAACAAAAAAACCCTGAGCTTTTAGTCTCCATGTTCAAAGCATATCAAACTGGAATTTCCACCATTCAACGCCTTAATCAAGTCATCGTCATTTTGATGGAATTGTTCCGAGAGGACGCGTTTGTAATGTGCGCCCCTGGTGACAGCGTGCTCCTCTCTCTGCAGGAGATTGATGGCAAAGCTCTGATGCTGCTGCGCAGTGATGTCATTATGAAGTACATGGGACTGAAGCTGGGCCCGGCGCTCAAACTCTGTCATCACATTGAGAAGCTGAAACAGATCAAACAATAGAGGATGAAGGCACTCTTTTTTTTCTCACTGGCAACTTAACACACAACAAACATGTACTTTTCTACAGGAATGTAGTGCATTGTAAAGCCACCTGAACCAGGGTCATAGCTAGCATTGAGGACACTGAGGTCAAGCCCGCTGTCATTTTTTTCTGTTTGTATTCGGAGGTTGCAGGGAGTTTGCAAGTACAAACTTACACACAGTGGTCTTTTTATGAACTGAGCCCAGTATTTTTTTGTATGAAGCAGTTTAAATCTGACTACTTTTTGGCCAACCAATATATAAATCAATAGTCTTTTATTCTGTGTAGAGAAGGTTTTGAAACAGCTGTAAAACAAAATTAATAGTTAACTGACTAACCAGAATATGAAAAAGTCCACACATTTGAGATCTTCTTTTTCATTTCCAGTCAAATTCTTTTGAGGGTGGTGTGGTGTACGTCAGGGGACTTATGGTCTCAGTATTTCTAAAATCCTGGCTACGGCTCTGATGTGAAATCACAGATCATAATTTACTTTTACATTCAAACAGATACATACTGTAATTGGTATCAGATATCTTAACATTTCTTTAAGTTAGTGACTTTTTGCTTTATTTTGAACAACTGGAGGCCATAATTTATCAATCTTTTTATTTACCAGATATGCTGTAGGCTTTGCAACTTTATTTCTTTGGATATCTGCCTGTCCAGATTGGAAAAATTTGTTCAGGTACTGGCAGTGAACGTCTCTTGCTGCTCACTGCATCATTTCTAACAATGCAATAAAGTTTTCTGAATGACTGCGTCTGTTACAGGCTGTTAAATTTAGTTTATGCAAGGCATTGAACGACGTTGTGAGCATTATTATTAACAGATAGTTTCATTCCAAGATGTTGGAGAAGTTGTTTTGTTTCCTGAAGTCAATCATTGCATGAAGGATTCTTGTCCTCAAACACTTTTAAAACATTTATTTTTACAAAGATATTACATTAATCTTTTTGTTTGTCTTATTTTGGAAGAAAACCCTAAAAATCAGTTACTGAAGAAGTATTTCTATTTTATCTGTTTAGTGAAAGACATCCAAGCTTCAAACAGTTTCATCTTGAGCACTGATGTGTCTACATGATTGTATTATGCTTTGACAGTCACACACACACACACACACACACACTATACACTTAAAATGACTTGAATAAATGCTGACGCGGCCATTGACTTTCTAGTTTGAGTGCTGTACAGAACATTAAAGTGCTCCTGAGAGAGTACATGATGGGGAAACTGTTTTGTATAAAGTCAAGCCAAAAGGTTGTTTTTTTATATCATTTTGTACTGTAACAAAGTGTATGAACCTGAGCGTAAGTGTAATCAAAATTCTTTTCTGCCTGAAATAGTTTTTGTGTGCATCATGAAATAACTACCTACAGGACAATTCTGTGTCTGAGTAATTATTCACATGTCTCAATGTTTTTCTGTTTTCCAATGGCAGAAATACAAATTTTCTGAACATTTCAGAAGCATTTTCTAACCAAATCATGTGTGTTGTAGCTGCATTCTCACTGTTGCTCTCCTGTAGTGGTAACAAGTTGATACTTGAAACCATCTGGCTTTAATGTAAAACTCAGGTTTTAGAGTTGTTTTGTAGAAGATGTTTTACATCATTAGCATGTTGTGTCCATTACTTTCGACATAAAGGGACTGCACAATAACTTTGTATATTTTTATGCCTTGTCATCTATCGCTCCGTAGCCTTTCACATGTATATACACAACTTTTTACTGTAAGTTTAACAAAATAATGTTTGTTGATTATGTTTGATATGCCTTCACACATTAAACATTTGTTTACATCATCTAAATTATTGAGACCCCAGCACAAGGCCACCATGGTGTCTACTAACACAAGTTTTTTTCAATAGCCTAGTCCCGTGGTTCCCAACCTTTTAGACTTTTGAGAATGTCTACTTGCAACCCATCATCATTAGTTGCATATGTTTATGAGTTACGACCAAATTGACCGAAGAGGTTTTCATTAATGTTGTATTTTTAGAGGCTTAACAAAGAAAACAGTATCCAGTAATCAGGAGTTACAAAATGTGGAAGAAAAATAGCAATATCATTTTTTGTAGTACAGATGCATTTTTCTGCTCTCCTATCTTGGGAATCATCTCAGCCCCCCGTTTTTTCTTGTGGCCCCTCAGGCCCCCAGTCAGTGCACTTTTGGTCTAGTCAGTTGAATTGATTCCCACAGTGAAAACATGGGGGACAAGGAGAGAAAAATGAGAATAAGGAGGTAAAAAATAAAATAGTCTACATACATGCAAAAGAAAATACATTAAAGAACACTGGCAGTGTGTGTCTGTGTGTGCGCGCCTGTTTTATCAAAGGACCATAGATGTCTTAAGGAAAGTGACAGTCCAGCGATCATGAGATCACCAGCAGCACTAAACAGGGTAGATAGGATTCGTCTATGTTGTTTCTGGTTAAACACTGTTACCGCACAGCATGCTTACAATTATTTATGTGGTAAACAACATTAAACAAATGGTATGTGTAGATTTTTTTTATTCAGTAATAAGAAGACCCTCTGCCCTATGTGTAATGATGACTTTGTGGACTAAGTCCCTGTTAATGAGTATCATTCCGTATTCATTCTGATTATATGATAATGTTAAGTTGATTATGACAATTCGCTAACTATAGGAGCATATGTCATTAGTTGACGTTACAGTCGAGTTTGTTAAAGAGGGGCACCTGGCTAACGCATGGGCTAAGTTCTCTCAATACATCATCCATGGGGCTAACGGCTAGCGTGTCGGCTTGCCACGTAAATTAACGGAGAGTGGTGAGCTGTCTAAAGATATCGGTCATTGTCCCCAAGTTAATGTAGGCTACTACCAGAGCAAGTCTAACTTAAACACAGCACAACACGTTTTAAACATGGACACAAGTTAGTTTGTTAGATAGGTAGTTATCTATGGGCAGATAAATCCTGGTTAAACAAACTAGTCGGCTGATGACTTGTGTTGCCAGGAGACGTTCGCTAAAGACTGTAACTTTTAGAGAACGTTCGCTGTAACCAAAAACGAACGTTCACAGAACGTTCGGAAAACCTTCCAAATAACCGGCAGACGACCGAAATACAGCCAAAACGAACCTTTAGGGAACGTTCCCGCGACCAAAAAACGAACGTTCCCAGAACGTTCTGGGAACCAAAAATTGTTAGCTGGGTTACGGTTGACAGCTAGCGTTAGCTAGCTATATGATACAGCTAAGCATGCACGGGTGTTTGTAAATTATGTATTTCTTTCTTTTTTCGTTCTTTCTTTTTTTTTACTTATAAAACTATAATGCTAATCCTAACTCAGGGATCACGCAGCTTTTTCTAGAGCTTTCAATTGGGGGTAGTTTGCTTAATAATGTCAACGAGATCAGTTCGCAAAGGAAGACCACAAGATGCACTGGGAAAAGTTAGCTAGTAAATGGACCTTGAGGTAAGATTTGGATTTGTCAAAATACAGTTTTAAAGCGTTTGGGGCAAGGTCAAGTCTATCAGTTAACTCTCAAGTCAGGTCTCAGGTCCATAAGGACAAGTTAAAGGCAAGACTTCTTCAAGTCTTTGATACGTTCAAGATCAACAGGAAGACTTTGATTGCCATTAAAATGAATTAGCATTAGGACGTTTTACTTTCAAAGCTGAGTTTTTCACAGTTGTCCAAAGCCTGCCAAATAGCATATTGTTTTTTATTTCAAAACATGAGATCTAATTTTTCTTTTTGCTCTCCGGTCATTTTAGAGAGTCAAGTCTCAATAAGTTAGCTAGCTAAGTCTCAGGACAGTAAGGTGTCAAGTCCAGTCTCAGCCCTTCATTTAGTCTGACAGTCTTCTTAACTGCCTTGTTTAGAAGTCATAATTATGAGACAACCTCAATTCTTTTTCTTTTCTTTTTTGGAAAGCAATGTTTTTCCGTTGGCAGTATTTCAGTTCAACCAGAGCAAATCTGAGTTGGATTTTTTTTAAGTTATGGATCCTTTATATAGCCTACAGAGTCTGACCAATAGCTTCAGTTCAAGGGGAAATAGTATGCTGCAGTTGAGACACGTGTGTGCGTGTGTGTGTGTGTGTGTGTGTGTGTGTGTGTGTGTGTGTGTGTTTGTGTGTGTGTGTGTGTGTATATACATACATACATACATACATACATACATACAGTCTGGTTGAGACCATAGACTTATACGGTCTATGGTTGAGACTGAAACTAGACAACCTGCCTGTAGACAACATTAAACCACTGCCATCTAGTGGAGAGATTCTCTCAGTGCACTTTGGTCTGATGGGGAGGAAATGAAGTGTCACACAAAAGGCCTTCCGTTTTAACGCAATCACATTTATTGGCTTTTTTTTCTATGCACAGTTACTAAGCAGCCTGATGAGCTGTTAAAATGAATTAGATATAGAATAATGGAATTTTCACAATGTTGTAACCCCCCTCCCAGAAAAATAAATACAAGACTGAAGGTGTTGCACAGCTTCAAAATATACAAAGGCTTGGAAATAATCATGTAAACTTAGAAAAAAAAAACGTTTTTATTGTTATTTTATTGATTTATTTTACAAAAGAAAGAATTTGAAACATTTTTTCTTTAAAAACTTATGTACAGGTTTATACAAAAATACAAAAGTGATTTTAAATCTGTTAAGTCCTAGCTAGTTTTAAACATGAAGCCTATTTTAAATAGATAGTTACACTGTCTTCAATGTTGTATTTTTTTCAGTTCTCTGTCAAATATTTATATTTCTGTTTAGTGTTATTCCATACTGTACACCTTTTTTTTTTTTTTTTAAGAGAAAAAACATCTAGTGGTTGTTGTCACACTTCCCGTTAGGGCAAAAATGCGTGCAGACATTTGAAAACAAGTTGGGACCAAGAATCTATAAAAGTTATAGTTTTGTTCCCAGGCTATTGAGGACTGAGGTTTGAGACGGCTAAATGAACAAGAGTCTGCATGGCAACCTCACAGTTTGTCTTTCTAATTAAATTGTGTCAGTCAATCATCTATACACTGCTTTTACAAATAAAGTAAACAGGCTTAAAATACCTTGCATTGGTGCCGGGTACAGTACGGAAAAAATCACACTTAACAAATTGTCAAATGCTTTTGAGTATTTTTCTCTTTAAACTTCTAAATAGCATTGCGTTGTTAATGTAATACTGTATCAAGCCTACTGATTTCTGTATTTTAATTATCAGTAACAATGTTTTGTTGGAATCAAAATAATTCATCTATGAGTCAAAAGTAAACACATTTTTTGATCAAATTAAATTAGTTTTGGGGTTTATAAATGGTTGTTCCATTTTTATGATTTTTATTTGTACATTTTTATCCAATGCGGCTGGTCCAGATATGCACTTTCTCCTGGGAAATATTTCTCTCACTCCCAACTTCCACAGCTCCAGCGAGAGTAGGACCCAGTACCATCAGTGTTCAGATTCTCCATCCAGACAGATTCTATATCATTTTCTTTACAGTCTCTTATACGTATGATTGTCCAGTGAGTAGATATACAGTACAAGATAAACCCCTGTTTGTGATCATGACTATACAGAACAGAATTAGCCAGACAGTTTGTACATCTATAGAACACATTATTGAACTTGAACATTTGAACAGAAAATAAAAAATCTTTTCTTGTGGTAAGGAGACATCCCTCAGATAAAAATAATGGTATGGTTGTGTCCTTTTCTTCTTTTTTTTTCTTTACTTATTGCATGCGATAGAAAACACAACAAATAAAACAATGAACAGGAACAAGTGCGCTTCAGCAATACGGGTATGATGAATGTAAATTTCTAGTAATCATTTCACAGCTTTTTATCCTCTCCATCTTACACAGTGTCAGTTCTGCAATTCAGATTCGCTGAGTATCTATCTATCTATCTATCTATCTATCTATCTATCTATCTATCTATCTATCTATCTATTTGTAGCATTTACAATAAAACAGTAATATGCTTGCCGAGGTATTCACAGAATACAGTGAATGGTTTCTATTGAAGTAAGGTCTCTGAATGTAAGTATGTGTTGTTTGCTGTGAGAGGCAGGTGATAGACAAACTTTCCACTGATGTTCACTTTTGTAACACACTGGATGCTCTACATGTGTAACATTTATTGGAAGGTTGAGAAAGATTTTTTTTTACTCCAAACCCATTGTTGGTTAGAAAAGGCTGCAGCAATGCAGTGGATGCATTGCTTTTGAGATTGGTTGTACAGTATGTTGTCCTTTGTTCCTCTTGTCTCCTTTCTTTCAGATTTTGTGATATGAAGATTGGAGGGTAAGACAATATTGTGTACACCAGCCACTGGGTTGAGCTTTCACCTGTCTAATGCTACTGAGTCAGTGCAAATGAAGGAGAGGCAACAAGGAGAGGAGAACAGTGTACATTGTTCAACTTGATGTGTGATGTTGTCAGTGAGACCTGTTCTTCTATGCTACACTCAGGTTTATTCCCTATAAAATGTCTGCTTGTTTTATATAGATATGTCTTTTTAAAATTCAGTACAAATATACATATGGAATTTCATTATAAGATATATTTTCTTTTCAAGGAATATTCTTGAAGAATCATGAAGTGCAAAAGTGAGGTTGGTTCTTGGAAATCTTTCCAAAGCCACCTCTAGTCAAACCGATTTAGGACCTTCTAAAGCATTTTTACCGTCTGCACTTAATGGTATCTTTAAAACTGCTTTGAAATGCACCTTTTACACTTCAAATCAGCACAGCAAGACTGACCAGCCACTGGAAAAGCTTTACTCAGTCTAAACATACTAGATTTCAAGGTTGGTTTTAAGTAAGTATGTGATTGAACTTTTGTGAACATGGTGCAGGTCCATGTATATGTGCAGGGACTTAAAAATGTCTTGCTTATAACCACCTCTAGAGAAAGGCCACTGTGCGATTGTCCAAAATTAGCCTGTATCTTTAACAAATGGGCCCCATCCAGGCACAAGTCCTTGCTCCTTCTTGTTAGACACTCAAATCTGAGATAAATCAATTTAGATCACTGGTAATGTAATACAAATGTCACTAAAACCTTTCATAGTGAAAGATTAAATATTCTTATAATACAAAGGAACCACAAACATGTCGACAGAAACCAGGATTCAGGGGATGTTTCCATATAGGGTCATGCAACATGGTGAAACTTCATCATGTTCTGAGGCGCATTTTTACAAAAATACATGCATCATGTTATCTTTTTGGATATAATTAATGAAGAAATATATGCTTGGCTCTGTGTGTACTACTCTCTATGCCAGGTCTGCAAATGGAAATATAATAGATAAGTTGGTGCTGTGTTGTTAGTAACTTCCACAAGGAAACAAGCCTTGCATGTTGGCAGGAATATTGAGGATGGACTCTGGAAAGTCTGGCCAATGCTTTGGGCACCAAAAGTTGAAAGAATATTAAATTTCATAAGAATTTTTAGTTTTAATAAGAAAGCAATTCCCCAGCGGCACACACACACACACACACCATTCAAACACAATAATTAGAAATATCATTGGATGTTGCATGACTCGTTCATGCACACGCTATACTCCACAAAATGTTTTCTTATCATAATTTACCAAACATTTGGGCCTTTTTTATTTTTAATTAAAAAAGAAAAGACATTGATCAAAATAGGTCTTAAGTCTGCCTCTTTTAGATATGAGTGAGCTATTCTTTTGATTATTTAGGTACATATATCCTCAAAGTTTTCATAATCCCTTTTATCATTCAGTATCTCACAACACTGTCTGACACCCTTAAATAGAATAGTAGATCCAAAACTGGGTGCAAAATGGTCAGATTTTAAATGCCACAATAACTACACTATTGGCCTTGATGACACACCTATCCAAGATTAGAAAAGTAGAAGAGCCAATTTCAAATGTATGACACATAATAGAAATCACTCATCAGGTTGGTTTAGGATGATCTATCATCATGGGGGCTCCCATCTGAGTTCTCTGTCTCCCCTTCAGAAATGGCTTGCATGGGGGCCGTGTAGAGGCGGCTGCGTGTGCTGTAGCGACTGCTGTTGGCTACAGGGGGGATCCGAGAACGTCCCTGTCGAGATGCAGCTGACATAGGCATGGTTTTGGGGGTGAAACTGAAACTCTCAGAGTTGGCTCTGGGGAAAAGGCTTGGTATCTGGATTGGGTCCAGGCCAGAAATGTGGGGTTCTTGGAGTGTAGAGGATATCTCCTCAGCCTGTCTAATGGCCCCTTCCTGAAGCGGGTCCCCTGGGGTTTTAGGGGTGATAGGGCTCTTCAGAATCTCTGTAGCGGACATGCGGTAGCTGGAATCAGACCTGCTGCCTTTCTTCAGCAACAGGAGTTTAAACTCCTCGTTGGATGTACTGGATTTCTTGGCGCTGCGGTAGATTGGCACAGGGGCTCGTTGTGAACCGGCAGCAGTGGCTAAGGTGGCTGGGATGATGAGAGGAGGGGCTGGTGGGATAATGACAGTGGAGACAGGGGTCACTGGTGCTGCAGGGCAGAGACGAGACTTTGCATTTAAGTCTCCTGAATCTTTGCGGCCCAGGACCTTTCTCTTGGATCTGAATGAGGAAATCACAAGACAGTCAATTTAGACAGTAATTAAGATTAAGACAGTGGCTTAACAAGAATAGACAAAATCCCATGACAAATAGATATAAAGTTCATGCAGTATAGACACTGTTAACAGAGAGTCAAATAGATTGACCACCAATGCAAAATTTTAAAGCACCTGTGTATCATGGCAAACAGGTCCTCGGTTGTACGGGTCTTGTTGGGTGATGTGATAATAATGTCATCATCCACTTTGGCGTCATCCATCAGAGGGGAGAGCGAATTGTCACTGGGCGTGGAATCTGCAGCACAAAACATCCCTATCACATGTCATCTGGTTGTTGGATCATTTAGTATACAAATGGTGAAAAAAACATTTGTATAGCCCTTCTGTCTGTTTTATATTACAGGCTTCGAATTAACCAGCTGTTGTAGTAGCTGTTGTTGTTTTTTAAACATAAATTAATAGTGGAATGTTTCAGTGTTTTCTGTGATCTTTATAAAAGTATCATCTGCCAGAAGAATTTAGCTTACCTTTACTAAAGTAATCTTCAGTGTCGGGAGTGGTGGAGTCATCTTTGCTCTCCTGTGGCTGCTGCTGATGGGCACTTCTGGTAGCACCTGATGTCACTTCCTCCTCTTCTTCCTGCTCTTCATATCTTCTCCTTGCATCGCTGATTAGGTAAGGATGCGATGTCTCCATTGTGGTACCAGGCACTTTGACTGGACTAGCCCAGGGCCCTGAGTCTGAATGGGATACCCCAGCAAATTCATATGCTGGGGGAGGAGGGTGGTCCAATCGCATGCCTCCTCTGGAACATGCAGCCCTCTGTGGCTCTTTCACCTGCTCTTCCTCTTCCTCCTCATCATCTTCATCATCATCATCTTCCTGGGAGAACGAGCGCTCCCCCAAAACCCTAAACTCAGGGTGTGCATGAGCAGAATGTGTGAGCCCTCTGAACTCTGTGTGCGAGTGGATATGTGTGTGAAGATCCACAGGCGAAGGGTGGGGGGCACGTGGCACGGGCCGATGCAGAGGTGAGCTGTCCTCTAAGAGTTCTGATGATGGGTCCACCCGGGTCCTGAAAGCCGTCATTGCCCAGAAAGTTCCAAGTCCATAGCGATCCTGTCTGAGTAGCAGGCTTTCATAAGAAGGAGGCCCATCAGGATGGCGGCCAGGAGGAGGTGGTTGCAAGTGTTCAGGGGAGGAGGTGTGGTCATGAGCTGGGGGTCTTGGAGGTGGTCTGCGAGGAGGGAGAGGCCTTGTGTTAATAGGTGGTGGAGCCAGAGTAGAACCACTAGGAGGACATTTGGGTCTTGTAGCGGTCTCTCCACAACTTGCTGTTTCCTGGTCTGCAGTGGTAGCACGGTCTCTAGATTGGTTAATAGGATGGAGCTGCACTGAACGAAGAGCAGATGGAGTTATCACCAATAGATTGGAGCTGGGAATTATTAGAGCAGAGTTTGAGCTTGGAGGTGGGTTGGCATTTGATGCCTCAGGGGCCAACAACTTTGTTCCAGTGGCTAAAACGTTTGCAACTCTGTGTTTGCTGTGGTGGAGCGTGTGCATGTGGTGTGTTCGGTGGGATAGCGTGTGTCTGACATAACCACCATGAAGAACATTGAGATCAAGTTGAGAAGGTGGAGGTGGGAAGTCTGGGTCTCTTTTATAGCCAGAGGAAATGGAAGCTCCATCTCTAGGGAAGTGCTGCAGGGAAGAGAGAGAAGACTTCCTCTCGGGCACTTTAGGCTTTCTCTTGCCAGTTGAGGGAGACAGTGGTCCTGGGAAGAATGCTGCCGAAGATGAGGGCAAGGTTGATGTTGGAGTCTCTGATTGGCTGGAATAGCCACTTGATGGGGAAGCCAGGCCAGCCAGCTTTTCAGGTGACCCAAGTTTGAAGTCTCCAGGTGGGAGAGGTGGACTAGTTGCCCTGGTCTCTGAAGCCTGGACAAGGGCCTGGGTTTGTGTTTCGGAGGAGGAGGAAGAGCTGTCTGGTGACTTGATACACTCCATGACGGTAGTGCCTGTAGCTGTGCTTGAGTTGGACATGGACATGTACTCACCATTGTTGGACTTAAGCTCAGTGTTGTGAAGCCACAGGTCTGCATAGTCAGATTGCACAGCGCCTTCATCCTTAAATGAGTGTGTATCTGCAGAGCTGAAGGACATGGGCTCTACTATGTCCACGGTTTCACCCAGTCCCCTTCCCCAAGTTCCCAAAGGCTCTGCCACTAGACAGGATGTCTGTAATGGTTCTGGAGCACCTCCAAGCTCTAGCTCCAGTTCCAGCTTCATATCTGTGGAAGACGAGGTAAGCTCTTGTTCACTAACCATCTTTGGTGAATCCTGATCTGCCTGTGTGTCTGTTCCAACATCAACTCCACTACAGGTGTTTTTCAGTGAGGAGGTCCGTTTGGGTGGTGGAGGTTTGACTTTGGGTTTCCTTAGCGGACGACAGGTCCTTCCCAGGGTCATAGTACCTGCTCTGAAGTCAGCTGAGGGCTGGGAGCAAACTCCATGTAATAGTGGTGCTGCCACAGTGTTGGATTGGCCATATTCATGCCCTGGGTCTGCATAGTTATACATGTATCCTCTGTAACTCTGATTACACTCTCCAAAATGCAGATTAGAGGAGTAGAAACCATCTGTATCAGATGGGTAATAAGAGCTAGACTCTTTTTCAGTGTTGCTGGTCTTGTCACTGAAACAGGGTTGGTCTTGTAGACCTTGTTTGGAGCTGTACTCCTGCGCTAACCCATGGCTCTGGTTTAGATTTTGGGTTTGGTCAGGGTCATGATCCGGATCAGTCTGGTCTTGATCTGGAGGGTATGTCCACTCCCCCTCACTGGCTGTACTGACCCCTGCATCGTCCAGCTGGTCTGTTGCTGAGGATGTGAACGAGCTAGACCTGTGGCCCTGGCCCTGAGGTCTAAGGTCTGAGTGGTATGAGGGATCCAGAGAGAATCCCTCATCAATGGCATTGGGCACAGTGTTGAGTGACAGCTCTGAGTCGCAGTGGGATGAGCCTGTCAGTGGTGGAGAAGAAGGCGGGGGGATGGTTTCAGATGTCTGAGAGGGGCATGTGGAGCTGGAACCACTCCAGTTCCCACTGGACGACTGGTGGTCCTCCTTGTGGTCCACATGGCTGCCTAGGACTCCTGTTGTAGAAACAGAGTGAATAGGGCTGCTAAAAGTATCTGAACTTGATGAGATCTCACAGCTGCCCATATCAGCCTTGCGGGGCAAGCGAGAACGGCCCCTCTCCATCCAGCTGTGCTCTGGGTTCCCTCCTCCTCCACCTCCTCTGTCTCTATCCCCAGATCGCTGCAACCTTTTGAGGCTTCCAAGTTGCAGTGGCTCAGGCGCTGCCTGGTCATCTGTGCTCTCTTCTTCATCCTTCATCATCATCATCTTCATTCTTGGACTAGGGCCAGGTGGAATGAAGTCCTCTGCTTCATATGGTGACAAATCCTCGTCTTCATCGTCATCATCATAATTGTCATCGTCATCCTCATCACTGTCCATCAGACGTCCACCTTCTCGAGGAAGGCTACGAGAACGCAACCGTCCGCCATGGCCTGCAGCACTGGTGTATGTGGAATCTGACTGGTCACCCAGGGAAGAAATGTTGCCTGTTGAATGGGAGAGAGAGGCAGGGATTCCCTGATGGCCACGTTGGGCTCTGATGCGCCTTCTGGAGGGAGCAGCTGTACCTGAAGAGGGAAAGAAAGAAAAGAGAGAGGGGGGACAGAGGGAGAAATTTCTTAATGTCTTGAATGTTGACTAAATGGACTATTCCAAATTACCATAGTCCTACGTAATTTGAATTCTAGTTTGATGGATATAGTTTGAGATGAAAGTGTACTGGTTTGATATTATTGGCAGCCTTCAGATGGTTTTACAGTTCAAATGTATCAATGGCTGCTATCTGATCTGAGCTATCATCACAGCTATAACTCAAAATCAAGCATTTTGTAATATAATTTATAGCAGGAATGATTTCAGCAAATTCCTCAACCTCGTCCGTAGCACAAATATGGAAACCAAAATAAAGATCTAAATATACTTGTCCATTCTCAGAAACTTACATGGTATAAGGAAATCATCTGTCTGGCAGCCAGAGTCACGAGTGTGATGGAGGTGACCACTGATTAAGAGGTCTTCCTGACAGAGAGAGAGTTGGTGCGAGTTTGCATGGACAATCACAGTGCGCTCTCTTGCTACGGGTGATTCATCTGAGTCTGAAAGCAAAGAGACAAAGCATGTTGAGTGTTTTTTCCTACATGTAATGGTAACATTTTACAGGCTAGCTTTATTGCTGAGAATCAGGACCTCCGTTATTCATGTTTAGATTGTAAATCCCCAGCTATGCTACTTTCTGAAAACCACATTATTTGGATGCAAAAACAAAGGTAAGAGGATTTAAAATGTCCAGGCATTATGAAACTGCATGCGTGCATAACGACAGATAATAGGCAAAGCTAAACCATGTAGTAGCTCACAAGTAGCTAGTACAGTTTGGGTAACAGTTTTAATGGACTGCCTAGTATTTAGTTTGCATGTGGTTGTTGCTGCTCATTTAGCTTGCTCTCATGGCTGTATTAGCAAGGTCACTTCATTCCCAGCAATTTAATTGGAAAAATATTAATAAAACCAATAGAAATTTGCCACATCTACAAGATTTAGGCCCATACAGTATAATAATGCTAAATTTCCAGGTGCTCTATAACATACCCATGTCCTGTTGTACTCTTTTGGGTATTCCTGTGATAGTCTTCCTCCTCCTCAGCTTCCTTCTCCTCTGAAGAACCGACTGGGAATGGACTAGAGAGCAACGAGCACTTGCTTCCCTGTCAAACCCAACTCCTGCAATAACAACACAGAAGCCATAAGCCATATAAAAAACTAAAATGTAATATAGTCAATTAGATTCCTGGTCATGCAGGTAGCCTGGGTTTGATTCCTGATTAAGCACTGTTGCCTCAGAATAACAAAGTCCCTGATTGATCCTCACTAGGGCCAGCCTTACTCTTTTTTGATTTGCCTATTTTTCTTCCTGGTCTTACCTGTGACATTGATGGGGATGATGCAGGAGGAGATGGAGTGAGAATCGGCAGTTGACTTTTGATCTGATGGTGGGAGGTTTTGCTTGGACCAGTTTGTCTGTTTATCCTGGGTCGAAGGGGCGTTGGGGGCTGAGGCCTTGGGTCTGTGGCCTACCAGGACCTCACCACCTTCACCTTCCTCTGTCGAAGTTGCCTGAAAGGAACAGATTGACAGTAGCAACATTATATACTTGGTAGGCGCTGATAAAGTCCAAATGTTTGATACATAAGTCTGTTACTTTGGACAGACTAAAAATAATCGGTTACAACAGTGATGCGTAGCATGAAATAGCCACTAGTTTACCATTCCTAGACACAGCAGAAGATATTGACAGAAACAATACTATTTTCCATTCATATTTCAATATTGAAGTCATTTAAAAAATAGTGTAACATCTTGTTCCTGCGAACCTAATATCGTGTACTGTCTCATATCGTGAGCTGAGTGTCTCGTCACCCCTATTAATGGCAAAAACAATACCAAATGTAGTGCAGAGTGAAACTATCAAGAAATAAGAAAAGGTGATTAAGGATAAACAGAAAGTCAAAACAACATAAATGCTTGATACCTTTCTATTCCATGGAATAAAGATGCAACCTTCAATAGGGGGAAGTGAGTAAAAGCACTCAAACTATGAACACAAAGTAAAGAAAAGACAAAAGGAAAACAAAAGAACAGATGACATGAGTAATCCAAAAGATTGAATAATAAGATTTAAAGGAATGTCAAAAGGTGAAGGATGAATGCAGAAGACATTTTTTGTAGTTTGCTAACAGTCTTAAAATAATCTTCATTTTGGAAAACTCCTGTGTATCCTGCCTTTCAATAACGACATTAAGGAACACCTGAAATGATTAAAGGCAGTAGAAGTCTGGTGTAGTTGATTGATAAACATCTCTCTTACCTTTCTTTGGATCGTCTGAACATCTGCTTCCCTCCCGGGCCTCTCCTATCGCAGCAGGAACACACGCACAAACAATTTTTGCTGAGTGCAAGTCAAATCAGTGAGGTCCTTCACTAATACAATTAAAGATTTTTTGCACACTGTGTTAGATTATTTACTTACTTTTCTCTGTATGGTCTGGATCTCTGTTTCTCTCACTGTCCTCTCCTTCAAGAGATTCAGACAGTAAGAAATTAAGGTTAAATTAGTGTGATTAAAAAGTTCCAAACCTAACATACCTATAATGTATCCCAATTTATATGGTTTGATAAACTGGTTCCAGTACAATCACATAACAGAGAAAAAACATTTTTTTTACTGGAATAAAGCGCTTGTGGTTCCATGTTACGTGAATCCCCAGACACACAGCAGTGACTGTACAGTCGTGGTCAAAAGTTTTGAGAATGACACAAGGATTGGATTTCACAGAGTTATCTCATTCTGTGTTTGTAGATATTTTTGTCAGATGTTACTACGGTTTACTGAAGTATAATCATAAGCATTTCATAAGAGCCAAAGGATTTTATTGACATTTACATTCAGTTTATGCAAAGAGTCAATATTTGCAGTGTTGACCCTTCTTTTTCAAGACCCTCTGCAGTTTGCCCTGGCATGCTGTCCGTTAACTTTTGGGCCACATCCTGACTCATGGCCGTCCATTCTTGCATAATCAATTCTCAAAGTTTGTCAGAATTTGTGGAGTTTTGTTTGTCCGCCTGCCTCTTGAAGATTGACCACAAGTTCTCAATGGGACTAAGGTCTGGGGAGTCTCCTGGCCATGGACCCAAAATGTTGATGTTTTGTTCCCCGAGCCACTTGGTTATCACTTTGGCCTTATGTGGCTAGGTGCTCCATCACGCTGGAAAAGGCATTGTTGGTCTCCAAACTGTTTTTGGATGGTTGGGGGAAGTTGCTCTTGGAGGATGTTTTGTACCATTCTTTATTCATGGCTGTGTTTTAGACAAAATTGTGAGGGAGCCCACACCCTTGGCTGAGAAGCAACCCCACACATGAATTGTCTCAGGATGCTTTACTGTAGGCATGACACAGGACTGATGGTAGCACTCACCTTGTCTTCTCCGGACAAGCTATTTTTCCACATGTCCCAAACAATTGGGAAGGGGATTCATCTGAGAAAATGACTTTCCTGTCCCTTTTGCAGAATAATAATCTGTCCCTGATGTTTTTCCTGGAGAGAAGTGGCTTCTTCTGGCCGTCTTGACACCAGGCCATCCTCCAAAAGTCTTTGCCTCGCTGTGTGTGCAGATGCACTCACACCTGCCTGCTGCCATTCCTGAGCAAGCTCTTCACTGGTGGTGCCCCGATCCCACAGCTGAATAGACTTTAGGAGACGGCCCTGACGCTTGCTGGACTTTCTTGGACGCCCTGAAGCCTTCTTCACAACAACTGAACCTCTCACCTTGAAGTTCTTGATGATCCGATAAATGTTGCAATCTTACTAGCAGCAATATTTTTTCTTTGCAGGTAACCATGGTTAACAGAGGAAGAACAATGATTTCATGCACCACCCTCCTTTTAAAGTTTCCAGTCTGTTATTCTAACTCAACCAGCATGACAAAGTGATCTCAAGCCTGGTCCTCATCAACACTCACACTTGTGTTAACAAAATAATCACTGTCCTGATGTTAGCATGTCCGTTAGTGGCACGGCAAAAATGCAGTCGAAATGTTTTTTAACATTAAGTTAATTTTAGTTGAAAGGAGGGACTTTGCAATTAATTGCAGTTCATCTACATAACATTCTGGAGTATGTGCAAATTTCCATCATAAAAATTGAGGCAGCAGACTTTGTAAAAATTACTATTTGTGTAATTCTCAAAACTTTTGACCACGACTGTACACAGGTGCAGACACACAAATCTTACAGCAGGCGTCTACATGTTAGACATTAACAGACATTAACACACAGACAAATTTCTGTTTTACCTTCCTGGGTTGATAGTCTAACTCGCGCTCCCTCTCTGCTCTCTCTTGCTGCATGGCAACATCAGAATGAGATATTGTGTCAGTTTATTGTAACACGTATTTAATATGGTGTTTATTAGCACAAATAATATAAGAAAAAGGGACTTTTTAAATTTTTTTATTGATGTTCCACTTAATTTCCTCTTCACTATTCCATACCTCACTCAATATATACAAGACAAACTGTCCAGTTGTTCAGTGGGCAACTTTGTTTACTTTTATTTTTGAAAATGTTCTGAAACCTGCCAGTTTACACCAATGGGACGAAACGAGACAATGTCTCATCTCCATAGAAACGACTCTTTGTACTTCTAACTTCTATTCTAACTTTTAGACTTCAGGCTTTTTTGTAGCTGGATATACCATTTGTTGCATCTAAAAATGAATTGGATCACGTAAGTAGTAGTGTGATGCTTGTTACAGTTGCATTTCTAGTGATGAAACGAAAAAACATTTTATTTCTCGACTACGTTAAAGTGGTCGCGAGCGCTCGTTGAAGCTTCAGCCAGCCTCTGTCCAAATCTCCGCCATTTCAACCAGTTGACAGTTCGTAACATAGAACTTAAATGTATTATGGATCCTTTCATTTATATAGCTATGAAAAAAGGATAATGCCATTTTGGCTATATGGGGGTGCTGAAGGTCTGACTTTACATAGAACTACCAATAAGTTAATATACACCCTATGATGATTTACATATTGCTTTAAATAAAAATGTTAAAAAAGAAGCTTTTAGTAAATCTTTTTAAAGTGCGTGAATAAATCCAACGGCCCTGTGACAGATTTAAGTTTTACTTTCCATGATTTGTGACCGATGGTCCCCCACATGATTTGACAAAAGGCAAGACATGACAATTCTGATTCAACTATGTAAGTTCTCAGTCAGTGAAACCCCTAAACTGCTTGATAAAAAATACAATCATATAATATAGTTCCTGCCATTTAAAGTAAAGAATTTCCAAATTGTTTGATTGTGAGAAATCTGTCATCCTTACCGCTCGTGCCAGGCGACTCCTCTGTTGTCGGCGGATGCTGTGTGGTGAGGGGAAGGTGGGCATAGGGGGCGCCACTGAGATAGAGATGGTCACCCTGTTTCTCTCCGACTCGTGGACCGGTGGTGCTGTTGTTCGTCTGTGAAACCCAAACACACAAACATGAAAATTCACAATCTGTGTAATTTGTACACAACTTAATGCATCTGTTCGGACCGGATCAGCCTCTCTCACCTCTGTGTAGGGCTCTGAGATTGAGCTGAGCGCTTCTGTGTAGCTCCTCCAGGCATGGTGGTCGGGTACAAGGATGAAACACGTTGTGTTGCTGGTGCCATGGAGCCTGATAGTGAAGCAACAGCTTGCTCTCTATATCCAGGTTTGACACCGCTGAGAAAGGAGACAGACACAACATGTTAAAGGGAATTTCTATGATGACTTGTATTAAAAAAAGAAAGAAATATAAATCACAACTGGTCTGCTCATAAACAAAGATGGTTCAGTTTTTTTTAATCTAATTATAGAAATATAACGTATCTCTTAACCTTATAGGCCCGTGGCCATATGACCAACTAAGGTCTGGGGGGAAAAATGTGCTGTGGGCCTGAGCTGAACTTCTAATTTTCCTGCTCTCTTTGCATCATATAACTAGTCTGTTACCCTAAAGAACTCCACAAGTACGGAGCACACAACAGACTATAATTGCAAACTACAAAAACTAAAAGTTTGTCTACAGACCCACAAACCAACCAGTACTTCTTTGTTGGAACACTACCTGTTGCCAGGTAGGATGAATTTCAATTAGTCTGAGGCATTTTGATTTTAAACACATGCATTTAGGAATGTGGAATGGAAACCTAAAGTTTGATGACATACTGTATCACACATCTTTCTATATTTTACATTCAAACATGAGACAAGGCCGAGACACGCCAGCAGGTGGCAGCTAAACACTACTCACTGCAACTCTGCAAACACCAGCACACCACTGTACATTTCTTACAGTCCTCCATGTTGATTGCCACAATTTAATTTCAGACAACACAACAAACCCTGCTATCATGAATGATGTACACCTGAGAATCTCTAACTTTCATTTCCAAATATTAAAACAGTTGATTTACAGATGAGGAGAGAGAGAAGGACTGAGATTATCCATCGCTCTTATCAGCTCTCAGAGCACTTTTTAGCTTTTATTATTAAATCTATTTCTCCTCTTTTACCTCAGAATGCATAATGCAATTGTGCCCTTGAAAGCCACACTGTACATCAGTAGCCAGGCAATTGCTCATCAAGGCTCACATTGCAATTAAATCAGTGAGTTCACATCAGCAGCATCCGGCTGATTTAAACTACAAGGTTAAAGAAGCACAGAGGGCCATCTTATTGACACTAGATAAACAATTACACAGCGTTCTGTGATTGTCACATACAGATGAAGTTATTGTCTTTCTATTTTGCTCACCACACCTTGTCTCTTTAATTATTATAAAATACAACTTCAAAAGACTGCATCTATACAAACACACTTGGCTGATGAAATTGTATGAATTGTAGTAGAGGAAAAACAGTATCTGACATTTAAAGACAAATTACATTTGTCTTTAAACAAACGAAATACATTTAAGATGGATTTCACCATAATGGCTAGGGGTGGGGTAGGGGGGTGGAGGTATGTATTGTGATTCTTTTAGCAACGATTTTTTTAAATAGATTCTTTTTCTTATAATCAATATTTTTTTATTTTCTTTTTTTTTAACAATGCCACCTAAATATTTTAGGCCGAAAGCAGAAATTGCAGAAAATACATGTTATTTACGTCTTTACAAATGAAATAAATGTTAGAAAACCAATTAGTTTTTAGAAATAGCTCATGATATATTGTCTCTAGAAGTGTATTTTTCAACTTTTGTTTTTGTTAAAGAAAAAAAAAGAAAATCATAATACTCAATACTATTGAATCGCAATACAGTCCACTTGTTTCCCTGATCTTTCTTCCTATTATCCCTTTCTTCCCATCCTCTTTTATACTCTTGTTTTCTTACTGTCTTGCTGTCGCTAAGTCCTCATCATTATCATTTTTTGATTAAATGTTTGTTGACGTAACTACAGTCTGGGCGACTGTACGGAAAGGGTCTCAGTGCCGAGCCGTGCATGACCAAGATTTTGTAACAATGCGGATCACGTTGCAATGACTGGCTACAGAAGAGAAGAAGTCCGTTCATGGAGCCGCTGCCCTGACCACTTTGACCGCAATCAGTATGAACAACCAGGTGGTTTGCAGCCACCATGCACATGGTTGACAACTCCTCGACCGTGCAAACCGCAAGAAGCATGAAACACGTTTTAGGGCCCGCACTATTCATCTTAGCTGTTGTACATTCCAAATTTGCTATTCTATTAAAGGACAGAATCCAGTAAGTTTTTTGAAGCTGTAAAGCCTGCAAATAACAACATACGTTGATTACAAGTAAGGGTTGAGTTGTCATTTAGAAGACATAGAGATAGATTTGGATCTTTCTCTCAGTCAATCAATTTTGATAGAAAATAATAAAAACATTTCCAAAAATAGCAATACAAGGGCAAACCAAAAACGTGTAAAATCGAATTAACAGAACAAAAAAGTAAAGTTATAATACGTAACTAGACACATCTTACAACGTCCATAAGGCGTAGCTTGAAATGCTCGAAATGAATTGGTGTGCTACATTTTTTGAAGTATGTGATAGCTTAGGCCATATTGTATTCCAATCTGGTCGATAACCATAAATAAGCTCTTAATCCAATGTCTTCATTACTGGATACACATCAGTAGTTACCCCAAGTAAATGATTATATAATCTTGAAACTGAACCACGAGAGTTTGCAAGTAGATTCAAAAATCCAAATAAAGGATTGTCAGTCATTGAAGATGACAATTAACCACAATCCCCAAAAGTATCTTTCAGTGTGTAAATGGAAAATGGCTTCTTTAATGATTTGAAAATGATCATTTTGGATGTATGGAATTTAAAGGGAGTCTCTAGATATATTTCAACAGCATTCCAGACCTTAAGGGAATTACA
Source organism: Etheostoma perlongum (assembly GCA_026937815.1). Lineage (NCBI taxonomy): Eukaryota > Metazoa > Chordata > Actinopteri > Perciformes > Percidae > Etheostoma > Etheostoma perlongum. The sequence goes on along the minus strand of CM049371.1, from coordinate 20,962,823 downwards.
GACAATACTCACAAATCTAGGGTGGAGGTCACTATGTCCCCAAATGGCAGGTCCTGAAGCCTGCATGTAACTACACTGCAGGCTTTAATTAGTTTCCATGTTATTTTAGAATGATGATGAAACCATATCCAAAGAGAGCTAAACTGAAAGGCCCATGAAGCTTCAAATTAGGTAGAGCAAAACGTAAAGCAAAATCTAATTCAGACTGTTGTAAAGTGGTCGAACTAATCCTCGCTCGTTGTCCGGCCCAAACAAATTTAGATATTAAAGCATGAGCTTTCTTAAAATAACCAAGGAGTGAAGGAAGTGGTAACTTAAAAAAACAAAAGTTAAACTTGGGTAAAACATTCATCTTAACTGTGGTTATTTTCCATTGTAGGCTAACGTGTAGAATGCCATTGCTCCACAAGTCAAATCAAATCTTATTAATGGTGCCTTCAACATTTGTTTTGTTTATTGTGCATAGTAAGGGATATGTAAAAATCTAAGTAAGTGATTCCTCACCATTACCATCAAGTTGTAGTGCTAAAACTGCATTATTCCAAATGTTCCCTGCTGCTTCATTCTGTATGTCATCAAAAAATATGATTTATTTAAAGAACCTCTCTAGACATGTTTAAGTTGCCTCCAAAAGAGTGAAAAAAAACAGGATTTCAGATTTAAGGGGAGCACAAATAAACTTTCCTTCTTCAGCAGACTGATGTGAAAACAGACTTCTCGTGTCAAACTCTGCACATACATCATTTTGCACAGTGAGATTTTAAAAAAGCATCCGCATGAAGTAGCAATATGCAAAGAAAATGTTTTTGAGTGGAGGTAAGACTTAGAGATGTGGTAGAATACTTGCATAGCTAACAGAACATCAGCAAAATTCCATACGATGTAGCATTGCAGTCTGTTGCCTGGCTGCAGCATCAACTTTGCTAAACAAATGTAAAAATATATTTAACATCTGACTGTTCCACATCGGGTGTATCAGTGTTTCCCCTCTTGACCACTCGGTCCAGTACCTTGCTAGCCTTTCCTCTGGCGGCAACTCACAAAGCTCTAAAAAAAGACTGAAACATAAACAATGCAGACCTGAATTAAAAGTTAATTATACAGATAAAGCACAAGGAATACAAATCATATCCCAAAATATAATGCTCCGTAGCATGTCACAAAATCTAAATGTTTGTATTCCGCATCTTTTAGAGTTCCACCTTTGTCCTACCTGCATTGTCCCGCCTCGCTCTTGCTGTCCTGCATCTTTTCCTTCTCATCTGTATTTGATTGTAATGAAGCTTATGCTGGGAGTTACCCATCGCTACTGTCCAGGACAGGACATGACTGAGCACACGTACACACTCATCTAACGGACACGTTGTTTGTCTCGCTCTCTTTCTGTCTTTACCCGTCATCACACTCCTTCTTACTGTATTCCTCCTCCTCTGCTTCCCCTCATCCTGAAATCTGCAGGTGCAGTGTCAGCAACTTGCAGTGTCATCATCAGGACTTGCATGCCAACAGCACCGAGAGAGGAGAGGAGGTACAGCAAAAAAAGAAGGTAGAAAACATTTTGTAACAAAGAATACAGTGTAATACACAAAAGAGAGTAATGCAGCAGTTTACAAGGGCCAACACTCTAAACACAGCGGTTCAAAGATTAAACAGAAGCAATGCAAATGTATGGTTACGTTCTGTGTGAACTTTGATGCCATTTGTATTTTGTGCTAAGAAATGTCAGATAAAGGATGTACTAAGATAAAAGCGCTATTACACACCTACGTACTACGCTAGGAATGATACAATTATGTTTCCATCTTTAGCAAAACAAAAAGATGTTTAAGAGGGCCAAACTAAATGTTGTGATAAATATTCGTACTTAGAAAAGAGAGAGAAAAGAGAGATAGCAACAGAAATGTTAAACAATATGAATGAGAGAAGAGATGGTGAGAAACAAAGAGATGGATGGATGGATGAGGAAATTAAACAGTTGTATTTTTTATCACTATCACAACTAGAATCTATATAATATGTTGTAGTGCTACCTGTGAATCAACATCAAAGTTGAACTAACCCTATCCCGCATATCCCATGGTCACTTGCCAAATACCATTTTTTAATCTAAAGTTTTCCTAAACATGTTTCCCTGGTTACGCCTGAGGGTTTGACTAATACCTGGAACAATCCCATAAGATTCTTATGCATTGCAACGTTGTTGGGAGGAGTGAGGGAGGAGCTGCTCACACTCAAGGGGGTAAGCCTCTCCTCTCTGTGTTGCTCCTATGGCGCCATTTTAATGCTACGAAGCACTCACCTGCCGTTAGCATTCCATTGACTGCCATTCATTTTTATGCCACTGTGACAGCGAATAACTTTACATCTGAAGCGTTTAAAGACTCTATTTGTCCATTGTTTATTTCTAAAGAAAACCGGCAATGTATAAAAGGCTCCATTGCCTTGTACCTCACGTTATGGCTCCGTAACAGACGTTTTTGTAAAAATAGATATCGGTCAGGCTCTAGCATGAAGCACTTCTTGCAGTTTGCGTGTTAGCGTCATCATGTGGTGTTCAGAGGACAAGGCACTGAAGCGCCACACAGTGTTGGAAATAAATCACATTTTCTTTTTCATTTAATGTAGCGCATTACTTTAGAACGGTTAACAGTCAGTTTCACCGGAACTCCTTTAGTAGGTGTCCTATAACATTTTTTATGGACACCCTGCAGCCAATCAGAATTGAGTATTCACCCAGAGCATGGACCAGGCAGATACTCGTGGTGAGGAATCTAAATGTGTTATTGTGCTCCAACTAAAGTGTTTGTTGCTTGGTAAACAGTGTTTTAAACCCCCACCATCCACACTCTGCTGACGTTGGAATTGCCAATCCAACATTCATGCCCACTACACACCATGATCAACCAAGGTGTGTTGACGTGAGAAAGTAGGCAGCGTTTGAACTACTCTCTTGAAGATCTCTTTCCTTTTTTACACAATTATTTAATATGAACAACTGTGCGCAACACTATGGGTGTCTTTTAGGAAATACAATCTGAAATCGTACACATCTTGACTTAAGGATAGAGGGATTGATGGACAGATGGAGTAATCAATAGACAGGGACGGATTTACAACTTGACCCCAGGAAAATCACTGATAACATATCATAGTATGGGAAAACATATAGCCAAATCGTATTTGCAACAAAGGGACTTCATATAAACTTACAAACTATCAAGACGTTACTAATTATTTTCTGCTGAAGCATTGCAAAATCAAGAAAGCCATATTGGCCAAAATTTGTGAACTTGTATGTAGTGTGGTGTAAGGACAGCCATCTCAACTAACTACTGTTAGTGTCCACGCCAACGTTTTAGGCGTGTGATGTACAGTTGGTGAGTTATTGGCTAAAATGTAAAATGTTCCAACTCCAGCCTCATCTGGCTAATGGGTCTGATTTTCATTACCTGAGTGATACATGAGTTTTATCTGGCTGATGTAGACTTTTATGGTTTCTGAGAGACACCAACATTTAAGGGAAGAAGAAGAGGAAAAAACAAGAGAAAGAGCTATTCTAAAATAAAATAATGGAATGAGGGTCAGTTTCAGAACACAGCAAGCCAGTAAACCGCTCCAGCTCTTTTGTTATGCACAGAGGACAAACTGCAGTTTAAAAAACAGTGCCAACAAACTCTATGAAAAAACATCACAACCAGGCAAAGTCATCTATGACATTTGCAATGAGAACACTGAGTCTCCACATGTCACTGCTTTAATATTGCTCTTTCTCTTTCTGGCACGCAGCTATACAATTGTGTATCCCCCTCTCTCTCTGTGTGTCTCTCTCACTGTGTCTCTTTGTGTGTCTCTCTCAGTGTCTCTCTGTGTGTATCTGTCTCTGTGTCTCTCTTTCTGTGTCTCTATTTGTGTGTCTCTCTCTTTGTGTGTCTCTCTCTCTCTGTGTCTCTCTCTTTGTTTCTCTTTCTGTGTCTCTGTGTGTGTGTGTCTCTCGCTGTGTCTCTCTGTGTGTATATCTCTCTGTGTCTCTCTTTCTGTGTCTCTATTTGTGTGTCTCTCTCTCTGTGTTTCTATCTGTCTCTCTCTCTGTGTGTATCTCTCTCTGTGTCTCTATTTGTGTGTCTCTCTGTGTGTTTCTTTCTCTGTGCGTGTCTCACCCTCTCTCTCTCTTTGTGTGTGTGTGTGTGTGTGTGTCTCTCTCTCTGTCTTTCTCTGGTCCAGATGTGAGTGAATGTATTAGGGTGTATCTGGGTCAGGCAGCACACTCCCTATGGCAGTAGCTGCAGAATCTTGTCATAGTAGACAGCTGTTATATAAGAAACACTAGCTGGTCAGTTCTGCAGAGGAAAAACTGTGCACTGCCTTTAACGGCTCAGCAGTCAAACCACGCACCACCTCATCTCATCAACACTACTAATATTCATTTTCTAGATTGATATAAGCAGTTCAATTTAGCAGAAACATTGCTAAAACTTTTGCAGGAACAGCACTTACAATTTTTATTTCATTAATAATAGTTAATAGTAATTCAGACTCGAAGCTCAACATCCATTTGCACTTTTCCCCCGTAAGTAGATTTAAGGTTGTTAAAAGGATCTTCTTCTACACTGTCTAACCATGTCATGTGAATACTTCATCACCTTGTTAACTCTTCTAAGAAAACCAGAAAATATTTCCAAGGGTGTTGTAGCTAGTACATTTTTGCAGATTGATTTTCTATCCATAAATTAAGCGATTAATTGCCTAATCATTTTAGCTCTAGATGTGGACAATGTGAAATGAAATATTCAAACTATTACCGAAATATTAAATCTCAAGACGTTTTTTATGAATGCACCGTTCCATCAATGAAAATATTCTAGAAAATAAATCAGCCTGACATGGTATTGGGACGTTTCTTCATCACACATAATTTAAGTTAATGATTAAATATCCTCATGCCCACAACACTGTAGTGTGTACAAACAGTGACGTAAAGGTGATTTATTAGCTATAATAGCATCTTTGAAAATGCATTGACTGCTGTTTAGCACAGCATACCACAGACAGAATAATTACTGTTATTCCTGGTAGATGACAGTGAGTTTATAACATTGCCACAGGGATGCCATCACCAGAGTGACACTATCATCACATTCCCATCTTGATTAAAAGTAATTTCACAGTATATACAATGAAAACAGGATCTAAACAGGTAATGACAAGTTTTAAGGAATACACTGATGCTCCAGACAGTACCTTTGGATCGCACAGGGGTGCAGCCTAGACCCAGACAAGCCAAAGCCATGGTCAGCAGCTGTCTACTCTCTCTTCTTCTTTTCCTCCTTTTAGTCTTTTCCTGTCGCTCCTCCCTTTCTCCTGCAGACCCCTTGTCATCTGTCTCTCAATAACGCCCCCTTATTTACTCCTGCAGACCTTTCGAAACATGTCTGTGCATCTCCAACATCCAGACGAGCAACATCTGCAGACACGGACGCTCCCCCTACACCTCCTCACCCACCCACCTGCTGTCCCTGCTTTCTCCTCCCTTCAGCTGACCCAACGTGTCACTCAACACAAATTCTTCTCCTTTTTCAATATGTCATGTGAATGTTTCACTTTGGCCAGGCCAAGAGCTACATCAAACAAGGTACGATGCACCTATGCTTCATCAGAAAGTCAAACACTTCTCTGTCCTGTCTCTGTTGTGTCTATGAGTCACCCCCGTCCGTGGGTGTCAGATGGTAGAATCCTGCCACGGCATGGCCTGTCCCCGACCGTAATCTCTTTATGATGCAGTAATATGTTACGGGAGGGCGGGAGGAGTTCAGCCACAAAGTATTAATGTATTAATCCACAACATGCTGGGAATATGTATCACATGTTCAATCCTTCTCTTGCTGCCATCAAAGAATGATGACTGTGTGACACATACACTGTCTTGGACTGTGGGCGAGTGTGAGAACACAGCATGTTATTTTTTTTTTTTTTTTTTACAGTCAAACATTCAAACAATGAATGGACATTTCAGGCCATAATTTGAAAATCTGGAAGTAAATTATTCCTTTCCTCATTACGAAAATGTTGTCATTGTCTACACTGTTTATGAGGCATCATCATCCCCATGTGGTTGCAAAATATTCAGCCTCACACACACACACACACACACACACACACACACACAAACACAGTGTACGAGCACCCTGCCCGGTAATCTGCTGTAATCTGGAGCTCTGGCAGTTCACTGATTTTGGAGTAGTGCTGGCGTAGCCGGCAATCTGCTCGAGGAGCTTTCAGCCTCCCGCTGTGGCCGGGAATGACACAGACACATCGAAAATATCTGCACACCCACAACGTGTCTGCACTCGTTTCACTGCAGTGTTAAACATCAGGACAAACGGAGGAGAATGTGTTGTGATTATTACGTGTTAATGTACAGATGTTCCTTGTGGCTTGTCTGAGTTATTTGCAGCAGTTTCTCTAACTGGATTTCTGGGAGGCCTTTAATAGCTTGTCGTCCCTTGGGTCAGTCGTGGTATTGAGTAATCTATGAAACATCAGGGCCGGATCCAGTGGCGTAGGCAGAAATAGTATTTTGGGCAGGCCAGTACAAAATTGATTGGGTCATTTTCAAAGATGTAGAAAAAGGACACTGAAAAAAAACAGCAACAACAGTACTGTCTACAACATGCTCAACCAACAAAGCTAAGTCTAAAAAGTTTGTACACAACAATATAGACAACAACCTGTCGATTTTAACCTTTTTAGATTAAAATATATTTGCACCGGCAGAACCAGCAGCATTGGCTCTGCACAGCGCTGTTATAAAATTAACATTTTATTAGACAAAGTGGCAACTACACATGAACCCAAACAGCAGAGAAGGTGTTTACATCCTGCAGAACTAGCCCACATTAAACAGAAATCACACATGTAACATATCCTTTGTGCATTCATAACAGCATTGTTGCTTCAGGACTATGGTCAGATCATGAGCAGCAAATGTGCTAGCAGCAGTAAAAGAAAATCAAAGAATGAAAACTTCCAGCCAAGCATTGTTTGAATTATTAAAGATATAATGAAAACTGTCCAGCAAGGCGCCAACTCTTAGACAGTGTATCGAGTCTATGGCAGTTACAGGATCAAAGAAAACTAAAGATAAGTTATCTTCTTATTTAATGTGGGCAAAACACAAACGCTTTTCAGCTAGAAGCTATCATCAGTGATTTGATTTCTTACTAAATAGGAAGGTTAGGTTACTTAAATAACGCAAGAAGCATGAAACACGTTTTACTTAATGTTACCTCTGTTGAGGTCCAGCACTCAAACCAACTCCTCTGTCGCTGATGGGCTGTCAGCTCCGCTAGGGAAATGTCTGCACGTGCAGCAGAAAAGCTTGTCCTTATTTACACTCTATTCCATCCAAGAAAAGTGTCCAAACCACTTTAAAGAGAAGCCATTGTTGGTGTAGGTATGGTATATTTTAGACATTTTAATGCAGAAATGTTACATATTGTACCTTTAAAACACACTTTTACAGACTTGGTTTTATGAAGGAATCACACTCAATACTTTTTTAGATTTGTATAAAATACCTCTATTCCTGCCCCCTCTGTTTTTCTCTATATGTGTCTCTAGATTTGTGTCCCCCTTTCACATTAAATGAATATATCATACTAACCCTGTTCCCTTCTCCCATCCCGCTTTCCCCAGCTGCACACCTGCTCTATTGTTCAGCCTCCCTCCTCAATCCCTCTGTTCTTCTGACACAACATTCATGTTAATAACAAGTGTGTGTGTGTGTGTGTGTGTGTGTGTGTGGTGGGGGGGTGTCTTTGTGTCTGTGTTTGTGTGTGATTGTTTGCACGTTTTATAAGGGTTTAAAGCATTTCTGTAACAGCTAGCGGAGGTGAGTTCCAATGCCTGACAATAAATCCAAAAGTGTTTCTTATAGCACCCACCATGTCACAGTGACCTCAACGAGCCAAGAAAAGAAAATATATAGTGCTCCTGTGCTGCCCCTCAGTGGCGCAGCATGAGCAGTACACAAAGTCAGAGACCATGCTGCATGTGTGTGAATAAGCAGTGAATCATAGTAGACAACTACTGACACCATATTTGGGAAGCCTCATGACATCTCAACAAAAAGACTAGTGAGTGAGATGTTTTTGCAGTTGTGAAAGATCGTAAGCTACGATTGGTCAGAGACCAATTTATAGTCTGTCATGTCTATCGGGCCAAGTCAAAGTAAGAACGTATGACTCTATAATCACCTAATCTGACCCAGTGACCATTTGAACAGACAAAAATATTGTGTCATCTGAACCTGGCATAACACATTGTTAGTTTCGGTCTTTTCTTTCAATAAGAAAAATACATAACATAGCCAGTGCTATCCTTAAAGCCCACAAACAGAATAGTTCTCAACTAGCTATAGCATAACTCAACTTGAAGTAGTCATTAAGAGTTTACTTTACAGCACTACAGGAAGCGTCTTGTTTTCATCTCATGACATAACCTCTGATATCTTCTCTGTTTAGACCAGTGACAGGAGGGCAGGAATAAACACCACTATTATATATGTGTGTGTGTGTGTGTGTAAATGCTTCATGCATGTTGGTGGAATGGCACGAGACAAGCCATCGCCCATTTTATTTTTTAACTGTGTGTCTCCATGGAAACCGGCACATATGCAGGGAGCAGGCTATCTCCTGCTGTGCGTGCGTTGAGGAAGACTATACTGCTGGTCATAGGGTGAATGTGTGTGTACAGGTACATGCACATCTGTTTGAGAGACTATTTATTGTTTATTTATTAATCCAGCCTTTCAAATTAAAAAAAAAAATATATATATATATATATATATATATATATATATATATATATATATATATATATAAGTGAAAGAGAAACGGGGAGAGAAGGGAGGGGTAAGGGCTTCTGAGGCAACACCAACATGCTGTACCTGACAACAGAAGGCGGTCTGCTGCTGCTAGCTCAACTTGAAATTAGCCATTCTGGGCTGTGAGTTCACTAAACACATTACCTAACAAATCTGACCTGCCTTGCCTCCTAGAAGCATGTGATCTGTAATGTGATTTGTAGTGAACGGTAGATAATTCTCAATCCAGGAATAAAAAAAAAAAAAAGAAATCAGGTGGATGCAGTTATTTTGGCCCTTCGTGCCAGGCATCATCAATACTGACATTTTATTATTTATAATAATTGAATCAATGAGTCTACAGTGACTAAGACATACTGAATGTTATCAGGTTGTGGGGGAGGTTTATGTTGGGTAAGGACATTCTTCTATAGCTTTAGAAACCATCCAACAGTTATCAACTGAGTGAACAAAGTCGTTTCTATGGAAACAACTAAAAGATTAAAGCTGTAAGAGCGAGAGCCATGCCAGAGTGATTCCCATAATGCCTTGTGCCTGGGGATCTCAGAGAGAGAGAGAGAGAGACAGAGAGAGAGACAGACAGAGTGGGACACAGAGGCAGAAGGAGGAGTGTGTGTGTGTGTTTGTGTGTGTGTGTGTGTGTGTCAGCTCTAGATGTGCTGTGGTACAAATCCCCACTCTATTGTGACAGCTCACATGACCAAAGACACCAAAGTCAGCAACTTCGCACAAACACATAAATTCAGTATGTGCACACAGAAACTTGTTTTTGTCACTAAGGGGATCCCTGGAAACTTCATGCACACCCTTAGCTTTTAGCCTAACATGAACCAAAACCAAACCTTAATCAAACAGCCATGCTAGCAAGCTTACAGTGACAATGCTAACATGTTTAGCAGGTATAGACCCTTTGCAAACACGTGACCACGACCACGTCACGATGCCATGACGAACAGCAGAATCGCCGGAAGCACAAGCTAAACAGTGTAGTAGACGAGCAGAAAGTCTCAATAGTTTCAATCAGTGTAAAATAAATAACACTAAATAAACTAATAATAATACTATCTTCTTTTCTATGGCTTCTTATATTAAATAACAAGTTGTCGTGCCGTTATGGGTCGAGGTAGGGCATTGGTAGGTGCTCGCAAAGAGCGGTATTTGGAGAAGTTGGAGATGCAGAATTGGAAACCGATCCTTCCTTTCTTCTTCCCTCCGTTTTCAGTCTGCCTGACTTCAGTCCACACAATCTATAACACTATGTGGTAAGCGGGGTATCCCCATACACTGGTGCTGATCTCAAAGCTTTTAAAAGTCTGGACGCTTTACCAGTTCTTTGTAGCTGGCTGGGTTACAGGTACGCAATGCTACGCTAACGGCAGGTGGAGGTACCTCATAAGGGCAAAGATAAAACATCAATCTAGAGTTTATTTTGTATTAACATATATTCTTTACTTAAGTAAACATTTATAGAACACGTAGTCTATATGTTTTAGAAAACATGGTCGGTCGTGGCTACCCACATACCGTTGTTCACCGGGTGTGCCAATGCAACTTTCAAATGGATGCCTGGACACATCCAGGCTCTGGGAAGTCCAGTCATTAATTATCTATCATACGTTAATCCATGCAATAAATCATGGAGTGTATATGATCAGTAGTAACCACACATAATTGTAACATCTTGCCAGCTTTCTATCTGTGATTATATTCGCTGTGTAGCCTATGTTAAGATTTGACCGGTGGATATTACGACGCGATGGGCAGCAGCTAGCGAGCAGTCCAAAGCTAGCTGCAGCTACCTGGTCGGCTAGCCGAGGTAGGAGCCCCGCAGACCCAAATTTAACTAGTTTTTTTTAACCTTTTTGAAGCTAGCATCTTTAATTTAACAGATATTTTTGTATGTGTGTTAAGTTAAACGATCAAGGGAACATCTTTCTTTTTGGGATATGTAGCTAGCTAGCTAGCTAGGTCAGTGAATAACCAATGATAGCTATGGATGGCTCATTGTCGGGTTGACATGTTAGCATGTCGCTCACACACGCACACATACACAATCAGCATCACTTTCTCTAACTGGATCCGTTCCTTCATTCTCACACTCTCCGTCTCTTTTCTCTCTTCATCCAGTCATCTATTTGCATCTTTTTTTGGATTTAATGTATGTGCCTTTCTCTCTCTCTCTCTCTCTCTCTCTCCTTCTCCCCTCCCCCTCCCCCTGGGTGATGCCAATGCTGTTGTCAGGCTGAAGCTGAAAGCAGCCAATCGTGTGGCTCTGTGCTGAGGAGCTCTGGGGTGATGTTAGGCAGTTTCATGCTTATACGATGAGCTTTGCCAAATGTAGGTCATGCTTCTCCTCTCTCTCACTTCTACAGACCTACATATAAACCTCTTCACCCCCTTACACATACACACACACACACACACACACACACACACACACACACATATACACAGAAAACAGATCACATCATTGCATATAGGTACACACACCCATAGCCACAGACACACAAACGTGTATTATTACAAACACACATGCAAACACAGAATTCATCCCTCCACAGACACTTTGTCTCACACAGGGCGGGGTGACACTGCTCTGCTTGGTGGTAACACCCTCAGCTGTTTGGTAACAACTGGTGGAACTGTTCCCCACAGGACGGACGGTTCATAAAATACTGTGATTCTTCCTGTACATTCTTCATGAATTTAAAAAAATGATAACAGAGTAAAATCACAGTATTAAAAAAGAAAATATATACTGTCTTCTTCTGAACTCTTGTTGAACTGCTTCTTTCTGTGCTGCAGTATAGCACAAGCAGGATTAAGATGTAAACAGCAGCCATAAGAGCCAGCAGAAGATTACACATAGATGATAAATCAGAGACCTGAATTCAGCAGTTTGACTGGATTTGGAAAATAATGCAATGTACTTACGTTATTTTCAAGAAATGTATGTATTTTTATTAAATACTAGTACATGGATGAGCAGGGCCATAGCCATGATTTTATATATAATTAAATATATATATGAAAATCCAACATTTTTGAAATATCATATAATCATCATTATCAACTTTCCAGAATTATTACTGACAATGTCTTCAATGGAACATGCAGCCCTGCTGATAAGGTGAATGCTCACGAGGTAACAAAGCCACATTATACACTATATCCAGCCCCCCCAATATATATATACTGTGTGTGTGTGTGTGTGTGTGTATACAGTGCCTTGCGAAAGTATTCGGCCCCCTTGAACTTTTCAACCTTTTGACACATTTTAGGCTTCAAACATAAAGATATAACATTTTTATTTTTTGTGAAGAATCACCAACAAGTGGGACACAATTGTGAAGTGGAACGAAATCTATTGGATATTTTAAACTTTTTTAGCAAATAAAAAACTGAAAAGTGGTGCGTGCAAAATTATTTGGCCCCCTTGCGTTAATACTTTGTAGAGCCACCTTTTGCTGCGATTACAGCTGCAAGTCGCTTGGGGTATGTCTCTATCAGTTTTGCACATCGAGAGACTGACATTCTTGCCCATTGTTCCTTGCAAAACAGCTCGAGCTCTGTGAGGTTGGATGGAGAGCGTTTGTGAACAGCAGTTTTCAGCTCTTTCCACAGATTCTCGATTGGATTCAGGTCTGGACTTTGACTTGGCCATTCTAACACCTGGATACGTTTATTTGTGAACCATTCCTTTGTGGATTTTGCTGTATGTTTGGGATCATTGTCTTGTTGGAAGATAAATCTCCATCCCAGTTTCAGGTCTTTTGCAGACTCCAACAGGTTTTCATCCAGAATGGTCCTGTATTTGGCTGCATCCATCTTCCCCTCAATTTTAACCATCTTCCCTGTCCCTGCTGAAGAAAAGCAGGCCCAAACCATGATGCTGCCACCACCATGTTTGACAGTGGGGATGGTGTGTTGAGGGTGATGAGCTGTGTTGCTTTTTACCCAAACATATCGTTTTGCATTGTGGCCAAAAAGTTCGATTTTGGTTTCATCTGACCAGAGCACCTTCTTCCACATGTTTGGTGTGTCTCCCAGGTGGCTTGTGGCAAACTTTAGACGAGACTTTTATGGATATCTTTGAGAAATGGCTTTCTTCTTGCCACTCTTCCATAAAGGCCAGATTTGTGCAGTGTATGACTGATTGTTGTCCTATGGACAGACTCTCCCACCTCAGCTGTAGTTCTCTGCAGTTCATTCAGAGTGATCATGGGCCTCTTGGCTGCATCTCTGATCAGTCTTCAGAGGGATGGCCAGGTCTTGGTAGATTTGCAGTGGTCTGATACTCCTTCCATTTCAAAATGATCGCTTGCACAGTGCTCCTTGGGATGTTTAAAGCTTGGAAAATCTTTTTGTATCCAAATCCAGCTTTAAACTTCTCCACAACAGTATTACGGACCTGCCTGGTGTGTTCCTGGTCTTCATGATGCTCTCTGCGCTTTCAACAGAACCCTGAGACTATCACAGAGCAGGTGCATTTATAAAGAGACTTGATCACACACAGGTGGATTCTGTTTATCACCATCAGTCATTTAGGACAACATTGGATCATTCAGAGATCCTCGCTGAACTTCTGGAGTGAGTTTGCGCTACTGAAAGTAAAGGGGCCGAATAATTTTGCACGCACCACTTTTCAGTTTTTTATTTGCTAAAAAAGTTTAAAATATCCAATAGATTTCGTTCCACTTCACAATTGTGTCCCAACTTGTTGGTGATTCTTCACAAAAAATAAAAATGTTATATCTTTATGTTTGAAGCCTGAAATGTGTCAAAAGGTTGAAAAGTTCAAGGGGGCCGAATACTTTCGCAAGGCACTGTATATATAACTGCACAAACTACTTGCTTCAGGGAAAATACTTTCTAAAGCTGCCATTAAGTATTTTGTACTGCGGTTTTGTATGGATCCAAAAGAAATACATTAATTTTTTAAGTTGTTAAATTCATCAACAGGTTTTAAAAAGTTCAACATGAATGTTAGCTGCTTTTAGTAGCAGAGGTAACAGAATGTTTAAACTCTTATTTGACTTCTCTTTGCAGTGCTCTTTATGGTTGTTATTATCTGATAACGTTATGCACACAGTTAAAATATACTAGAAAAAGTGCTTGTTCTGCAGGAAAAAAAGCCCCTGTGACTGATGAAGCCTATCACATGTTTAGATTGTTCAATCAATGTGTTAGTAGAATTTCTTCTTGTAGCTGACTACATTATAAACAGTTTGGTAGTTTATTCAAGTGGTTCCCAACTTGGGGGTCGGATTGCTTCTAAGGGTCAAGATAAATCTTTTTAGACTTTTATTGATACAATATAACATTACAAAAAAACAGAACAATTGGTACAATAAAACATTACAAGAAGACATAGGACAATTGGACGGTGTTAAAACATACAGACATTGGGACATTACGATATGTACAGTACAATGGTTCATATTGATCTGGGAGGTTGAGTTTGGCTAGGTTTTTGATATGTAGGGAGAGGTTTGTTTATAAGAAGGTTGCTTAATGAATTATGACAAAGAGAAAATGGATAGAGACAAGGTAGGATGAATACAACAGTAATGATAAGTAATAATAATGATGAAAATGGATGCTGTAAGGCCCAAAGGCAGAGTGTGAGATTCAAATTGGGGGGCAAAAAAACAAAACAAAACTCATTTAAGCAGCTGAGACTGTGCCTACCACTTGGGAAACAGCACAAGCATATATAGACAAAATAAACATATGTTTATTTTTTAAGCAGATTTTAAATTACATTGTAACTATTTAACAATTTGCCCTTATGAAATCCAATCGCGGCACCTCTGTCATGGAATGCAATAGACAGACGGTAGCAGAATAATTATTCCACTCTTTTTTTAAACAATGCAATTACCCATTTCATACAATGCAATTACTCCTACCCCCCGCAAACTCTGCGTATGTTAAGGCCCCTCAGCTTAAGATAAATCTGAAAGGTTGTAAGCTGATTATTGAGAAGAAAAAACTAAGTTCTTATACATTACATTCATCTGTTTTAATATTTTTGACTTTTTTTGTGAAATAGTAGATAATTTAAAGTGGACACATTATGCTTTTCCGTATTTTCTGTTATATCTACAATGTTATAATGTTGGCTTTGCATGTTAAATGTGGCTTAAATAATAATAATAAGGTAAAAGTATTTTAGAGAAATCCCGTGATCTAAAACGTTCAGATTTCCAACTGTTCTGAACGCTACGAATGGAACAGTTTTTTTTCTACTCTCAGCTGAATGATACACAACTCTAAACAGGCCTTCTATGAATGGTCATCTGCTCTAGTAGGCAGGACTGGAGTGTTGTTGTTTTTAAGCTACTGCGGTGTTAACATTGTCACATGCTAACGGCAGTAAAATATGTTATCTTGGCTGCCAATGTTGTTAAATTATTCCCAATTCCTGGTCACAATACTCCTGAAACATTTCCAGTAATGTAGTATTTGGTTTAAAACCCTTTTTAATGTGCAATGTTTTACTGTAGAAAGTGCTGCTATTATTAGTATCAACTGCCAACTATAGTAGCTACATGCTAACGACAGTAAACAATGTCATCTTGGCTGCCAATTTGTTAAATTCTCTCTGGGTCGCATTACTGCTGAAACATGTCCGATTGGGTAGTGTTTGGTTCAGAAGCCTTTATCTGCAATTTTTGACAGTAGAAAGTGCTGCTTTGTTACATTGAAATCAAACGTTAGCTTATTGCTAAATATTAAGTAGCTGCATGCTAACGCAAGATAGTTGTAATCTTGGCGGCCAATGTTGGTTATTTCTCCCCAATTTTGGGTCATGTCCGGTTGTGTAGTATTTGGTATAGAAGCCTTTATTGGTGATATTTTATGGTACAAAATCCTGCTATATACTCTGTTGCAGTAGCTTTAACTTCAACTAGCTAGTAAAACAATCGTGGTGGCTGCGCAGATTCCAGGAAACACTCTGGCCAATCAGAGCAAACTGGGCTTTGTCGGGAGGGGGGATTAAAGGGACAGGCACTCCTACAGAGTGCCTCAGACAGAGGGTGAATACAGGTGCAGCAGCCATGGGTAGTATAAGAAGAATATTTTTTTATCATTAAAGCATGTAAACATGTTCTAGTACAAACACAAAATACAAGTATTATCCTGAAAATGCTATATAATAGTTCCCCCTATTAACTAATAACCCTTTAAATTATTTAGGCCTTTGACAGTTATTTAAATGAAACTATCTGAGACGTTTAGAAGGGAAATGTCTCTTTGTTTCTTTCTTAAATACTTAAGTCAAATGCAGGTACCTCAAATTTCTTGTATACTTAAATAAATGTACTCTGTTACTTTCCACCACTTGGGGTTGGTAAAAGTTGTAAAAGGTACTACATTTATGCAAATTGTGTCACACCTCAAATTATCTGTGTGTGCTGATGCCTCTAGAGTATATTTATTTTTCAGACAAGATACTTTTGTATTGACATTTAGCTCTCATTCATGGGGGAACCTTTCTTCTTATTGCTTGTTGTAGAATATTATTTAGCATTACACAATGAGCTACTCACAAATACACAGCCTGCCCTGACACACACACACACACACACACACACACACACACACACACACACACACACACATACACACACAAACCAAGCTCCTCCTCAGAGAGAGAATCATTTCTATTTCCCTGGGTTGCGACTGCTAGGTTGACCTATTTTTTGTCCAGACCTCTCTGTCTCTCTCTCTTTCTGTCTCCCTCTCTTGCTTACTCGCTTTAGCCCCATAATTCACCCTGCTTAATAATTCACTACTGCTTTATAAGCCTCTACTCTACTATATGACAGGTTCAGGAAAACAACAGTTTTTCAGATGCATTTTGCAAAGCCACATAAATAGGAAAATGTAAACATATAACATAGAATGTGCTCTATGTAAGGTAGGATATATATATATATATATATATCACTCTTTGGAAGGTAACAGAGTAAGATACAAACATTGAAAGAAACAAAGATAATGGTGGTGTTATTGTAAAACTGCAGATTATTTGCAAGTCTATGCACAGACTCGTACTGCCTGATGTGATTGGATGGTTGGATTGGGCAGGAACCAATAAGGGCACCAGGAGGAAAAGAGCAGGCAGAGAGTATTTTTCGCTGATGCTGGGCACACCCGTGTGTGTGTGTGTGTGTGTGTGTGTGTGTGTGTGCCAGTGCCTATAAAATTAATGTATGTTAAGTTTTTTTATTATTTATAAATTGTATGCATATGTTTGAAAGATAACACATTTCCTTTCAACTGGAAATTTTAGCCTCCTTTATTTTACATCTACCCTGCCCCCTTTATAAATCTCCTCCCAGGAGCTGATGCAGAACAAAGACAGCAACCATTATATATTCTGTACCCACATTGTCATTGCATTATAAATAGCACCTGCACTTCAGCAGCTTTTTTTGCATAAGCCTGTGTACTTGTGTGAATCTTTAACTTCGACGCAGTTATTTCTGAATTTCTTACTTGGTCTATTATTGCGGCAGCAGATGTTTCAAGCTTAAGGGCTTCAGTGGGAAGAGGAACAAGGTTGGCCAAATGATTTAGTCTTGAAGGAATAGTTTGTCATTTTGGGAAATATGCTTATTTCCTTTTTCTTGCTGAGAGTTAGATGAGAAGGTTGATACCAGTGGTATCGGCCTTCTCATCTAACTCTCTGCAAATAGAAGCAAATAAATGTATTTCCAAAAAATGTTGAACTATTCCAAAAATGACCTATTAAATGAAAACAGCCTTGCTGCTTCACTTCCATGCTGTATTTTCCACAGTGGCACTAATGAGAGCAGAGAATGAGCAAGAGGGGTGTTGGCTGCATGAGTGTGTGTGATGCTGTAGTCTGATCGATGTGACAGTGAGAGTGAGTCTCCTCGAAGAACCCCGGCCTTATTGCTCTGCTCTTACACACTGCCCCCTCACACACATGGCATACTCTGTATCACAAACACACACACACACACACACTTCCCTTCACCACTAAATATAAAAAAAATAAAAATACAGTATATTTTGGTGAGCCCACCCTTTAATACATTTATTTTTTATTTTATTTTGTCCTTAAAATTGTTAGGCTTATATTAGCTGTTTGTCATGCAACTAGCGGTGATAATCTATTATATGTTTGTTGATATGTCAGTCAAGATTAAGGTCCAGTTAAGTGGGTTACAGAGACATAGTAACAGGATTCACAGATGTCCTTTCTGACACTGTTGTTAGCCACAGAGCTAACTAGCTTTTTAGCAAACTTAGCTTGCTGGCTAGTAAACTATCAGACCAGAGAAACAGAAGACGTTGAGCAAGAACATGGAACAGTGGATAATATAGTGTTTGGTGCATTTAACAAAAAGCATATTAATCTTCACCTTTTGAATGTGCCATCAATGTCCCATCCACTTCAAATTCTACCTTTCTTTGAAAGATTTTGTATACACAACCCCTTTGAGTTCAAATGAAAACAAAGTGAGAAGTTTGAGTTTGTGGAGAGGTGGCAGAGGATGGCCGCATGGATAATCACCTCCTGAATCTACTGGACGATTCTGACAGCTTTGAAAGAGTCACAGACTTTAAACCCCACTTTTAAACCCCACCAGGGGATTTTACTTGCATTTAATCTCCCCTCAGAATTGAGAAAGTGTGTGTGTGTGTGTGTGTGTGTGTGTGTGTCAGGCTGCGAGGGGTAATAACAGCTCTGAAAGTCTTCAAGTGTTTGACAAAGAAATATCACTACTAAATCTGCAGTAACAGTATTTATTTATTTATATATTCTGTCTATTCATGTATACTTTGATATTACTGACCTACATCATCATCTAGACCACACTTTACACCAACTGTATTTTGACTCTTTACTAAATCTCAGCATTTTATAGACTGTCTATTCATGCATATTGGGTTATTTCTGATCTACATCACTACCTAGTCCACTTTTTGCACTAACTGTATATTGACTTTTCACTACATTCAACATCCACATAGACTGTCTATTCCGGTTAACTGTGTTTTTACTGACCTATATCACTAACCAGACCACAATTTGCACTAACTGTATATTGACTTCTCACTACTTTTCTACATTTACATAGACTTCCTATTTATCCATGTAGCGTTATAACTGATTCAACACCACTGACTAGATCATAATTTGCACTGACTGTTTTTGTTTTGTTTTGTTTGGCTCCTCACTACATCTCAGCAGCGTTATAGGCTCTCTATCCATGTATATTGTATTACCATATCACTATCGCATAACCATCGTCTTACTTACACCTCACTTTGCACCGGCTTTGTAATGCCTACTTAATCTGCACTTAATGTAGCCTTTTGTATTCTGTATTCCTGTATTGTATTGAATGTGAAACTGTTTGTTGTCCTGCACGCTTATACTTTTCTTGGCCAGGTCGGCATTGCAAAAGAGAACCTGTTGTCATTGGCCTTCCTGGTTGAATAAAGGTTAAAAAAATAAATAAAAGGACATTTAGTAGCTTTTGATCCTCAGCAGACCAGTTGTTTTCTGAATTGTAGATTTCAGTTTTCTGATGATTTCTTGTCCATGTTGGCTTTAAAGGGGAACTTGGATGATTTTACACTAGTCACAGGTATTGGGAAGTACTACTGCTTATGTGAGAAAAGTTGCATAAAGCCTTTTGTGGCTTTAGAGGGAGCTACGTGAAGTCTGATAAATTTCTTGTGGCTAATGGTGCCAGGTTTTGACAAGGATTTGCTTCTTAGGTCAAGAATGAACTTCATTTTCAACTAAAAAATCATTCAACTCTTGGTCTTAATGTTTTAGGCAACAGGGTGGACATATCCATAAAATGCAAAAAGAAAATCCTGAAATTTAAAGTAGCCATATATCACTTTCAGTTTGTGTTGATTCTAGTGGCCGCTTTGGACAAAAGCGGTAGTGTTTTTACCACACCTGCTGTCGTAAAGGTTTATTCTTTATGGTGCTGTTTTGCCCATTATATAATCAAGTTAGCATTACCGGGAGGACATAAAGTTGTGATGGATGTTTTACTCAGACAGAAAATCATTCATTTACAATAAAAGAATAAGTTACAGATTGCATTGCATTGTTGCATTTCCAGTGTTGCATACACTAACTTAGCCTGGATGTATTGTGAGAAGTTAACCGGGTAATGTTATCACTGTTACTGTGTCACAAGCCAAAGCATTAACTAATTAGATTCATAAAGCGCATATCATGAAATCCACAGCCACTTTACACAAGTAAGGTTACAAGGAAAAAGAAAATAGTAGGCCAACACAAACACGGACTGAAAGGAATAAACCTTCTGAGCTAAATGGAATGGGGACAGGATTTAATCTAGGCTTCTGAAGTACAACCACATCACGCAAGTTATTTCATAAATGAAATACATACCCGAGGACCAATTCTGGGTGTGTTTTGAATAATTTGCAATCCCATAATTTTCTCTGTTAAAAGCCCCACTGACGTTGATTTGCCCGTTCACCCGTTGTCATTTCCCTTTTAGCTTTTAGATCTTTGTTTAATTTCTTTGTTCCTGTAATGGTCCTGCCCAAGTATCACCCATGACTACAACAGATAACTTCTAAAATAACATTAAAATACAACATGGCCTATATAAAGAAATCTCCTGCTACCTTTTACCTGGCTGGATACAATAACACAGGCTTCTCTGGTGTTCCAAAGAAATCTGTGACCCATCAGAATGTGTTACTGTAGCACCGTCTATCTGCAGAAAATTTGGGTCCGGGCAGAGGCTTTACTAAAAACTATGTAAAAAAAGCAATCTTTTCACTGTTAGTCTTGTTTTCCTTTTACAGGTAATTTTAGATCATTGTGAAAACAAACAAAGCGTCAGAAACATTAAAAGTACATATAGTCACTTTTAACACCTACGTATACTTCTGCTGAGCAACATCATGCGATACAATTTCCAGAACAGCTACTAAATGGACCTTGTGGCTTGTTTAATAAGTACAGATTCCAAGGACAAGAATAAACTTTCAATCTAAAAAATATTCAAGTCAATTCCTTAAAAAAGTACGGTTTGACTAAGGTAACAATAGTGATAACCACATAAAAAAGCATCAGGCATAAGGGCCTTATATTTATCACAAATAAAAAAGGGTGCATTAAATAAACTGTTTGTGTACTTAAGAATGACATTCAAATCTATTCCCTTTAAAAAAACAGAAAATTAGGATGTTTAAATGGTCATTCACAGGCAGAGAAAAAAAACTCAGAAATTCTGCAGTGCCATTTATTGAACAGACCTCAACAGTTGGTAGCATGCAAATAATACCATACACCTCTGTACCTTCTGAGACTTGAGTTAATGCTGTCAAATACATGCTATCAAAGTGAAATGACCACTAGTTTCAATAAAAACATAAAAGTACAAAAATGTTGTTCTATGACTCAAAAGTAAAGGAAAAGGAAAACACGATCTCCCCGCAGTTGGCTTTCATGTAGCTCTATTAATGAGCTCTAAATTCAAGCTCTCAATCCTGCTTCTCCTATACAACATAATGAGATCAGTGTCATCCCTATCCAATCTATCGGTTTACTGTGGAGTTAAGCTTGTTCAAATGCTTTGATACCACAGCCCTGCTTGCATATGACCGTGGCTTTAAAAACATACTCAGTGTAGTCCAACCATATGGAGTCTATGATTTTAGTGCAACGGATGGACAGCTTAGATGCTTCTTTTACTAAACTGCATAAATGAGGGCCTACTATGGAATAACACAATGGAGATGAAGAGTTATAATCAATAGAAATACTGCAATCTTCAATTTAAACATGCACAGAAAAATACATTTTCAGTATATGTTTGCATTTCTTTAGCCACTTCCTATTTCAACCTTGAAATGTGTCATGCTAGCAACTGTATATTGCAGTGGACTATAATAAGAGACATTTGTATTAACTATGTGCTTCTAAAAGTTCTTCTTCTAAAACAAACCAATCAACAGTGGAGACCGACAGTTACAATGTATGCCTATAGTTAGACTCTCTTTTCACCTTATCTCCATTTATCAACCATGACATGAGCTGACTCCTTGACCATGTTGGCATGATTTCTTCATTGTCTTTGAAGGTACAATATGATTAGGAACAATGAAAATCACATGTATAACTAAAGTGCTATTGATCAAGATGTCTGCTTATAAATCCTTGTTTATTTTAAAATCTTTTAATTGAATTTTTATACAGGCTTACTTACTCATCACAGTAATTAACAATAACTGCCTGTTACCATGAATCGTGAAAAATATTTTGTAGGGACATCCTCCATGATGACAAGGATAATCAGTGAAGGGGATTTCAGGTGACTTTTGGTAAAAACAATGATGGAAAAAGAACTTGGATATTTTAGAAATACTACAGTGTGGAGGGGATGTCTTGGTTGACACGCCTCTTCAACATTGCGTGGAAGTCTGGGACGGTGCCTAAGGAGTGGCAGACCGGGGTGGTGGTTCCCCTCTTCAAAAAGGGGGACCAGAGGGTGTGTGCCAATTACAGGGTATCCCACTTCTCAGCCTCCCTGGTAAAGTCTACTCCAAGGTGCTGGAAAGGAGGGTTCGGCCGATAGTCGAACCTCGGATTGAAGAGGAACAATGCGGATTCC
Source organism: Etheostoma perlongum (assembly GCA_026937815.1). NCBI lineage: Eukaryota > Metazoa > Chordata > Actinopteri > Perciformes > Percidae > Etheostoma > Etheostoma perlongum. Next base: position 20,940,284 of record CM049371.1, on the reverse strand, counting down.
GTCCTGGCCGTGGAACAACGGATCAGATCTTCACTCTCTCGCAAGGATCTTGGAGGGGGCCTGGGAGTATGCCCAACCAGTCTACATGTGTTTTGTGGATCTGGAGAAGGCGTATGACCGGGTCCCCCGGGAGAAATTGTGGGAGGTGCTGCGGGAGTATGGGGTGAGGGGGTCCCTTCTCAGGGCCATCCAATCTCTGTATGACCAAAGCGAGAGCTGTGTCCGGGTTCTCGGCAGTAAGTCGGACTCGTTCCAGGTGAGGGTTGGCCTCCGCCAGGGCTGCGCTTTGTCACCAATCCTGTTTGTAATATTTATGGACAGGATATCGAGGCGTAGTCGGGGGCGGGGAGGGGTTGCAGTTCGGTGGGCTCGGGATCTCGTCGCTGCTTTTTGCAGATGATGTGGTCCTGATGGCGTCATCGGTCTGTGACCTTCAGCACTCACTGGATCGGTTCGCCGCCGAGTGTGAAGCGGCTGGGATGAGGATCAGCACCTCTAAATCTGAGGCCATGGTTCTCAGCAGGAAACCGATGAAGTGTTTTCTTCAGGTGGGGAGTGAGTCCTTACCCCAAGTGAAGGAGTTTAAGTACCTTGGGGTCTTGTTTGCGAGTGAGGGGACCATGGAGCGTGAGATTGGTCGCCAGAAGGCAAAGCTCTCGATCTACCGGGCAATTTTCGTTCCTACCCTCACCTATGGTCATGAAGGCTGGGTAATGACCGAAAGAACGAGATCCAGGGTACAAGCGGCCGAAATGGGTTTCCTCAGGAGGGTGGCTGGCGTCTCCCTTAGAGATAGGGTGAGAAGCTCAGTCATCCGAGAGGAGCTCGGAGTAGAGCCGCTGCTCCTTCGCGTCGAAAGGAGCCAGTTGAGGTGGTTCGGGCATCTGGTAAGGATGCCTCCTGGGCGCCTCCCTAGGGAGGTGTTCCAGGCACGTCCAGCTGGGAGGAGGCCTCGGGGAAGACCCAGGACTAGGTGGAGAGATTATATCTCCAGCTGGTTGATGTGGCTCGGGAAAGGGAAGTTTGGGGTCCCTTACTGGAGCTGCTGCCCCCGCGACCCGACTCCGGATAAGCGGATGAAGATGGATGGATGGATGGATACAGTGTGGACATAATCTGTTACAAGTAAAAGTTCCTCAATCAAGTTTTTACCAAAGTAAAAATGAAAAAGCATCAAAATATACTTAAAGTACCAAAAATTTAAAATACTCATTTTGCTGAAAGGCCATTTCAAAATAATGTACATTATATTTCTGAATTGTAATTATTGGTGCATTAATGTGTGCACCACTTTCATGTTGCAGCTGAAAAGGTGGAGCTAGTTTTAAAGACTTATATACATATATATATATATATATATATATATATATATATATATATATATATATATATATATATATATATATATATATATATATATACGTATATATAGTAGCATTGCCTCAGATCCATGTTTTCTGCTCTAGTCCATGTATGTCTTGTACCAGTACCCCATTTCTCATAAGGTTCCCCCGGTCCTGGTGAGGACGGACAATCCTGATCATGAAGGATCCCCAGAAGAGAACAATCCCATCCAACTACCGGCCAATAACCTGCCTCTGCACAACATGGAAGCTCCTGGCAGGCATCATAGCGGCTAAGATGAATAGGCACATGGCTCAATACATGCACAGGGCCCAGAAGAAAATTGGCAGTAACACCAGAGGAGCCAAGCACCAGCTACTGGTGGATAGAGCAGTCACTCGAGACTGCAAGACCAGGCAGACCAATCTGTGCACCGCCTGGATTGACAACAAGAAAGCCTACGACTCAATGCCACATACATGGATACTGGAATGCTTGGAGATGTACAAGGTCAACAGGACACTAATAGCCTTCATCAATAATTCAATGGGGCTGTGGAAAATAAGTCTGGAAGTCAACTCAAAGCCAATTGCACAAGTCACCATCAAGTGCGGCATATACCAAGGCGATGCACTATCCCCGCTGCTGTTCTGCATAGGCCTGAATCCCTTCAGCCAGATTATCACAAAGACTGGCTATGGATACCAATTCCCGAAGCGGAACAATCATCAGTCACCTTCTCTACATGGATGACATCAGCGAGACATCGACTCACTGATCCACACTACCAGGATCTACAGCAATGACATTGGAATGTCGTTCGGACTGGACAAGTGTAGTCGCATGGTATCAAAAAGAGGGAAGATGATCAGAACTGAGGGGATTGAACTACCAGAAGGCCACATTGCAGATGCTCAATAGTTACAAATACCTTGGGGTGCCACAGGCTAACGGAAACCATGAGGAGGCAGCAAGGAAGACCGCCACAACCAAATACCTACAAAGAGTGAGGCAGGTCCTGAAAAGTCAGCTGAACGGGAAAAACAAGATCCGAGCCATCAACACATACGCCCTGCCAGTCATCAGATACCTCGCTGGTATAATAAACTGGCCAAAGGAGGAGATAGAGGCTACTGACATCAAGACGAGAAAGCTCCTCACAATGCATGGAGGGTTTCACCCCAAATCCAGCACCCTGAGACTGTACACCAAGCGTAGCGAGGGAGGCCGAGGGCTAGTAAGTGTCAAGACCACTGTCCAGGATGAAACGACGAAGATCCAGGAGTACATCAGAAAGATGGCCCCCAAAGATGAAGGGCTTAGTGAATACCTCAGGCAGCAGAAACCCAAAGGTAAGGACAAGGAAGAGGAAGAACTGTCATGGAGGGACAAGCCGCTGCACGGCGTGTACCACAGACAAATAGAAGAAGTGGCTGATATCAAGAAATCCTACCAGTGGCTCGAAAAGACTGGACTGAAGGACAGCACAGAGGCACTAATCATGGCAGCACAAGAACAGGCACTCAGTACAAGATCAATAGAGGCCGGGGTCTACCACACCAGGCAGGACCCCAGGTGCAGACTGTGCAAGGATGCCCCTGAGACAGTACAGCACATAACAGCAGGGTGTAAGATGCAGTCAGGAAGTGCATACATGGAACGCCATAATCAGGTAGCTGTCATAGTGTACAGGAACATCTGCCACAAGTATGGGCTGGAAGTCCCAAGGTCAAAATGGACCTAAGGTAGTCGAGAATGACCGAGCTAAGATCCTGTGGGACTTCAAGATCCAGACTGACAAACTGGTGATGGCTAACCAACCAGACATCGTGTTGATCGACAAACAGCAGAAGAAGGCAGTAGTGATAGATGTGGCAATCCCAAGCAATCGCAACATCAAGAAGAAGGAACACAAGAAGCTTGAGATATACCAAGGGCTGAAAGAGGAGCTAGGAAAGATGTGGAAAGTAAGAACAGTGGTGCCAGTGGTAATCGGAGCACTGGGGGCTGTGACCCCCAAACTGGGAGAGTGGCTCCAGCAGATTCCAGGTAAAACATCAGAGGTCTCTGTCCAGAAGAGTGCAGTCCTAGGAACAGCTAAGATACTGCGCAGAACCCTCAAACTCCCAGGCCTCTGGTAGAGGACCCGAGCTTGAGGATGACACATACCACCCCACAAGGGGTGAGAGGGGGATTTTTTATTACTTAATATACTGCTGTGTAGCTTGTGAATCCCCCTTGAGGATCAATAACATTTATTGATATATTAATCATATCATAATGTATTGATTGATTGTATTTTGCATTGTTAATCTTAATCTGCAAAATAATTACTACTAAATGTATTAAATTAAATGCAAAACTGTTTGATGCAGTTGTAAATAATAATCTAAAACTACAAAAGGAAAATTCACGGGAACAAAATGCACTGCAAACCACTGTAATAAACCACTCGGTCAATGTGACTGAACATCATTGACATCTGTATAAGATAGAACAAGAAGGCAACAACACACCCAGAAAATGATTTCAGAGTTACACTTGAGTAAAAACAATGGGGTTACCTAGCAACCTTCGTCTCATTAGAAGTGACCTGTTTTTAGGCAGAGGTTCTGACTGTACTATAATGAGCAGTTAAAGAGAGGAGAAGATGTATAATGCATTATCTCCCCTTTTATCCCGAGGATGAGAGGAGGGCTAGTTTCTGTGGGATGTCCATGTGTTGGTCATGGATTTTTGTGTGTTTTTGTCTGAGTGTGTTGACGAGTGATTGGGTGTACCTGCATGCCTATAGTGTTTTTGTATCTTTTTTACATCTGTGTGCAGAGAAGAAAGCATCTGGCCTCCACTTGTGAGAGATATCACCTTGTGAAACACAGAACACTCCAGACAGCAGAAGGGAGAATAGATGAGCAAACCTTGCCTAGACATAATTTTTGTTTTCTTGATACCAAAAGGTTTTTATATTTCCCTCAGTAGTGTGCACGTTGCAGACACCAAATTGCCAAAGCTACATTAACATGCATAAGCCGGTTACCAAATGTGATAATGAGGGATGTGATTGTGTCAGATCAGTGCTATCAGGGCTGTGACCACGCTGCAACGATAAACATCAGATGGTGTAAATGCACTGCACAAAGGTTCAGCTGGGGTCGTATCATCCTCAGGATCAGTGCTTCTGATTCACTGCAGAACCATATGGCTCCGCTTCACTTTAACACGCATGGATTAAAGGTCTGGTTTGGCCTGACGTGGACACTTAGGTTAAATCTGTCAGTATCACTGTATGTGCAGCACTTCATTAGTTCATTTTTTATTATACATATGTCAAACAGCCTTTTTAATTATACAAATACAAATGTATGAAGTGTGCTATCCAAATAAACTTGCCTTAATAATTAAGGTTTTACAGCACCTCTCACATAGTGCCCTTAACTGGAAAACAACTGTACATAAAAAAACGAACCATATGCCAATTTACTGTGATTAATTTGAGATTATGCTGTAGGTAACGCAGAGGAACTCTGAGAGGTAAAGAAGTCCTCAGCTCTGAGATATTAACTGATTAAACACTGATTCAGGGGAAATAATAGGGATTGTTATTTTAATATGTTAGGCTATTAATCTGCTATCACATGTCATCTGCAGGGAGTTGGCCTCAGTGGAGTAATCTGCTGGGTAAAAACACACACACACACACACACACACACACACACACACACACACACACACACACACACACACACACTTTAGTATAATAGTGCTTGGGTGTCCCCAGTAAGTCACACAATTGGTTAATTGTAATTTCTTGCTACTGTAATTATTCGACTGTATGGTGATAATTACTAGATCATAGAATGGGAGCAGAATCTGTCAAGATACTGTAATTATTTTACACATGTTGTATCTGGAGTATTAGTACTTTATAATGTTGGATAAACAACTCTCCTCACCTCGGATGTAAGCAGTCTTTCTCACTCATAGCCAGAAAATAAACTGTGGGTGTGCATCAGAAAAACTGTGTGTGCCGCATCTGATTATCTCTAATATTACGACCCTACGTAAACTGGTAGATGCATTGTAGGATGGCAAATAATTTCATGCTTTTTGTGTCTACATTTTTTTTTGTGTCTACATTTTTCGGCATATGAAAACTGTAACACAAAGTCGTTCGGTAGGCTGTGGCTCAATTAGGTGGTGCATGTGTAGGAGTGGAGCTGTCCGTAGTACTGAAACAAAGCAATAATAATACATTTATTTACAGCGCTCTCAATCAAAGTGCTTTACAAAAAGAATACAATTAAATTACAAACTGTACAATAAACATTCTATCGACAGCATGGAGTGCTTAGCACTCCATAGTCTTCTGCTCATGCGCCTTGCGATTTTCCGCCCAATGCCCCTTAGAGAGAGAGAGAGAGAGCTGCAAACAGACGTTTCTATGCTCGCCCTGCTGATTTTGAGTGATTATTGTGAATATTCTGATTAATAAATGTAAACACAATGTTATTTTTGTCAGTTTTATCAGCTTGTACCTACAGTAGGTGTACAAGGTGATCTAGGCGCTGGGGATGTGTTCCAACTTTCTCTCTCCCCGTCATGCGCTGAATTAAAAATGATTGTAATAAACCATAATAGCCTAAGTTTCAAACAAAACATTTTAGTAAGTCTATAACCAAAAATTAATTCTGCATCTGATTTTATGGTTTCCTTGGGTGGCACAGGCACACCTTGGCACACCCGTGGCTATGCGACAAAACTCGGTCTCAGTCTGTCGATTGGTTGATCCATCGCTTTGGTTGTATGAACTTTGGTGGTTTCAAAACTTTTCATAGTTGCAAATTAGTACCATTCCCTCAGCTGTACTTTGTGTGTTTAGTGCTAATTAGTTAGCCTGCTAAACTAAGATAGTAAACATGGTAAACAGTATACCTGCTAGCATTTAGCTCAAAGCACCACTGTGCTTAAGTACAACCACACAGAGCTGCTAGCATGTCTGTAGACTAACCATTTTGTTACCGTACAGCTCAACAATTTCTTTCAGTCTATCATTTTTCCCTCTTATATACTCTCCTCTCTTAACAGCTGTGGTTGCCTGCAGCGTTTAGCTAACACGTCTCTGGCCTGTCATCCAGAGGTACATTAGCACACTCATCAAGCCAAAAACAGTTCATAGAACTCGCATGCAAAGCCTACACACAGTACATACTCACGCTATTATGCTCACAGTGTCACTCCTTACTGTGTACCTTTTGTTTCGCTGAAGTATGGAAATCCTGATAACAGAGATTCCTAAAAAAAGGGAATGCCTAATTGTGTTTGTGTGTGTGTGTGTGTGTATACATATATGCGTGTGTTTTATGCAGAAGATAGTGGTTGGCTTTGGTAGGCTTCCTGATACAATTGGTAGTGACAGATATATGGCTAATTAGTGCAGCCATGGCTCTGCTGTCCTCACCTCTCACCAGCCCGCTGTGAAATTGGATTAATTTACCTTGCCTTAATACACTGTATCAGCCGTGGATTTCAACCAATAGCAAGTTTCTTTAACAAGCACAGATTTGTTGTGAATTTGGAAAGAAGTGTGTTAAAAATTGTGTTTAGTGGCCGGGTTAGTTCAGTTGGTAGAACAGGTGCACGTATATAGAGGTTTACTTCTTGATGCAGCAGCTACAGCTTTGTCTTCAACCTGCGGCCCTTTGCTGCATGCCATCCCCCCCCCTCTCTCCCCTTTCATGTCTTCATCTGTCCTGTGGAATTAAAGGCCTAAAATGCCCCAAAAAATGTACTCACACCTACGCCCACACACGCCTGCACAGTATAGTGAGCATGTGGACTTTTTGCTAGTAGTCCAATTAGGTTGGCTCTTCTTTATAGCATGCTAAGGTTCTTACAAAGACAATCTGTTTTTTAGGAACTCCTTAAGAGCAGCTCAGACCTTAAAACGAGCAGCAGACATCTCCTAAGCTTTTTTCTTCCGACTCCATCTGTTTAGTGATAGTAGTCAGATAGTGATAGTAGATAGCTCTTCTGTTGACAATTATCTCAACCGTCCATGCTTTGCACCTAAGTCCCCAGTTAATACTCATAATCTCTGCTGTCCATATTCTGAACCCTGCTCAAGCACATAGTGACAACATTGTTGATATAATTGGCTTCCCATCCTATTTTTGTCATCTGCTAATACCAGGCTACAACAACTGACAGTCCTGGTCATTCCAGCTATTATAGGGTAGTATTAACAACCCTGCTAAACTAAGTGAGCCAGAACCACGTCTCCAAAACCAGCAGGTTTCACTATATGTGAATGTGACTAATCTGGCATAAAGAAACAAAGATAATCAGGTTTAAATTGAAGGAGTGTGACTTCTTATTGTAAAATATTTGTGAAATAAGTGTGCCTTTTGTTATTTTGTGCACATTCATCATTAACTCCACTTTCCCACACATTTTTATTTACCTCAGTCTCTTCTCTTTGCCAACAGCACCCCTGCGTAGTACAAAAACGCCCGTCTGCAAGAGCTCCTGCGTGGGACTTTCTTGTAATGCTGATAGAAAACCACTGAGTGAGTGAGCGAATGAGTGATAGAGGGAAATAAGTATAAGTATCTGTCTGCTGTAACTGTTTGGCCCTTAGAAATACTGTAAATAAACGTCAATTCAAACATGATGTATCATCTTTCTGCTATAAGACGTTAGAGGTTAAAGCCAAACCAACAACAAACTGTTACTTTGTGTACACACAGTCAAGCTAAATAGGTTTGTAATCCTCATTTATAAGGGGTTAAAAAACAACATAGCACCCTGTTTTGGGTCAAACATGCTCTCTGTATCCTGAGCTCCAGTATCCAATGGTTGCTGACAACCCCACCTCCACTGTTTCTCTATATGTCTTTTCTTTAAAGGCCCCATGATATAGGGCTCTTTTGGATGCTTTTATATAGACCTTAGTGGTCTATATAAAAGACCCAACTGCCACTTTGCTCGTTTGAAAGCCATGATGTCTCTCTCTCTCTCATGGGTGGGCCAAATTCTGTGGACAGGCAAAGCAGAGTAATGGGAGATAACCTTGCTCCTTATGACCTCATAAGGAGCAAGATTCCAGATCGGCCCATCTGAGCATTTCTCAAAGGCAGAGCAGGATACCCAGGGCCTCGGTTTACACCTATCGCCATTTCTAGCCGCTGGGGGACCATAGGCAGGCTGGGGAACTCATATTAATGTTAAAAAACCTCATAAAATGAAATTTTCATGCCATGAGACGTTTAACCCCCTAGATAAAATCTGACAGTCACCTTTAATTCATAGAAACAGTAGGTACATGTGTAACTCTTGATTTAAACAATTAGTCAATCTGTTAATGTAACATTTCCTAAAGAACCGACAACATCTGCACCAGTCTGATAGCTTCTTTGCTTCAGACAAGGAAAAAGGTTACTCATTGGTGCTCATGGAATTACAGCACTAAACACACTGCTATATGCTGAAGTCACTACATAACAGAGATGTCCACTCAGTGTACAGACACACACACACAAACACAAAAAACAAACACTGACCCAGAGAGATTGCTGAGTATGTGCATTTTTTTGGTCCCGAGCCATCTGTCAATGGTGATGATGATGGGGTCTCCAGACATAGATGACAGCAGTTCAGGACAGTTCAGTTTAGCATTTCACAAGAGACTGACCCACAAATGTGTGCACACACACATCAGAAAGGCATTTATGCATGGACAGACATGTTGGATACACACACAGACCCATCCACATGCACGCATGCATGCATGCACGCACGCACGCACGCACACACAACACACCGAGCTGCAGTGTCAAGTTTAACTAGGAAACAGAACTTTAATGCACAACATAATCATGCAATGAAGTGTATATCAGGTGCTCTATTACAAACATTATTTGCAACATGTCTCCTCGTCACCAAAGTAAAGAGGAAATTAAAGGAATAGTTTGTAGTTTATTAGGATCCTACAATTGTTAGGTGTAAACTTGCCAAAAAGTAAACTTAAACAAGTTGTTTGTGTTTCTTATCCTATGTACACACAACTTCTCATGTATATGAAAGCATGTAGCTGTCACTCATAAAAAATAAACTTGATAAAAATGAAAACGTATTCCAATGCCGCCGTTTTTGTGTATATTCTAAAAGTCCAAAACATAAAATCTGCAAAGCAACTAACTAACTTAACATGATCCTAAAGCTCCAAAAATCATCAATCTGTCTTAAAGGGCCATTAACTTGATTCAGAATCAAGTTAAGAACTATTATTACTCAATATTAACCTGCATTAAAAACTATTCATATATGAAGAATATGACTAATATATGATGAAATGTCAACAAATAAATAATAAGTTAATCTGTAAAACCTGAATACAGAGACACATTTTTTTTGTTACTACCTGTGTTTACATGTGTATTTTACCACACACATTACAACTCTCAGTGCTTTATAAAGCCAACATTCTCTCCTTGATTACTTTAGCCAAAGGAACACTTAAGGTTCTTCAAGTTTGGTTTTGTTCTTTTTTGGCATAACTGTTCAGCTATAGCAGAACTACAACAACATGAAAAAGCCAGAGGCCAGTTTGCACAGACGAGGAATTGTCTTCAAAAAGCGAGCTTGCCAGTCATCCATCCAGCCGGCCGAGTGCTGTGATGTTGAGACCAAGAGGTTCTGCATGCATGTTTTATTGCAGGCTGCAACAGCAACAGAGACAGGGGCACTTAAAGCGGAATTTCAAATGATAACATGACAGAGAGAAAGAAGAGGCTTGCAGAGTTCAGCGGGGTTGTGTGTGATGCGTGTGTGTGAGTATGAGTGTGTGTGTGGTGTGTGCGTCTGCACGTGCGTGTGTGTTTTTTTTGTTTGTGTAAGGGGGTATGTGAGTGTTTACCTGCTAGTGTGTGAAGGCAGACTGATCTGAAAGCATGTCAATGGCGTGCGTGCGTGCGTGTGCACACGTGTGTAAGTCAAGCAGAGCTGCAGCTGGGTGCTCAGTTTTCTTTTGCACATAATAATAGAGTGTGTTCCAGTGTAAGTTTACATCCATGCGCACGCAATGCCATCGCAACCCTCTCTGCTGACCTCCCCTCACGTAAGTGGACATAGGCTGACCATATGTTTTGATTTAGTTGTGGTAGTTTGTGTGGATCTCTTACTTTTTTTACTCTGTCATATACAAACAACAAAACAAAAAGCGACGCAATACAGGAGAAAGACAACTCTATTGTTCTCGTAATCATTTAAAATATGATCTATGATTAAAGTCTTCTTTTCCCTGAGCCTCTTGACTTCAGCCTTCACCCTCTTTACTGACGATGGAAATGTCAGTGTGGTTGTTTTGTCTTAATACGTACCCCTAGTACACAAAATTATTAAAACTAATGAGGAAATGAGGAGGAATTGAGGACATTCATTCTCACCGGAAGATGAGCCATTTTCACTTGAATACGCCCATGAATACATTAAACATTAAATGAAGTGGACTGTTCATTTAGCTGCTAGCCCACAGCACACACAGATCAGTGTTTTTCGTTGGCACTGATTGGCTGACTGCCCACATGAATGAATGGTCTCTTTTATATATATATTTGGCTTAATGGTTCTAATTGTGAACACTTCAGGGCATGTTTTAATGGCACATCACATGACCCCTGCAGTTTAGAAGGCGGCCACTTTATCAATGTTTATCAAAATGTAATGGGCATATTGCCCTTAAAGTTGCACAAAATAATCATGCTCTCAAGGGGGTAAACCTTTTTGATAATTATGTTTTAGGCCCACCATTGGTAAGAATCAAAGGTCCACATGGTTAAACAGTTAAGTGTAATTCCCTGTTGCATGGCTGAGTGTCTGTGGTATGGATGTATTAAGAAAGTTGGATGAAGCTCCCTGCCTCCAAAAAAACATTTGGCCAACATTATAAAAGAGACATCTGTACTAAGGATTGAGGAGATTATATTTGCAAAACTTTTTCAGGGCATAGAAATCTTTTTTGTGTGTGCATGAAATCATCCCAATGTGAAGACTATGGGTCGAGTGGACAGGGCCATGGAGAGAAACACTCATGTGCATGGAAGCAAATCTGTAAATGGGAAACACTTTTGGCTCATTCACTGGACGAGCAATTTTCTTTCAAGTAAGTGGGAGATTATACAGCCGGGGTCTGTGGTTGTCCATCACCTATAGTTTGTAATTTGTAACCTGTAGTTTTTCTAGTGCCACCATCAGGTCAACATTTCAATTTGTCCAATGGTTAGGTTTCTGTCCAAATCCATAGGCTTAGCTGTACTTTCTGTCTATATCTTTTCTTTCACCGTTTCACACCGTTATTACAATAAACTCTCTCCTCTCCTCTCCTCTCCTCTCCTCTCCTCTCCTCTCCTCTCCTCTCCTCTCCTCTCCTCTCCTCTCCTCTCAGGCTTGTATGTGTCTGGGTGGAAATCAAAGTGCATTAAACATTAAATATGCTGTCAAGTGGCAGAAGTCTCTCCATGCTGATGATGACATGGAAAGTAGGGCAGTGAGGGAAGAGGTATGGATGGAGAGGAGGAGGAGAAGAATGGACACAGATATGCAAAGATGGAGGGACACACAGATGGAGAAAGAGACACTAAAGAAGCCCTCTGTGAGAGCGACACAACAACACATACATTATCACACATACAGTATTAGATTTGGAAAACATCTTAATTAATGCTCTTTGTGTGTGTGTGTGTATATTTGTATGTGTATATGTATGTGTGTGTGTGTGTGTGTGTGTACAGAGCAGAGTGTATTCTAACCTGCCTTGTGTGGTTAAAATCAGATCCCTAAACCATACACACAGAACAGATTAAGGCTGTTAGCCAGTTGCACAATATGAAGTTGGTAAATGTCTCTATCTCTGCTTTTACTGTAGAGGTTTTGTGTGTGTCTGCGAGTGAGAGACAGAAACTAAAGACATTTACTTCCAGACCACTAAAGCTCACACACGGTGCTGTTAGGTCTCTCTCTCTATCCTTCTCATTTTGTCCAAAACGAACTGTTTCAACAATATGATGGGTGCTACAGAATTGATGCTAGTTTTACTACAAGCAATAGTAAAATTGTATGACTAGCAAGAGAGAGAGAGAGAGAGCGAGAGAGAGAGAGACTCAGCTGAAAGGTTAAAGCAGGCTTCACTCTCTTTCTCCTGTTACTATGCAGACTATCAAGATGAAGCAGTCCCCCGCTGCCACAGGCCATACAAATTCAAAGTCAAATTTGCTTTAATGGCATTCCAGGAAATAACAATGTTGCCAGTACAATATATTTGCTACAGCCCAATATTTTCACATTCATCATTAATGATACCAACTTACTAAAACTAATGGATGATACGTAAACCTTCTGTCATTGAGTTAAATAAAAGGAACTGGTTTGACCATGGAGATGCAAGACATATGCACTAGTCCATAATACAGCTTTTTTTTCCTGTATTTACTTTCGTCCTCCCTCCCCAGACACATCTGACCAACAAGCGCTGGTAGTGTTGCATTTTGGTACGGTTGGATTTTTCTGAGGGTGAAACGAAAACAAATCAAGGGGAAAACGCTCCATGTTTATAAGACTCATTAACTGATTCGGACCAGAGCAAACAAAACTGATAGGTGTGAAAATGCCCTTAGTTATCATGTTACCATTTGCTAATTTAAACACTGCCAAGACTGATGGGAAAGTCGTTTTGATAATTTCACCTGATAATGATCCTAGGTGCGGTTCAAAAGTTTTCATTCTCTGGGGGACATGAATGGATGAATAAAAAACAATACGTAGCCTACGTAGATGGCCTGGTGTTTATATTTGTGCGCTGTTGTGTGTGTCGAGCCGACATGTATGTGTGTGGGGGGGAGCGTGTGATAGAGGGAGGGAGAAGTGAAAGAGAGACGGTGATTAGCTTTGGAGCGAGTACTGACTCTAGAGTCATAGTGAGAGTGTCAAAGTGTCTCCCCTGTGCTTTCTGACCATGGTGAGACATCTTTTGCAGGAAAAGTCAACCCTCTCCTTGATTTCATGTTGTTTATGGAGAAGAACCAGGAAATGAGTCTGGAGAAATGCAACGCTACCAAGCCACGCCGAGAGACGTGGATATCTGTGACGTGGTTACATTTTTTTCGAGAGGTGCACGTCAGGCTACGGCGTAGGGTCCAGTGTAGACGCAGAGGGGTCTGCGAGGGTATGCCGTCGATTTGATGCAGAAGCATAAAACAGCCTTTAGATTAAAAGTTTGGACCGCTGAATGGAGGACGCACAAAAAAAAGGAAGCTGTTGGTTTTATTGGCCCCATATGAGTAGTCACGTTTACCTTTTGACTAACAACTTGCATACAGAGGGGATTTATCAGAGCATTTTGCTGAAGCGGCTGGAAATTGATTGACAGCAGTAAGACCTAACCATGCACCTAAGTCATTTCTTCAGACAGTAGAATTGAAACAGTGAGCTAAAAGAGGCTAAAACGCTGCTGAGAGCTGGACTGCTAATTCTGTGTTTATGCAGGCTGCGAGCAACCCACCTCAAATTACACAAATAATTCATTTGATTCATTGTTAATGTAAAACATGTAGATTGGTGGAGTATTAAAGATTTGAATTACTTTTTTTAGTCGTTTTGGGTGAGCATACAGCCAGGAAGGAGGTCTTATTTCAGGGCACAAAAGAAGGAAGAGTTCCCTTTAGAACCAGCCCTTATTTTACTTGTATGCTTACACTTGACAAAATTAATTCAAAGGCTCATATACAAGGTGCAAAACATCCACATTGCGTTGCTAATTCCTCCTGGGGCACTCAGCACAACCTTTTTTTTTCCTTATGTTAGACTCCGCCTGCTAGACCAGACTAGGCTGTGACACAGCACTGCAATAACAAAATCTAGATAATAATTTGAAACTTCCTTACAAAACTGCACTGTTCTTTATTTTACTCTTGTTTGCTACTATTTGTTATACCTGCTTATGGTTTCAATGCATCTTGTATATCATTACTGTGTGTTTCCATGTACATTTGTACTGTGTTTGGCTGCTTTCTCTTCAGACATTTTATTGTATTTATTCACATGATACATGACCCAGCCGTGTTTATCTATAGATATATTTTCAGTTTGTATGAAATGGGTTGTCTAATTTGTTTTTGTTAATATCTCTGCCATATATGTTTGAAGTACACCAGCGTATGTGCATGCCAGTGGACAGCTGTGGTCTTTTTAGGGTCTTCAGGTGCAACGTTTAACGACTGGTCAATTTTGTATGCCTCTTGGTGTGTCAGAAACCTCAGTCATAGCATCTAACCCTAAAATTATTTATTTTTTAATTTGGATGGTTAACACTTAAACTAACTCACATTTTACCCTTGTCTCAGTTGGACTGGTGTGTGCGTGGTTTCATCACAGATAAGAGTGACATCACCTGACTCTCTATTAACTGCTTAGTTGTTTGGTTTACCCCTAAGCATTAGGTCCAAAATTTCCTAAAATAAATGACGATTATATACAGTATATTTGTCTGCACTGCTGAAATACAGTTTGGGACTTATAACAGCATTGTATTCATTGTCATTTAAAACGGACATGCTTAAAACAAATCATGAAAGAAAAACAGAAAGTTGTACTATAGTTGACTTTTTGATAGTTACCGCCACATGTCAAAGGAGGACTACTAGACTGTTTAAATCACTTTTGATGAATTGATACAGTATTTGTCCTACACAACAGATTGTTTTCCATGAATGTGACAGACACAAACTGTCTTAACACATCTGAACACTGCCACAATTAGGATCACTCCAAGATAGCAACATATTGACTGCCTTGAATCTTGATACACTCCTCAATGAAGTGAGGAAACTCTGTTGTCACAGACATTCAATATCAGTCTGTGTGTACAGGCAAAGATATTCTGCTCCTCGGGGTTATTGCTGCCATTTGAGAGGAAGAGGGAAGATAATAGTTCTTTTGAAAACAGAATATAAATAGCAAAACTTTGGTGAGCATGAGCATTGGTCTGCAGAGAAACTCAAACTCTGCCTGCACACAGACAGTCAAAGAATATTTTCTCTATTATACTCGACAATATGTTAAGTGAAATATCTAATGACCAAAATAGAGATGAGGGATGAATAAAGAACCAAGACCAAACTTACTGACTTACAAGAACAAATGTGATGTGTGAAGATTCACTATAAAACATGACACATCTAAACAATGGCAGCATGTCTATGAAGGCACCTTTATAGACTGTGTTTAGGATGGGCTATCACACTGTGTGAGATGAATCTAATAAAGTCTTAGTCACAATCTGTGTAAGACTGTACAATTTGGAGAAATATTGGATTGTGTGAACCCAAAAGAGGTAGGGGGGGATTGTTAAGCCAGTTCAAGTAAGGTAGAAGAGGGCAACATAAAATTGCTGTTTTTCAAAGGGAGTTTATGGTAAATTCAATAAATTGGCCAATAGTGGACGTATATAAAGGTATAAGACCACTTTGTTGACTGACACATGTAACTCAAGGTTTGTCAACTTTTGTCTAGGACAGCCCAAAATCGCAGTGTAAAGGATCATTTTTAAGACTTTGATTGTGTCATTGGAATAATATTTAGAGGCCTGTAGGGTAAAAACTGCAGCAATTCACAAAAAAGAAGTAATAAGTAGAGAAGAATTCTGAAGAATAGACATAATTTTTATGTAAGAAATGTATTTTAAGTTCTAATTTCCTATCCGAGAAACACACTAAAATGATCTCACATGCTCTTGTAAGGGTAACAAAATATTGGAAAAACGTGCTAAATAATTCTTATGTTGTATGTCTTGGCTGGCTACTGGGATATAGAAGCACAATCTACTCAACAAATCAATATTTCAGGTTTTTTTTCTGAGCACAACAGGTGAAACAGACAGACAGGTTTCTGAGTTTAGCATTGCTAGCAGGTATACAGAGTTTAGAATAAAGAGATGTGAGTGTGGTGTTGAGTGTGTTGGAGACTGTTGTACTGTACAAGAACTTCAGCATTGAAATTCAAATGTCTATCTCTTTCTGCTAGACAACAATCTTTGTCACACAATTTCATTCCGACATCAAAGCCTCATTTATCCAGATCCACACCAAGCAACAGTAAACAGATCAACACAATAAGACTGTTTTATGTAATAAAGACATACTCACTGACACATATGCTCTGGTGTGTGTGTGTGTGTGTCTTTAGGAGTTGGTGGAGGGGGGTAAATCTAGGGAGTGAGGTCATGAGCCCACAGTAGATTTAGGCCCCAAAATGCTCTTTGGTTGTCCCAGATTATGATAACCTACAGTGATGAATTCCACTGCACAGAATTGGAGTCCAGCCAATGAACGGATCTCTAAAATCAAAAGCCTTATAGCTTACTGAAGGGACTGCAGAGGACATAAATAAGCTGCTGTACATAACACACTGTTACATTGAATTGCAGTCTCTCATTGATGCCAATCAGGTCTTTTTAAGGCTAGGCCTATATGTGATTCGTCAAGAGCTTCAAGACTGAATATCTAGTCTTGAACAGTTCATGTTTACCCTGTAACATGGACATCTGGATTCATTATTGATGCTGTGTTGGTGCCTGCATGTGGAAAAGGTGGGTTTAGCGCACGGGGAGTCGCCTCTGAAAATCCCAACACTACACACAAGCACACGCGCGCGCACGCACACACACACACACACACACACACACACCTCAAACCCCATTTAACGGATTCTAGACTCTTAACTTCATGTAGCCTATTTACATCCTGACTGAACGAGGCTATCCCCCCCCCCA
Source organism: Etheostoma perlongum (assembly GCA_026937815.1). NCBI lineage: Eukaryota > Metazoa > Chordata > Actinopteri > Perciformes > Percidae > Etheostoma > Etheostoma perlongum. The sequence goes on along the minus strand of CM049371.1, from coordinate 20,923,120 downwards.
CCCGAAACACCGCCAGAACATGCTTCAGGTGTGCGCAACCCGCAGTAACGAGACTGCGATGCTGAGCCAATGCAGCGGCAAT